>CM039673.1:567188856-568388856 GCA_022496015.1 Hordeum marinum | reverse complement strand
TTAGCAGACGCCGATCCTATCTGGCTAGGAGGGCCTGGTTGAATATGCGAAAATCTCTGAATCCCCAGACCACCCTTGGATTTTTGTGCTTATATTTTCGACCATGTCAACCAGTGTGTTTTCCTCTTGCGCTCCGCTGAACCCCACCAGAAATTTCGGACCATTCTGTTCAGGTCATCACAAGCTAAACGTACTTGAAGACACCCATAATATATGTTGGAATGGCTTGAGCTACAGCCTTAATCATGGTCTCTTTTCTTGCAAGAGAGAGGGTATCTCCCCAAGCAATAATTCTCTTGAGTAACCATAATTGAAGATTCTGAAATTTACCTCGCAACATGAGTCCATCGGGCGTTGGAAGCCCTAGGTATTTCTCCTCAAAAGTCACCGTACCAATGAGAAGAGTTGCCCGTACCACATCCTGGTTGTCCATAGCACATGGGTTTCCAAACAGTGCGCTGCACTTGGCCGGATTAATAGATTGTCCACTTGCTTTCTCATATGTATTTAACACCTCTTGTACTTTTTTTTGCTTGTTCCTCATGCGCCTTGAAGAACAGGAGCGTGTCATCCGCGAACAATAAGTGTGATACACCCAGAGCTCTTCGGCATATTTTCAACGGTGTGTAATCACCTTTTTCATCTCCATCTTTCAACAATGCAGATAACCCATCAGCCACAAATAATAACACAAACGGGGACAAAGGATCACCTTGCCGAAGACCATGCGATGGTGCAAATGAGTCCAAGAGGGTTCAATTAAATTTAACTGTGTATCTCACCGAGGTGACGCAAGCCATAATCTAGTTCACCCACCGGCAAGCAAAGCCCAACTTTTGCTTCATTCGCTCCAAGAAGATCCAGTCTATCGTGTCATACACTTTTGATAAATCAAGCTTGTAAGCATATAAGCTTTTATTAGGGTCTTTCTCCTGCTGAATAAAGTGAATACACTCAAAGGCGATTAACGCATTATCTGCGATCATCCGTCCAGAGACAAAAGCGCTCTGTTCACGAGATATAATCTCATCCAAAATAGGTCTCAATTGATTCACCATACACTTTGCCACCACCTTATATATGACATTGCATAAGCTTATGGGCCGAAACACCATGAGCATCACTGGGTTATGGGCCGGAAGTGTCGTTCATTCCCTCTGGCATTACCCCTGTGCGGAAGAACTCCTTCACCCCTGCAATAACTTGGTCCCTCATAACTGCCCAATTTCGTTTGAAGAAATGAGAATACTCCTTGAGTTAAATGTCGGGATGAACTTTGTTGTAAACTTGGTTATGGCTGAGAAGCCTCCTTGAGTAATGAGAATCTCCTTTTCCCCCGCAAAAAAAAAAGAATCTACAATAATGGATCCATTTTCACTACGATATATAATGCAATCTTATTGATATTGCTAGGAGAGTAGTTATAATCATTTAAAGTTTTGAGACGAAGATTAGAAATCCTATGTGCGATCTATGTATATATAGCACTATTATGATGTATTAAGTTTGTTCATATAATTTTTTGTTGAGAGCTCCAGGTGCAAAACTCCATCATAAAAAGTTAGTAAATATACCAAGGTTAGAGCATCTCTAGCAGAACCCTTATTCCACGAAATTTACAGTTCCCGTGGGAGGGTCTATACGAGCTCAAAATCGCCGCAGCAGATCAGAAACTGTATCCCAAACCGTAAAATTTAAAAAACATGTTCCGCGCGAGAAATTTAACGCAAAAGCTCGCCGGAGCATAGATCATTCTTTACATAGGGGCAGGCCGTTCATACATAGTGTCGGTATCAAAACCGGCTAATCTCGGGTAGGGGTCCCGAATTGTGAAACTAGAATCGATGGTAACAGGAGACGAATGGGACAAGGTTTTACCCAGGTTCGGGCCCTCCTATGGACGTAATAACCTACGTCCTGCTTGATTGTGTCGATAATATGCCGGTTACAGAGTTGATCTACCTCGAGATCGAATAGCTAACCCTAGATGAGTTGTTCTCTGTCTACAACCTAAAACCCTCCGGCTTATATAGACGCCGAGGGTACCTAGTGTTTACAGATGGTCGTTTACACACCAAAGAGATAAACATGCCTATTCGCTACATCAAACGTGGAGGATAACTCGATTCCCGAAGCTTTCTTCCTGGAGACAGACACTACTGGAATCAGACGATTTGCCGTCTGCCAGCTCTTTGCCGTCTGCTAGCAGACGGCAAAGAGTGGCTTTGCCATCAGCTAGCGCAAAGCGGACGGCAAAGAGCTAGCAGACGGCAAAGAGGGGCTTTGCCATCAGCCACCTCTTTGCCATCCGCTCGTTGACGGCAACTGACGGCAAAGAGGTGGGTGGGGCCTAGTTGACGGCACTACCATAACGGCCCACCACCCCACCTCTTTGCCGTCTGCTAGCGGACAGCAAAGAGGTGGATACCTAACCGCTAACGGCGCACCCCCACGCCTCTCATCTCCCCCGACCCAACCGCATGCCCGCACGCCCGCCGCCAACCACTGCCCAGCCCCCACCCCCCACCGCGCCCCCGCCACCGCTGATCCCCGCCGCCCCACCTCCGACCCCCACCGCACCTCCGCCGCCCCACCCCCCCCCCCCCCCCCCCGTCGCGCCCCCCGCCGCCCCGACCCGCCGTGCTCCCGGCCCCCGTCGCGCCCCTACCCCCCGCCACCCTGACCCGCCGCCCCACCCACGACCCCCACCACGCCTCCGCCGCCCCGCACCCGGCCCCCCGTCCCGTCGCGCCCCCGCCGCCCTGACCCGCCGTCCCGCCGCCGTGCTCCCGTCCCCCGTCAAGCCCCTGCCCCCCGCCGCCCTGACCCGCCGCCCTGCCGCCGTGCTCCCGACCCCCACCGCGCCCCCGCCGCCCCGGCCATAACGCCCCTCCCCTACGGCGGGCGCCCGAGCACGGCCGTGAGGAAGCCCGCGGTGCCGCCCCCTCCCCTGCGCCAGGCCTCCCCCCTCCTCCACCGGCAGCCCCCCTACCTGCGGTGAGCTCCTCCTCCTCCTCTTTTTTTTCTGTTTTTTTAGTTTTAGGTTTATGCTTAGTTTAGGTTTAGTTTTACTTTAGTTTTAGGTTAGATTAGTATCTTAATGATGAAAAAATTTGGGTTTTATGAAAAATTAGTGATTAAACGATAAGAAAACGTGCTCATAGGAATTTGTCGACGATGCCCGGCCTGCATCCTCATCGTCGAGTAGTCCGCGAGAGCCTGCTTGATAGGCTCCATGTCCGGGACTGGGCTCCGACGGGCTGGCACTGGGAGGTGCTACCTTCCCCGGCTCGGAGGTTGGTGAGGAATCCAGGTCTCGTCGTCGACCCGGACCTTCTATGGTGGCGGTCACGGGGGGGGGCACTTTCGGTGCGGAGGGAGTGGGCGCCCGCGGAGGTGGTACGTCGCCGTGTCAGGGAGGAGGACGAGCACGTCCGTCGCTACATGGTGGCGTTGGACGCCCGGTTCGATAATACCTGGCAGATCCTTCAGGGATCTCACTTGAGTTATGATCCCGTGATGGTTCCTTATCTTTTGGTGTCCACCGCCGGCGACTCAGAGACCGCTAGTGAACCGAGTTCACCGTCCTCCACTTTGGATTCTAGGATATTCGATCTGTATTAGTGATCTTATATGATAATATTTGATGATGCATTAACTGGATTATTTGGGATGATGTATTAGTGAGATTATATTCGAGTTCATTATAAATATTAATGTATTTGTGATATTTTATCGGTATAATGTGTGTGTGACTTTCGGTCTGTCGTTGCTCCTTGTGTGACTTTCATGTGTGTTCTTGATGGAGGAATCCCGATTGTTGTCGTGGGGGGCACCTCGTTATTCTTCTCTTCTTTGCGATATACGCGTCAATATATTGCGCAAGAAGAGAAGAGGTGGGGCGTCAATCACCGGCAGTCGAACTATTACTATGAGAGAGTGCCCAACAACATATATACACCATCATATCAGTGTGAGAGAGAGCGCACCAACACACCATGAGATATGAGAGTTACTTAAGCAAAGCATTGACGGACCGAAAGTCACACATGCATTAGGATCCAAACAGTGTCGTAATTCCGGTATTTTTTCTATGTCATTGCTCGATATATGAAACGGGTTGACTTTAGGTTTGTTTCGACTCATTGTGTGTCTTTCAGAGAGGAAGAGTGTCCACCATATATATATATATATATGAGAGAGGAAGAATTCCGACTGTTGTCGTGCGGGTCGCTTCTCCTTTGTTCCCGTGTGCTAGACATTTTGGTTTAATGCACTCGGGGACGAATGGAGGAGCCACCATCATCGACGGTCGCAGTATCAGAGGGAGTGCCCACCATATACGTGAGATGAGAGTTTAGGAAGGAAACACTCGAGATACCTAAAGTCAGCCCGTTGCATATTGAGTAATAGTGATATGTGTGTTCATCAGTTTTCTCGTAGTTTCCTTCGATCGATTTTAAATGTTTCAACTATGAACATAGGAAGTGTCTCACGACGAAAGTGAATTCGGTATGTGCGAATACTGTGAAGACGAGCGCGGCCTGTGTGACAAGACTTTCCTAGTTGATGGTAGGCGCTTCAGCATCATGCTGGATGAGACCTTCGAAGTGGATACATTAAGTCGGAATGACAAGTCTTTTTTCGTAATTAAGCATGACTTCTTCCTCTTTTGCTTCAACTTATAATTAATTTTTACTGTTCTAATGGTGTATCCCCTGCCATGCAAGAATTGATGTCTTGGATAAGAGTGGTTTCGATACTAAAAAAGACATGGGGGTAAAGATAGTTCACTTGAGGACCGAGCATGGTTTTACTTTTGCGGTGAAATTGTACCATGCAGACACCCATTGCTATTTTGAATGCAAAAATTGGCAAGCACTATACAAGGCTTATGCATTTGAGCCTAATATGCTTATCACCTTTGATATTCGTCCGGAAGATGAAATTGAAGGTAATATCGACATCTGGGTCGATGTGCAGACGCCTCCAGTTCTACCATTATGTGAGTTTCTCAACCATACTTAGTATGTAATTTATATTGTTTATCTAAAAATAGTTGACAACTTATTTGTATTGACGGCTTATTTTCATTCTTCAAAAAATGTACGGAAGATGGTAGACAGAAACTATTACTACAGTGATGAAGCAGAATTAACTTATAAGGAGAAAGATCATCTTATCGCATTTTTTAGTCATCTTGAGAATTACAATAGCTATTATTAAACGCCTGCACATTATGGTCAATACGTGCCACTAGTGCACGTGGTGAACTACGATAACATCCATGGAGATTGCATGGTAAGATTTTAGTTCTACTATCACGACAGCCGTGCATCTTTTGCATAAAATCTTCTAAAGATAAACTACATTGATAAATACAAAGTTAGTACTATGTTTTTCAACAAAAAATCCCTGAGGATTGTGTGCCTCATCTGATGTTTCCGAGAGGTCGCGTTGTTGTTATGAGCTTAGGGCCACCACGACCAGGTCAGACTACGCATCACTCCTGTCCATATCAGATTGCTAAAACCGATGGACACATGACAATCAAAGATTGGAAAAAATGTATGCTCAATCGTATAGAGCTACTTGGAAGCAACATTGTGCGTAGGCAAGGAATGGAAGACAGGATGATCTCCGTTCTCCATAATGAAGGGTCAGGGCCTATCTTGTTTTATGATATTGTACCTATGTGAGGGTAGAGTAGGTCTTACGAGATAGGAGTATGTAGGTCCTAGGTACAATGTGTTATTATGTGCTAGAATGTGTTAGAGTTGATGATGAGGAGGAGGAGGAGGAGTTATGATGATGAGGAGGAGGAGTTATTGTTGGTATGCTTGTTGAAAACTTGTATTGTTGATATGTTGGATATATATGTGATATTCTGTCAAATTGAATGATTTTAAGAAAAAACAGAAAAAACAGGGGCTATATAGCCACTTTGCCTCTGCTGGCAGACGGCAAAGGTCTTTGCCGTCAGCTAGCAGACGGCAAAGCTGCCACGTGGCAGCTACCTGTGCAACCTAGGGCTGGCCTAGGTGGGTTCTTTGTCGTCCGCTAGCAGACGGCAAAGAACTAAGGTCTTTGTCGTCGGCCAACGGACGGCAAAGCACGTCGTTAAGTCCTTAACGGAGCTAAGGTGCCACGTGTGCCGCCCTTTGCCGTCTGTTAGCGGACGACAAAGATTCAAAGGTCTTTGTTGTCCGCCATCAGACGGCAAAGCGCCCTTTACCGTGGCTTATTCAGCTGGACGGTTGGTTGTCTGCTGGCGGACGGCAAAGCCTTTGCCGTCCGGGATGCATGCCTTTGCCGTCCGGGATGGCTGACGACAAAGTTCCTGATTCCTGTAGTGAGGGCCTTTGATCGATCCAATGTTCGGTAAGTAGCCCACACAGTCCGGCCCATAGAGATAGGTCAGCCTTTTGAGGACCCCTTAATCCAGGACCTTAGCCGAGTTATCGGAACCCGAAGGCGGTAGAGTGCGGCGAACCAGGAAATCAGACCATAGTGCTTTATTGCTTTCACTTAGCCGTAGTGGCATGAAAAGGACTGCAGGGGGCTGATGACTAGCCCCCGGAGTGTTCTGATGTTCGGATGAACCGCAGCTAAGGCAAATATCACATGATTTGTATGAAGAACAAACCCCTCGTACGACACGGAATATCCTCTGACGAGGATTTAAGTATAACACTTTAAGCTTGGATTCACAGACCGGCTCTCACATATTATGACAGTCAGTTTTCGGCTTTCTGCCGTGAGGTGCTTGACCAAGCTAGCTAGAAGCACAATTGCAGGGATTCTCCCTTTGCCCGTTTAGCCGAATGAGCGGAACGTAAAGGGGCAAGCACATGAGCTGGGCAACCCAACTATTGACCCAAGATATAGTTCAGAACCAATGCATATAAAGTGAATTCCAAGACGCCGAACGCATAAGAAGTTGTACATAAGGCAATTTTTTTAAACTCGAGCCCCGGGTCTAATAGCAGGTTGCATCGTAACATATTGAACAGTTTCCCGAGAAGAGGGAGAAAAGAAAATATGTGCCAAAAAGGACAGACGAGACAAAAATGTATAATGATGTTATATTTTTCTACACAACTATTATTGCTCGGATTGCCGAAGCAACTGCTTACAGTTATTTGAAAAAAGAAATTGTACAGGAGTGGTTGTACCAGGGGTCTTTGATTGGTGACTTTACGTCCTTGATGTGTCCTGTCGCTGGTCTACTCCTGCGCCTTGGTGCACCTCGATGGGTGGTACTGTTCGGCGAATGGACCTTGCAAACAAGGTCTTGAGAAGTCGCCGAAGTACAGATGAGCTTTACGCCTTTGGCAAGCCTTTTGATGGTACCCGCATTGTGTATGAAGACATTTTGATGGTAGTAGTTCAGTCCAGCCGAACACCGACCCTTGTTTCCCCACCGCCGCCCATGGAATTTGAAGTGCAAAGTTGTTCTGCCTTGGCACGTACTTTGCTGGTCCAAGGGGAGGGAGGATACTGAGAGTTCAGACTGACGCCGTGCTCGCTTCCCAACCTTGCGTGCCTTTGGTATATGTCGGAGCTTGCCGATCGTCTTTGTAAATAAATTCGGCCGCTAGGGCCAACGCATGTTCCTCAGTTCGGACAGAGCGCTCTGTGTTGCCGTTGATAGAAATGACCCCCTTGGGGCCGGGCATTTTGAGCTTGAGGTATGCATAATGCGGGATGATGTTGAAGCGAGCGAAGGCTATCTGGCCGAGCAGGGCATGATAGCCGCTGCAAAAGGGTACAATGTCGAAGATTAAGTCTTCGCTGCGAAGGTTATCGGGCGAGTCGAACACTACTTCCTGGCTGACGGAGCCCGTGCACCGCGCCTCGACACCTGGAATCACTCCTTTGAAGGTAGTGTTGCTGGGTTTGATCCTTGATGGATCTATGCTCATCGATTTCACCGTCTCTCAGTAAATCAGGTTAAGGCTACTTCCTCCGTCCATAAGTACTTTTGTGAGGTGATACTCGTCTATAATGGGGTCTAGGACGAGGGAGGTTGAACCCCCATGATGGATACTGGTCGGGTGATCACGTCGATCAAGCGTGATCGGATATGCCGACCATGGGTTATACTTCGGGGCTACGGGCTCTACAACGTAGACCTCTCGAAGGGTGCGCTTCCTCTCCTTCTTGGGTATAAGGGTGGCTTATATCATGTTTACCATTTTGACCTCTGGAGGGAATTTCTTTTGTCCACCACCAATCGGACCCTGAGGTTCATCCTCATCCTCACTCCGAGGGCTCTTGCCTTGATCTTCAGGTGTGAGTTTGCCGACCTGTTTGAACACACGGTGTGTGTGGTTGGCGGACTTATCTTGAGTGCCATGGATTTGGCAAGGCCTTTCCATGATCTTTTCTAGCCTGGTGGGTCCATTGCGATTGCCTTTAGGAGGCTTCTTCCGCTGCCTAGGTCGGCAATTGCGGAAGCCGGCATTAACGGCCGTGTCATCGGCATCACTATTGTTGTGTCAATGCTTGTTCTTGTTGTGCTTTGGCTTCCCGTTTCCATCCCGAACTTTGGAGGTTCCGGGGTCTTCGGAGTTGTGGTTGCGTCTTGCTAGCCAATTATCCTCACCCGCGCAAAAGAGGGTCATGAGTGATGTAAGGGCGGACATTGTCCAAGGTTTATCCTGGCTGAGCTGGCGGGCCAGCCATTCGTCTCGAATATTGTGTCAGAAGGAGGCTATTGCTTCGGTGTCCGGGCAGTCCGGCTTGTCGCATGGGGTATGTTTGGGACACGGAGTATCAGTGAGCTCATCGTCAAATTGATCATTGAGGTCATCTTGTTCGGCTTTAAGTTGCCGTTCTCTTGCTTTCAGGATGCGGGCCGTCCCTATGAGCTATTGTCTGAACAGTTCTTGATTTTCGTGATTATCGGGAATGTCTAAGTCATCAGCTTCCGGGATGTCCTCCTCCTCGACAGGGGGGAGGTACTTGTCATTCTAGGAATCGTTGAAGTCATCAGGGTCGCGCTGGTCTTCATGCCTCTCCTGGCCCTCTAGCGGGTGTTTGGGGATATCGGGATCGCCGAGGTCCTCCATGGTATCTCCGTTCCCGGTGCCGATGATAGCCTTCCTTCCCTTTTTGCCTTTTGACCGCTTATGCGGCTTCCGGCGCCTTGACGGCGCGTCGCCCGACTTGTCGCCATTGTTCTTAGGCGTGTTGTCGCCGTTAGTGGCAGGAGTGTCCACCAGTAGACTTCATATGTGGAGGTGGCGGCCCATCGCCCAATGTAAACGGGGCTGGGAGCACAATCCTCTTCATCCATGTATTCTGCCTCCTCGGAGGCATAGTCCAGCATGTTGGTTAAATTTTCGACTGTGGCTATCAAGTGGGTGGTGGGTGGGTCGAAAACTTCGTCCTGACCCACTCTGTAACCGATCTGAGCACAGATCGGGGTTGGATCGTCGGTAAACTTCATCAACGAGATTCGATGTAGGGCCTCGTTGAGTGTCGAGAGCTCGATCGGGACAAACTACTCGGAACTTTCGGAGTTGACCTCCGATGTATCTAGGCAAGTGGAGTGTTCGGCAAGGACACGTATCCGGTCCTATGGCACTATGGCCAGATCCAGACTAGGAATCGGGCCTTCGCCGGGGTTAACCCTGTGGGTGTGACCGAAGAAGGAACTCGAGGTTAAAGCCTTAGAGTCTTCGGGCTTGGCAGGCGAGACTGCAAGCCCGGTTAGTGACAAGTCACCCCGAGAATCTACAGAGAACTCTAGGTTCCCAAATCTAACCTCTCGATCAGGGGCGAAGCTTTCGACATGGCCTAGATGGCGAAGATCTATTCGGGGACGAAAGTGTCCATGTTGCGGACCTCTTCGTTGATGACAAGCAGGCGAGACATCGATTCCTTGGGCGGTCACAACGGAACTCTCAATGAAAGCACCAATGTTGGTGTCAAAACCGGCGGATCTCGGGTAGGGGGTCCCGAACTGTGAGACTACAATTGATGGTAATAGGAGACGAAGGGGACAAGGTTTTACCCAGGTTCGTGCCCTCCTATGGAGGTAATACCCTAAGTCCTGCTTGATTGTATTGATGATATGTGGGTTACAGAGTTGATCTACTTCAAGATCGAATAGCTAACCCTAGATGAGTTATTCTCTGTCTACAACCTAAAACACTCCGGCTTATATAGACGCCGAGGGTACCTAGGGTTTACACATGGTCGGTTACACGCCGAAGAGATAAACATGCCTATTCGCTACATCAAACATGGAGGACAAGCCACGATTCCCGAAGCTTCCTTCTTGAAGACAGGGCCTTCAATCGATCCAATGTTCAGTAAGCGGCCCACACAGTCCGGCCCCTAGAGATAGGTCGGCCTTCCGAGGACCCCTTAATCCAAGACTCCCTCACATAGCATAGATATATTTACATAAAAGCTCGCCGGAGCTATGCTACCCTAGCACTAGACAAAATGGGGCTCACCGGAGCTCGTGCGGTAGCTGACCAACGACGGCGCTCAATCGGAGTCGTCGTCGAAGGTGAGGTCGACGAAGATCCGCTTCTGCTCAGCGGCCTCATGGTGCCACTCCACCTTCTTGTCGCCGAAAGAGAGGGCCGACGCGACTCCCTGCTCGTAGAGCATGGTGTTGATCTTCTCGTCTCTCCGGCTGCGCTGCCGTTCCGCTTCCACCTCCCTCTCACTGCGTGCTAGCAACACAGGCAAAATGGAGTCCGCCTTCGCCGGGGGGAGGAAGTCATCCGGCCCAACAACGCCACCGGCACGTCGCCCCGGCCTCCGGCTCCCTCTTCATTGGGGGGGCGGGAGGAGTTCCTCTAGCTCCCTCTTCACCCGGGGGGAGAGAGGAGCGCGAACTGGACGCCCCGGAGGAGCTGCCAGTGCCGGAGAAGAGGCGCCCGTGCGCACAGTCGTACTTCTCCATCTCGCGACGGAGGAGCGACGAAGGCGGCGACCGCCCGTGGTGTGTGTACCGCAAGGCGGCGCACTTCCGTGCCACGTCGGATCTGATGCGACATGCCCGCTTGGGGTCGTCGTTGTCACGGCGGGCGGAGTTGGCCATCGCGGGCGGTGGATTGGAGGCGTGGGGCGGCGGATTGGAGGCGCACGGCGGATCTGAGGCTCCGGCGGTGAGGGATTAGGGATTTTCGCGGCGCTAGAGGGATAGTTTTTGGGCCCGTATCCACCATCCGAACCCGCACATATAGTAGTCGAGGGGCATGTTTCCGGGCCACAACAAAAGTTTTACGAGCCGACCTGTGTTTATTGTGTGTGCTCTGACAGACAAAACGAACCAAACCAGTATAATCGTTAGAATTTTACAGTTTGGGCGATTATACGGTGTCTAGTAGAGATGCTCTTATAATCGTCAGTATTTTGCAATGCGCCGGTGAAATGAAGCACCGGGCATCTTGAGGTGTTGCTTGAGGATGTGGTGCTGGCGTTGGATGCACACACTCTTGGGCCACTTCACGAAACGGTGGAAGTCTCGTTTGGAGGAAGAGCGCTGCTGATGCTAAATTGCTTCGGCCTCTTCTCAAACAGTGGGTTCGGCAGCTTCAATACCACGAACCAACATATCGCCGAACCGCACTAAGAACTGAACAAATGGAACGGAAGCACGTGTTTCAATGAGCAGAAGCAGACCGCTTTCTTCGACCCGCGCCTCGCCACCCTGGCTTTGTGGACTACATACTGGCCAACACACACGGGCAGAGAGCTCGTTGGCTAGCTAGCCACACGAACTCACAGCACGCCGGCAGCAAATATGCACGCACAGCCTGCCAGCTGCCACGGACACACGTCGGTCAGCCGTCTGTGCCCTCTGAAAATGGGTCCCGTCGTGCACACGTGCCCCGTCGTGCCGCCAAATCTGCTTGCTGCCCTACTTAGATCGAGGCAGTCGACGAAGGACAAGCACACCGGCTGTTGGCTACAGGCCCGACATGTATCGGCTCAATGAGTTTTCTTGACGTGCACGTACGCAGCAGCCGATAACTTTACTTGCTAGTCACTAATTGGATTCCGCCAGAAGAACGCAGGCATGTACTACCTTCCTCTGGGTTTAAAAGTCTCTTAGACAAAGGTATATACTCCACCGGCGGCAGATCACAGTTTTCTATCAATTGTCGATGGCGACTGAATCCGAAGTTTCAACGCCTAGCGAAAAGAAACGACAGACTTGTACCCAGGTATCGATCAGACATAGACAGGTCACATGCTTTCTGTCTATCTCCGGCGGCATGGAGTTCTAATTGAATTCATTCTGTGCAACTCAAATGGTCCAACTGCAGCCTCCGTGTCAGTGTTCGCTTCGGTGTGGACGCTAAGCATCGATCACACATCGCACCCGTGCGGGCGATCGAATGAATGTATTAACGCCTAGGACCAAGAAAGCGGCGTCACATCCTCCGGTGCGTGCAAGCACCAGACCATTACCGCCCGTGTCAGGGAACAGATAAAGGACATGGATTCCGTGGACCTCTGGCGCAGTGGAGAATCGAGGTTATTCGGTGCAACTCTTTGGGTTTTGGATGGTTGGGTCGAATGCTAATCGACGGATAGTTTTAACTTTGCCCATTATAAGAGTTCGTTACAAGTACAAAACAATTCAAATATAATTATTTTACATCAAGCTATTTGGATAACCGAACGACTACTATGCTGCTGGAACAAGCGATTTTACATCGATGTGTCGCTCTCAGCGTTGTCTACCAGAGCCGGCCTGATTTTGTTAATGACAGCCGGAACCTTGTTTTGCACATGTCCCTAAAGACCATCGCTCTAGAGCTGCAACCATCGCCACTCAATCTTTAAGTTGATCAGAAGCATTTTACACCGGATCTCCTGTCAATAATGCACGGGGAGAAACTCTAACCTCACCGGCTCAAAGAGATGATGATAATACATATGCCAGAGCTCCATCGACTTTGTCTTGAGGGACAAACTCAAGAAGAATTGGATACCAGAAGACCGGTTCAAAGATAAAGTGCCACCATCTTCATGAGCATCGACCCTCCGAGAACAAAAAAAACTTTAACATAAACTACTGGGCGGAGCTGAGGCTCCGGCATTACCCTCCCCACAGTTAGAAGGAGGAGCGGCTAGGAGAGGGGAGGCAAAACCACAAGCTCGTTGGCTAAGCGGTAAGGGACGAGGTTTTCTGCCCAACCGCCGCGTTCGTGATTGCCTGTAAAGGAAACGATCTGCTCAAGAACTTTCCGACGCTTTATCATAACGTGTCACGTAGAGAGATAGAATATGTTGGATTATTTTAGTGCAGTTGAAGATGATTAAAGAGTGAATGTAGTCGTTTGTAATTCTTTACACTATTCAACTAGTAAGATTTGAGCATATAAACCTTACAAGCGATATACTCATTTTTCAAAAATATAAGGTGTATTATTATTTCTTGAAGTTCAATTTCTCTAACTTTGAATAAGTTTATAGAGAAAAAAAACATTATCTACAAGACCAATTTATAATCATTAGGACCCTCATGAAATATAAGGTGTATTCGTTATTGTGTGGATTTTTTGTGTTTGACCACAAAGTAAATGGACCCTGTAACATCTAGCAGCATGCGTGTGGGCGCACACTTTTTTTACCGAGAGGGAGAACGAGTGCGCTTTATATTTTAATCGACAACACTGTACAAGGTTCCCGGATACAGTCGAGACCAAAATGAAAACACTACGACTAATAGAGATCATACATGTTTTAGCTAACAAATAAGACGCTACATTTAAACGTCAACGAATCATGAATATGCGCGCACTTGAGTGGCATAGCACAGTATCGATTGTCCCACCATTTTTCTCTTTTAAAAAGAATTCCTGCTGTACTTCCCTAAAAAAAGAAAAGTTGCAGTTGTATTTCTTTCAAAAAAATCGAAGTTTGTATTTTCCTCAAAACAAAAGAGTTGTGTGGTGTTGTACATTTTCTTCTGCTCTAAGTTATATTACAAATTACAGGAGCAATGTTGGACTTCCTGCTATATTCATTCTGAATATCGTATAATTTTTATTCAATGCCATCTTACTTAATTAAATCTTGAAATAAAACTATATGAGATTTTCCGAAAACCAAAATCATCCTACAGAAAAGTACATCCACATCAAATTTTCATGGCTTGAAAGTAGGCACTTCGGCAGAAGCACCCCAAGTCGCCTGATATAATATGCGCTGTAGTATACTCCGGTAAGGATCATATTCTCGTTTCCTTTTAAGATAACACATTAAGTTCTCCACTTCTGATCTTGTGTGTAAATACAAATCATTTGCTCGGTCCTTGTCCATCAAGATATTGTCCATTCCTTTTGTCGCAATTGGCCGGCCAAACAGGAAGTATAAGCGACCTGGTACTTTAGGTAGAACGGCAGGAAGATGCAAAACCTGATTCCCATCCTCTCCAATGATAGTATCTCTGAAATATAGTTGAGAATGCCTTCTATTGAGCATGTAATTTTATGCATGAGGACAAATATTTGTTTACTTCTTTCCTTTTTCAAGGAAAGTTAGTCGGGGTGACAGAAATCTGACTGACCTTACACTTGGAAAATCTTCATTGAGTGATTTTATCCGCTCTCTAAGAAAAGGTATGTTATTTTGATCATTGTAATCCAGAATTATCTGCAGAAGGAAAAACTAAATAGCAAATACATTCTCTCATATAAAACTGAATCGTACACTAATGAGCATTAATTAATGCATGGGATCTACTCTCATATAATATTATGAAAATAATTAAGTAAAAGTATCAGCAACATATTCCTTACTCCCTCCGTCTTGATGCATAAGTCATCTTACGAAAATCAAATAATCCCAAAACACTTAGGCGCGGTGCACTAAGTTGAACCTTGTTTCTTGTTTTTTGACATGAATAAAGTAATCAATCAATAAGAAACGTGGGGCATTTATGTTTCTAATGACTTGAGATTATCTAGCACGACATACAGTGATCAATTCATCGCATGCAATGGTATTAATTAGCAAATTAAAATTAATTTCTCTCTTTTTTCTCTCCGTCTTGATCGCGGTGCACAACATAAGATGACTTATACACCGATACGGAGGGAGTAAGTTGATGTTCTGTGCAAAGGTAGTACCTCCAAAATCTCATCTTCTCCAACACAACCGAAAGGTATGATGGTAACTCCAAACCGGGCTGCCATTCTTACAAATTCTGGTTTATTTGGCCAAATGCACTGGTAGTCTTCACCCTAGCCAGTTCAAACACAATAAGTACATCTGAGGAATAATTCATATGCTTGTGTTTACCAATACCAAATAAATGTTTCTTTCGAGTAGACCTTCCGGTGTAGAACTTCCCGAACACCGCCTGGATAGAGGAGCGCAAATTCATCCCTCTCGAATAACTTATACATATTGAACGGAGTGACTGGTAGTCCGCCAAACATAGATACTGAGTCAAACTGGAACAATTGGGACAACTGGCGCAAAGTCCAATTCTTTTCAGTAAAATATATTGGGTGGGACAATGCACGGATAGTTGTTTTCTTCTCTTTCAAAAACATTTTTAAAAGTGAAGGAACCTCGATCGCTAATAGCTGGTGATAGCCCACAAACAAGACAGGGCCTTTGTCCGGAACACCAGCGAGGCCACGAACAATGTTTCCAGTCTCTAGAGTAGATAACATGACGGGGCTCAATAACTGATTGACCTGCCTAATTAAGAGTTTCAACTAATCAGGTCCATTATCCTCGCTAAATACCAAGTGATGGTATACTGAACTTTTATGAAACGGAATACATACTTGTCTGTGTCAATTGATTTCTTGAATTCTGTAAATGTAGGTGGAAGGAAATCGGTCACGGCGTCCCGTTTTCTGCCTTGGCGGTAAATGTTGACCCCTTTCATGATAGTTAGCAGATTGAAGTTTTCCTCCTATGCAAGGAGTTTTAACTGTTAGGATTATTTTACAGGACATATCGGAAAGTAAGAGTTGTATGTTTCTTGGAATGGGAAATAAGAATTATCATCATCCGATCAAGTGAAAATATAGAAGCCATTGTGAAGCATTTATCATAAGTAAGATATTCCCTACCATGAGTAATCTATCACCATGGTTCCTAAAGTACCGAACTTTGCAATTTTTCAGCATCTTCAATAGTTGGTCTGCTTCTCCACATGGTGACAGACTCTTGTTGCCACTAAATCCAAATAGATTGCACTATGAGATCAACTATGCAAGGGTAACAACTCAACAGGGAATAGGAATCAACTGAATGTGTGATACACTTATGTAGAATAAACGCACCTGACAAGAACTAGAACTTCTGATTGTACTTCATGAAGACGAGAGTTGGCATAGGTTGCACCTGACTTAAGGAGTTTGAGCTTCCACACAATGGTATCCATTCTTATGGTTTCTCCAATTTCCTGAAAAGTAACTAGCATCAATATCTGTGAAACATAGATGTTTTATTTTTCGATGTGTTATGTATCTAAAAGCAAGGCAGCTAAATGAAATTATCTATGTTCTCACATCTTTTATTACTTATAGCAGACCATGCAATCAGACTTAATATTTTAGAATACCTACTTGAATTTATGTGTGTTAGTGATGAATAATTCTGCGAAAATTGTAGTAAACACATAGATAGTGGTTCACTATGTGTTAACTACATAGAACAATATATGTAGGTATTTGTTCTACGTAGTAAAGACACATTGAACCTCTCATTTGCTCAAAACGGAAAGACTGGTATAAAATGTAGGAGATGACACTTACAGATGTTAAAGTTAGCATAGACCTAAGGTTGTCTGTAAACATATGCAGAGCCTCCTCGAGAGATGGGTCGTTCTGAATGCTCCCCATTGCCATCTTAAGGGGTTCACCTATTTCACCAAATGAATGATATTTCAAGAAGGCACTGATGTCTCAAAGTTAACAACATACATATGTAGGAAGAGTTAAAAAATATTTTAGTTTCGTCCCCCAAAAGGTACAACAAGACGTGTGCTCTATAATGGGTCATATAATGATGAGTAATAGTCTCCCTAAAATATTAGAAAATATACTTTTTCAAGCACTTTGACTTAATTTATTTTAATATATTCATTGAATATATTAGGCAAGGAAGATATTGAATCTATGTATTGACTGCCCTTGCAATAATGGATGGCTTCTACTAGAAAAGATTATAATATATTATATGGGAGATCACACATCGTTTGTGAAAAGAATAAACATTGCATGCATTTTTCCATGCAGAATCGTACTAATCACCATCACTTAGTTAGATCCATCTTGTTCATTCGATTTTCACAAATGATTCATACAAGATAGCACACATGGTTGATGAGGAGAATATGTCCATGGCATTTACGTGACTACTTGCTGCTTTTCGTCAGAACAATATGCGATATGTCTTAGATTTTGCTTCGAAATATAAAAAAACAAGAGCCGAAATGACAAAAACTTATGCAACTCACATTAGGGTATCTTGGAATCACCGCCGACGTATATTTCAAACCAAAATGACATATCTCACTAGATTTGAATACTGGATATACAACACCACCATCCAGGTTTAGTCATAAATTTCTCTTGAGAAAGGGAAATCGGAGTTGATAAATCGGTATAATTGTTCCAATAAGGTTAGTTTTAATGTGGTTCGGCACCTTGACTTCATATAGTATTGGAAATGAGTTGGATGAAGTTTGTGATGTGACTTGTGCACCTATTAAATATATGGTGTGTATATGTTATATTCTAGAGGTAATTGATTGCAATTCTAACATTGGCTCCGAAAAACAAGACAAAAACAATGCAATCTAGAATGGCAAATCACGTGTTTATCTATGCTTTATTCTTTTTTGTGCCCATGCCATCATACATGTAACAGGTAACATAGACTGTTATAATGCGTCAACCTTGGGTTAGTAAGTCAACATAGACGGGTCTACTGGAAAATCCATATGTAACACTAAACAATTCTATTGTCACAGACTATGAATACACAAGCCTAATTATTATTGAGCACCGGCGACTCCCAAAGAAGATAACTAACATGAACATTTGGGATAGTGTTTTCACTGTGATGACAATAAATGCACAACATAGAACATTGATTACAACATAAGTACCAACTGTTCCAAAGAAATTGAACACACAAAGACGAAGTAATGTTATCTTAAACATAGTTCATTTTCGATAACTTTACTTCATGTTTGTGCCACATTTATTAATTGTGATTCAAGAGCCACATTATGAATTATTGTTATCATGAATCTAATCCATTATGGATGTTCCATATATTCGATAAGACGACCCTGATCTTGTGATAGCTTTTCTCACACTTAATATCCTGGCCATATTTACACCTTATTGACAACATGGTAATAACGTTTACCTATTTTATCATCCTTTCTAAATTTAAATTATATAAACACCAACAAAAAAATGTGGTAGTTAATTTCACATACAAACCTGGAAATATTAATCTATTATGAGCATTCTGAATTATGTAAAATTCTCTCAATCTTTACCAAATTCCATTAACTTGTGCCATTTTTGTAAAACAGATGCAACCACGCCACAATGATCTTGCTCCATTTTAGATACCCATAAACAAAACATGCAACACAGTCATTGGCAATGAGATTCGTTTAGATGGTTCTTTCTTACTAGTTTTTCAAAAATATTGAAAGAGACTAAGAGTTTTCACTAGTTCTCAAGTATGAGATAAAGTATTCCAACAAAATTAAAATGGATAAACATTGTCACAAGGTCGCAACAAGGTGCAACAGTGGAACTTATTGTAATTCTAATAGAATTTCATAGCCAACTATAAAGTTCAAAAATCATCGCTCCATTCTAATTATGAGAGTCTAATTAGATAAAAGCGCGTAATTCAAAGTTGAGAAATTTACCAATCAAATATCTTAGAAGGTGTGGGTGTATAACCGAAAGGTTGCCTGGCATCTGTTCGAAAAGAGGCAACTTTGCTTGTACGGAAGTTTCTGCGAATAGCGTCGCTGAAAGAACATATTGAATTATATTTCAACTTGCAAGTACACTCTATAATGAAATTACATATAATCACATGCCTGGATTTACTAGTATGAGAACCAAATCATTGTTTGGATTGCGAGCTGCCACTGATATTGCCAAGCATCCACCAAGGGAATCTCCAATCATAAATATTGGCCTATTTGGTGAAAGATCATGCTCATGTTTTATACGTTCTTCCACTGTTTGTAGTAGCCCTGTGTGCATTGAAATTCAATAGCCATGACTACATATTACAAAGATGGTACTATTATATTAGCTGCGACAATATTAATAACAATGTTTATCACACTAGCATCGGTTCACACTCAACATATTTGCACATTGCACACCACATCTCAATTCAACAAAATATTTTTCGTGGTTCTCTGCATCAACTATTTTAAAAATAATACTATTTTCCTGCCACTGAATTAAGGATCTTGTCATAGTTATTTGGTAAAAAATGTGAAATATATCTGGTGTAACGGGATGCCAATCTAATGAAACTCATACTATCCGAAATGGAAGCAATGTCTCTGTACCTTCAAATGGTGTGCGGTCATTTATTGGTATGTATAAGCAATTCACGTCAAATACCCTGTCAATAAAAAAACAAAAAGAAAATAAATTGAACGTTACTATATTGGAATTACACACACACACACACACACATATCTCTCTCTCTCTCTATATATATATATATTTTCGTATTCAAGTAATAGTAGTGTCAATAGTACTATCAATCATCTCTGTTTTCATAAAAGATCACAATCATGTACACTTTAGTTGTGAACTTCCTTATAGATGGAACAAAGGTTGCAATACTCACTTACAGGCACTGCAGTCCATATACTATGATGTGTGTGGTGGCACATAGTGATAGGATGTGTACAAGGTGAGCTAGTGTTAGTGTCGGACACTATCTATCTTTTTTTTCCGAAACGGAGGCAAAAACTTTGCCTCGTCTTATTAATAAAAAAGAAGGGTAACAAGTTGTCTGGTTAATTAACGGGAACCCGGGCGAAAACCGCTACAACACTCCCACAGGAAGGGCACTCGGCCGAGCTGGCACCAACAAGACCGCACACACCGCCGAGGGAAGGACGCCGTCGAGATTGTCTGCAATGTCATCGTCATCACCACTCCCCGAGCAGGCGACTCCGACTTTGCCGCCGCCGACCCGTCAAGACCCCTCCGAACGGACGACACACAAGGACCTCGTCGGCCGTAGCCAAACAATCGACCACAGACGTCGAGGACTGGCAGCTCCGATTTTGCTGATGCGCCTCACTGGAGAAAGTTGCAAGCCTCGTACTGACCTGGCCCAACGCAACCGTCGGGGAGCACCGTCCGCTGAAGCCGCCCGCATGGAGTCATCGTTGTCGTATGGGCCCCGCCACGCGCAGCTCCGACTTCTCAGTCACAGTGGGAACAAACATAGGCGCATCCATTGGTGAACAGAACCTTCGACATCAGAAGGACAAGCCGCGACCCAGCTTCGCACACCGTCATCATCGTCACCACACAAGTCGCGACGCCGGAACCTCCACACTGTCGGTCGGGCACCTGCCGACCGCAGCGTCATGAGCGTCTAGCCCATGGAGAGCACGAACCGAATCCCAAGGTCTTCAAGACGATGCCCCCAAGGGGGGAAGCGACGATGCCGATGCCGTCGCCCAGCCCGATCGGGCCTTAAGCTTTCACTCAAAGAACCGAATCCGAGAGTATGCAGGGGATGAACTCCTCGACGATGCCTCCAAGAAGGTGCAATGGCGACCATGGCCACCACCGCCGTCGGCCGGAAGAGGCCGATAAGCTTTCGCCCGGAGCACCGCCCAACACCACACCCCCACGCACCGTGCCTCCGCTAGCCCGCACACCTCCTGCGAAGCCGCTGCGCTGACCGCCAGCGAGAGCCACCACAACCTCTGTCTCCACGACGACGCTTCCAAGAAAGATCGTGGCTCCCGCGGGCGCCGCCGCCGCCGGCTCCGGTGAAGACCGGAGCAAGGATTTCTCCCGGAGATGTCCGAGCACCTGCCACCTCCGACCGCCGCCCACTATCCACCACTCCTACCGAGGCCAACCTTACTCTGACCACGGGAGGCTACAGCCGAGCCGCAACAGATCGGAATCGCCGAAAGCCGGAGCCGCTCAAGCGAGATGGAGCCGCCGCAGCCGTCTAGCCTCGACCCACCGCTGGACATCGCGAGGCCGCCGCCGTAGCCGCGCCTACTCAACCC
The DNA here is from genome assembly GCA_022496015.1 of Hordeum marinum. Lineage (NCBI taxonomy): Eukaryota > Viridiplantae > Streptophyta > Magnoliopsida > Poales > Poaceae > Hordeum > Hordeum marinum. The sequence goes on along the minus strand of CM039673.1, from coordinate 568,367,591 downwards.
ACCGCTGGACGTCACGAGGCCGCTGCCGTAGCCATGCCTACTCGCCGTGCCGCCCAACCGTCGCTCCGTCGGAGGAGCAGCCGCCGCCATGGGTCCCACTGTTGGATCTGACGGGAGAGAAAGGTACGACATTGCCCGGCAACCCCGGCGACAAAGACGGCCGCACCACCCCGCCGGCAGCAGCACGTGGCAGCCCAACCATGGACATCGGAGCTCGACCCCAATGAGGCCGACAGATCTAGCGCCTCTCGATCGAGAAACTCCAATCCCACGCGCAGCCGTCACCCATGCCGGTCAGCCACCACCGCCGCAACCCCCGCCGCCAGCCACGCCACCGGACGCGACGACGCGGGCCACGCCTGGCCAGACGCCGAGTTCCCCAGCTCGCGCGCAAGCCAAGCCACCGGGCCGAGAGAAGATCCCGCCGCTGCCGGCTCCACGCGGGCTTTGCCCGCCGGAGGCTGCCGACGACGGTGAGAGGGAGGAGGAGGGAAGGGAGTTGTGGCCGGGGGAGGTGGCGGCGCTGCCCGAGTCGCCCTAGGGAAGGAGCGACGCGGGGCTGTTTCTGTGTTCCCTCTCTATCGATGGCCCTCCTATAGGCATGTTTGGGAAACCTCATCAACAAAACTCAGAGTGTTCTTGTTGTGATTGCTTTTTCTCTGCAGATCACGGTGTGCCCTTGACTCAACAACATCCATGTTGAAATGACTAGCAATATTGTTAATCCCATTTGGGATGGTGGGAGATGGTTCATGGTTTTGTGTTTGCTAAGATTCTCTTAGACTAACGGTTTCCGCAAATTGTCTCTAGAAATTTGTGCAATATATAATATAAAAACGTATTGAAAAGGCACAACGTCGCAAACTCTTGGCCCTCTGCCATCACTGACAAGGACTGCCCTTGTTGATGTGGGCTGCCTTCTCATCGTTTGCAAGTACACTTGTGCGTCCCCTGGCGACAGGGAACACAACAGCGGCAACCTCCATGGTCGCATCTTGTCACAAATTACTTACGATCATAGTTTTAAATACCCGGCTATGCCAAATAGTTGTAGTCACTCAAATTAGCTAAAGCAGGGCTATATGCCAATATTTATAACTTTACCGGGCAATTGTACATGCTATAGCCAGCTATTTAAATTTTTGCCAGTGATTGGCCCGACCTCTCGTGGGATGACGTTTTGCACCTTCATTAACCCCCAATGCCCCAGGTCTAGGTTATGAGAATGCGTTGGATGTTATGGCGAGGGTTGGTTCCACGCTTCCAGCACTCACGGGTTGGAGTCTTTGTCTTGAGGAGAGGGTCAGATATGGATGGAGGGAGGAGGTGGTGGATACAATATTTTATGAGTGACGCTAGAGAAGGTAGATAGATGTAGAGGACAGATCGAGACAGGATGGACTGGGAGGCTAAGGAGCATATTCTGGAGGAGATGGAGTTGGTGGGAGGAAGAGGTGGTGGTGGGCCAAAAGAAGTCTTGAGCGGAATCCGGAGGCGGATTGATTACAGAAGTGACACATAAAAGACATAGTGTTAAATATTTATTCATCTCAAGAGTTAAGCTGTGGTTCTATTTGGCAAGACAAAGCTTTGAGCAATAAATATTTGTTAATATATGGTTTGTATGACTTAAAAGTAATGTCTTTATATGATTTTTGAAATATGTTTTGTATCAGATAAACCAGATCATAATATAATAGTTGTGTATTAAAGTCTGCCACAATATATTGGGATAAACAGAGTTATTAAGAGAAGATAGTCTACTCTTAGTATACCAATAGTTGAAAGATATTAGTATATTCAGAAACACTATGGTATTAGTATATATGGATAATAGGAATATAATACTGACATGCCCAATGATTTGTGGTGTAAAATGAGTTCCATTCCAACACCATCGATTCCTGCACTTCCCACAATTAGAAATCCAATATTAGTCTTCCAGCATAAAATGTCAAGATAAATATAACTTCGGCAGATCCCAATAAAAACACTTTTAATAAGTCATATGATCATTTGGTATATGGCAGAACAAAAGTTATTGTTATTTGGTACTTCAGTTGTTTGTGTTATTCCAAAGTTGAAACAACAGTATAACTCGATCATTTAGCAACCTGGCAAGAAGAGCAGCAGGGGTGGCTTATCAACCACCGGCCGTCCGCAGTCGGCGGGGCAGAACCATCGAGGGGGCCCGGCGTCGTCCATGCCCATGTCCCTCACCGCCTCTAAGTAATCTTTCACAGTGACACTACCGAACCCGTCATCATACAAAGCCTTCAATCCGGTTTCCTCCGCCGCCTTCTGGTCCCTTCCCTTGCTACACTCCTGCTTCTTTTCCCAGTTCACTGCCTCGGGGTAGCTGGTGCGGAAGCTGAACCGGGCATGCCGCCTAGGACAGTGGCCAACAGGGTTAACACCAACCGGGCGCAGAAATGTCTGAGGGGCAATGGACATTGCGAGAAGGTTGAACTTCATAAGGCTGGCTTGAGGAACAGAGTTAAACAAATATATAGAACAAAGCTTATGAAAGGGAAAGAAGGGACAACAGCAAACCGAAGTGTAGTAATTAATACTGGTGTGCTGATAATTATGTTTTTCTGAGAATTCTAACTAGGGATTTTGCCACATGATTTTTTTTCTCTCCCAAGAGATGCAGCCACACAATTGCATCAGGCACGAATGCTAGCTTAGTTTATGCTTTCTTCCGCTGGAAAGAATCGGCCCGCAACCAATCTAAGGCAGTCAACTTCGTTTTTCAATAAAACAATATATCAATATTGAGGAGATGTACATTCAGCCTCTACAGCAGCATGACCAAACCGTCTTGTCTCATGCCATCGTCTTTTATCCCGTTTGGGTTCGATTAGCCTGACACAAAGACATTAGCTGCACAATCAATATCATGTACCGTGAATATATGAACTCAGAGATTCATATTAGAAATAATGAATAAATTTGGAAATTAAAGACACCTATAAAAGTTAAGATTTTCATGTCATATCTTTGGAACACAATTGTGTTTATTAAAGACAACATTGCTTGTCGCAACCCGAGGAAGCACAGTATAGTTTTTATACTCACGACTATACAACCAATCATGTGTGTTCTAATACAAGTTTGCTCGTTCAGCACGATCTGTCATTCAAATAGCCTCCAACTTGTACCTATTGACGAGTGTTGCCAATATATATGGCCACTATCTTGACCAAGGAAGAAATAGTGCGCTATACAAAATAGGATAGCCTCTGAAAAATATGCTATTAGCATGCTATAGCACGCTATAGCGTGCTATTAGCGCCATATTATACACTGATCAGTTTAACGTGACAATTCTCTATACATTATAGTAGTATGCTATTAGCGACGGTATAGTGCGCTATTTTTTCCAGTTGTCTTGACGAAACATCAAATATACAAGGTATGTGCGCTAATTAGGATGAAAGTGTTTGTCTTACTATGGTCATGGCTATGCAAAAATGATATTGTTTCTAATTGAGAAAACCCATTTTTCTCTATAGAGGTTATTTACCATTGTATACACTGACTTTCTATGTGGTTTATGCTACAACTGACGAAGTATTAACCGTTGTTCCAGGCGGTCTGTATGGGGTTGGAGCATGCGGCAACTAGGAAGGTTTTTACTCAACACAGGTGGTAGCATAATCGTCGGATGAGTTTACCACCTCGTTCGACAACAATGCCTTCTTTACTATTGCCATCTTCTTCTTTTCTGCGTTGTCAGACATTTTTTTATTACCGTATGCATCCTAACTGTGCAGAGAGGTGTGTGCTGCTCATCATCTCTATATCATTTTGATGATACATTTGAGCTAATAAGAACAACCATTATGGAAAATAAACCTATTCAATATATCAATGATAAACACAGAAAGCTTATAACAACAGAAGATGAACAATACCAACTGAACTATTACACCAAACAAGAACTATCAATTATAGCAATCTCAGGTGATAGGATATATAGATGCATCAACAACAATGCCTTCAGGAAAGAAACGATTCATGAACGTCGCCGTCACTCGACGACCCAACCATATAGCTCAAATCATGGGTTTTCACCCAAAAAGGAGTGAGTAAACTTTATTGAATGCCTTCAATAAAGAAACACAATGTTGAACTCCATGAAAGAACTGGTAGTCAACTTCGGCACTCAGCTATGTACGTAGCCCATATGTGCTTATATATTTTGGCCGGTGGCATATGCGGGATTACTAGACGTGACTGCCATTAACTTCCTGAATTGCATACAAGCACGTTCAAGAAGAAAAACTCGATTCGGTGAGCACATACGATCCCAATATCCCGTCGACCCATTCACTCTAACATTGAGGACCAGCCATGTATCCATCCTTGTATTTTACCAGGGTATATTCCATTAACTCTGCAATTATACTAGTAGAAAACAGACATTTCGTCCGTCTCATTAGTCGCGGTTGCCTTTTGAACCGGCATTAATGTGATCATTAGTGTCGGTTCGTGACGGGAATCATTAGTGCTGGTTCGTTACGGACCTTTAGTTCCGGTTCGTGTCACGAACTGGCACTAAAGGTGTGGTGGCAGGCTGGCGTCAGCCTGAGGCCCCACGGCAGCCTATAGTCGCGGTTTGTCATGGCTGTGATGAGAGTTTAGTCCCACCTCGCCAAGCGAGGAGCGCTCGTACCGGTTTATAAGTCCATTCCTTTCTGCCTTGTTGAGTTCCTCTAAAATTGAAAATAGATGTCCTTATATGAAAATTTTGATCTCAAATCAAACTGAATTTTAGTCTGATTTCAGGTCGAATTTTCCGTATATAAGCGCATGTATATTGATTTTTGCTATTTTTTATGTTATTTCAATTTTTTAAACATATTTTAACTCAACACTTTTTCTGCATTCAATATGCACCATTCAAAGTCACATAATCACTTTTCAACCTTTTTCTGACCTCATTTACTATTTTTCATGCATTTCATGATTTATTTTGAGCTAAAATGACTCTCAATTGAAAAGCACTGCAAATAAACTCTGAAATGGTTGAAAGTTGGCATGGTATCGTCATTTTACCCACATAGCATGTGCTAAAAAGTTGAGAGGGTTGCGGCAAAAACTGGATGCACTTCGTGTACAAAATGAACAATCTCTTTCGAAGTGTGAGGGTTTTGGACGAAAACTCATCAGTTACAAAATGATTTCAAAATTTTAAACATATTTCAACTCAAGACTTTTTATGCATTCAATATGCACCATTCAAAGCCACCTCATCACTTTTCAAACCTTTTCTGACTTCATTTGCTATTTTTCATGCATTTCATGATTTATTTTGAGCTAAGATGACCCTGAATTGAAAAGCACTGCAAATGAACTCTGAAATGGTTGGAACTTGGCATGGTATCATCATTTATTCACATAGCATGTATTAATTTGGTATTTTCGGTGTTGTGTAATGAAGATGAGCCGGCAATGGATGTACGAGGAACGATGCTCTCCTCAGTTCATTAATGGCGTGCATACTTTTCTGTTTGCGACTAAGGCAAACAAGCGGCCGGATGGTTTTATGTATTGTCCATGTGCTATTTGTAAGAATGATCGAAATTACTCTAACTCAAGAACCATTCACGTCCACCTATTTGAGTCCGGTTTCATGTCCGGCTATAACTGTTGGACCAAGCACGGAGAAAGAGGGGTCCTAATGGAAGAGAATGAAGAAGAAGAAGAGGATGACGGCAGCTATCCTGGCCATAGGTTCCATGAATACGATGATACAATATGTTCATAATCGTGCTAGGCCAGAAGGAAGCATCTCCAAGGGCCATAATAGTAGTGTACTTATGTGTTTTGTGCGTTCAGTATGCACCATTCGAATGAAGGACATCAATTTTCAACCCTTTGTGACTACATTTGCTATTTTTCATGCATTTACTGATTTTTTAAACTAAATGGCCCTGAAATTGATAAGCACTACAAATGAACTCTGAAAAGGTAGAAAATTGGCATGGTACCATCATTTCACCCACATAGCAGGTGCTAAAAAGTTGAGAGGGTTACGACAAAAACTGGATGCACTTCATGTATAAAATGAACAATCTCTTTCGAAGTACTAGGGTTTCAGACAAAAACTCGCTTGTTACGAAGGCATTTCATTTTTTTAACTTATTTCAACTCCAGACTATTTGTGCATTCAGTATGCACCATTCGAAGGGAGGACATCAATTTTTAACCCTTTCTGACTTCATTTGCTATTTTTCATGCATTTACTGATTTGTTTGAGCTAAATGATCCTGAAATTGATAAGCACTATAAATGAACTCTGAATATGTTGAAAGTTGACATGGTATCATCATTTCATCCACATAACATGTGCCAAAAAGTTGAGAGGGTTAAGGCAAAAACTGGATGCACTTCGTGTACAAAATAGACAATCCCTTTCGAAATATCATGGTTTCGGACGAAAACTCGCCTCTTACAAAGGCATTTCATTTTTTTTAACTTATTTCAACTCTAGACTTTTTGTGCGTTCAGTATGCACCATTCAAAGGGAGGCCATCAATTTTCAACCCTTTCTGACTTTATTTCCTATTTTCCATGCATTTACTGATTTTTTTTGAGATAAATGACCCTGAGATTGATAAGCACTACAAATGAACTCTAAAAAGGTTGGAAGTTGGCACGGTATCATCATTTCACCCACATAGCATGTGCTAAAAAGTTGAGAGGGTTACGACAAAAACTGGATGCATTTCGTGTACAAAATGGACAATCTCTTTCGAAGTATTAGGGTTTCAGACAAAAACTCGGCTGTTACAAAGGCATTTCATTTTTTAAATAACCTAAGAATTACCAAATTGGATATAATGATAAAACACGATAATATTAAACAGTATAGAAAAGAATCACTGGTAAATCTATTTTAAAGTAAATTTATTCACAAACTAGTGATTCACACAAATTTTAAATAATGCAACTTAAACTATTTGAATTTGAAAACTACTACCACTAACAGAAAGTCTATAATTTTTTGACCTAACGCAAAAAAATTCACTCATTAACTCTCAATAAAGCACAAAAAAACTCAGAAACAAAAGAAAATAAATAAAGCAAAAAAAAAGAAAAATAAATTAAAAAAATCCCGCATACTGGGCCACCACTGCGTGCCTACGACTAGAAACCCAACCTGGGCGAGGATGCAGGCCCACAAGGCCCAGTAGGCTCACAAGGAATCCCAGCAGAGGTAGGCCCAGAAGGCCTGCATTAGAGACGAGCTCAATGCAGTGCCCGTGACGGTGCTTATAAATTGGTCGTGGCGCCCCTCGACTAGCGAGGTGGGACTAAACTTCCACCGCAGTACGTCGTGCCAGGAACACACCTTTAGTCGTGGTTGGTGGCTCCAGCCCCGACTAAAGACCCCCTTTAGTCGCGGTTGGAGCCACCAACCGCAACTAAAGGGTTTCGCTTCCCACCGTTCGCGCCCACTGAAATTCACCTTTAGTCGCGGTTGGTGGCTCCAACCGCGACTAAAGGCCTCCTTATATATACAACACTTGAAAATTTTCACAGTTGCTATGCATTCTTCTCCTCTTCGCGACATCACCGCGCCGTAGCCGTCTCGCCTCCATGACGCCACCCACGCCGTCGCCGTCTTGCCTCCTCGCGCCGATCTCCGACGCCGCCTGCGCCCGTTCCTCCCCGAGCCCGGCCTGACGCCGCACGGACGCCGCCCATGCCCACTCCTCCGGCCCCTAGCTCCTTACCATCGCCGCCCCCAACTCAGCTCGCCTCGCCGTCGCCCCGTCACCCCGTTGTGAGCTCCCCTCCTCCTCCCCTCTCTCCCTCGCCACCTGTGCCACCATGGCAACCGCCGGCCCTTCCTCGGCCCGACCCCCCCCCCCAATTTTGATGAACACACACACACAAACACAATTTTGATAATTAGATGTATAGATGATTAGATGATTATCTACAAGAATTTTGATGTATAGAAAAAAGTTAAGAAATTTGACATTTGACGAATTTTGACATAGATGCATGAATTTTGACATTTTCTTCACTAGATGATCAGTTAGATGTGTACATAAAGTGAAGGAATTTTGACATTTGCGGAGTTTTTACATTTTGATCCAATATATGTACAGAAAAAAGTTGATGGATTTTGACATTTGATCCAATGTATAGCAATTAGTATTTGCAAAAGTTGCATATTTTAATGTTGCATATTTTAATGTTTTCCATTTTGTGTTTTCCATATTTTAATGTTTTTTGGGTTATATGTATGATACTATTCGAGATATATTAGTGATATTATTCGACGATGTACGAACGCAAGAGATGATTTAATTTTGCTTATTGAATACATGCTAATTTAAATACTAATTTGTTTTATGATTTAGTTTTGCTTATTGAATGCACGTCTGTTTCAACTATGAACATAGGAAATGTCTTGTGCTACAATGTAGGATATATCGAATGCTTATGATTTGCCAGTCATTCTGGCAAAACATAGGACATTTTTTCTATGTCATTGCTCGATATATGGAACGGGTTGACTTTACGTCTGTTTCGGCTCCTCGTGTGTCTCCACTATATATATATATATATATATATATATATATATATATATAAGAGGAAGAATCCCGACTGTTGTTGTGGGGTCGCTTCTCCTTCGTTCCCGTGTGCTAGACATTTTGGTGTAATGCACTCGGGGACGAATGGAGGAGCCACCATCACCGACGGTCGCAATATCAGAAGGAGTGCCCATTATATACGTGAGAGGAGAGTTTAGGAAGGAAAGACTCGACAGACCTAAAGTCAACCTGTTGCATATTGAGTAATAGTGATCTGTGTGTTGATCAGTTTTCTCGTAGTTTCCTTCGATCGATTTTAAATGTTTCAACTATGAACATAGAAAATGTCTGACGACGAAAGGGAATTCGCTATGTGCGAATACTGTGAAGACGAACGTGGCATGTGTGACAAGCCTTACCTAGTTGATGATAGGCGCTTTAGCATCATGTTGGATGAGACCTTCCAAGTGGATACAGTAAGTCAGAACGACAAGTCTTTTTTCGTAATTAAGCATGACTTTTGCTTCTTTTGATTCAACTTATAACTTTAATTTATTTACTATTCTACTAGCGTATCCCTTGCCATGCAAGAATTTATGTCTTGGATAAAATTTGGTTTCAATACTAAAAAAAGTATGGAGGTAAAAGAGAGTTCACTTGAGGACCGAACATGGTTATACTTTTGCCGTAAAATTTTATAATGCAGACACCTACTCCTATTTTGAATGCAAAAGTTGCAGAGCACTATGCAAGGCTTATGCATTTGAGCCTAATATGCTTATCACCTTTGATATTCGTCCGGAATATGAAATTGAAGGTAATATCGACATCTGGGTCGATGTGCAGACGCCTCCAGTTCTACTATTATGTGAATTTCTCAACCATATTTATTAAGTAATTTAGATTGTTTATTTAAAAATAGTTGACAACTTATTTCCATTGACAGCTTATTTTCATTCTTCAAAAAATGTATGGAAGATGGTAGACAGAACCTACTACTACAATGATGAAGTAGAATTAACTTATAAGGAGAAAGATCATCTTATCGCATTTCTTAATGATCTTGAGAATTACAATAGCTATTATCAAACTACTCCACATTATGGTCAATACGTGCCACTAGTGCACGTGGTGAACTACGGTAACATCCATGGAGATTGCATGGTAAATTTTCTACTATTACGACAACCGTGCATCTTTTGCATAAATTCTTTTAAAACTAACTACATTGCTAACTACAAAGTTATTACTATGTTTTTCAACAGAAAATCCCGAAGGATTGTGTGCCTTCTCTGATGTTTCCGAGAGGTCGTGTTTATGTTATGAGCTTACGGCCAGCACAGCCAGGTCAGCCTACGCATCACTCCTGTCCGTACCGGATTTGTAAAACCGATGAAGACATGACAATCAAAGATTTGAAAAATGTATGGTAAATCGTAGAGAGCTACTTGAAAGCAACATTGTGCGTAGGCCAAGAATTAGAGACGGGATGATCTCCATTCTCCATAACGAGGAGTCAGGGTCTATCTTGTTTTATGATATTGTATCTAAGAGAGGGTAGAGTAGGTCCTATGAGAGAGGAGTAGGTCGTAGATACAATGTGTTATTATGTGCTACAATGTGTTAGAGTTGATGATGAGGAGGAGGAGGAGTTGTGATTATGACTAGTGACCAACTTGTTATATGATGTCTCATTAACGAAAATGATGGTTAAATAGTGTTGGTGGTAATGACTATGATGATTATTAGCTATAGTGTTGTTGTTGATGATATGATGCAAGAGTTTTTATATTAATATGATGATGATGTTGATCATGATTATCATGATGATTTGTTATATCATTGGGGAAAGGAAAGCGGATTAGATTCATGTGGATGGATCAAAAGTGACCAAAAGTTGAATTAGTAGGATCATCGTCCTACTAATTCAACTTTTGATCACTTTTTATTCATTTGGATGAATAAAATCCATGTTTCTTCCTCACAATGATATAATAACTCATCATGAACATAATGATATAACAACCTCTTAATTGTTATTGTATCAAAATTTGTATAACGGCGTATAAATACACTAAAACATAAAAATAATGAAAAACTGATTACTAGTAGCGTGGGTTTGCAAGAACAGGCAGTAGCGTAATATATGTTTGAAATGAAAATTAATTAAATGAAAAACACAAAATTAAAAAGAAAATTAAACCATAATTAATTCATACACCCTAAAGAATTAAAAGGAAAAATAAAACAAAACTAAAAAACTATAATTTTAGTCTCGATTGGTGTTACCAACCGGGACTAAAGGTCTGCCAACCCACGGCGCCGTCGGATGCCACGTGAAGGGTCTTTGGTGCCGGACCGTGTTGAACCGACACTAAAGAGGGATAGGCTTTAGTCTCCATCTTTTAGTGCCGGTTTAAGAACCGGCACTAAAGGTCCTTACGATCCACGATTATAGGTCTATTCTACACTAGTGTTATGACCCGCGGCAATTGGTTTAGTATTAGGAGAGAAGACCATCGAATGATCTGTCATCAAGATATTGGTTGAAGGACCACTTAGTATCCAGTGTGAAAACTCTTTTCCTAACGTTTATTGGTCGGACACGCGTCGTTACCTTGCTGAGTGTGTTGTCTACTTCTTGTTATGTTGGTCTTCGTTGGCTATTCTCGGCAGCATGGATGAAAATCTTTTTCTAGGCCCTCTCCGGCAGACGTGGCGACTATGGCATGAGGATGTTGAAAAAGTAGTCGTCATAGTCGTAGATGTTTTCCATATTTTGTAATGGTTCATCTGTAATTGCCTTTGCTTTGTACTATGACTTGTACTAATTAATAAGAATGGTTGTGTGGATCACTAGGATGCAAAGGCCAGGAGTTTCAATCTTCTTTTCAGAACAAAAACATCGCAATAAAAATTACTTTGCAAATAATAAGCAGTTGATTTAGACATTAAACATAATAATTTTTACCGAGGTTCGAGCTATGGATATCCTTCTGGGGATAGTTGAAATGCAATGCATGGTCTGGAACTTATTTATTGGAAACTTGTCAAGTTCTTCTACCAAAGCATGATAATGAACATACAAAGTTTCTCTAAGTGGACCTGACTAGTTATTAATCTTAAATTTACTGTTTATCAAAGGTAAGTTACATTGTCAGCTCATTCGTCATCAGCTCAACTCCAATGCTAGACCCCACCATCTTGTCCGACAGCGTTCGTTTGGGTCCAAACAGACAGACGACGTGGCCCAACGCGCAACCCCATCCTCAAAATTTGTTCGTTCTTGGTTTGGCGCGACCCATTCCAGGCGCAAAACTTGAGTCGGCTTTGCAGTCGCGTGGACTATGAACGGACGGGCACACGTCCTCTTCGCGTTCGCGTCGGGCCCGCATGTCGGCGGTCCAACAACCTCCCACCGATCGTAGTCGATGTGCACTGGTCGTTGGGCCCATAAGTCAGCCACCTTGTCGGCCTCTGGCCACGTCCATCTTTATGCGGAAGCCGTGGACTTCCACTTCGCCATCCCCATCCACTTCCCCAGCACTGCTCCACCACTGCCCCGCCCCCCATCGGAGACATCTAAACCCTAGCCACCATCAACCTCACTCCCCGCCGGCCATGGGGTTCTGGAAGTGGCACCCCGGCAAGAAGACCAGGCACGAACATGAGGCTGGCTCGTCATTTGTTAGCGCGACCAGCCACTCCACCTCTCCAACATCGCTATCCATCTCCCCTCAAGCGGCCGCGCCTTGCTTCCGGCCCTACGTCAAGGTCGAGGTGTGTCGTCGGTATTTTGAGACCGATACTCCGCTGCTATGGTCAGATCCCCACCTCCCCAACGGCTGTGATTTGAGCCCGGATCAGGTGACCATTCCTCTCGTGCCGGCGTCAGGCCGCACCCGCCTCCAGGAGATCACCCGTCGTCGCGGTAGGATTCCGCACGAACTCCTCAATGACCGTAGGTACGCTGTGGACTCGCCACTATGGGACATGTGGTTCCAGGAAGAGCATGACATTCGTCGGCAAACCTTTTTTGCCGGCCGTGGTAGCCTGCCCTGTGTGTCCCAAAGTGCGGGACCTGCACCTCATGCACCCATACTGAGCCGCCAAGAGTGTGTGGCCACACGCAGATCCTTGGCCTGACGCCGACACTGTCTCCCTACCCATCGCCGCCACCCCCGCAACCTCCCGCCATGACGGTCGAGGAGGAGGAGTGGCTCCTACATGCCATCGTGGAGGACTCGAAGAGGGAGTATAGGCGCCAGCAGTAGGAGGAGTGAGAGGGCCTACAGCAGATGCTTGAGCTCTCGGCCTCCGGGGACGTCTATGTCCATGGGCTTGATGTCAGGCAGGAGGTGAAGGAGGAGCCTGCGGAGGAGCGTGCATGCGCCTTGTGGTCAACACCCCCAGCACCGCCGTCGCCTGCACATTAAGCGCCTGACCCAATCTGGGGCCGTCATCGCACCTCTGGACGTCCTCACCCTACATCGACCTGACGAGCGACGACAAGGATGGTGGTGCCTAAAGACGGCGGTTGCAGCGTCATCGGCGACTGCTGCGACGACATCGGCGGCCATGAACTTCTGCGAGGCGTGGGCGACCGCATTATCTTTTTTTGTTTTATGTTAATTAAACTAAGTATTGTGGTTGGGCTGTGAGGACGGCGGACTTTTAAATGTGTCTTTTTATGTTTTTAGCTATTCTAAAATGCCTAATTTAGTTTTTACATGGCATTTTTTTTTCGATGCCCACCACGGACAAGTTGCAGTTGGGGCCACGCATTGGGCGTCTTGACATCGGACAGACCTGACACGGACGTTTGCGTCCCCGTTTCCAATCTAAACAGACGAAATCTAAACAAAACAAACGTTTGTTTGGGGTTGAGGAGTTGCCCTCAGTCGTGGTAACTGCTGGCCTCCATCAGACTGTTACAACACGGCACGATCTAATAAATACATTGAGATGACGACGCAACCATCCATGGCCAGAATTTGCACATGATGGATTCAATTAGAACTCCATGTCGTCAGTAATAGATAGAAAGCATGCGAAAATGCCTTTTGAAGCTCGGCCTTCACGGAGGAGGCTGGTTTTAAAAAAATAAAAAATCATCAGAATTCATATTTTTTACATTTCTAAAAAAAATCTAAAAAAAGTACATATGTACATGAAAGCGTAACACACATGTGTGTAAATTTTTTACAATAAAACGAGGGTTGTGTAAAAAAGACAAATTTGTGCTCTTTTAATACTACATGATGATACTATTTATCTTAAAAGTCTATGAATTTGTTCTTTTTGCACAGATCGCATCTTAGCATATTTCATCCTGAATTTTTACACACATACACATTTCATCCTTGTATACTTGCATATTATTTCAGATTTTTTGAAAATCAAGAAGTTTGAATTTTGAATTGTTTAAAAATAAAGGCCGAGCTCGAAAACTCCCTACTCGAAAGCATGTGACTTATCTATATCTGATAGATACCGAGTTTTTTCTACGTAAATCACTGATCGGCGGATTAGACCTTTTAATTTAAGCAAGTTTAGGACAAATGGGTTCTATACGTCATAAGCTGACTCGGCAAAAAAAACACCACGAGGAGGCCACTACCCAGCTGCTACCCGGCGATGCAGTCGCTGGCAACTTCGCCCCGGTGCTAGAAATGTCGTTCCTGCTGCGGAACTTCGCGCCAACGCCAGAGAAAGTCGTCCCGGCTGCCCAGCAGAGAGATCCTGCCTGCTCTGGTACGCATCGGCGCGAACCAGTTGCTCCTGCGCATGGCGGGGCACCACCTGCTCGGTGGCGGCGACATGGGGCTCGCCCGACTGGTTCTCTTCGGCCTACGGGTTCCTGCCGCTGGCATGGGCGCGAGCGGCGCCAATGTAGAATCAGCAGCCGCTGCCCCGCGTTCCCAATCACCTACTGTTAAATTACTCGCATCGAATACTCTCTCCTGACCTCATCTCCCCCTTAGATCCCGACGGCTCACAGACGGTGGAGTCGCTCCCGAGGATCCCCTCTACGCTTCGAATCTTCTCTGCTGACCGCGGTTCCCTTAGACCCCGACGGGGGAGCAACTGCAACCTGCAGCCACTCCCCCGTTCATGGTGATGCGGGAGGAGCAGGGAAAGGGCCGTATGGAGGGGATGTAGTCTCTGTTCGGGCACCGTCATTGACCGTCGTCGTCGTGGGGCAGCGGCGGAGGCTCGATCCTGATAGAGGATAGGGGTAGTAGGCTAGTGGCCGAGGAAGAAGCCACTCTATGCAGTTGAGGACTGGGCGTAAAGGCAACACGATCCAGACGCCAAACGGGCCAGCCTGGCCCGACCCATGCTAATCATTTCAGGCACGACACGACTCATGGGGCACGGTTAGTAAGTTGACCGTTCCGTGTCAGTCCGCGTGCTGCACCTTTAGGCCTAAATACGGCTTAGTTAGTAAACATGTCAGTACATTGGCCCGTTAACATGTTGGACTGCATATATTTGAGGTTGGACTGATTTTTAGACTTATGGACTGTATTATATATACTTCAAATAAATAAAAATGATTAAACGGGCCGTGTGTTGCCGCGTGCGCAACCTTCACACCTAGTCATGCCTAGGCATGTCACGTGCAATAATTGAGGGGTACTTCTTTAAGAGGGCATTTCTACTTTTTCAGGTTGCGACAAGTGACGTACTGCATATGTTTCATTTGTTGCAACCGGAAAGGTTTCCTTTTTTTCGTATATATTTGTTTTTTAAAAATGTTTTATCTTTTAAACCATGCGTTCAATATCGAACCCTTTTTACTGTTGGATTCCTTGTGTCGATATTTTCAAAATAAATCACATGTTGATAGGTTTAGATGAACTATTTTCCACGGAAAAAACCGAATGAGAAAACCGTGTCTCTCGCGGAAAAAATTAAAATAGAACTCTTTTTTTTCCTATTCTAGAGACACGACTGTGTCACTCACGGAAGCAAATCTGTGCTTCTCGCAGAAGCATAACCGTGCCTCTAAACACGTTTTTTTCGTTTTCGAAAGGCACGACCGTGCCTTTCACGAAAACAAATCGGTGTCTCTCGCGAAAGCAAAACCGTGCCTCTCAAGGAAGAAAAAAACACTTTTTTTTCATTTTCAATAGGCACGGCCATGCCTCAGGCACGTCATATCTCTCAAGAAAGTAAAATCGTGCCTAAGAGAAAGGAGAAAAACACATTTTTTCGTGCTAAATAAAGTTTGAATTTTTTTCATCCAAAAGTTAAGAAAGACCGGTGGAAAACCGAAAAGATGAAAAAAAACATCTAAATGCCTAAAACGCATGCGGAAAACCCCCCGAAGGGAACACCCAAAACACAACACGTGGTGACGCCTGAGAATGTTCCAAGTGACTACGCCTGAGAGTGACCATTGCGAGGCTCCCGAGACAGCTCGTTTAGTGCGTATCAGCGTGTTCATGGGCTGGGCTGGTTAGCCCGGCCCGTTTGGCAACCTCTGGATACAAATCAAGGAAGGGCGTTTTTTGACTAGTTAAGCTTCTCATGTTGAAATTACGAATTGACGAGTACACCTCTTAAAGATCGTTTCCACCTTCAAGTTGCGACAAATGGCACACTGCATGTGTGCCACTTGTCGCAACCTAAGAGTTTTGCCTTTTTTTGTAAATTCATATTTTCAAAATGTTTTATCTCTTAAATCGTTTGTCCAAATTTCGAACTGTTTTCACCGTTGGATCCCGCGCGTCGAGATCTTCAAAACTAGATCACATGTTGATAGGTTTTGATGAACTTTTTCTTTCAAACAAAAAACACGTTTTTTTTTATCTCTGATAGGCACGGTCATGCCTTTTTGCGAAAGCAAAACCGTGTCTCTCGTGAAAAAAAGCATATTTTTCCTCTTTTCGAGAGGCACGGTCATCCGTCTCACGAAGGAAAAACCGTGCCTCTCGCGGAAGCAAAACCATGCCTCTCGCGAAAAAAATCGCGGTTTTTCCCTTTCCGAGAGGCACGGCTGTGCCTGCCGCGAAGGCAAAACCGTGCATCTCGTGAAAGCAAACCCATGGCCCTCACAAAAAAATGTGTTTTTTTCTTTCCGAGAGGCATGTTCGTTTCTCTCGCGGAAGCAAAACTGTGTCTCTCGCGAGAAAAACAAAAAACTTGTTTTTCACGCAATTTTGTTTAAAAAAATCCGCCCATAAGCTAGGAAAGACCGGTGTAAAACCCGAATAGGAAAAAACCCGACAAAAACCAATCTACAAAACCGAAAACGCGTGCGGAAAAATAAAATAAGAAAATCCGAAAGGAATGCTCAGAACGCGATACATGACGACGACTGAGAACGTGCAAAATGGCGGCGCGTTGGAGCGATCGCTGGGAGGTTTCTGAAGCAGTGTTTGCTAACTAGTTGCTCCCTTCCCACATAATGTTATTTTTCCCAGTCAGCTCCTAACGGACAGGACCCTACTGTCATAAACATGTTTAAAGAAAAAAACGTAGATAAGATGTTTCTGTGAAGATATTGTTAACTGGTTTTTCTATGATACTGCAGCTTTCAGTATACCCGGTGCTTTTAATATGATCGATACTTTGGTACAAGTCCGTCGATTTTTTTCGCTAGCCGTTGAAACTTAGGATTCGATAACCATCGACAATTGATGGATAACTACGATCCGTCGACCTACCTCACTGCCTGCACGAACACGACAATTAGCGCTAAGCCGACATTGGGTTTCTTCAGGGAGTAATGCAGTTGATAGGAGATGGGAAGCGCCAAGACACGACGGATCAGGCTAGTAATTAAGTGAGCGAGGTAGGAAACTAGTTTGTTTTTTTTTTTTGTTTTTTTTTGAGATAGGTAGGAAACTAGTTGGGAACCGCCAAGGAGGGTGCCTTGATCTACGCCCTAGGAGTGATGTGCCCTGATGCATCTGCCATCAGATTCAACGGCGCACTTTAAATGCCTGTTGTCCCCGGCCGGTCTAAGGATGACGATGGTAGAGTATGGGTAGGGTAACGCAATATCATATTTAAACCCGAATGGTTAGTGGCTACAAAATTCTATCCATACCCGTATCCATGGGTATGAAACTTTATCCATACCCATACCCGATGGGTATCCATACCCATTGGCTACCCGATGGGTAGAACAAATAATACACAAGTTGTTTATAATTTTACACTCAATGATAGCACATTTGACAAAAAAAAAAGCAATTATCTCAACTACATAACATGTAGATAAGTACATAACCACCACCAAAATTTAGAAATCATAACATACTCATAAGAGAGTAGGAATAGACAAGTCACATAAAAAACAATGAATAATTAACGACAATTTAACATTATTTCACAAGCGGGCAGGGTATGGGTATACCCGTGGGTAGAAGGCTATACCCATACCCTACACATGGCTTAACGGATAGGTATGGATACTATCCATGAGTATCAAAGTGTGCCCATATCCGACCCATGCGGATACGATACCCGTAGATACCCATACCCATGGGTAAAATTGCCATCGTTAGACCGGTCCATGCCAAGGTCCCGACGGAGACTACATCTTCCTTAGACTTCTTCCCTTCGACTCGGCACATACCGTTACCGTGACGCTGTAACAAACCGGTGCTCTTTATATCAATACACTGTATGGGGATCTTATACCCGTAGCTCACCCGACGCACCCCTCGCTGGCTAACAACCTGGACTAATCCAGCCGGCTTTGTAGCCTGGCCACGGAGCGCCTCCGCACACAACGTGCACGCACGCACATCAGACAGGCCTGCTGCTGCACTTGGCCACTACCAGCTTAACCGCTTCCCATGCACGCACTAACACATGCATGTCCGTTTAGCTAGCCCAGCCAAGCATGCAGGCACACACGGCACGCAAGGACCAGACTAATTGATCCACTAACCAACTACTTACATGCATCAAGATTAGTACTAACAATATCCTGGCTGTGTTCCTTCTCCTGCAACAACATCAATTTCAGGGCTCTAAGTTTGACACAACAGCAATTTGACAGTAGTAGTTTGACAACAACAATTTGACTCCTCTAAGTTTAAATACAACATCAACAGCAGTAGCAATTTGACTGTTCTAACTTTGAAATATTACAGCAGCAACAACAATTTGATACAAGAAGCAGCAGTTACAAATTGAAAGAAGCAACAAATATGATAGTTGCAATTTGCAGCAACATCAAGGTGATAGAAGCAGCAAAAATGACTAAATATGATCATGTGAACATGTTAGCATGTGAGTAGAGAGCATATGCATTCATGATCATGTAAACATTTGATCATTTACTGAACAATTGAAATGGTGGAATCATGTCAATGTGATCATTCAATTCAAGACAATTGGAGTACTGTAGAATGTTATCGTGATCTTCTATTCTAGGAAGTATTTACTGAACACTTGATCGTTCTTATCTATTCAAATGTGTACTCCTAGACTAATTCTAAGAAGTCAGAAACATCCAATCAAAAACAGTCATCATTTACCCCTAGATGGGATTTTATCAATTGTCACCGAACGCTAGGGATACTTGGAATGTTTACCCTCAATTGGTATTCGGTTAACAGAATCATGAAATCTATTTGCTACAAAATTATGAAATGAGCAATAATCAAATACTATATTAAAGAAGGCTAAAAGATGTACTCCCTGTTTAAAAATGGAGTACTAAATGAAAGCAAACACCGACAGAAGAAATTTACTCCATTTCATGAGAAATGATCAGAGAAAGAACTCGAACACAACAAAAAAGATGAAATATTCAGTTAACAGTTAACTGAAAATGTTTAGTTGAAGTTAACAGAATATTTACCCCATTTCATAATTTCATCATTTGTTTGATTACTATAGAAATCAGCTTCTTTGTCGTCTGCCATGGGACAGGAAGGCGGGCGGCAAACATGCCCGGCAAAGAAATTTACGGTAAACAGCTCCTTTGCTGTCTGTTTTCACAGCGAACGGCAAAAAGCCCTTTGCCGTTGGTGGCTGACGGCAAATAGTGGACCTTAGCCGCGTTAGGTGACTAACGGAAGGGAGGCTTTGCGGGTCTGCCGATTAATAACAAGCGGCAAAAAATGTCTTTGTTTATTAAAACCAGACGGCAAAGGATTTTGTTTATTAAAATATACTGAACCAGTCCAAGTGCAGAGGCTATAATGAACGAACGAACAACGACGAACACCACCGTATCCATCTACATCTACACTTTGTTCCAACAATCGACGACGAAGGGACAAATTTCACAATACAAAATTACTCTATTGACACAGAATAGATCACCACATTCCTCTGCTCCATGTACACAAAATTACTCTATTTACACGAACACCACATTATCCATCTACACAAAATTAGCACGAAAACCACAGTATCCATCACCACCATGGACGCCCGAGGACCTGCCGCTGCTCCTCGAGGTGGAATGTGGTGCGGCGTCGGGATGGGGGTGATGGGGCCGGGCCAGCGGAGGCCGGGGGGGGGGGGGGGGGGGGGGGCGACGGGGCCATGGTCTGCGGGGGCGACGGGGCGCGGAGGCCGCCGGGGGCGACGGGGCCGTGGTCTGCGGGGGCGACGGAGCGCGGAGGCCGCCGGGGGCGATGGGTGACGGGGCTGGGCCGGGGCCGACAGGCGAGATGGCGGCCAGCGAGGCCGGGGCCATCGGCCGACGAGGTGGTGGCGAGCGACGGCGGGCCTATGGGGGTGACGGGGGAAGTGGTTGGGGGCGACGGAGCTGGCGGTGAAGGCGGAAGTGGCCGCGGCCGGCAGGTGATGTGGTGACCGGCGAGGACGGGGCCGGGGAGGAGGCGGGTGATTTGGATCGAGAGCAGGGAGAGAGATGAGAGAGAGAGAGAGACGTGGTGGGGTGGGTACGATCGATGGATAAGGCAGACAGTGGTGGTTCATGGGGCGCGTGGGTGCTGCCCTGGGGGCGCATGCATCGTGGGTGGCTGGGGTATGCGTCCGACGGAGTGATCCGCGTGCGTCTAAGATCTTGCCAACTCATCGATGCAGGTGATTGATCCGCGTGCTTTGCTTCCTCTTTGCCGTGAGTGTTTCTTTGCCGTCTGCTTAAAAGACTCTTTGTCATCTGCTGGCGGACGACAAAGGTCCCAAAGCTAGACGGCAAAGATCTGACGGACGGCATCCATCCCGTCCATCTGACCTAACCAGCCGCAGGGTCCAGTGGGGCCCAGCTGGGCTCTTTTGCCATCTGCCTTCTAGACCTTTACCGTCCGCTGACCGTCGACAAAGAAATGATAGATGGCAAACTGTATATTTGCCATCAACCAGTTCTTTGATGCCTGCTTTTTGAAAGCAGACGACAAAGACCCTCTTTGCCGTTAGCTAGCAGACGGCAAAGAACACGTTGATGGCAAATTCCCTGATTCCAGTAGTGTATGTATTTTCTTGGTGCAGGTGTTGAACAAGCAGTTCAAAAAAGTGATACCCTCGATGATAAGCACAAATATGCTTCTTATGTTGCTTTGCATACATTGTGTATGAGTAGAGGGGACAAGTTTAAAAGAGATGACAAGAAAAACATCGCTAATTTTTTTGGAGTGGGTGTCTGGAATATACAAAGAGTTTGGGGGGAAAACGATGAAACAAATTGCACAAGGTTTGTAGGGTTATGTTTCCAGTAAGAGAAAAGGAAAATGTTGGATAAAGCCAAAGGACATCAATATAGAGCTAATTCCTACAATCCTTCTGAACAAGAGGTCTACCATCAGATCACTAGCTTGGCAGCTTGGATGCACCCCTACCACACTCCATAGGAATTTCATGTTGAACTTGATAAGGAGGCATACAAACTATGTGAAGCCAGTCTCAAGGAAAAGAATAAGAGGATGGAATGAAATTTTGTTTGTCAATGCTCGACGAGACGAAAACATAAACTGCAAGACCAAAATTCAAGACGATGCACAACATTGTGCATACTGACGCGAAATGGTTTTATATGACGAAGCTGAACCAGAACTATTATCTGCTAGCTGAGGAGGAAGAGCATACAAGAACTATATAAAGCAACAGCTTTGTTGGAAAGGTCATGTTCTTGACGGCCGTTGCTAGGCCAAGATGGGATAGTGAAGCAAATTTGACTCTCTTTGAAAAAGATGGTATTTGGCCATTTGTGAAAAAGGTTCCTTTTCAGAGGAGAAGCGACAACAATCATAGAGGAACAATAGAGACAAACTAAATAAAAGTTGACAAAAAGGTGATGAGGTTCCTGATAGATAAAGTTTTTCAAGCAATACATGCTGCTTGGACTTAAAGTGATGTTGGGCACACCATCTATATACAACAGGACAATGCTAAGCACCATACATTGCCTACTAACCTGGAATTTTTAGAAGTTGTGTCAAGAACTGGACTGGACGTCTGAATAATACAAGAACCTGCGAATAGTCTTGATTTGAATGCGCTTGGCCTTGGGTTTTTCAACTCGTTGCAATCCCTGATAGATTGTTTGAGCCCAAAAACACTTTAAGAAGTTATTAATGGAGTGTTGGAGGAATTTGAAGGCTACGTGGTTTACAGGTTGAACAAATTGAAATCTTGAACCATGTAAGGGGCAATGGTTATAAAATACCCCATGTGAACAAGGAAAGGCTTTAGAATATTGGGCTGATATCTCTAATACTTCGTTCCCTCAATAGGTTTATGCAAATGCCCTACACAATCTAGGGATAATGGAGAGAGCTCACTAATGGAAGAAGAAGAGGCTAGAGTTATGGCTGGTTGAGATGCTTGTTGTTGTGATGAGGCTTGTTGTTTTATTTAGAGGAAAACTCTTGTTGTTTATGTTTCACTCCATGTTGAGATGCTTGATTTAGAGATACTTGTTGTACTCCTTGTTTGTCTTGAGACGAGGCATCATTTGTATGTGTAACTCCTTGTTTGTCTCCAGATGAGGCATCATTTTTATGTTTCCAAAGTTTAAGTATGATCAATTTTCTTTGAAAAGGTTTCGTTTAGATATCATTTGAGTATGATTATTTTTTGTTGAATAGCTATCATGTTAATATATCATTGAGTAGCTGTCATATTCAACTATCTTTAAGTACAATACAAAGTATAAGAGAGAGAGCAAGACAGAAAAATGTGTGTTGAACAGGGTGTCTAGTGAAGAGAAAAAGAAGGGAGAGAGAGAGAGAGAGAGGGAGTTTATATTGAAGTTCTAGTCAAAGTTTAAATTAAAAACCGAGTTAAAGTATAAATTAAATTTTAGTTAAAATTTAAAATGAAGTTTGAGTTCAAGATTCAGTTAATTTAAAGTTTAAATGAATATTTTAGTTCAAGTTAGAGTTAGTGGGACGCACTTGCTAATGGAGTTTAGGGCTATGGAAACTTTAACTACTCCTAACTGGATTTTAGGGCTCCTGAAACCTCACAGCAGCAACAAAAAGTCCTAAAGTGAAACTACTCCTTTAATTACTCCTAATTAATTGGTTAAAAATCATTTAATTAACTCTAAAACTAGTCCTAATTACTCCTAATTAAACCACCTCTAAAACTACTCCTAATTAACTGAACACGAGAAGAGAAGAGGAGCTATACTCGAGATGGACAAACTACAGTATAGTACTACAAAAATTTCAGCAGTACACTCTATCATTTAAGGTACTCTAACTTAGCAGAAGGTGTTGGAAATATACCTAGAGGCAATAATAAAATGGTTATTATTATATTTCCTTGTTCATGATAATTGTTTATTATCTATGCTATAATTGTGTTGACTGGAAACATACCGCATGTGTGGATACATAGACAACACGCTGTCCCTAGTATGCCTCTAGTAGACTAGCTCGTTGATCAAAGATGGTCAAGGTTTCCTAGCTATTGACATGAGATGTCATTTGATGGCGAGATCACATCATTTGGATAATGATGTGTTGGACAAGACCCAAACTATAAACATAGCATATGACGGTGTCAGTTTATTGCTATAGTTTTCTGCATGTCAAGTATCTCTTCCTATGACCATGAGATCATGCAACTCACTGACACTGAAGGAGTGTCTTGTGTGTATAAAATGTCGCAACATAACTGGTGACTATAAATGTGCTCTACAGGTATCTCCGAGAGTGTTAGTGGAGTGGGTATGGTTCAAGACAGGGATTTGTTACTTGACGGAGAGGTATCTCAGGGCCCACTCGGTAATACAACACCACAACAAGCATAGAAAGCAATGTGACTCAAGTGTTAGCCACATGATCTTCTATTACAGAACGAGTAAAGAGAATTTCTAGTAATGAGATTGAACTAGGTATAGAGATACCGACGATCGAATCTCGGGCAAGTAACATACCGAAGAACAAAAGGAACAACATACGGGATTAACTGAATCCTTGACATAGAGGTTCAACCGATGAATATCTTCGTACAATATGTCGGAACCAATATGGGCGTCCAGGTCCCGCTATTGGTTATTGACCGTAGAGGTGTCTCGGTCATGTCTACATAGTTCTCGAACCCGCAAGGTCTGCACACTTAAGGTTCCGTGTCGTTTCGGTAGTATAGAGTTATGTATGGTGGTGACCGAAGGTTGTTCGGAGTCCCAGATGAGATCCTGGATGTCATGAGGAGCTCCGAAATGGTCCGGAGGTAAAGACTGATACACAGGAAGTCCTATTTTGGTCACCGGAAAAGTTTCAGGCTCATCGGTAGTGTACCGGGAGTGCCGGGAGGGTATTGGGGGACCAGCGGGAGAGGTGTTTTGACCAAGAGGCTACATGGTCTGTGGGAGGAGGTATACCAGCCCTTAGTGGGCTGGCCGAAGCCCCACAAGAGGCCCATTGCGGCTGGGAGAAGAAACCCAAGGTGGAAAGGAGGTTTCCAAGTAGGATTAGGACTCCTCCTCTCCACACTTCGACCGAACCAAGGGCTGGCCCCCTAGGGGGAGGTCTCCTCCCTCCTTCCTCCTATATATACTAGAGGTATTGAGGGGTTTTCACAATAGAAATCAACCATGTGCTACCCTCTCCTCTAGATCATAGTTTCTCCTCTAGATCGTTTCAGCGGTGCTTAGGCGAAGCCCTGCTGGAATAGTTCCAGCACCATCGCCGCCACGCCGTCGCGCTGCCGAAGAACTCATCTACCTCTCCGCTCCCTTTTGCTGGATCAAGAAGGTGGAGATCGTCATCGACTTGTACATGTGCTGAACGCGGAAGTGTCGTCCGTTCGGCGCTAGATCGGGACGGATCGTGATTGGCGCGGGACGCTCGGCGATTTGGATCGCGAAGACGTTCGACTGCATTAATCGCGTTTCTTAACGCTTCTCGCTTAGCAATCTACAAGGGTATGTAGATCCACTCTGCCCCTCGCAGATGCTCATCACCATGGATAGATCTTGCGTGTGCGTAAGAAATTTTATGTTTCCCATGCAACATTCTCCAGCAGAAGGAGTATAAAAACTGGAAGTAGTCATGTCGATTTGTCTCTTTTAGCAAAACTGGGATTGCACCTGCCTGAAGGAAGTTAAATGAACATAGGCATATGTTGGGGAACGTTGCATGTGAAACAAAAAATTTCCTACAAACACGCAGATCTATCCATGGCGATGAGCATCTACGAGAGGGGGAGTGGATCTATGTACCCTTGTAGATCGCTAAGCGGGAAGCGTTAAGAAATGCGGTTGGTGTAGTCGAACGTCTTCGCGATCCAAATCGATGTGCGTCCCGCGATCCAATCACTAGTATATATAGGAGGATGAGAGGAGAGGAGACAGCCTTGCCTTTCCAAGCCAAGAGCTTTGGCCGAACCAGGTGGTGGAGGTGGAGTCCATCTCCAATCCTAATAGGACTAGGATTCACCCTATTTTGCCTTTTTTCCACTTTTCCTCTTTGGATTTTCTTATCTAGCCGCATGGGCCTTGTGTGGAAGTTTCACCAGCCCACTAAGGGCTGGTATTTACTCTCCCACAGCCCATGAAACCTCTTCGGTCGAAATACCCCTCCTGATGGTCTCCCGGTACACTCCCGGCACTCCCGGTACACTACCGATGAGCCCGAACTTTTCCGGCGACCAAAATAAGACTTCCTATATATCAATCTTTACCTACGGACCATTCCGGAGATACTCATGATGTCCGGGATCTCATCCGGGACTCCTAACAACCTTCGGTCACCACCATACATAACTCTATACTACCGAAACGTCACCAAACCTTAAGTGTGCAGACCCTGCGGGTTTGAGAACTATGTAGACATGACCGAGACACCTCTATGGTCAATAACCAATAGAGGGACCTGGATGTCCATATTGTTTCCTACATATTCTACGAAGATCTTTATCGGTCGAACCTCTATGTCAAAGATTCAGTTAATCCCGTATGATGTTCCCTTCGTTCTTCGGTAGTTACTTGCCCGAGATTCGATCGTCGGTATCTCCATACGTAGTTCAACCTCGTTACCGGCAAGTCTCTTTTCTCGTTCCGTAATACAAGATCCCGTGACTAACACTTAGTCACATTGCTTGCAAGGCTTATTGTGATGTTGTATTACCGAGTGGGCCCTGAGATACCTCTCCGTCACACGGAGTAACAAATCCCAGTCTTGATCCATGCCAACTCAACAAACACCCTCGGAGATACCTGTAGAGCACCTTTATAGTCACTCAGTTATGTTGCGAAGTTTGATACACACAAGGCACTCCTCCGATGTCCGTGAGTTGCATGATCTCATGGTCATAGGAACATATACTTGACATGCAGAAAACAGTAGCAATAAACTGATACGATCATATGCTACGTTTGTAGTTTGGGTCTTGTCCATCACATCATTCTCCTAATGATGTGATCTCGTTATAAAATGACATCGCATGTCAATGGCTAGGAAACCTTGGCCATCTTTGATCAAAGAGCTAGTTCACTGGAGGCATACTAGGGACATAGTGTTGTTTATTCACCCATACATGTAATGTGTTTCCAATTAATACAATTATAGCATGGATAATAAATGATTATCGTGAACAAGGAAATATAATAATAAACACTTTATTTATTGCCTCTAGGGTCTATTTGCAACAGCATACTCCTAAACTGAAAACTGGGAGTACATGAGTTGCAGAATCGTTTTTATCACATCATTCTTCTCACAAGGCTGGACAACAACAAATACTCCATTTTATTCACAATTTACACCAAATTCGCTTATACAATGTGCAATAAAAAAGATCCACAATTTACAACAAAATAAACAGTGTAGTCCTCTACTATCCTATCTTGACTTGTGGAGAAAAATCAGAAGAAAAATGAAAAAAAAACATTGACTATCCTAAGCTACTTGACTTGAGTACCTAATTGTTTGGTCTCATTGAGTGAAACAAATCACGGACTATTCTAAATACTCCATTTTAAACTACCGAAGATACTCTAACTACTCCATTTTGTGGTACTACAAGATGCTACACTAACTATCAGTACTGAAGTACTCGAAGATGTTGCAAGATGCTACGCTTACAGGATGCTGCAAGTTGATACTCCAAGATACTGCAAGCAAGATACTCCAAGATACCAGTAACAAAGTACTACAAGAAATACGTATTGGACCAGTAACAAAAGATGCATGGAGAAGAGAGTCTGCACCATGTGTGCAGGCGTGAGGACGCCGCCGTCGCCACAGATCCGCCGCTCCGTTTCTCCAGTGCCTTTCCATTGTTCCGGCGTGGGTCTACATCTCCATATCTAGCATCGCTATGGATCCAGCATCGGTGCATGCAGATCTAGCGCTGACGCATCTAGATCTAGCGCCTCCATCACATACAAGTTTGTCGCCAGCAAAAAGAATCAATCTTTTGACGACGGGGTGGTGTGGAGAGGCCGACAACGACATGGAGAGGAAAACGGATGGCGCACGTAGTGAGGACATGAAACACGGTGGTGGGGAGATACCAGCAGCAACCAGTATAGGTCGGCAAAGACAAGCAGAGGCCAATGGCGAGGAAGAGGAGCAAAGGTATTGAGAGGGATGAGAGCGACTGAGCGAGGGGAACGATAGAGTAAGTGATACGTCTCAAACATATCTATTATTATTTTTTGTACCAAAAGAAGACCTGGAACCTTCAGGAGGAGACCAGAGGCCTCACGAGGGTAGCAGGAGGC
Organism: Hordeum marinum; assembly: GCA_022496015.1. NCBI lineage: Eukaryota > Viridiplantae > Streptophyta > Magnoliopsida > Poales > Poaceae > Hordeum > Hordeum marinum. The sequence goes on along the minus strand of CM039673.1, from coordinate 568,339,916 downwards.
AACAAGGTGCGACCAGGGGGTAGGGCGTGCCTGGTTGGCTCGTGCTCCCCTCGGTTGCCCCCTGGTGCCCCTATTTGGCCTATCAATTTACATATATTCCAAAAACATTAGAGAGCCTCCCGAAACACATTTTCCGTCGCCACAAGTCTCTATTCCGCCATGTGCCCATCTGGAGCCCTATTCCGGTGGCTTACTATAGGGGGGATCAATCAAGGAGGGCCTTTATTGTTGGAGAACGTTGCATGGGAAACAAAAAATTTCCTACGCACACGCAAGATCTATCCATGGTGATGAGCATCTACGAGAGGGAGAGTGGATCTACATACCCTTTTAGATCACTAAGCAGGAAGCGTTAAGAAACGCGGTTGGTGTAGTCGAACATCTTTGGGATCCAAATCGCCGAGCATCCCGCGATCTCATCACGATCCATCCTGCGATCCAATCACGATCCGTACCGCGATCTCATCACGATCCGTCTCGCAATCTTGATCACGGTCCTTCCGATCTAGCGCCGAACGGACGGCACCTCCGCATTCAGCACACGTACAACTTGATGACGATCTCCGCCTTCTTGATCCAGCAAGAGGGAGCAGAGAGGTAGATGAGTTCTCCCGCAGCGCGACGGCGTTGCAGTGATGGTGGTGGAGCTATTTCAGCAGGGCTTCGCCTAAGCACCGCTGAAAACCGATCTAGAGGAGAAACTGCGATCTAGAAGAGAGGTAGCACGTGGCTATTAGGGTTAGCCTTTTCCTCTAAATCCTCTAGTATATATAGGAGGGAAGGAGGGGAGGAGGCAGCCTCAAGCCCTCAAGGTTTGGTCGAAATTGGAGGTGGAGGAGTCCTACTCCAATCCTATTACGAGTAGGATTCCTCCTTTCCACTTGGAAACTCTTTCCACCTCTCCACCTTTGGATTTTTTTTCCTTCTCAAACCACTCTAGCCGCATGGGCCCTTAGAGGAGGCTTCGGCCAGCCCACCAGGGGCTGGTTTACCTCCTCCCAAAGCCCATGTAGCCTCTTGGGTCGAAATACCTCTCCCGATGGTCCCCCGGTACACTCCCGACACTCCCGGTACACTACCGATGAGCCCGAAACTTTTACGGCGACCAAAACAGGACTTCCTATATATATCAATATTTACCTCCGGACCATTCCGGAGCTCCTCGTGACGTCCGAGATCTCATCCGGGACTCCGAACAACCTTCGGTCACCACCATACATAATTCTATACTACCGAAAGTCACCGAACCTTAAGTGTGCAGACCCTGCGGGTTCGAGAAGTATGTAGACATGACCAAGACACCTCTACGGTCAATAACCAATAGCGGGACCTAGATGCCCATATTGGTTCCTACATATTCTACGAAGATTTTTATCGGTCGAACCTCTATGTCAAGGATTCAGTTAATCCCGTATGATGTTCCCTTTGTTCTTCGGTATGTTACTTGCTCGAGATTCGATCATCGGTATCTCCATACCTAGTTCAACCTCGTTACTGGCAAGTATCTTTACTCGTTCCATAATACAAGATCCCGTGACTAACACTTAGTCACATTGCTTGCAAGGCTTACTTTGATGTTGTATTACCGAGTGGGCCCTGAGATACCTCTCCGTCACACGTAGTAACAAATCCCAGTCAACAGACACCCTCGGAGATACCTGTAGAGCACCTTTATAGTCACCCAGTTAGGTTGCGATGTTTGATACACACAAGGCACTCTTCCGATGTCCGTGAGTTGCATGATCTCATGGTCATAGAAACATATACTTGACATGTAGAAAACAGTAGCAATAATCTGACACGATCACATGCTATGTTTGTAGTTTGGGTCTTGTCCATCACATCATTCTCCTAATGATGTGATCCCGTTATCAAATGACATCTCATGTCCATGGCTAGGAAACCTTAACCATCTTTGATCAACGAGCTAGTCTATTAGAGGCATACTAGGGACATGGTTTTGTCTATGTATCCACACATGCATCTAAGTCTCCGATCAATACAATTATAGCATGGATAATAAACGATTATCATAAACAAGGAAATATTATAATAAATAATTTATTATTGCCTCTAGGGCATATCTCCAATAGTCTCCCACTTGCACTTGAGTCAATAATCTAGTTCACATCACCATGTGATTCGCATTGTTATGAATCTAACCCGCAATGAGTTTTGGGGCTCGATCATGCTTTGCATGTGAGAGAGGTCTTATAGTCAACGGTCCTACGACATTCAGATCCGTGTGTACTTTGCAAATCTCTATGTCAAACCGTAAACACTGCTACCACACTCCACTTGGTACTATTCCAAATGGCTGCTCCACTATACGTATCCAGATTGCTACTACGAGTCATCCGGATTGGTGTTAAAGCTTGCATCGACGTAACTCTTTACGACAAACTCTTTATCACCTCCATAATCGAGAAACATCTCCTTAGTCTTTTAGTTACTAAGGATAATCTTGACCGCTGTCCAGTGCTCCATTCCAGGATCACTTTGAAACCTTCCGGCCAAACTTATGGCAAGGCCGACATCGGCTCTTGTGCACAGCATGGCATACATGATAGAGCCTATGGCTGAAGCATAGGGGATGACACTCATATTTTCTCTATCTTCTGCAGTCGCTGGGCATTGAGTCTAACTCAGCTTCACACCTTACAAATCAGGCGAGAACTCTTTCTCCGACCGATCCATTTTGAACACTTTCAAAATCTTGTCAAGGTATGTACTCATTGAAGGTCTCATCAAGCATCTTCATTTGTCTCTATAGATCTTGATGCTCAACAATTACGTAGCTTTATCCAGGTCTTCCTTTGAATTTTTGTTTTCGAACAACCATTTATGCTTTCCAGAACTTCTAGATCATTTTTGATCAACAATATGTCATCCACATATACTTATCAGAAATTATATAGTGCTCCAACTCACTTTATTGTAAATACAAGTTTCTCGTAAACTTTGTATAGACTCAAAAACTTTGATCACCTCATCAAAGTGTATATTCCAACTCCGAGATGCTTGCTTCAGTTCATAGAAGGATCACTAAAGCTTGCACACCTTTTAGCATCCCTAGGACTGACAAAACCTTCTAGTTGTATCACATACAACCTTTCCTCAAGTAAACCGTTAAGGAAACGTTGTTTTGACATCCATCTGCTAGATTTCATAATTGAAAAATGTAGCAAATGCTAACATAATTCCAACAGGCTTTAGCGTCGCTACGAATGAGAAAGTCTCATCGCAGTCAACTCCTTGAACTTGTCGTAAACTTTTTTGCAACAAGTCGAGCTTTACAAATGGTGACATTTACCATGAGCGTCTGTCTTCATTTTAAACATCCATTTGTACTCAACGACCTGCCGTCCAACGAGAAAGTCTACCAAAGTCTATACATGGATCCTTTCTCGGATTTCATGGCCTCTAACCATTTCTCGGAATCTGGGCCCATCATCGCTTCTTCACAGCTCGTAGGTTCATCGTTGTCCAACAACATGACCTCCAAGACAGGGTTGTCATACCGCTAAGGAGTAGTACACATCCTTGTCGACCTACGAGGTTCGATAGTAACTTGATCCGAAGCTTCATGATCATCATCATTAACTTCCTCTTCAACTAACATAGGCTTAACAGAAATATCTTCCTGCGCTGCGGTACTCTCTGGTTGAACAAAGGTTCAACAACCTCATCAAGTTCAATCTTCCTCCCACTCAATTCTTTCGAGAGAAACTCTTTCTCGAGAAAGGACCTAGTTTTAGCAACAAACATTTTATGCTTGGATCTAAGATAGAAGGTTCACCCAATTGTTCTTAGGATACTCTATGAAGATGCATTTGTCCACTTTGGGTTTGAGCTCATTCGGTGAAAACATTTTCCACACAAGCATCGCAGCCCCAAACATTAAGAAATAATAGCTTGGGTTTCTATCAAACCCTAATTCACACGGTGTCATCTCAACGGATTTATATGGTGCCCTCTTTAAAGTGAATGTAATTGTCTCTAATGCATAACCCCAAAAACTACAGTAGCAAAACGATAAGAGACATCATAGCATGCACCATATCCAATAGAGTACGACTATGACATTAGGACACACCATCACACTATGGTGTTCCAGGTGGCGTGAGTTGTGAAACAACTTTCACATTGTCTAAAGTTGTATGCCAAACTCGTAACTCAGATATTCACCTCCACGATCATATCGTACACATTTTTATCTTCTTGTCACGATGATCTTAAAATTCACTCTAAATTTGCTTGAACCTTTCAAACGATTCAGACTTGTGTTTTATTAAGTAAATATACACTATATCTACTCAAATCATCAGTGAAGGTAAGAAAATAACGATATCCACCGCACGCTACAAGACTCATTGGATTGCGCACATCAACATGTATCATTTCCAATAAATCACTTGCCCGCTCCATCCATCTGGAAAACGGGGTCCTTAGTCATCTTGCCCAAGAGGCATGGTTCGCATGTCTCAACCGATTCGAAATCGAATGAGTCCAAAGATCCATAAGCATGGAGTTTCTTCATGCGCTTTATAGTAATATGACATTTAGCGGCAGTGCCACAAGTATGTGGTACTATCATTATTAACTTTGTATCTTTTGGCATCAATGTTATGAACATGTGTATTACTACGATCAGGATTCAACAAACCATTCTCACTGGATGCATGACCATTGAAGGTATCATTCATGTAAACAGAATAACCATTATTCTCTAACTTAAATGAATAACCGTATTGTAATAAATATGATCTAATCACGTTCATGCTCAACGCAAAACACCAAATAACATTTATTTAGGTTCGTCACTAATCCCGAAGGTAGAGAGAGCGTGCGATGTTGATCACATCAACCTTGGAAACATTTCCAACACACATCGTCACCTCACCCTTAGCTAGTTCTCCGTTTATTCCGTAGCTTTTTATTTCGAGTTACTAAAATTTAGCAAACGAACCGGTATCCAATACCCAGGTGCTACTAGGAGTACTCGCAAGGTGCACAACATTAACACGTATATCAAATATACTTCTGTCGACGTTGCCAGCCTTCTTATCTACCAAGTATATAGGGTTGTTTCGCTTCAGCGACCACTCACCTCATAATAGAAGCACTTAGTCTCGGGTTTGGGTTCAACTTTGGGTTGCTTCACAGGAGCAGCAACTGACTTGCCATCCATGAAGTTTCCCTCCTTGCCCTTGCCCTTCTCAAAACTAGTGGTTTTACTAACCATCAACACTTGATGCTCCTTCTTGATTTCTACCTTCGCGTTGTCAAACATGGCGAACAGCTCAGGGATCATTATTTCTATCCCTGGCATTTTATAGTTCATCACCAAGTTCTAGTAGCTTAGTGACAGTAACTTGGAGAACTATATCAATCACTATCTTATCCGGAAGATCAACTCCCACTCGATTGAAGCGATTGTAGCACCCAGACAATCTGAGCACATGCTTAACGATTGAGCTATTCTCCTTCATCTTGTAGGCAAAGAATCTTGTTGGAGATCTCATATCTCACAACATGGGCACGAGCCTGAGATCCCAATTTCAACTCTTATAACATCTCATATGTTCCGTGCCGTTCAAAACATTTTGGAGACTCAATTCTAACCGTAATGCATGACACACTAAACTATCAAGTAGTCATCAGAACATGCCTGTCAGATGTTCACAACATCTACAGACGACGCTAGAGGGGGTGGCGCACCGAGCGGTGCATTAAGGACATAAGCCTTATGCGCAGCAATGAGGACAATCCTCAGATCACGGACCCAGTTCGCAATATTGCTACCATCATCTTTCAACTCTATTTCTCTAGGAACATATAGAAATTCATGGGAGCTACATCGTGAGCTAGTAATCTACAACATAATTTTGCAAAGACACTAGTGACTATGTTCATGATAATGAGTTCAATGAATCATATTACTTAAGAACTCCCACTCAAATTGACATCCCTCCGGTCATTCGAGTGATACATGATCCAAATTCACCAACTCAAGTCCAATCATCATGTGAGTTGAGGTGGTTTCAATGGTGAACATCATCATGTTGATCATATCTACTATATGACTCATGTTTGACCTTTCGGTCTCTTGTGTTCCAAGGCCATGTCTGTACATGCTAGGCTCGCCAAGTTTAACCCAAGTGTTTTGCATGTGCAACACTGGCTTGTACCCATTGTATGTGAACGTAGAGTCTATCACACCCGATCATCACGTGACATCTCGACACGACGAACTTTCGCAACGGTGCACCCTCGGGAAGAACACAATTTATCTTGAAATTAAGTCAGGGATCACCTTATAATGCTTCCGTCGTCCTGAGAAAAACAAGGTGCATAAAAGGATTAACATCACATGCAAATCATAAGTGACATGATATGTCCATGAACTTGTTCTTTTGATCTCCATCTTGAAAGCACTGGCATGATCACCATCGTCACCGGCATGACACCATGATCTCCATCATCTTGATCTCCATCAACGTGTCGCCATCGGGTTTGTCATGCCCACCATGCTTCTACTACTATTGCTACCGTTTAGCGATAAAGTAAAGCATTACATAGCGCTTAATGATTGACACACAGGTCATACAATAATTAAAGAAAACCCTATGGCTCCTTCCCGTTGTCGTACTCATTGACATGCAAGTCGTGATATTCTATACAACACCTGATCATCTCATACATCACATATATCTCACCATGTAATTGGCCATATCACATCACAACATACCCTGCAAAAATAAGTCAGACGTCCTCTAATTGTTGTTGCATGTTTTACGTGGCTGCTATGGGTATCTAACAAGAACAATTCTCACCTACGCATAAACCAAAATGGTGATACATAAGTTGCTTTTCAACCTTCTCAAGGACCACCTTAGTCGAATCCGATCCAACAAAAGTAGGAGAAACAAACACCCGCCAACCATCTTTGTGCAACGAAGTTACACATTAGTCAACGGAACCGGTCTCTCGTTAGCGTACGAGTAAGGTTGGTCCAGGACGCTTCATCCTACAATACCGCTGAACCAAAACACGACCAAGGGGGGAAGCAATCTAAGCATCAACGCCCACAAACTCTTTGTGTTCTACTCGAGATCGCATCTACACATAGACCTAGCTCATGATGCCACTGATGGGGAACGTTGCATGGGAAACTAAAATTTTCCTACGCAAATGCAAGATCTATCCATGATGATGAGCATCTACGAGAGGGAGAGTAGATCTACATACCCTTGTAGATCACTAAGCGGGAAGCGTTAAGAAACGCGGTTGGCGTAGTCAAACGTCTTTGCGATCCAAATCGCCGAGCATCCCGCGATCTCATCACGATCTGTGCCGCGATCCAATCACGATCTATCCCGCGAACTCATCACGATCCGTACCGCGATCTCATCACGATCCGTCTCATGATCTTGATCACGGTCCTTCCGATCTAGCACCGAACGGACGACACCTCCGCGTTCAGCACACATACAACTTGATGATGATCTCCGCCTTCTTGATCTAGCAAGAGGGAGCAGAGAGGTAGATGAGTTATCTCGTAGCGCGACAGCATTGCAGCGATGGTGGTGGAGCTATTCCAGCAGGGCTTCGCCTAAGCACCGCTGAAAACCGATCTAGAGGAGAAACTGCGATCTAGAAGAGAGGTAGCACGTGGCTATTAGGGTTAGCTTTTTCCTCTAAATCCTGTAGTATATATAGGAGGAAGGGAGGGGAGGAGGCAGCCTCAAAACCTCAAGGTCTGGTCGAAATTGGAGGTGGAGGAGTCCTACTCCAATCCTATTAGGGGTAGGATTCCTCCTTTCCACTTGGAAACTCTTTCCACCTCTCCACCTTTGGATTTTTTTCCTTCTCAAACCACTCCAGCCGCGTGGGCCCTTAGAGGAGGCTTCGGCCAGCCCACCAGGGGCTGGTTTACCTCCTCCCAAAGCCCATGTAGCCTATTGGGTCGAAATACCTCTCCCGGTGGTCCCTCGGTACACTCCCGGCACTCCCGGTACAGTACCGATGAGCCCGAAACTTCTAGACCATTCTGGAGCTCCTCGTGACGTCCGGGATCTCATCCGGGACTCCGAATAACCTTCGAACACCACCATACATAACTCTATACTATCGAAACGTCACCGAACCTTAAGTGTGCAGACCCTGCGGGTTCAAGAACTATGTAGACATAACCGAGACACCTCTACGGTCAATAACGAATAGCGGGACCTGGATGCCCATATTGGTTTCTACATATTCTACGAAGATCTTTATCGGTCGAACCTCTATGTCAAGGATTCAGTTAATCCCGTATGATGTTCCCTTTGTTCTTCGGTATGTTACTTGCCCGAGATTCGATCGTCGGTATCTCCATACCTAGTTCAACCTCGTTACCGACAAGTCTCTTTACTCGTTCCGTAATATAAGATCCCGTGACTAACAGTTAGTCACATTGCTTGCAAGGCTTTTTGTGATGTTGTATTACCGAGTGGGTCCTGAGATACCTCTCCGTCACACGGAGTAACAAATCCCAGTCTTGATCCATGCCAACCCAACAGACACCCTCGGAGATACCTGTAGAGGACCTTTATAGTCACCCAGTTATGTTGCGATGTTTGATACACACAAGGCACTCTTCCGGTGTCCGTGAGTTGCATGATCTCATGGTCATAGAAACATATACTTGACATGCAGAAAATAGTAGCAATAAACTGCCACGATCATATGCTACGTTTGTAGTTTGGGTCTTGTCCATCACATCATTCTCCTAATGATGTGATCCCGTTATCAAATGACATCTCATGTCCATGGCTAGGAAACCTTAACCATCTTTGATCAACGAGCTAGTCTATTAGAGGCATACTAGGGACATGGTTTTGTCTATGTATCCAAACATGCATCTAAGTCTCCGATCAATACAATTATAGCATGGATAATAAACGATTATCATGAACGAGGAAATATGATAATAACTAATTTATTATTGCCTCTAGGGCATATCTCCAACATTTATATCATCCTTGGTGCTCCCATCATGATGCATGAGTAGTTCCGCACAGACCTACGCGTCCGTAGTTAGTACCTAGATGACCCTCTCTCTCTCTCTCTTGATGTTCAAAACAATGATCATCACATCTTCTCTTTGATCTATCCGATGTAATTCTTTTGTGCGGTGCGTTTGTTGGGATCCGATGAATTGTGGGTTTATGTTCAGATTATTCATGTAAAATATCTGAGTCTTATCTGAAATCTATTATGATTCTTATGTGCATGATCATCACAGCTTAGTAAATCTCTTTGATCTATTGATTTGCTTTGGCGAAGTAGGCTGATCTATCTTCAGTGAGAGGGGTGTGTTGTAGTGGGTTCAATCTAGTGGGTTTCTATATCCCTGTGACAGAAGGGGACAAGATACGTCCTTGTATTGTTGCCACTAAGAATAAAACAATGGAGTTAATTCATATTAATTGAATTCTCTTTGTCTACATCATGTCATCATTCTCCAAGCATTACTCTGTTTTACTTAACAATCTAGATGAATGCTGGATATCGGTCAATGGGTAAAGTAATAGTAATAGGTGCAGGCAGGAGTCGAATTATTTGCTTATGGACGTGATGCCTATATACACATGTTCATTGTCGTGAATATTAAATAACTATCCGCTTTTCTATCAATTACTGGACAATATTTTGTTTACCCATCATATGTTTACTTTCACGAAAGATGCCACCAGGGAAAACAATGGCCCCGGAGTCTATTCACTTATAAGTTTACAAACACTATAATACCTTGTTGTTCCTATTTACTTCGTATTTTATTTTATAATTTACAATTATCTACTACCAACCACACTACTTACAAGCTTATAAATAATGAGTCCAAGCAGAATCACAACCCTCTTGCCTGCGTTGGATGCAACCGTTTGCTCTTTTGTGTGTAGCCACTGAAGACGGGGGTTGGTTGTTACTTCCATTTGTTCGATAGACTTTGGTTCTCTACTGAGAGAAATACTTACGTTTATTGTGTTGCATCACTCGTTCATCTTCACAGAAAACCCAATGCAGTTCACAAGTATCAGTAAGCGAGTGGGATAGTGCGTGTAGATGGAGGGCATTTTCAGAAAGTTCAAAAATTTCTTAGCGTTATGCGATTTGCATAGAAAACACTTAAACGGCCTACATTTAGAGGGGCTATCATGCAGCTTAGAGGTCATGCATGCATGGACTGATTTCATCTGCTTGAGTCAGACCTTTGATTTTCGTCGCCTGGCTTGGGCTAAATACTTGCCGGATGAGCTTATAGCAACTTCATCAGGTTTCTCAAAGAACTGTCCATAAAACTAATTTTGCAGGAGGACTGAAAATTTTAGCGGAAGTTGTCTAAGCTGTTTTTGTCAGTTTCCATACTCTTCTTTCCCTAAATTTATTTATATTTATTTTAATTAAAAAAAATAGATAATACCCTAAGACCTGCCAGGCAGTGACAACATGACAGCCGCCGGGCAGGGGCGACCAGAGGCAATGCGGTGGCCCCCAAAGTGAGGCGGCGTGGCACTGGCGATGGTGTGAGCGCGGGACGACTGCTGGCAAGGGGAAGTGCGCGTGGTGGCGTGGGCGTGGCTGCGGGCGTCGGAACGTCGGCGGGGATGGCGTGGCGTCGCATGGCATCGGGGGGGGGGGGGGGGGAGCACGGCGGCATTCCAGGGCGGGTAGCAGTGTTCCGACGAGGTTCCCATTGGGTGATTCAATTTCGACGGGTGTGTGCTGAAGTTTTAAGCTGTTACTAGCCCGCCAAAACTTTACAGAGACATAATATTTTTGTTAGCCTGCGGAAAAAAGGACCAATTTTCCATGATACTATAAAGTTATGGCCATTTTATAGGAGAAAACACTAATCTACCATGCATGGGAGGTACTCCCTTCGTCCGGGTTTATTAGGCCCCTTTTCTATTTTGGGCTAACGTTTGACTTATAAATCTAACTAGAAAAATGTAAACTATATGTCACAAAAATTGTATTTTCGGAAAGCTCTTTCAAATACAAATTCAAAAGTATATTTTTATAGCATATATTTAATATTTTGGTAGTCTATAGATGATTAAACTCTAACACAAAATATGAAGGGGTCCAATAAACCCGAACGGATGTAGTACCATGCATGCATGCACCATTGATTTTCCTTGGAGTTTCGTTAGTTGCTCCATGCATGCACACTGTTTCAGCTATGCTCCACCATCCCATGCCTTTTCATTTTATTTTCATGTTTATATATATTTTATCTTTTGAACCCAAAGTACAATTTATGATCCCTTTTCATATTTGTATCTCTTATGATGAAAACTTCAAAACAAGGCCACTTTTCAATATATTTCAACAATTTTTGTTTTGAAAAATGGTGAAACGCTATAAAAGTACACAGAACTATGCTATGGTTTTAAACACTATATAAGCTCAAAGGTTTGTTGCAACAATTCTATTAATATTTACAAAAATTTAAATTACCAAGAACCAGTTTGTTACACATTGGCACACAATGTGACATTATGATATGCAACTAGACATGCGGAGCCATAGTGAAACAATAAGACATTTTTGCGAAACAGAATGATTCATTATTAATTTTTCGCATGGAATTAATAAATTTGCATGGAACAAGTTTGAAGCATGGTGATTTAGCTGTCAAATAAATAATTTGTATGGATCTTGTTTTAAAGGTCTTGTAAAAAAGAACAATTATGCAAAAAGAATGTAAATCAAAGTTTTATTTCAACATACATTAAGCATCTATTTATTTGAATGGGGTATTAGTCCGTAGGGAATAGCATGTGAATGGATATTAGATGAGAAAGAAAACACTATAGATGATGTCAACGGTCCGATACAGCAATAAAAAATGTGATGGATGCATGCACCGGAGGTCCCCGTGCATGATAGAAAATCCTCTCTCCATTTTACAGATACTGTTGAAGGATCGTGTTTGCCCTAACTTCTCGTATACAATGGTTATTTTAGAGATAGAGGATCTGTTGAAGATACTCTTAGTTTTATATAGTGCCCTGTAACCGAGTATGGCGTTTTGAAGCTCGGACTCCATGAAGCCCTTTATTTTTGAAAAATTCAAAATTCAAGCTTTCCGATTTTAAAAAAATCTGAAAAAATATGCAACTACATAAGGATGAATTGTATATGTGTGCAAAAAAACAGGATGAAATACCTTGAGATACGATATGTGCAAAAAGAACAAATTCATGTACTTTTAAGATGAATAGTATCATGTGTAAAAAAGTCATAAATTTATCTTTTTTGCACAGACCTCGTTTCAACTTATTTCATCCTAAAAATTTACACACATGTGTGTTATGCCTCCATGTATATCTGTATCTTTTTTCAGATTTTTTCAAGATGTGAAAATATAAATTTTCATGAATTTTGGGGTTTTCAAAAACTGGCCTCCATGGAGGCCGAGCTTCAAAAGACATTTTCGCCTGTAACCAACCAAATAAGATGTGAACGCTTGTCACAACCCTATACCTGAATTTTCTTCTTTACTATACCCTCCTGCGGGATTCAATAACTTTGCGAATCGCCAGGTAAATCGAATGGACGGCGGTGCTTGGCAGGTGAGTGCCCCCACACTTACGCGTCCCTGCAAAGTTCTGACCATTGGTGTGTTTGAACTGAACAAATCTGTCTCCTACTTGGTGATAATACGATGGTCAATTTATAGCTTTCAGTTTGTAGGAAATGAAAGCTTACAATCTACATCTAGAAATACTTAGAGATCTATATCCAATCTGTACCTTTGAAATTGACTACATGCACATGCCTCAAACATATTTTACGTCAATTTTGGACTAAAACAAAATTGATCTCATCACAACAAATGAGTGGGTATGTACACATATATCCATGTAATACTTTAATAGTTGACGTAAATTGGTACAAATATTTTAGAGAAATAATCAGGGAGATTCTTTTTTAAAAAAGGAATATATCAATATCGTATCGATACCAATTACACCTAGCCTCTACACCTACAAGATGCCGCAACAACATCCAGGATGCACACAGCCAAAGAAAATAATAGAAAAGAAAGAAAAAACAAAGGTCATGTCACAGCGATCGACTTCTCTCAGCAGCCACACACAAACCACCACCAAATACAACAACCCGAAAACATAAAAGGTCTTCAAAAACAACGCCTCCAAGAAGAAAATGGTGCAAAAACACCATCGATGCCGGATTCAAGACCTTAGTTTTTCACTATGGAGAAGTCCGAGCTCTCAAATTAATACATTCATCAAGGCAATTGTCGGGCACAACCAATCAAGGCCAGACCTTAGATTTTCACCTTGAAAGTCACGGCTTGGCACCCGAAGAGCACCACCAAATATGGATTACTCTAGTGTTGCCGCTCGACTTAACATCTCTGCTCCTGAGAGTTATTAAACACCTGACTGACTCCAGTGCCTCGAAGGCTCCGTCCGTCTCACTAATCCTCCGATCTCAACCACCGTCATCTTCTCCACAGCCGTCTACACCATAAAAATTGAGAAGCCCACATGTCTCATGGTGTCAATAAAAAACAGAGCTTTGTGTCACGCCATCATGAAACCTCCTAGGCTGAAATGACGTGCACGACCGAATTCTACCTGACCCAGATATCTTAGGCAAGATCTCCAACCACAGTTCCAGAACATGTCGATGATCAAATCAAAGAGGACCAATCGTGTAGGACGTTGCCATGTGAAGCACGAGGACGTTGCCATGGCCGGATCTAGGAGCGGCACCATGGCCGAACCTAGGAGCCTTCATTGGCACGGATCCAACAGGGTTCTGCGTGACCTCCATTAAGACGCGTACAACCACACCACAAGCTCGTCCCCTGTAGCCGCCACCAGAACCATAGACACGGCGTGGACCAAACGGCCACCGTGCCCAAAGGCAGCATGAGCCGCTCCGGATCAGATCGATGCGAGCAGTACATGCTGATGTATGCATCTTGCGTACTGCTGCTGCATGTATTGTGTTGTACAGCCGCTTCTCTGAAGCTTGATGCCATGGCGCCGCAATTTCACCGTCGCTGCTACTTTGAGTTGTCGCCGCTGAACCATCGGGCCCACCGTCACCGTCGATCATGCGGCCTTTGCCCGGTGATGGCGTCCGGCAGCGGCGAGGGAGAGATCGAAGAGAGGGGTAACCTAAGCTATAGATTGCTCTGAGAAATAAGACTCTCAAAATGTGTGTTTTCTGATTTAGGGTCTATTCGGCAATAGCCTAGCTCCACCAAATCTTTAGATCTGCGCTCCGCTCGCTGGCTCGTGCTACCACTGAGATTTCCAAATCAGTCAAATGTGATCTGCAGCCGAACACTGGTTCCGTTTGCTAACTCTGTCCCAAAAAAAGTTATGCAGCGGACGAGCGGGAGACAAACATCGCGCACGAATCGGTATGTTTCACTTATAGGTGGCAGATTGCTGTGATTTCCAAAACTACTTCATTTTCACGATCTGTGGAGCAACCGCTCTAGAAAACTGAACTGCAACCTACTCCACTCCACGCTTCGGATTCTCTCGAGTTAGTGTCAAACTGCTCCGCCCGTTCAAAGAGCGCAGTTGTGGAGCAGGGAGAATCCGAACAGGTTCTTACATGATCATACGGCTGGAGTGTGGTCTCAGGCGTCGTCCCCCACAACTCATCGTCTCTTATCTTTCGCGTTCCTATCGAAATCCATTACTAGACCGTTCTCCTCTAGAGCGCATCATGTCATCGCCACCCTCTCCTTCTCCCCCATGGCCTTCGACGTCGTGCACTCACCGCCTCTCTGTGTTTCTTTTCATGAAAGCAGTTTGAAGAGGTGCCACAATCTTATCTGCATAAGTCTGCTAGTATATGGAGCTTTGGATCAAGGAAAAAAATAGCGCAGACCTTTAAAATATGTTATAAGCCTGATACATCGCACTATTAACGAAATATGTGCTATTAACGAAACATTATACATTGATTTATTTAACGAGTCAGATCTTCACATATGCTATAGCGTGCTATTAGCGACATTATAGCGTGCTATTTTTTTTCTTTATTTACTTGGTGAGAATTACAATACGTAGGGAGCGACATGCAATTGGCTTGAGATTACTCGTGCGAGAGCGAGAGTGAC
The DNA here is from genome assembly GCA_022496015.1 of Hordeum marinum. Taxonomy (NCBI): domain Eukaryota; kingdom Viridiplantae; phylum Streptophyta; class Magnoliopsida; order Poales; family Poaceae; genus Hordeum; species Hordeum marinum. The sequence continues at coordinate 568,324,753 of CM039673.1, read as the reverse complement.
CAAGTGACACACACCCTCACCTTGCCGTAGCGGCCGGTGATCTCTGCTGTGCTGGTTCCGGCCTTGCGCGGGGTGAACACCACGAAGCCATCTACGATTTGGTCGTCGGGGTACAGGTAGGGGAACTTGTCGGCATCCCACAAGTTGGCAGAGACTTCAAGCCCTGAGCACAGCGGTGCGGAGACGAGCTTCCTCTGCAGTGGTATGGGTGTATTTCCTGGCACACAGTCGTCTTCCTCGCGCACCCTGTCCAACAGACTGTAGTGCAGCGGCTCGCCGGAAGCCATAGTTGTTTTGGCGGCGACGGAGCCGCATACGTTGGGAACCGACGCACCGTCCCCGTCCACCAGCACGACCTCCACGGCAGCCACCACGGCGTCGGTTAGCACCGCGTACTGCACCTCCACTTCACCATACTCAGCCTTCACTGGGACCTTTAGGATCGTGTTGTAGTCGCGGTATAAGGCGTCCCGTGAGTTCCAGGCCACCTGCCCGAGCGCCACCTTGCCGTCCGAGTAGATATAGCGGTAGTGGTCACTGAGGTCGATGTCAATGACGAAGTCGCCGGCGCCGGAAATGGGCCGAGGCGCGAAGGCGAGGTCGGCCTTGCTCCCGGGGCCCACCTCCTGATAGTCGCCCTCGTCCCGGTTGTAGAGCTGGAAGGCGCCGATGCCATCGATGACGGTGATGTTTCCATACAGGTAGCCGGGGTCATAGTTGTTGATGTTGCCGATGACCACCCCAACAACCTCCGCAAGCATTAGGCCTCCTCCTCCTATGCTGCCAGAGCCGACGCCATTAATGGAGCCACAAGGGCGCACAGTACAAGCTGACGGCCTCGTCTTCCTCCTCGTGCTAACAAGCGACATCCCGAGCACTCTGTTTGCCGCCGTAGCGGTCCATGAGGTCGACGTGCTCAATCTCAATGACAAAGTGGTCGGCGGCCGACATGGCCCAAGGTGCTGGGTAGGCGACGCCAGTCTTGCCCACGGTGCGCGCCGCCGACTGAATGTGGTCATACAACTGCAAGGCGCGGACGCCATCCAGTTGCCGGATAAGTCTTGGCTATTGATGGGTGAAATAAAAACCAACCAGTATCGGTAAAGGATTAGGTAGAACAATATATAGTTGCCACTTGAAAAGTGCAAGCTGCAGGAAACTAATCTTATTAGGTCCCTAGCTATCTAGAAAGGAAACTGCTTTATATCAATTGTTATTTCTGCAAGATTCATTCTATGTAGAGCACAAAAATCTAGTGTATGTAGAACACGAACTGACAGGACAAATCCTGGAAAACTTAGCTACGTGAGCTGTGGGCGACAGAGCGTTATGCCCTCCTCCCTATATATACAAGTCTACACCGTCCGGTCTCATATTGTAACCCCGGCCGTTGAAATATGTGGCTATGGCTAGCTTCCACCTTCCTTGCATGGGAATTTATACTATGGTGATGGTTTTCACTTACACTGAGATTTCTATGAAATTTGCTCAATTTCAGTAATTTCAATGGACACTAAAATGTTTGTCTTTAAGCCAAAATATACTACCAATTAAGTAGCACACAGGAATTCAAATATTTTTGAGAAATTGCAAATATTTCATTGAATTCAAGTGAATATTTCAACCCTTTGGCCGAAATTCATTGAATTCGGTGATTTCAGTTCGTGCTGAAATTTTTCTCAAACTGAAAATGAAAACCATTGCTATGAACATATGCATCCAAGTCACGATTCGGCATGGGTGGTGAGCTGTCTCACAAACAATTGAAAAAAAAATGATGCATCCAGGTCGAACTATGTTTTGGCTTGTGAGTAAGAAAACTATCCCAACAAAGCATGTATTATTGTATAAAGGATTGAAACGTAGCCCTCGATGTATGTTTTTTGTATAGTTAGTTGGTTTTAGAATAGTTAACCAGTCTTGCCGGCTAGTGTGCTCTATGTATGTTATGTAACCTTCATGAATATAGATCATCTACTGTTTACATGCTCGGATATGTTCGGAATGTGGTTAAGTGTGCTTTCAATCGAGTGACCCCTCAAATGTTTGATGGTCTAGCTGCTTGGTTTCAAAGCTTCCTCTGGGTACGAGAGGGGCAGTAGCAAGTAGAGTTATTTTTGTGCTATTGTCAATTATTTGGATGTGTTGACCCAACTGGAATTGTTTTCTTAGTGTCCTATTGGTTGAATTACTGATCTAGAATTGCAGAAAATAGGGGCTTGAAAATTCTGTCGTGGGGCAGCAACCCTGCTGGTCCTAGTGGTCAATGAATTTTTCAGCATGAATTAACAAGAGGCTGGGCTCCAAACATTCTCAGGATGACGATGGATGAGGATCCGGAGCGACATGCATTGGAAGGGCTTGCATATCTTTTGCCATTGCCGTTTGTAATTAAAATCTTGATGTAATCATGCCCTGTGTGGCCCTGCAAGTCTGGTTTAGTTTCTGCATGGGCACCTCCCCAAATGCGACATCCTATTCACTATGGACAGATAAAAACCAGTCCAAGGATACTGATAACGGAGTCAGCCATCCAAAGCTAGCCGTAAATGTCTAGAGATATTTCGAGAATTTAACAAAAATAAAAAAATTGATCAAACCGGACAATTTTCATTCAAACTTGAATAATTTTACGTAAAACCGGAAGCTATTTCGTCTGGTGAAAACAAAAAACATAAACTACCTTATACTTGACGGTAACCTCATAAGCCATGTCGGGCTGGCCGGCGACACCTCCATTGTCGTCGCTTTCGTCAGAGTTGTCATCGTCGGGCTTCGGGCGGCAGCAGGTTGTGTGGTCGTCGGTAGGGCTCCTGCCGCCGCCTGGCAGACACGAATGATCTTCTTGACTTGCTGCTGTGTTGCGCACAGTGTGGCCGTGGCCACCAGGATGTGGATCGGGGGAGAGTTAGATAGGTAGGTTTAGGGTTTTGTGTGGGTGGGTAACATCCAGCCTCAGCCTCACGTCTTATTATATATATGATCAGAATATAACATACGTATACAAATAACGTGTACATGCACACAATATACTAGACCCTATTTTACATGCCCCCTCAATTTGAACTACATACAAAATTCAGATTGGTTCTAAAACGGTCTAGCATCTGTCGAGTTGCGGGTTTAGTAAATACATCCGTTAATTGATTATCAGTTGAGATAAACCTGACTTCCAGTTTACCAACAGCTACTCATTCTCTCACAAAATGGAAATCAATCTCAATGTGTTTGATCCGAGCATGAAACACTGGATTCGCCGTCAGGTAAGTTGCCCCTAAGTTGCCACACCATAATATGGGTGTGCGCTATCGTGCGACTCCAAGTTCTGTAAGAACTGTGTCTATCCAAATGGCTTCAGCCGCGCCATTTGCCAATGCCTTATACTATGCCTCGGTACTAGATCTCGAGACTGTAGGTTGCTTCTTGGAACTCCAAGATATAAGATTGGGTTCAACAAATATAGCAAAGCCACCAGTAGAACGTCTGTCATCAACACAACATGTCCAGTCTGCATCGGTGAATATACTGACTTCAGTAAATCTGGACTTACGAATCCGTAGTCCCGTGTCTAGCGTACCTTTGACATACCTCAGAATATGCTTAACTGCTTCCCAATGAACCTCCGTAGGTTGAGACAGGAACTGGCACACTTTGTTCACGGCAAAGAAGATATCTGGACGAGTGAGTGTTAGATACTGAAGTGCTCCAACTACACTACGATACCTGAAAGAGTCATCAGTACTCAGCAATGCACCACTGTGACGCGAGAGGCTCTCGGATGTAGCAAGTGGAGTGAAAGTGGACTTGCAGTTCTCCATGTTGACACGATGAAGAAGATCAAGTGCATACTTCTTCTGTGTCAATGTCATGCCCCCTGAATGAAAGGACGCTTCCAATCCAAGAAAGTACTCCAGTCTGCCCAAGTCTTTGATGGGAAAGCTCACTAATTGGAGAGCCGGCGGCAGCCAAGGTGTCGGCGAGGGCCTTCATCTTGTGCATGTACTCAGCCGCGGAATTCTCCTCCTTCCTCAGCGTCTGGAGTTGACGCCGGATATGACGGACGTTGGCGCGACTCTGCGCATCGTACATGGCACCGACGACTGTCCAAACCGCCTGTGCCGTCTTGCAGCTGATGAGCTGACAGGCGATATCCTTCTCCATGGAGGTGAGAAGGAGGCCCTTGACCTTCTGATCCTGAGTCCACCAAAGGTGGTACGCCTGGTTAGCGACGGTCGTCGCGGCATCGCCCGTGCCCACGGCGATGGTCTTGTCGGGTGCCGCCGTGGTGTCGTCCAAGTGGCCATGGAGATTGGCGCCGGCTAAGACGTTGCAGGCGATGCCCCGCCCATAGCATGAAGTTGTGACGGCCAAGGCGGACGGAGATCGCCGGAATGACGGGTGCGGAGGGAACGGTAGCAGCCGTGGGCGAGGTGATGGCGCCGGCGTTGGTGGGGAGCGAAAGAGTGGCGGCGCGGAGGAGGGCGGCGCGCGGCGGCGAAGAGAAGGACTCGCGGCGGCGGCACGCGCGACGGCGGCGGTGGCGTAGGGTTCTCGCGCGCGGCGGCCGCTTGGCTATCTGATACAAGTTAGATAGGTAGGTTTAGGGCTTTGCGTGGATGGGTAACATCCAGCCTCACGTCTCATTATATAGATGATCAGAATACAACATACGTGCATAAATACGTGTGTATATGCACACAACATACTAGACCCTATTTTACAGGAGAGACGGGCCGGAGTTGCCTGAGGCGGATGCGGTTGTCGTCTTACAGAGAGACCACTCCTGATCATACTTCGCCATCTCCTCATCGAGGCGGTGGAGACGGCGCTTGCTCGTCTCCGCCATGGTGTTCGATCGATCAAGGACCGGGCCGTTGAGAGCTCCGGGCCCATGAGGATTTGGCGGCGGGATGCTGCAGTCCACGAACTCTGCCCGACACACAGCGTTGTACCTGTATCGCCGTGCCGCCCCCTGACCGCGTACTCCTCCGCCGTCATAGCACTCCAGGAGGACAAGCCGTCTCCGCGGCCGCCGCCGAGGTAGTGTAGCATGCAAACTAGGTTGGGGCATGTCGTCACCAACACGGCTAGGCCGTGATGAGCGCCGGGCCTCCTTGACGCGGCGGGACGCGGCGACGACTGCTCCTCCTTAACACAGCAAGGAGGCGATGACAACCGTTCCTGCTTGATGCCGTCGGGAGGGGGGCGGCGAGAACCACTCCTCCTTGTCACAGCGTCCGATTGGATGACGCGGTTGCATAGGCGGCGATAGCCGCTCCTCCTTGACGTTGTCTTAGTCCGCTTAGCGTCCTGCTTTCCTTTCAGTGCATCTAAACCGTACGACCGTGAATACTGCAGATCACGTTCATAATCCTCACAATTGCACAAGTTTACAAGAAACTGTGTATCATGATCTCACCACTCGTTAAAAAAGAAAGAAAGACCCGCTTGCCTTGAGTCTAACCGTGAGTGATTCAAACTCATCAACTTGGTTAAGTCCATCCACGTGTGATGCCATGTACATGGTTCAGATAGAAATCGTGCGAGAGGAGGGTCTTCATCGCAAAATGTTCGAGTGAGTGAATGTGATGTCGTGCATACGGTTTAGAGAAAATAATTGTGTGGGATGAGTGGCCCCGTCGCACATAGTTCTTTTAGGTGAATCGTGTGTGATATGTCTCAACATATTTATAATTTTTTAATGTATCATGTTATTATAATAATATTTTTAGTACTTTGTATAGTATTTAATATAATTTGTCAGACTAACCTATTTTCTATTTCCAGAGCTTGCTATTTTCAGGCTCCGTGCGTCTAACTAATCCTCCGATCTTAACCACCGTCACCTTCTCCACAGCCGTCTACACCATAAAAATTGAGAAGCCCACATGTCTCATGGTGCCAATAAAAAACAGAGCTTTGTGTCACGCCATCATGAAACCTCCTAGGCTGAAATGACGTGCACGACCGAATTCTACCTGATCCAGATATCTTAGGCAAGATCTCCAACCACAGTTCCAGAACATGTCGATGATCAAATCAAAGAGCACCAATCGTGTAGGACGTTGCCATGTGAAGCACGAGGACGTTGCCATGGCCGGATCTAGGAGCGGCACCATGGCCGAACCTAGGAGCCTTCATTGGCACGGATCCAACAGGGTTGTGCGTGACCTCCATTAAGACGCGTGCAGCCACACCACAAGCTCGTCCCCTGTAGCCGCCACCAGAACCATAGACACGGCGTGGACCAAACGGCCACCGTGCCCAAAGGCAGCATGAGCCGCTCCGGATCAGATCGATGCGAGCAGTACATGCTGATGTATGCATCTTGCGTACTGCTGCTGCATGTATTGTGCTGTACAGCCGCTTCTCTGAAGCTTGATGCCATGGCGCCGCAATTTCACCGTCGCTGCTACTTTGAGTTGTCGCTGCTGAACCATCGGGCCCACCGTCACCGTCGATCATGCGGCCCTGGCCCGGTGATGGCGTCCGGCAGCGGCGAGGGAGAGATCGAAGAGAGGGGTAACCTAAGCTATAGATTGCTCTGAGAAATAAGACTCTCAAAATGTGTGTTTTCTGATTTAGGGTCTATTCGGCAATAGCCTAGCTCCACCAAATCTTTAGATCTGCGCTCCGCTCGCTGGCTCGTGCTACCGCTGAGATTTCCAAATCAGTCAAATGTGATCTGCAGCCGAACACTGGTTCCGTTTGCTAACTAGGCTTTTCGTGTCGAAAAGCTGTCCCAAGAAAAGTTATGCAGCGGACGAGTGGGAGACAAACATCGCGCACAAATCGGTATGTTTCACTTATAGGTGGCAGATTGCTGTGATTTTCAAAACTACTTCATTTTCACGATCCGTGGAGCAACCGCTCTAGAAATTGAACTGCAACCTACTCCACTCCACGCTTCGGATTCTCTCGAGTTAGTGTCAAACTGCTCCGCCCGTTCAAAGAGCGCAGTTGTAGAGCAGAGAGAATCCGAACAGGTTCTTACATGATCATACAGTTGTTACTACATATTCTACGAAGATATTTTATCGGTCGAACCTCTATGTCAACGATTCAGTTAATCCCGTATGATGTTTCCTTTGTTCTTCGGTATGTTACTTGCCCGAGATTTGATCGTCGGTATCTCCATACCTAGTTTAATCTCGTTACCGGCAAGTCTCTTTACTCGTTCCGTAATACAAGATCCCGTGACTAACACTTAGTCACATTGCTTGCAAGGCTTTATTGTGATGTTGTATTACTGAGTGGGCCCTAAGATACCTCTCCGTCACACGAAGTAACAAATCCCAGTCCTGATCCATGCCAACTCATCAGACACCCTCGGAGATACCTGTAGAGCACCTTTATAGTCACCCAGTTACGTTGCGACTTTTGATACACACAAGGCACTCCTCCGATGTCCGTGAGTTGCATGATTTCATGGTCATAGGAACATATACTTGACATGCAGAAAACAGTAGCAATAAACTGACACAATCATAAGCTACGTTTGTAGTTTGGGTCTTGTCCATCACATCATTCTCCTAATGATGTGATCCCGTTATTAAATGACATCTCATGTCCATGGCTAGGAAACCTTAACCATCTTTCGATCAACGAGCTAGTTCCCTAGAGGCACACTAGGGACATTGTGTTTGTCTATATATCCACACATGTATCCATGTTTCCAATTAATACAATTCTAGCATGGATAATAAACAGTTATTGCCTCTAGGGCATATTTCCAATAGTCTCCCACTTGCACTAGAGTCAATAATCTAGCTCACATCACTATGTGATTTACATTGTAATGAATCGAACACCCATGCAGTTCAGGTGTTGATCATGTTTAGCTCTTGGAAGAGGTTTAGTCAACGGGTCTGCAACATTCAGATGCGTGTGCACTTTGCAAATATTTATGTCCTTTTCCTCGATGCAATATAGGATGGAGTTGAAGCGTCGCTTTATATGTCTGGTCCTCTTGTGAAACCTTGTTTCCTTGGATAGAGCAATGGCACCAGTGTTGTCACAGAACAGGCTCATTGGATATAGTGCACTGGGCACTACTCCAAGATCTGTCATGAACTGCTTTATCCAAACACCTTCCTTTGCCGCCTCCGAGGCTGCGATGTATTCCGCTTCGCACATAGAATCAGCTACCACGCTTTGCTTGGAATTGCACCATCTTACCGCTCCCCTGTTAAGAATAAATACGTATCCGGTTTGCGACTTAGAGTCGTCCGGATCAGTGTCAAAGCTTGCATCAACGTAACCCTTTACGACGAGCTCTTCATCACCTCCATAAACGAGAAACATTTCCTTAGTCCTTTTCAGGTACTTAAGGATATTCTTGACCGTTTGCCAGTGCTCTATTCCAGGATCACTTTGAAACCTTCCGGCCATACTTATGGCAAGGCTGACATCGGGTCTTGTGCACAACATTGCATACATGATAGAGCCTATGGCTGAGGCATAGGGGATGACACTCATCTTTTCTCTATCGTCTGCAGTTACTGGGCATTGAGTCTTACTCAACTTCACACCTTGTAACACAGGCAAGAACCCCTTCTTGGACTGATCCATTCTGAACTTCTTCAAAACTTTACGAAGGTATGTGCTCTGTGAAAGTGCCATTAAGCGTCTCGATCTATCTCTATATATCTTAATGCCTAATATGAAAGCAGCTTCTCCTAGGTCCTTCATTGAAAAACTCTTGTTCAAATATTCCTTCATGCTTTCTAGCATTTCTATATTGTTTCCAATCAGCAATATGTCATCCACATATAATACTAGAAACGATATAGAGCTCCCACTCACTTTCTTGTAAATACAAGCTTCTCCGTAAACTTGTATAAACTCAAACACTTTGATCACCTCATCAAAGCGCTTATTCCAACTCCGAGATGCTTGCACCAGTCCATAAATGGATCGCTGGAGTTTGCAAACTTTGTCAGCATTCTCTAGATCGACAAAACCTTCGGGTTCCATCATATACAACTCTTCCTCAAGGAAACCATTGAGGAACGCTGTTTTGACATCCATCTGCCAAATTTCATAGTCGAAATAAGTAGCAATTTCTAACATGATTCTGACAGACTTAAGCATCGCTACGGGTGAGAAAGTCTCATCGTAGTCAGCTCCTTGAACTTGTGAAAAACCCTTTGCCACAAGTCGAGCTTTATAGACGGTGACATTACCGCCCGCGTCTGTCTTCTTCTTAAAGATCCATTTGTTCTGAATAGCCTTTCACCCTTTAGGTAATACTTCCAAAGTCCATACTTTGTTTTCATACATGGATCCCATCTCGGATTTCATGGCCTCTAACCATTTCTCGGAGTCCGGCCCCATCACTGCACCTCCATAGCTCGTAGGTTCATTGTTGTCCAACAACATGACCTCCAAGACAGGGTTGCCATACCACTCAGGGGTAGTACGCGGCCTTGTCGACCTACGAGGTTCAATAGCAGTTTGACCCGAAGCTTCATGATCATCATCATTAACTTCCTCTTCTACCGTCGTAGGTTCCATAGAAACATCTTTCTGCGCTGCGCTACTTTCTGGTTGAAGTAAAGGTTCAATAACCTCAGGAAGCTCTATTTTCCTCCCAATCAATTCTTTTGAGAGAAACTCTTTCTCAAGAAATGTTCCGTTCTTAGCGACAAACACTTTGCCTTCAGATCTGAGATAGAAGGTATACCCGACTATCTCTTTCGGGTATCCTATGAAGACGCATTTGGGTTCCAGCTTTTCAGGCCGAAGCTTTTTGACATAAGAATCACATCCCCAAACTTTAAGAAATGACAACTTTAGCTTCTTGCCAAACCATAGTTCATATGGCGTTGTCTCAACGGATTTTGATGGTTCCCTATTTAAAGTGAATGCAGCTGTCTCTAATGCATAACCCCAAAACGACAGTGACAAATCAGCAAGAGACATCATAGAACGCACCATATCTAATAAGGTTCGATTACGACGTTCGGACACACCATTACGCTGTGGTGTTCCGGGCGGTGTCAACTGTGAAACAATTCCACATTGTCTTAAGTGATTGCCAAACTCATAACTCAGATATTCACCTCCTCGATCAAATCGCAGGAACTTAATCTTCTCGTTACGATGATTCTCAACTTCACTCTGAAATTGCTTTCACTTTTCAAATGTTTCAGACTTGTGTTTCATTAAGTAAATATACCCGTATCTGTTGGGGAACGCGACAGAAAACAAAAATTTCCGGTATAGCGAGTATGCCCAGGACCACTATGGAGACTGCATACAAGGTTTGATCTGATCTGTACCGACTCGAAGCGCAGCGGAAGTAGAGTCGATGACGAACGGCGGTGCAGATCCCCGCAGCTAGGATTTTACAACCTCCCAACCGCGAGGATGTATACCCTCATCTGCCCTGCGGACAGCCCTCCGGGAGGCGGTCGCATAGCTCCCCGGACGGTGTCGCGGACAGCCCTTCGGGAGGACCTCCGAAACTTGGACTGTCACTCGGACAGCCCTTCGGGAGGACCTCCAAAACTTGGACGGTCACACAGACAGCCCTTCGGGAGGCACTCTCGAACTAAGACCGAAACTACGATCTCTCTACAGAGTTGCACACATACGGTGTCATCTATCCGGCAGGGCTTCGCCGTCCAGAACTAGTTCCTGCCGGAACCCAGACAGCCTTTCGGCTCTACGAAACTATTTCGCTGGGAGGGAGAGAGAGAGCTTGCAAAGCAAAGCATGTGTATGAGAGCACAAGGATCAGGATTTTGGGCTGCCTCCTCACCCCTATTTATAGGATGAGAGACTATGGTAAAAATACCAAAATGCCCTCAGATATTTTCACTATTCATAATAGTGATTCCACTATTCATAAATAGTGTTTCCCACTATTCACAATAGTGTTTTCCACTATTTCGTAATAGTGTTTTCACTAGTCATGAGATATTTTCTCCCAATAGTGTTTCCCACTATTCATAATAGTGTTTCCACTATTCACGAATAGTGTTTCCACTATTCACAAATAGTGTTTCCAATAAAGTAATCCAAAAAGCACTTTCACTATTCATGACGATATTTTTCAGCGTCCGTTCGAACTAAAAATATTTATGTGGGCTTAGAACATTTCCAGTACCCACTAAAATAATTTTCAATACGATCCGGAACAATTCCGGAATAGTGATTTTCATCTGTGAAAAGCATCTGAAGCGGTTCTGGCAGCTCCGGAACATTTCCGGTTATTCTTCCGGAAAATTCCCAGAAGTTTCCAGAATGATTCTGGCACCCTCCAAGAATTATCAGGCATGTGCCAAAACCAATTTGACTTTATGGTATCCTCTGAAACAACTTTTCAGTTTCACCGAAACTGTTCCGGTGACCTGTCTGCGGAACAGTTCCGCTGTCCGAAACTTTTCCGGTGTCCGAAACTTTTCGGTGATTTTCTCTCAGACTCCCTGTCTAGTATTCAACAGATAGATGACCCTTAAGCGTGTGACCCTATAGGTTCGGTGAAGCATAGACATGACCTGGAACCCCTTCCGATCAATGATCAACATCGGAGCCGTGGACACCCATATCGATCCCTATACCCACACGAATAAATATTCGAGTGAACCTCCAGTTGCCGTGTGCTATTCCTGTTGCTTCGCGATATGTTACAAAAACCCGAGGTGAGACATGTTGGCATCCCCATGGATCAACAACTTGTCCACTATGCCAGTTACCTCGTTATCAGTATTGTTCTCTTTTCTCATTCCCGTGTTCCGGCATCCCCGTGATCAAATCGCAAAGTGTCTGGCCAGACGATGATGGATACCGTAACACCGAGAGGGCCCAGAGATATCTCTCCATCGTCGGAGGAGCAAATCCCAATCTTGAGCTATCAAGTTACTTCACTTACTTTTCCATGAACCCGTAAGCCGCCGTAATAGCCACCCATTTACGGATGACGTTTAACAAACCCCAAAGTTCATGAAGCAAGCATGAAGAAACTCGATACTCTCATGGTCTAAGGAATTATGCAAACATTAACTTCTCTGTGTTATTAACCATTAACTTATGACGAATGTATCTCATAGCATAACATTAATTTGGGTCGAATCAACACAAATGTTCTTCTAACATTGTGCCCTCAAAATTGCCGGCATAGCCATGCCCATGATCAGGAAAACAGGATCATCATGCAATACTTGAGCCAGTCTTAGAGGCCAGACTAGGAATACATTTTACCATTTATTATCCCACACGTGCACATGAGTTTCCCTCCAAGCCTCGTTTTATTTGTAGACTCGAGAATCATTGCAGTTATAGCATGGAACATAAACATAATTATGAACAGGGAGATAATCAATAACATTTATTATTGCCTCTAGGGCATATCTCCTACAGTATCTACTTAAGTCATCAGTGAAGGTGAGAAAATAATGATATCCACCACGCGCTGTAACATTCATTGGACCGCACACATCAGTATGTATGATTTCCAATAAGTCACTTGCCCGTTCCATTGTTACAGAGAACGGCGTTTTAGTCATCTTGCCCATGAGGCATGGTTCACATGTGTCAAGTGATTCAAAATCAAGTGACTCCAAAAGTCCATCAGCATGGAGCTTCCTCATGCGTTTTACACCAATATGACCTAAACGGCAGTGCCACAAGAAAGTGATACTATCATTATCAACTCTACATCTTTTGGCATCAATGTTATGAACATGTGTATCATCACTATCAAGATTCAATATGAATAAACCCCTTACATTGGATGCATGACCATAAAAGATATTACTCATATAAATAGAACAACCTTTATTCTCTGATTTAAATGATTAACCGTCTCGCAATAAACAAGATCCAGATATAATCATGCTTAACGCAGGCACTAAATAACAATTATTCAGGTTCATCACTAATCCCGATGGTAATCGAAGAGAGAGCGTGCCGACGGCGATCACATCAACCTTGGAACCATTTCCCACGCGCATCGTCACTTCGTCCTTTGCGAGCCTTCGTTTATTCCGTAGTTCCTGCTTTGAGTTGCAAATGTGAGCAACCGAACCGGTATCAAATAACCAGGCACTACTACGTGAGCTAGTAAGGTACACATCAATAACATGTATATCATATATACCTTGTTTGTCGTTGGCCGTCTTCTTGTCAGCCAGGTACTTGGGGCAGTTCTGCTTCCAGTGACCAGTTCCCTTGCAATGAAAGCACTCAGTTTCTGGCTTGGGTCCATGCTTGGGCTTCTTTACAGGAGTAGCAACTGCTTTGCCATCCTTCTTGGTTTTACCCTTCTTGTCCTTGCTCTTGACTTTGCCATTTTTCTTGAAACTAGTGGTTTTATTGACCATCAACACTTGATGTTCTTTCTTGATTTCAGACTCAGCGACTTTTAGCATCGCAAACAGCTCGGCGACTGACTTGTTCATCCCGTGCATGTTATAGTTCATCACAAAGCTCTTGTAACTAGGTGGCAGTGATTGAAGAACTTTGTCAGTGATCGCCTCTGGCGGAAGGGCAATTCCCAACTCCGCTACACGACTTGAATACCCAGACATTCTAAGTATATGTTCACTGATAGACTCGTTCTCCTCCATCTTGCAAGCATAGAACTTATCGGAACTTCTGAAAGATAAACTTCAACTCCTGGAACATCTCATATGCTCCATGACGTTCAAAACGTCTTTGAAGTCCCGGTTCTAAGCCATACAATATTGCACACTGAACTATTGAGTAATCTCCAGTACGTGCCTCCCAAGCGTTCTTAACGTCTTCGGAGGTCATGTCTTCTGGTTGGTCACCAAGCGGTGCATCAAGGACATATGATTTCTGGGAAGCCGCGAGGATAATCCTCAGACTACGAGCCCAGTCAACAAAGTTACTTCCATCATCTTTCAACTTAGCTTTCTCTAGGAACGCATTAAAATTCAGGGGTGCTACTACGCGAGCCATTGATCTACAACATAAATATGCAAAGTTTACTTAGACTATTGTTCAAGATAATGAGTTTAGTCAATCAAATTACTAAAGGTCCCACTCAAATTGACATCCCTCAGGTCATCTGAGTGTCACATGATACAAATCCACCAACTCAAGTCCGATCATCACGTGAGTTGAGGTGGCTTCAATGGTGAACATCATTATGTTGATCATATCTACTATATGACTCGTGTTCGACCTTTAGGTCTCTTGTGTTCCGAGGCCATGTCTGTACATGCTAGGCTCGTCAAGTTTAACCCGAGTGTTCTGCACGTGCAACACTGGCTTGCACCCGTTGTATGTGAACGTAGAGTCCATCACACCCGATCATCACGTGGTGTCTCAACACGACGAACTTTCGCAATGGTGCACACTCAGGGAGAACACAAAATATCTTGAAATTAAGTGAGGGATCACCTTATAATGCTACCGTCGTCCTAAGCAAAACAAGGTGCATAAAAGTATTAACATCACATGCAATTCATAAGTGACATGATATGGCCATGAACTTGTGCTATTGATCTCCATCTAGAAAGCACCGGCATGATCTCCATCGTCACCAACAAGACACCATGATCTCCATCAACGTGTTGCCATCGGGGTTGTCTCGCCCAACATGCTACTACTACTATTGCTACCGCTTAGCGATAAAGTAAAGCATTACATAGCGCTTAATGATTGGCACGCAGGTCATACAATAATTAAAGACAACCCTATGGCTCCTGTCGGTTGCCGTACTCATCGACATGCAAGTCGTGATAATCTATACATCACATAATCATCTCATACATCACATATATCACATCATGTAATTTGGCATATCACATCACAACATACCTTGCAAAAACAAATTAGACGTCCTCTAATTGTTGTTGCATGTTTTACGTGGCTGCTATGGGTATCTAGCAAGAACAATTCTTATCTGTGCAAAAACCACAACGGTGATACACTAGTTGCTTTTCAACCTTCTCAAGGACCGCCTTTGCCGAATCCGATCCAACTAAAATGAGAGAAACTGGCACCCGCAAGCCATCTATGCAACAAGTTGCGGTCGAGGGGACCGGTCTCTCGTAAGCGTACGAGTAATGTTGGTCCGGGCCGCTTCTCTCACAATACCGCTGAACCAAAATCCGACCAAGGGAGGAAGCGATCTAAGCATCAACGCCCACAAAAACCTTTTGTGTTCTACTCGAGATCTCATCTACACATAGACCTAGCTCATGATGCCACTGTTGGGGAACGTTGCATGGGAAACAAACTTTTTCCTACGCACACGTAGATCTATCCATGGTGATGAGCATCTACGAAAGGGAGAGTGGATCTACGTACCCTTGTAGATCCAAATCGCCGTGCGTCCCGCGATCGAATCACGATCCGTCCCGCGATCCGATCACGATCTGTCCCACGAACTTGATCACGATACGTCCCACGAACTTGATCACAATCCTTCCGATCTAGCGCCGAACGGACGTCACCTCCGCGTTCAGCACACGTATAGCTTAATGACGATCTCCACTGTCTTGATCCAGCAAGAAGGAGTAGAGAGGAAGAAGAGTTCTGCGGCAGCGTGACGACGCTCCGGCGATGGTGGTGGAGCTATTCCGGTAGGGCTTCGCCCAAGCACTGCAGAAATCCGATCTAGAGGACAAACTATGCACTGGAGAAACGGGTAGCACATGGCTGTAAAAACTAGTGCAAAAACCCAAAACCCTCTAGTATATATAGGAGGAGAGGAGGAGAGGAGGCAGCCTTGGCTTCCAAGCCAAGCTGGTTCAGCCGAACCTACTAGGAGAGGAGGACTCCTCCAATCCTAGTAGGACTAGGATTGCTCCTTTTTGCCTTTTTTTTCACCTTTTCCTATTGGGTTTTTTCCTTCAGCCAAATGGGCCTTGTGTGGGAGTTTCCACCAGCCCACTAAGGGCTGATATTCACTCTCCCACAGCCCATGAAACCCATTGGGTCGAAATACCCCTCCCGGAGGCCTCCCGGTATACTACCGGCACTCCCGGTACACTACCGATGATAACGAAACTTTTCCGGCGACCAAAACAGGACTTCCTATATATGAATCTTTACCTCCGGACCATTCCGGAGCTCCGCGTGACGTCCGAGACCTCATCCGGGACTCTGAACAACCTTCGGTCACCACCATACATAACTGTATACTATCGAAACGTCACCAAACCATAAGTGTGCAGACCGTGCGGGTTCGAAAACTATGTAGACATGACCGAGACACCTCTACGGTCAATAACCAATAGCGGGACCTGGATGTCCATATTGGTTCCTACATAATCTACGAAGAACTTTTATCGGTCGAACCTCTATGTCAAGGATTCAGTTAATCCTGTATGATGTTCCCTTTGTTCTTCGGTATGTTACTTGCCCGAGATTCAATCGTCGGTATCTCCATACCTAGTTCAACCTCGTTACTGGCAAGTCTCTTTACTCGTTCCGTAATACAAGATCCCGTGACTAACACTTATTTATATTGCTTGCAAGGCTTTATTGTGATGTTGTATTATCGAGTGGGCCCCGAGATACCTCTCCGTCACACGAAGTAACAAAACCCAGTCTTAATCCATGCCAACTCATCAGACACCCTCGGAGATACATGTAGAGCATCTTTACAGTCACCCAGTTACGTTGCGACATTTGATACACACAAGGCACTCCTCCGATGTCCGTGAGATGCACGATCTCATAGTCATAGGAACATATACTTAACATGCAGAAAACAGTAGCAATAAACTGACACGATCATAAGCTACGTTTGTAGTTTGGGTCTTGTCCATCACATCATTCTCCTAATGATGTGATCCCGTTATCAAATGACATCTCATGTCCATGGCTAGGAAACCTTAACCATCTTTCGATCAACGAGCTAGTTCGCTAGAGGCATACTAGGGACATTGTGTTTGTCTATGTATCCACACATGTATCCATGTTTCCAATTAATACAATTCTAGCATGGATAATAAACAGTTATCATGAACAAGGAAATATAATAATAAACACTTTATTTATTGACTCTAGGGCATATTTCCAACATCTTTATTGACCTTGTTGCCTCCATAATACCATGTCTGGGTAGTTTCCTTAGAACCTTAGGGCCCATAGTACTAGATCTCTCTCTCTCTCTCTCTCTCTCTCTTTTGATTCAATATAAAGTTTCCGTGAGCTATCTCACATGATCGAGATCCATTTGATGTGATAGATGGTGTGGTTGTTCGGATATGATGAATTGTCACCTTATAAATAGATTGTTCAGTGAAATAAATTTAATCGTTTGAAGTTTGTTTGTTGTATCAGTGAATATCTTTGTATCTTCTCTGATCTATTTGTCTTCTTTAACTAAGTTTGATGGATAGCTCTACAAAGAATGGTGTGCATTCTAGTGGATTTAATCTTGTCGTGATTCATCCGAGTGATAGAAAAAACAAAAATTATATTGTTGTCACTATGGACAAAACGATGGTTTCTTTATCACACTTGGATTATAATTTTATTGACCACATTATGTCATCATGCTTATTGCAATACTCTATTTATCAATAACTTAATACTTCGAGATGCATGCCGGATAGCGGTTTTAAAGTGAAGTATTAATGTACATTTCGTTGGATAATGGTCTATATATCACGGACGTAATGCCTATATGAGATTGTACCAAAGAGATTATAGTCATAAATATAAGTATTTACAATTTAATTGTTATCCAACAATAATTTATTCATCACACTACACTTGTATGCGTGGAGGCATGCCACTAATGAACCTATGGCCCCCGAGGTTTATTTTCTTTACTAAAAACTTTACCAAATCTTTATGTTTCTTTGTTATATTATTTTATCTATTTTACCTATCAATCAATACCTATCATACCCTGCAATTTAATTTTGTAACTAGCAGGACGAAATGTTTGATAACTTTTTTTATGTGTTGAGGACAAGTTTGTTTTATGTTCTGTGTGCATGTACTCGTGAGTTTGTTTGTTGGAAAAACTCTTTCTAATTTGATAAACTTTATTACGTTACCGAAGGAAATATTGACTGTAGGTTACTTCACCCTTAAGTATAAGGGCCATCCAACTACTTACGAAACATCCAGCAGTGTGCGATGTCATTCACATCATTACGAAGACATGGACATGTGTGATACACGTACCGTCGCACATGGGCTTGTGAACCTAACCGTGTGAACGCGTGTTGGCACCTCGTGTTCTCCCAACTATTCTTAACGTGCGTGATGTTTTCTGAGTGCACCTCCTCCGCATCCCGAGACTTCAACGAACATCCAAAAATATTTCACGAGCTAAAAATCAGTGTTTTTGTATTTCAAAGATAAAAAATAATGCTTCACCAGACGCTGTAAAATGGAGCGCATAAAAAACCTTCGCTTCGGCATTGCAAATCTGGACCGTTCACTCTCGGACGGCAAATCTAGGACGTCGAATTATGTGCGCTGGCTGCTGCAGATGGGGCCGCTGGATTGGGCGTCATGTTTTTGTCTATCTAGAAAACCTCTTCGCCGCTCCCGCGTGCAAAAATGTTATTTCAGCCCTCCAAAAAAGTTAGAACGCCGCGCTACCGTGCATCCGTTAGAGATGCACTTAGCATGTTCTCGCTCGTAGCGCATAGCTCCTCGCCTCGCCACACGCATGTGCGTCGACGAGGCCCACGTGTTGGTTCCACCTATTTTTGATTATCATGGGCGGCTACATTCTCGCGTGCCTCGTGGTTGCTTTCACCATTTACCTTCTTTTTATTGACACTACTGTAGGAATACCTAGTAGTGGCAGACGCAAAATGCCCAACAATGATGGGCAAGGCTCTCAGGGGTGCTTGTCACTGACCTCCCACCAGTGCTAACATGGTTTCACTGGCATTGTTGGGTCTATTGTAGTGGCCGGTGAAGTTTAGTGCCATAGTGCATGCCACAAAAACTATAGCTTGCAATTGCTGCATTTCTCTCTGCCAGCCACTGTTGTGCGTAGGAGTAGTGGCAAACACTTTTGATGGCACCCCTGGTAGTAATAATCTAGGACTATAGAAGAATTGTTGCCATGGCAGCATTTCGATGATGCGGT
This sequence comes from Hordeum marinum, assembly GCA_022496015.1. Lineage (NCBI taxonomy): Eukaryota > Viridiplantae > Streptophyta > Magnoliopsida > Poales > Poaceae > Hordeum > Hordeum marinum. The sequence goes on along the minus strand of CM039673.1, from coordinate 568,305,708 downwards.
TGAAGAATTTTGCACTTGATCATCAACTTTCATTAGATATATAGAATGGTGTCTCATCATGAAAACAATCAACCACACGCATTCAACATATTACAATGTCGATCAATAATTAAGAGTATCAGTGAAGCAAACATATAGTATAAGAAGTGTAGGGCAAGTAACATGCATGCTCAACGAATAATGAACAGTTTCACAATATGTTTTGAAGCAGTGTATCTACTAACTTGGCTAGTCGCTGGCAATCCGGATATTTGTTTGACTCGGTAAAGTCATTATTCATTTGGCTCTAGCTGTCGGTCGAAGTTCCCTTCCTCATTCAACCTCCATGTTGATGATTTTGGCCAACACCTTTTGGAGACGCTCAATCTCTCTTAATAACTCCCCTGTCTCCAAGTCCCTCTCAATCTCCTCGGACCACTTGATGATCTCACAATGATTTCACAAATATTTCCGTTTCTTCAAAAAGTCATCCATGATGGCCATGGCACAGTAGCCAGACATTTGCGAGGTTTTAACATTTGGTTCTTGGTACCAACAATCGTTAGTGATGAAGTTGAATTACGAATGTTGCGTTACCATTGTTTGGTAGTTCTTACACTTGTGTAGAGCATCATTTTGAACCTCCTTTGATCTGGTCCATTTCATTTGAGGGTCTCTCTTCGAATCAAAGAAATAAGCCAACCCTGCGTGACAAACGTGCGATCATGGTCGAATGTCTGTCACTGCACATTTTTTTGAAGAAAATAACATTGATGAGAACAAACCACAAGGCCATTTATATGCTTCATAATAAACGAGTGAATGTTAATGGATTCCTTCTTATAGTATGGTACGAGAAAGGTGTCCTTATGCGGATGATTCTTAATCATGCAAGGGAACAAGTATTGTAAGATGAGTTCCTTGCTAGTTATGGATTCCAGGTTGCCGCAGTACATGTAAAAAGGATTATATGCGGGAGTAGGGGATCTTAAGCTCGAAGAAGTGCCCAAAGCCTCATTAACTACGAGTAGACTGCACTGATATAGAAGATATTTGCATGGATCACCTCATTAAAGGCCAGATCAATTTTATCGACTAGAAACTCCTGAACGAAATTATAACCTTTAACTTTGGATGTGTAACCATTTGGACCTTATTTTGATTTACATACCACATCATCGTGTGGAACATTAAGATTGATCTAGAGGGTCCTCAACATAGAGTTCAATATCAATGGTCGATCGGGCTTATATATATTCCATTTCCGCCCTTCGAGGATGACAATGGGCATAGGTGGTTTGTCTATGAATGGTCCGCAATTGGCACATAGATTCTTCTCCGGTGATTGTAGAATATCTTGGACTATTTCTCTTGTGCCGGCAAAGTTGAAAAGGAGGCAAGGTTCATGAAGGCGGGATCGTCGTCATTAGCAGATAATACACAGGGAATTTCCTCTATATTACTCAGTGGACATTTAAGCAAATGGCCCTATCTCACTTGCCCAAACATAGTGACTCCCTCTTTAGGGGGATGAGGCAACATGCATGATTCAAAGCACCCTCTTCATGTCCATGGCAGGTCGACACCATGCATCATTCTAATACCATCGGTAAACGGGATGATTTGCACCTTGGCAACTCTTGTCATCACTCCGTCCACTTTGGCTTGCAGCCAACATGAAACAATGTGTGATGATCGTGTCTGGTAGGTGCTACTAGACATATGATGCTAGGTAGGACTCGGCTTGCCTTGCTTATAGTTCAGCTAACTTTTTTTTGAACTGTTGCATCTAACACGAGGTCTAGTTGTGCTTGCACTTTGGCTTTAATATTGTCATCAACCCTGCTTTTGCTTATGTATTTTGTAAGTTTTTTGGTTCAGGGATAGGCCTCATCTCATAACATCCTTCCTGCGCCCAACACACGCCCAGTCTTGGGCTTCCTGTTAAACCCAAAGCCCTCGTTCACTGCCTGCGTAAGAGGGTCGTCATACCTAAAGTCGTAGGAAGAATCTTAAGGACCGGGTATAAATTCCTACTTTATATTTCTCTAGGAACAATACATATGTTGTCGTAAACGGTTAGTAAGGTAATATATGTATTGGCACTAAATTATCAGTCGTGATTGACGTTACAAGGTTCTCCTCCATTGAGAAAAGTTACGGTGTTGGTAGGAGCAACTCCTTAATATATGGGGCTTGGACTACATGGGATTTAAGAAAACATAAGTCACGAGCACAAATCTTTTTGCTCCAAGAATAGAGGTGGTTTACCCGTGGCTTCAAAGTCTTGAGACCTCCTGCTCCATGTCTGGGCTCTGCAGCTTTGTAACCACCAGGGTCCAGACGGTGGTTACGTGGTAGCTGTGCTCGTAAATTACAAAAATGATCATTGATCTCTTTGGTTGACTCGCTTTCGAAGGATTCACAAAACATCGTCCACTCATCCAGATCCATAGTGGGATTCAGCCACTTAACGTCTTGAAGTCCTTACCCTTTAGATTGCAATTGGACCTGCCATTAGGCTTTTTCTGTAGTTGGGCGGCATTTCATATCTACGGTGTAACACATTGAGTAGCTTATCAATTTCGCAAGATGCATTTTTCCGTACATTCTTGACGCGTCAGCTGAGATGACGGGCTCGTCATTTTGGCGTACTTTAGTGATTCAAATGGTACCTTTATAAAGCTTGTTCAGATCCCTTGGCTTTGAGTTTCTCTTGTTTGTTGCGGCGATGCTAGGTGAAGTCATGCTCGTGCAACTTGTTTCCCCTCACCCGGTGGCCGGTTCTTTTTGTTAGTCATCGATCATCTCTATGTCAGGGGTGGCCATATCTAGGTCAAACTCACTAGTGGAAAAAAACCATTTGTCTCGGTTCGTAATGTCCATTTATTCCGGTTCTGGAATCGGGACTAAAGGGTCGGGACTAAAGCCCACGACCTTTAGTCCCGGTTCGCTTATGAACCGGGACAGATGGGGCTACACGTGGCCGCTTCGTCGAGCCCAGGCAGGAGGGCCTTTGGTCCGATTGGTAACACCAACCGGGACCAAAAAGCATCCACGCGTCAGTAGGTGAGGGGCTTTTTTTTTTGAAAGAGAGGGGGTTTCGAGGGTTTTGGAGGGTTAATTTAGGGGTTTCATATATTTTGTTAGATAGCTAATAGAGAGAAGTGATATCTCTTATCTCCGTGCTTGGTCACGACGCTACGTACTATACTTATAGATTGAACATATGACACAATTTAATCATCATTTTCGTCAATGAGACATCATATCACAAGTTGGTCACTGGTCATAATCACAACTCCTCCTCTTCCTCCTTATCATCATCAACTGCAACACATTGTAGCACATAATAACACATTGTACCTAGGACCTACGTACCCTTATCTCGTAGGACCTATTCTACACTCTCTTAGGTACAATATCATAAAACAATATAGGCCCTGACTCTCCATTATGGAGAACGGAGATCATCCTGTCTCTCAGTATTGGCCTACGTACAATGTTGCTTTCAAGTAGCTCTCTACGATTGAGCATACATTTTTTCCAATCTTTGATTGTCATGACTCCATCGGTTTTAGAAATCCGGTATGGACAGGAGTGATGCGTAGGCTGACCTGACCGTGGTGGCCCTAAGCTCGTAACAACAACGCGACCTTTCGGAAACATCAGATGAGGCACACAATCCTCCGGGATTTTCTGTTGAAAAATATAGTAATAATTTTGTAGTTAGCAATGTAGTTTAGTTTTAGAAGAATTTATGCAAAAGATGCACAGATGTTGTAATAGTAGAATTAAAATCTTACCATGCAATCTCCATGGATGTTACCGTAGTTCACCACGTGCACTAGTGGCACGTATTGACCATAATGTGCAGGAGTTTGATAATAGCTATTATAATTCTCAAGATGACTAAGAAATGCGGTAAGATGATCTTTCTCTTTATAAATTAATTCTGCTTCATCATTGTAGTATTAGGTTATGTCTACCATCTTCCGTACATTTTTTGAAGAATGAAAATAAGCTGTCAATGCAAATAAGTTGTCACATATTTTTAAATAAACAATATAAATTACTTAATAAATATGGTTGAAAAACTCACATAATGGTAGAACTGGAGGCGTCTGCACATCGACCCAGATGTTGAAATTACCTTCTATTTCATCTTCCGGACGAATATCAAAGGTGAGAAGCATATTAGTCTCAAATGCATAAGCCTTGCATAGCGCTTGCCAATTTTTACATTCAAAATAGCAATAGGTGTCTGCATGGTACAATTTTACCCCAAAAGTAAAACCATGCTCGGTCCTCAAGTGCACTATCTTTACCTCCATATCTTTTTTAGTATTGAAACCAATCTTATCCAAGACAACAATTCTTGCATGGTAGGGGATACACTATTAGAACAGTAAAAAATTAAAATTAATTATAAGTTAAAGCAAAAGAGGTAGAAGTCATGCTTAATCACCAAAAAAGACTTGTCATTTTGACTTACTGTATCCACTTCGAAGTTCTCATCCAGCATGATGCTGAAGCGCCTACCATCAACTAGGAAAGTCTTATCACACATGCCGCGCTCGTCTTCGCGGTATTCGTACATACCGAATTCACTTTCTTCGTTAGACATTTCCTATGTTCATAGTTGAAACATTTAAAATCGATCGAGGGAAACTACGAGAAAACTGATCAACACACATATCACTATTACTCAATATGCAATAGGTTAACTTTAGGTCTGTCGAGTCTTTCCTTCCTACATTCTCATCTCACGTATATGGTGGGCACTCCTTCTGATATTGCGACAGTCGGTGATGGTGGCTCCTTCATTCGTCCCCGAGTGCATTACACCAAAATGTCTAGCACACGCGAACGAAGGAGCAGCGACCCCCACGACAACAGTCGGGATTCTTCCTCTCTCATATTTATATATGGTGGACACTCTCCCTCAATGAAAGACACACAAGTAGACGAAACAGATCTAAAGTCAACCCAGTCCATATATCAAGCAATGACATAGAAAAAATTCCCTATGTTTTGCCGGAATGAGTTGCAAATCACAAATACATTTATAATAAACTCGAATATAATATCACTAATACATCATCCCCAATAATCCAGTTCAAGAATTACGACACGCTTTGGATCTTAACTAATGCGTGTGTGTATCTTTCGGTCCGTCGAGGCTTTCCTTAAATAACTCTCATATCTCATGGTGTGTTGGTGCGCACTCTCTCACATAGATACGGTGGTGTGTATATGTTGGTGGACACTCTCTCACAGTAATAGTTCGACCGGTGGTGATGGACGCCTCCCCTCTTTTCTTCTTGCGCAATATAGCGACGAGTATATCGCAAAGAAGAAAAGAAAAAGGAAGCGCTCCCACGACAACAGTCGGGATTCCTCCATCAAAAACACACATGAAAGTCACACAAGGAGCAATGACTGACCGAAAGTCAAACATGCATTATACCGATAAAATATCACTAATACATTAATATTTATAATGACCTCGAATATAATATTACTAATACATCATCCCGAATAATCCAGTTCAAGAATTATGGCACGCTTTGGATCTTAATTAATGCGTGTGTGACTTTCGGTCCGTCGAGGCTTTCCTTAAATAACTCTCATATCTCATGGTGTGTTGGTGCGCACTCTCTCACATTGATACGGTGGTGTATATATGTTGGTGTACACTCTCTCACAGTAATAGTTCGACCGTCGGTGATGCATGCCCTTCCTCTTCTCTTCTTGCGCATTATACCAATGGCAAAGAAGAGAAGAAAGAAGAGGCGTCCCCACGACAACAGTCGGGATTCCTCCATCAAGAACACACATGAAAGTTATTTAAGGAAAGCCTCGACGGACCGAAAGTCACACACGCATTATACCGATAAAATATCACTAATACATTAATATTTATAATGACCTCGAATATAATATCACTAATACATCATCCCGAATAATCCAGTTAATGCATCATCAAATATTAACTAATACTAATTGAATATCCTAGAATCCAAAATGGAGAACGGTGAACCCGGTTCACTAGCGGTCTCTGAGTCGTCGGCGGTGGACACCCAAAGATAAGGAACCATCATAGGATCATAACTCAAGTGAGATCACTGAAGGATCTGCCAGGTATTATCAAACCGGGCGTCCAATGCCGCCATGTAGTGACGGACATGCTCGTCCTCCACCTTGACACAGCGACGTACCACCTCCGCGGGTGCCGGTTCCCTCCGCACCGAAAGTGCCCCGCGTGACCGCCACCATAGAAGGTCCGGGTCGATGACGATACCTGCATTCCTCACCAACCTCCGATCCCGGGAAGGTAGCACCTCCCAGTGCCAGCCCGGCAGAGCCCAGTCCCGGACATGGCGCCTATCAAGGAGGCTCTCGCGGACTACTCGACGACGAAGATGCGGGCCGGGCATCGTCGACTAATTTTTAATAAAACCCAAAATCAACATACACATACTAATCTAACATAAACATACTAATCTGCTTTCACAAAAAAGCATAAACATACTAATCTGACATACACATACTAATCTAGCTAACATAAACATACTAATCTAACATGCATACACATACTAAAAAAGCATAAAAATCAACATACATATAAAAAAATTGCAACGAGCCATGGCGGCGGCTCACAGCGGGGGCGGCGACGGGACGGCGACGGGGGCGGGACGGCGATGGCGACGGGGTGGCAACGGGGCGGTGACGGAGCAGGGGGGTGACGAGGGCGGTAGGGGAGGCGACGGAGGAGGGGCGACGATGGGAGCAGGGCGGCGATGGGGAAGGCGACGGGGGTGGTGGGGGAGGCGACGGGGATGGCGGGGGAGGCGACGGAGAGGCGGGGAAGGCGACGGTGGCGGCGGGGGAGGTGACGGGGAGGCAGGGAAGGCGACGCGGGCGGCGGGGGAGGCGACGGGGGTGGTGGGGGAGGCGACGGGGCGTCGGGGGAGGCGACAAGGCGGCGACGGGGGCGGCGGGGGAGGCGACGGGGGTGGCGACGGGGACGGGAACGGCGACGACGGGCTCGGGGCGGCAACGAGGGCGAAGTGGAATGAAAACTGCGAATTTTGCTAAGTGCTTGTCATATAGAAGGAGCATTGGTCCCGGTTGGTGGACCCAACCGGGACAAATGCTCCCCTTTAGTCCCGGTTTGTCGTACCAACCGGGACCAAAGCCCTGTTTTCAGTAGCTCAAAGGGCGGGAAACAGGTCCTTTGGTCCCGGTTGATGGCACAAACCAGGACGAAAGGGTGGAATTGGTCCTGGTTGGGGCCACCAACCGGAACCAATGGCCTTGCACAGCGGTGTGGTGGGAGTTTAGTCCCACCTTGCCAAGCGAAGGTTGCCCGAACCTGCTTATAAGCCCCGCCGCGGCTATTACGTTAAGCTCTTCTGATAGTGATAATAGATGCGTTTATACTGAAATTCGGCCTAAATTCAAAATGGTAGTTAGGCGCCTAACTAGCACTTTGAATTTAGGTTGAAAATTTCAGTGTAAGCGCATCTATTTTCACTTTTGCTATTTTTTATGTTATTTCTTTGCATATTAAAAGTTGTTAACAAAAAATACTTTATGAATATTTTTTTTGCTATTAATTTTTTCAACAAAAATAACTTTGATAATTTTAGTTGCATGAATTGTGTGTTCAAAATGCACCATTCAAATCACATCATCAATTTTCAACCATTTCTAACTTCATTTGATATTTTTCATGCATTTACTGATTTTTTGAGCTAAATGACCCTGAAATTGAAAAGCACTTCAAATGAAGTCTGAAAAGGTTGAAAGTTAACATGGTATCATCATTTCATCCACATGGCATGTGCTAAAAAGTTGAGAAGGTTACGTCAAAAGCAAGAAGCACTTCGCGTACAAAAACGGACAGTCTCTTTTGAAGTATCGGGGTTTCGGACGGAAACTCATCGGTTACAAAAGGCATTTCATTTTGTTGAACTTATTTGAACTCCAGGATTTTTGTGTGTTCAAAATGCACCATTCAAAGCTAAACCATCAATTTTCAACCCTTTCTAACTTCATTTGATATTTTTCATGTATTTACTGATTTTTTTGAGCTAAATGACCCTGAAATTGAAAAGCACTTCAAATGAAGTCTGAAAAGGCTGAAATTTGGCATGGTATCATAATTTCACCCACATAGCATGTGCTAAAATGTTGAGAAGGTTACGGCAAAAGAAAGATGCACTTCGAGTACAAAACGGACAGTCTCTTTCGAAGTATTGGGGTTTCGGACGGAAACTCATCGGTTACAAAAGACATTTCATTTTCTTGAACTTATTTGAACTCCAGGCTTTTTGTGTGTTCAAAATGCACCATTCAAATCCACATCATCAATTTTCAACCCTTTCTGACTTCATTTGATATTTTTCATGCATTTACTGTTTTTTGAACTAAATGACCCTGAAATTGAAAAGCACTTCAAATGAAGTCTGAAAAGGCTGAAAGTTTCCATTGTATCGTTATTTCACCCACATAGCATGTGCTAAAAAGTTGAGAGGGTTACGGCAAAAGCAGGATGCACTTCGCGTACAAAACGGACAGAATCTTTCGAAGTATCGGGGTTTTGGACGGAAACTCATCGGCTAGAAAAGGCATTTCATTTTCTTGAACTTATTTGAGCTCCAGGATTTTTGTGTGTTCAAAATGCACCATTCAAAGCCACATCATCAATTTTCAACCCTTTCTGACTTCATTTGATATTTTTCATACACTTAATGATTTTTTGACCTAAATGGCCTGAAATTGAAAAGCACTTCAAATGAAGTCTGAAAAGGTTGAAAGTTGGCATGGTATCATAATTTCACCCACATAGCATGTGCTAAAAAGTTGAGAGGGTTACGGTAAAAGCAGGATACACTTCGTGTACAGAACAAACAGTCTCTTTCGAAGTATCGGGATTTCGGACGGAAACTCATCGGTTACAAAAGACATTTCATTTTCTTGAACTTATTTAAACTCCAGGCTTTTTGTTTGATCAAAATGCACCATTCAAAGTCAAATCTTCAATTTTCAACCCTATCTCACTTCATTTGATATTTTTCATGCATTTACTGATTTTTTTTGACCAAAATGACCCTGAAATTGAAAAGCACTTCAAATGAAGTCTGAAAAGGTTGATAGTTGGCATGGTATCATCATTTCACCCACATAGCATGTGCTAAAATGTTGAGAGGGTTACGGAAAAAGCAGGATGCACTTCGCGTACAAAACGGACAGACTCTTTCGAAATATCGGGGTTTCGAATGGAAACTCATCGGTTAGAAAAGGCATTTGATTTTCTTGAACTTATTTGAACTCCAAGATTTTTGTGTGTTCAAAATGCACACCATTCGAAGCCACATCAATTTTCAACTCTTTCTGACTTCATTTGATATTTTTCATGCATTTAATGATTTTTTTGACCTAAATGGCCCTGAAATTGAAAAGCACTTCAAATGAAGTCTGAAAAGCTTGAAAGTTGGCATGGTATCATCATTTAACCCACATAGCATGTGCTAAAAACTTGAGAGGGTTACGATAAAAGCAGGATACACTCCGTGTACAAAACGAACAGTCTCTTTCGAACTATCGGGGTTTCGGACGGAAACTCATCGGTTACAAAAGGCATTTCATTTTCTTGAACTTATTTGAACTCCAGGCTTTTGTGTGTTCAAAATGCACCATCGAAGCCACATCATCAATTTTCAACCCTATCTGACTTCATTATATATTTTTCATGTATTTACTGATTTTTTTGACCTAAATGACCCTGAAATTGAAAAGCACTTCAAATGAAATCTGAAAAGGTTGAAAGTTGGCATGGTGTGTGCGTGCTTGTTGCCAACGATGACAACCCACTTTTTTGTTGCATATTGTTCTCGGCCACAATCGGAATTTAAGAAAACCTGAATTGAAAAACACTACAAATATATAATAGCTAGAGAGATATGTAATATATAATAGTTCATATATCCATTACAGAAAGTACTCGTTTAAGCGAACACTACTAGCTAGTCTGAATCAGAAGAATATCCGCCCCATGATGGTGGTGGTGCGAGGTGACGTTGCCCATATTTCACGCTTCGAATCTTGCGGTACAACTCATATGAAATGTATGCATCTTTTGTTGCATACTCAATGTTGATAGGCTAAAGTGGGGTCCTCTCCCACTCTTTGTGCTGCGCCCGAGGGAATTTGGTCTTCATATCTCTGTAATAGTTGTCGGTCAAGGCGACTGCCATACAAGCCATCGAAGTCCTCTCATACTAAAGCCTGAATATGTCTTGGATATCAATAAGGCAGCCATCTGGTATCTCAATATCGAAGCTACGCCTCATCTTCCGCTTCTCATTACTTACATCAACGCTAGCAAAATGTATGCCGCTGCGTAGGAAGTCCATGAGTGCTCGACAGTGCTTGTCACTACTGCAACATTAACAAATTAAAATGGAACAAATATTAAATACTACTGCAACAATTGTATTTCGGCAGAATTATAATATGCAACTATATAAAGGAAAATTATTTCGCTGCAACAAAAGAGGAAGACGCAGAGTTTCACTACAACTTAAGAGAAATTGATCTTTGCCATAGGATTCAAAATAGAACTTATATATTGGTATATCCTATATATTTGCAATTTTCATATCCTATGAATTGATGAAGAAACCCTAAATTAACTATATGACATATATGTTCTCCCACGTTTTGCAAGAAGGAAAATTGTTATTCACTACAAAGTTAAAAGAAATATTGATCTTTCCCATAGGATTCAAAATGGAACATATTTCTATCCTATGCAATTTTCATAATAATATATAAATTATTAATTGATCAAAGAATACCCTCAAAACTCACCTTGCCCATTGGAAGATCATGACATGTTTCTTGAAACATAGCTTGATCATGGCAACATCTTCTTGCTTGGTCGTGTACTCGAGATCAAGCCCTATGAACTTGTCTTTCTCATCCGCCACTTCAAGCCATTTCTGCAAAAGGGAAAGAAAACGCGGCACCATGGCATCAAGATTGGTCGTGCCATGTGCGAGAACCTCCCCGTAGCGAGTGATTGGATTCATGGTAGAAGATATGGGGAAGAAGAGAGGAGAATGGAGGAGAAGAAGAGAGGAGAATGGAGGAGAAGAAGAGAGGAGAAGAAGAGAAATGGGCAAAGTTACTGTAGCCCTCGCCAAGGAACCGTTGCCTCTTTCTCGGAGCACGAAACGTCGGGCATGCGAACCGTTCGAACCTTTAGTTCCGGTTTGGGCCACCAACCGGGACTAAAGGGGCTCGCACCAGGCGAACGGTTACCCCCTTTGGTCCCGATTCCAACCACGAACCGGGACCAATGGTTGTGGGCCAGGAGCGAGGCACATTGGTCCCGGTTCGTGTCTGGAACACGGACCAAAGGTGTCCTAGGAACCAGGACCAATACCCCACATGGCCTGCCCGGCCCCCTGGCCTCACGAACAGGGACTGTTGCTCCCATTAGTCCCGGTTCGTGACTGAACCGGGACTAATGGCATGACCCGTCCCGAACCGATGCCCTGTTTTCTACTAGTGTTAAGGGGCGCCCATCTCTACATCAGGGTTAGTGTAGTTGGGTTCCTCCTAAGTTGATGCTCTGGCATGGGGATCCATTCACCGAACTATACTATTGTCACAAAGAGTTATGATTGAAACATAAAAAAGGAAACATCGACAGAAATTTTGGCATGACCTCTCCTAAAATTAGGTCATATTGATGCCACAAATTTCTTGAAACGGAAACTAATCAACGTTTAAGGAGAACATTGACACTCATACTAATACCTACCCAGAAATTTGAGGTTGTACATCAAACTGCACCAGTATAGTTTGTAACCAAGAGTTATGAAAAACATGAAAATGTTATATCAATCGGAAATTTTGGCATGACCTTTGCTAAAAGTAGGGCATATTAGGTGCTAAAAATTTGACGAAACAAATATGAAACAACATTTCATCAAAACATTGACACTCATATTAATTCCTGAAAATCAAACCACAAAGTTTCTGCATCGAACGGAACCAATATTGTGTGTATGGGTACATCTAAGTACTTTGTAGATATTTCACCAAACACATTACATTCCTCCCATATAGAGTTGTGCATAAGGATTATAAAAATGGGTGGTAACATACCTTGGGAGGAGACCCAACTCGTTGTGACGGCGGTGACATTGGAGAAGGGCCGGCGACGGTCTTGGAGGAGAGGGGTCAGCGATGGTATTGGATGAGACGCACGGGATCCTGTTGAGGATAACTATAGTGGAGTACGAGGGACAATGGCAACGGTTGTAGCGGCAATGGTAGCAACTGATATGAGGTAGTAGGGTGGGCGAGTGAAAGGGCAGGCGATTGCGAGTATCTAGTGCAGGCAAAAGAAGCGAGATTCGAAATTCAGAAAACTGTCTAAGTGGGCATAACTATTTTCAGGATGTCCATGTGTTGGGCAACGCGGAACGTGTGCCACCGCAAACGTTAGCTATGTGAACCCCAGAAAAATCATTACTTTTCTAGACCATTTGAGCTTCAAACTTTTTCTATGATTAATGCACACCATACAAAGACAAATACTCAAATTTGGACAGTTTTCCAGTAAATTTGCTATTTTCGAGGCATTATCTGATTTTTCGGCCACTAGAAGGGGCAGTACGTTCTTAGGTAGGAAATAACATGCTGAAGGCTCTGAAAGTGACGAAACTTTGCATGGTGTGTTCATGTCACCCATGTAGGGTGTGGTAGAAATTTGAGAGTGTTACGGAAATTCGAGTGTTGGGGTTTCGAACGGAAATCGCCACCTGCCATACATAACTTCATTTTTTTAATCTTTGGAACTTTAAACATTTTCTATGAATAATGCACACCATACAAAGGTATATGCGAAAATTGCCCACTTTTCGATTAGGTCCGCGACTTTCAATACATTATTTGATTTTCCCGTCACTAACAGGCACTAGTAGAAAATAGACCTTTCGTCCGCATCATTAGTCCCAGTCCGGTTTTGAAATGACACTAATGTGTTCATTAGTCTTGGTTCGTGACGGGCATCATTAGTGCATGTTCATTCCGGACCTTTAGTCCAGGTTCGTGCCACGAACCGGCACTAAAGGTGTGGTGGCAGGCTAGCATTAGCCTGGGGGCCCATGGAAACCTTTAGTCCCGGTTGGTGGCTCCAACCGTGACTATAGGCTAACCTTTAGTAGCGATGTTGTGTAATGAAGATGAGCCGGCAATGGATGTACGACGACAGATGCTCTCCCTAGTTCATTAATGGCGTACATACATTTTTGGTTGCGGCTGAGGCAAACAAGCAGCCGGATGGTTTTATGTATTGTCCATGTGCTGGCTGTAAGAATGATCGAAATTACTCTAACTCAAGAACCATTCATGTCCACCTGTTTGAGTCCGGTTTCATGTCCGGCTATAACTGTTGGACCAAGCACGGAGAGAGAGGGTTCCTGATGGAAGAGAATGAAGAAGAGGAGGATGACGACAACTATCCTGGCCATGGGTTCCATGAATACGATGGTACAACAATGGGGGAAGAAGCTGAGCCAACAATGCTGGAAGGAGTTGAAGAAGAGGCATCAGATGAGCCCGCTGATGATCTTGGTCAAGCCATTGCCGATGCAAAGAGAAATTGCACAAGTGAAAAGGAGAAGCTGAAGTTGCAGCGCATGTTAGAGGATCACAAAAAAGGGTTGTACCCAAATTGCAAAGATGACAAGAAAAAGCTGGATACCACACTGGAATTGCTGCAATGGAAGGCAGAGAATGGTGTATCTGACAAGGCATTTCAAAAGTTGTTGATAATGTTAAAGAAGAAGCTACCAAAGGACAACGAATTGCCCGAGAGTACGTACGAAGCAAAGAAGCTTGTCTGCCCTCTAGGATTAGAGGTGGAGAAGATACATGCATGCCCTAATGACTGCATCCTCTGCCGCGGTGAGTACGAGGATTTGAATGCATGCCCAGTATGCTGTGCATTGCGCTATAAGATCGGCCACGATGACCCTAGTGATGTTGAGGGCGAGCGCCCCAGGAAGAAGATTCCTGCCAAGGTGATGTGATATGCTCCTATAATACCACGGTTGAGACGTTTGTTCCAAAACAAAGAGCATGCCAAGTTGATGCGATGGCACAACGAAGACCGTAAGAAAGACAGGAAGTTGAGAGTGCCCGCTGATGGATCGCAGTGGAGAAAAATCGAGAGAAAGTGGAAGAACTTTGCAAAGGACGCAAGGAACGTATGGTTTGTTTTAAGTGCAGATGTCATTAATCCTTTTGGGGAGCAGAACAACAATCATAGCACATGGCCTGTGACTTTATGTATCTATAACCTTCCTCCTTGGTTGTGCATGAAGCGAAAGTTCATTATGATGTCAGTGCTCATCCAAGGCCGCAAGCAACCTGGCAACGACATTGATGTGTACCTAAGGCCATTAGTTGAAGAACTATTACAGTTGTGGAATGGAAAAGGTGTACGTGCGTGGGATGCGAAATAACGGGAGGAATTTGACCTAAATGCATTGCTGTTTGTAACCATCAATGATTGGCCTGCTCTCAGTAACCTTTCAGGACAAACAAACAAGGGATACCACGCATGCACGCACTATTTAGATGATACCGACAATATATATTTCGATAAATGTAAGAAGAATGTGTATCTGCGGCATCGTCGATTTCTTCAGAGCAGGCATCCCGTAAGAAAGAAAGGCAAGCATTTCAAAGGTGAGGGAGATCACCAGAGGAAGCCTTGCCGCCGTACGGGTGATGATATACTTGATATGGTCAAGGATTTAAAAGTAATCTTTGGCGAGGGTCCTAGTGCACAATCTATTCCGAATGAAGCTGACAAACGCGCACCCATGTGGAAGAAGAAATCTATATTTTGGGACCTACCCTACTGGAAAGACCTCAAGGTCCGCTCTGCAATCGATGTGATGCACGTGACGAAGAATCTTTGCATGAACCTGCTAGACTTCTTGGGCATGTATGGGAAGACAAAAGATACGCCGGAGGCACGGGAGGACAAACAACGTATGCACAGAGACGACGACATGGATCCAACGCAGTTTCCGGGTCATGCCAGCTATGCTTTTACCAAAGAAGAGAAGAAAATCTTCTTCGAATGCCTGCTCAGTATGAAGGTCCCGTCTGGCTTCTCGTAGAATATAAAGGGAATAATAAATATGTCAAAAAAAGTTCCAGAACCTAAAGTCTCATGACTGCCACGTGATTATGACGCAACTGCTTCTGGTTGCATTGAGGGGGCTTCTACCGGAAAACGTTTGATTACCCATTGTGAAGCTATGTGCATTCCTGAATGCAATCTCTTAGAAGGTAATCGATCTAGAAATCCTACCAAGGTTAGAAAATGATTTGGTGCAATGTCTTGTCACTTTCGAGTTGGTGTTCCCACTATCCTTCTTCAATATCATGACGCACGTCCTAGTTCACCTAGTCGAGGAGATTGCGATTCTAGGTCCTGTATTTCCACACAATATGTTCCCCTTTGAGAGGTTCATGGGAGTCTTAAAGAAATATGTTCATAATCGTGCTAGGCCAGAAGGAAGCATCTCCAAGGTCCATGAAACAAAGGAGGTTATTGAGTTTTGTGTTGACTTTATTCCTGACATTAAGCCGATTGGTGTTCCTGAATCGCGGCATGAGGGCACACTAGGTGGAAAGGCACGCTAGGAAATAATTCACTAATTTGCTAGGACGGGCATTCTTTGGCGCAATCACACTACAAGGTTCTATAAAGTTCCGCCTTGGTGGCTCCGTATATCGAGCAACACAAGAATATTCTACGCTTCAAACACCAGGAGAAGTCTGACGACTGGATTACACATGAACAAACGGTGACTTTCGCCGGTTGGTTGTAGACATGTCTCATGCATGACGACACAGTTGAAGATGACCTATACTTGGTTTCCATGTTACCATCTTCGGCTATATTGACTTTCAAAGTCTACGAGATAAATGGGAATACATTTTACACGATCGCCAAGACAAAAAGAGCGCCAACCAAAACAGTGGTGTCCACTTTGATGCAGCAAACAGCAATGGACCAAAGGACACATATTATGGTTACATAGAGGAGATATGGGAACTTGACTATGGACTTGGTTTGAAGGTCCCTTTGTTTAGGTGCAAATTGGTCAATCTGACAGGAGGCGGGTAAAGGAAGACCCGCGGTACGAAATGACAACAGTGGATCTCAACAATCTTGGGTACGCAGACGAACCATTCGTCCTAGTCAATGATGTGGCGTAGGTTTTCTATGTGAAGGACATGTCTACCAAGCCAAGAAAAAGAAAATATAAGGAAGCGAATACATCATACGATGAGCCAAAGCGCCACATAGTTCTTTCAAGGAAAAGAAATATCGTGGGAGTGGAGGACAAGACAGACATGTCAGAAGACTATGAAAAGTTTCATGAAATTCCTCTCTTTCCAGTGAATGTTGACCTGAGCATCAAGGTAAACGATGAAGATTGTCCTTTATAGTGAATGTTGACCCAAGTATGAAAAGTTTTATACCCAAAGATCCCACTCTGGGATGTGACCGCTTCTTTAGTTAGTTTCCGGACTTATTTATCTCGAAAATCCCACTTCGGACAAACCGAAGGGAATCTTTGTAATAGTAGTGTACTTATGTGTTTTATGCGTTCAATTTGCACCATTCGAAGCCAGGCCATCAATTTTCAACCCTTTCTGACTTCATTTGCTATTTTTCATGCATTTACTGATTTTTTTGACCTAAATGACCCTGAAATTGATAAGCACTACAAATGAACTCTGAAAATGTTGAAAGTTGGCATGGTATATCATCATTTCACCCACATAGCATGTGAAAAGTTGAGAGGGTTACGGCAAAAACTGGACGCACTTCGTGTACAAAATGGACAATCTCTTTTGAAGTATCAGGGTTTGAGACGAAAACTCGTGTGTTACAAAGGCATTTCATTTTTTAAAACTTATTTCAACTCCAAAATTTTTTTGCGTTCATTATGCACCATTCGAAGCCATGCCATCAATTTTCAACCCTTTCTGACTTCATTTGCTATTTTTCATGCATTTACTTATTTTTTTGAGCTAAATGAACCTGAAATTGAAAAGCACTACAAATGAATTCTGAAAATGTTGAAAGTCGGCATGGTATTATCATTTCACCCTCATAGCATGTGCTAAAAATTTGAGAGGGTTATGGCAAAAACTGGACGCACTTCGTGTACAAAATGGGCAATCTCTTTCGAAGTATCATTTTTTTAAACTTATTTCAACTCCAGAATTTTTGTGTATTCAGTACGCACCATTCGAAGCTACGCCATCATTATCAAACCTTCTCACTTCATTTGCTATTTTTCATGCATTTACTGATTTTTTTGAGCTAAATGACCCTGAAGTTGATAAGTACTACAACTGAACTCTGAAAAGGTTGAAAGTTGGCATGGTATGATCATTTCACCCACATAACATGTGCTAAAAAGTTGAGAGGGTTACGGTAAAAATTGGACGCACTTTGTGTACAAAATGGACAATCTTTTTCGAAGTATCAGGCTTTCGAACGAAAAATCATCTGTTATAAAGGCATTTAAGATTTAAATAACCTAAGAATTAAAAAATTGAATATAATCATAAAACACACTAATATTAAACAGCAGAAAAAAGAATCACGGAAAAAGCTATTTTGAAGTAAAGTTATTCAAAAAACTACTGATTCACACAAATTTCAAATAATTC
Organism: Hordeum marinum; assembly: GCA_022496015.1. NCBI lineage: Eukaryota > Viridiplantae > Streptophyta > Magnoliopsida > Poales > Poaceae > Hordeum > Hordeum marinum. The sequence continues at coordinate 568,287,933 of CM039673.1, read as the reverse complement.
AAATTTAAACTATTCAAATTTGAAAACTATTAGGACTAATAGAAAGTTTATAATTTTTTTACCTAAAGAAAAAAGATTCACAAAGAAAATATTTAAATAAAGCAAAAATATTCACTCAGAAACAAAAGAAAATAAATAAAGCAGAAAACAAAAAAATATTATAGAAAAGTCCACCTACTAGGTCGCCACGGCCTGCATATGACTAGAAAACCCAACCTCTAGGTGGGCCAGAATGCAGGCCCATACGGCCGAGTAGGCCCACGGGGTGACAGAGGTATGGTAGGCCCAGAAGGCCTGCATATTAGAGAGGAGCTCGACACGATAGCCGCGGCGGGGCTTATAAACCGTTCTGAGCTCCTCTCGACTAGCGAGGTGAGACTAATCATCCACCCTGCCCCGCGCCTGGCACACAACCCTTCAGTCGCGGTTGGTAGCTCCAATCGCGACTAAAGACCCCCCCCCTTTAGTCGCGGTTGGAGCCACCAACTGCGACTAAAGGTAAATTTAATCCAGCCCAAGCGGCGGGAAGCTAGAACGTACTTTAGTCGCGGTTGGTGGCTCCAACCACTACTAAAGGGTGTTTTTAGTCGCGGTTGGAGCCACCAACCGCGACAAAGGGTCCTTTATATACCGCACTTACAAAAATTTCCCCAAGTCCAACCTTACGTCCGTCCGCGTGCTCCCCTGCCCCTCGTCGTCATCGTCTGTCCGTCCGTTCCCCACCGCACTCGACGCCGATGTCCGTCCGCACCACCGCACCTCGACGCCGCCGTCCGTCCGCGTCATTGCCATCTGTCCGCGCACCACGACGCCGCCGCCGTCGTTGCCGTCGCCGCCCCTGCACCTCTCCATCGCCGTCATTGCCCCTCATCGACCTCGCGCCCCGTCGCCCCCTTGTGAGCCCTGTCGCCATGGGCACCGCCCCCTCCCGTCTATCCCGCACACACACAAATGTATGAATAAGCACACACATAATGGATGTTTTTCTAATAGTATCGTGTTGTTTTCTATAATTAGTATAGATTTTCAATTTGTATAGATTTGTTTTATATAATGTTGTTTTTCTGTTTTTAATGGATGTATAGAAGTATATATGCTTAATTATTGTTTAATTAGTATAGATTTTTTTATATAATGTAGTTTTTCTGTTTTTTAATGGATGTATAGAAGTATATATGCTTAATTATTGTTTCTTTTCCTGTTTTTTAATTTTATATAATGTTGTATATCATATTACAGAATTTTTTTGCATTTAAAATGTTGCATAGGAAGTTATAATTGAGGAATTTTTTGAAATTTTTTATTGAGAAAGGAATATTATTAGGGTAGTTATAACCTAGCAATGGGACATTATAATTGAAAATATGATATTTTGCTCAAAATTTCCTAATAAAATGACATTACATATATAGGAACTTTTTTCATAAGATTTTTTTCTCGGACTTAATGATGCCCAGTTCGCATCCTCGTTGTCGACTCATTCGCGACGACGTCATGCTTTTGAGGGGCAACATTCAGGAATGGGCTCCGCCGGGCTGGCACTAGGAGGTGCTACCTTCAGGGGCGCATAGGTTGGTGAGGAACCCGGCCCCGGGTCCCGTCGTCGACCCGGAGCATCTTTGGTGGCGTTCGCGTGGGCCACTTTCGGTGTGGAGGCAGCCGGCCCTGTCGGAGGTGGTACGTCGTCGTATCAGGGAGGAGGACGAGCACATCTATCGCTACATGGATGTGTTTCACGTCAGGTTCTCCAATACCTAGCAGGTTCTTCAGGGATCTCACCCAAGTTATGAACCTGTCATAGTTCCTTCTCTTTGGGTGTCCACCGCCTGCCGCGCAAGACGTCAACTGGATCTATAGTAGTGATATTATATAATTAATAATATTCGAGATGTATTAGTGATAATATTCGAGGTGTTTCGAGATTAGATTCGATAATATTCGAGCCGATTTATTCGAGATTATATTCGATGATGCTTATATATTATGTACTATGATTCAGTTTTCCTTATTGATTGCATGCATTCTAATTTGAATACTAAATTGTTTTATCTTTCTTCTGGGTTAGTTAAATAAAAGCTATGGACAATACCGGCAGAGAAGGAGAAGAGGCTCTGTTCGACATCATAAGCTCCACGAGCCCAGAGCAAGAACCTGAAGATGATGACGGCTCTCAATATCTGAAAAATTACAGTGAGGGTTGTATGTTTGATGAAGATGAGCGAATAGATGAATTCGACAACGATGTTGATGAAGAAAATGTTATTTAAATAATAAATACCGGCAAGGTATATTTATTGTATAAGCCATCCGGTGATCATTACATGTCTTAATTGAGTTGTATATGTATTAACAAATCGATCTTTCTTCTTTTAGGCCTCCAGATCGGGCAACTCTTCTACAAGAGATAGGGTAGTTCGAGGCCCGGCTAGAAAGTTGGACCCTGGCGTAAAGTTCAACATCGATTCCACAATACATCAACTGGCGAACCGCTTGAACATAAGAAAAATCCCGATCTCCACACAAGAATGAAAAATCCAGCAAAGGGAGGTCAAGAAGGAGTTACTTTTGTCGACGAAAGAGCAAAAGATGTGCTTTGGACCGAGCTGATATCACATTTCACACTACCAGATAACTTGACATATGCAGATCTGAAGAAAGTCAGAAACTATGCTCTTAAAAAGATGGCGATCGCAGTCAACACCTTCAAGAAAAATGCATGGGGTGCGTACGTATAAGCAAACAAGAAGACTCCAAAATTCGAGGGAGCACTCGTGAAGGCAAAAGATCACTGGGACGATTTCGTGAAGTTCAAGGAATGGGAACTAGCTAAAGAACGATCGAGAAAAAACAAGATTAATGCTGCGAAAAAAGAAGTGGCACCATACTTTGGGGCCAGGTGGCTGCCAGACGGCCCTGCCTAAGTGGGATCAATCCGAAAAAGGGATGGTTAGTGCAAGGGTCACTCCAGTTACACTAACCTGGCCCCTCAGGTGCAGGACATGGTTTTATGCGCATGGGGGGAAGTTGAACCCAGAGACAGGGGATATTATGGTGAAGGTAAGTCTTAAAGGAGTGATAGACAAAATACTAATGAACATAGAAGGAGCTCGAATGGGGATGTTCACGCCCAACAGAGAGGACGACGAGCTTACCCGCGCCCTGAAGAATCCTGAATACCCGAGAAGAACACGAGGGAAAGGCGTTGTTCCGTGGTTTGAGGGGTTTGCGGGTTGGAATGACGACTACAGAAGCTGTGCGAGAAAGAAGATGTCGGATGAGAGGGAGAAGGAGGAAGCACTCCGCCTTTAAGGCCTAGAATCAAAGCACATGGAGTTGGAATCTAGAGTCGGGTGGCAGCAGGAGCAGATCAACTCAATCAACCAGGAAAGGGCGTCTCAGTGGCAACATGAGCAGATCGATCCAGCATTGGATACCACCGTCCTATCTATGCCGAGAAGCAGCGTGGGTTCCGCCCTGGCCGATATCGATGATGATGCACTACTAGCTAGCTATCCTATGGATGATATCAAAGATAGGACTAACTGTGAGCTACACATGAAAGTAAAGAACTTATCCATGAAGGTGGCGGACGACTATGCTTTAGCAAATCCCCCAGAAGCAACCTTCCATTGCAATCCCATTCCAGCTGGCTATGCTCGTGCCGGGGTTGATAAGGTGATGTCAGGATATCACGAGCTACAACTTGACATTATTGGAGGTGACGCGGAGAGAACACTAGGAGAGGCCATACATCGTATCACTCAATGGAGAAAGTATTACATCGTCTTTCCAAGGCCACCAACTCCTCCTCCTCCTCAAAGTACGCCGCCGTGTCAGTCGACTCCTCCTCCAAATCTGGCACAGCATCAGCCGACTCCTCCTCCAAGTCCGGCATAGCGTCATCCAACTCCTCCTCCTTCAATGGTCGTCGTTTTCTCATGTCAGATGCCATGGATAGGCTTATCGAAGTTTGTTAGGGCCGGAGGACGCCAACGGGCTCCGGGTGCGGGATTAGGCACAAGCGGTGATGACGCACTATGTACCCAGGTTCAGGGAACTCCGAGGGAGGTAAAACCCCTACTCCAGCCTGATCTAGTTGACCGATGAGGAAAGGTTACAATGTTGCTCCTGGAGCTGTTGTCTAGAAGTGAAAGAGGGAGCAGCCGGCTCCCCTTCCTTGGCTACGGAGCCGAGAGTGTGGGTTCTGGTCTATCTCCTTTCTTTCTTACCTTTGCATGGGGTGCTCCAGGGGTTTTTATAGGCCAACCCCTCGGATTACAATATGAGCGGAAAGCCACAGGGGGGAGGGGGGCAGCTGGCAGCCTCTGTAGCCAATCGTGGGGCCCAAGACTGTAGGGTCTCGTCGTCGGTAGGGCCCTCCATCTAGAGGGTCACATCAAGAGCTGGAGGGGCCCACATAGCAGGCCCCAGCAACGGTCACTTCACAACACATGTCGTCCTTCGGGGCGTCATCTTGCGGCAGCCAGCCGCGGTCAGCAGTACGTCCGGCTACGCTGTAGCCATGCCGGGGCAAGAAATGGAGTGGTTGGAGGCGTGACATCACTGTTGGAAGCCCGGTCATGGTCAGCCGAAATCAGCGGCATTATTGCCTCCACTGTGGCCATACGGGCGCTGACCCCAACGGGATGGGGCCCACTATAGCCGTGTATGCCTGGGCAGTGGGATCCAAGGTGCGGCCTACTAGGGGGCATGAATCCCTGCATCCAGTCGGTAGCCCATGGAGGAGCCGGCCATGTGTAGCCGGCAGTGCCAAGCCGGCGCCGCGGAGCCGGCCTTGCTCAATCTTGGCCGTAGGGGGAGGCGGCTCACCCTTCCGCCATTTCAGAAAGTTTTGGGGCAGTTGGTTGCTTTAGGGTACCCCGGGGTTATCCCCCCGACAGTAGTCCCCGAAGCGGGGGAGGCCCGCCGCCGGGTCACGGCAGACCTCGCCGGCTTGAGAATCGTCCCGATGCCGCGGCTGACCTCGGATTGAGGTCATCGATGGTCGTCCGACCGCCGGCTCCATAACCGTCCCGAAGCCCAAGCGTTGTTTTGGGCGCCCCGCCAGGAGGGACACCCGCGCCACGGGCCGCGGTCCTGACAGGCTGCGCGGCGGACAAGACCGGTCCGAGAGGGAGAGGGCCCATCCCGGCTACGGCCTCGGCCCGTGCGCGTGGATCTTCTGCGATTTCCGTGTCGGTTGGCATGCCCGAGGGCGATAACTGCTGCCCCGCTCGCAACGGGGATCATGGGGGTCATGCTCAATGAATCCGCCCCCACGACCGCCCGTGCGGGGTTTAAATGGAGGAGGGAGGGGAACAGAATGGCGCATTCGCTCCCCTCGCCTCCATCGCTTCGCACTCATCGCCTTCCTCCTCCCGTCCCAATAGAACAAGAGAAAGAGGGAGACTCGTGCCCTTGCTGTGCACCCACCATCGCCGTCGGAGACCACCCCGCAGCAGCACTCCCGCGCCCACCCTAGTGCCCGCAAGACCACCAAGAGGTCATGGTGAGCAAGGGGGCGTGGGACGGTAGCGTTGTTGACGAGGAGTTCATCACACACCTCCACCACCGCCACAAGCTACCGGCAAAGGAGTTCGTGGAAGCGCCCGTGGCTGGGCCGGAGAACTCCCCGGCCCTGCGAGACGGCGAGGTGGTTGTCTTTGCCGAGCACTTCCTTCGTGAGCTCGGACTGCCGGCGAGCATGTTCTTCCGGCTGTTCCTAACGCGGTTTGGCCTGCAGCCGCACCACCTCGCCCCCAATGTCGTCCTACAGCTAGCGGCCTACATCACCCTCTGCGAGGGGTACCTGGGGGTGGAGCCGAGGCTTGACCTCTGGTTCCGCCTCTTCTTGCTTAAGCGGTAGACGACGAAGGACCTGGTGACGAAGAAAGCGGTCATGACCGCCTGCGGGGGTGCCCTGATCCATATCCACTAGGGAGCTTGCTTCCCTAAACTCCCGCTGCTGGAGTCGGTGAAGAACTGGCAGCGGGAGTTCTTCTACGTGAAGAACATGAACCGGAGGAGGATTAGATCAACCTCCCTGACTTTGTCAACATGCCGCGGGTGGCAATGCTGAACTGGCGGATCACCCCACCTGTAGCCCCAGAGATAGCGGACCGGCTCTGCAAGCGGGTGGTTCTCATGACTGGGGCGGAGAGCCTGAAGGCGGCCGACCTACTGACAGCGATGGTGGCACGCCGGGTGCAGTCGCTGCAAAGCCGGCCGCACCTCATCTGCCAGATGGGGGGCTTCCACGACCCCTGCCGGCTCTCCACCAAGGAGCTGAAGCCAGTCCACGTAGCATGGAGGGTGAACGTCATCTCCATGGCAAAGCTGAAGGAGGGGAGTTGGCAGTGGGGCAAAACCCCATACAACCGGAGTAACCCAGCAACAGTTGTAAGTGAGGCAGCCGCCTCATCCTCCTTAATCCCTCCAAGTGTGCCGCCTCGACTTAACAGTGAAGAACGACTCCCGTCATGCAGGTTTTTCCCACACTCCAGGTGTATGAGGAGCCGTCCACCGACTTGGCGGATTTGGACCCTGAAGAGGTGGAGGATGTTGACGACGTGGAACCGGCCGAACCAGATCGAGCCGGCGCATCCGCGGTCGGAGGGGAGGAGATGGAGACGGAGGCGACCGAGTCTGCGGGTGAGTCCCCTCCCCGACCAAATTTGCGGGATTGGACTGACGATGATGCCGAGTCAGAGGAATCGCGCGATGTAGAGGCTTTGGAGGACGTCGAGGCCTCGGAGGACGAGGCCACGGAGCCGCCGAGGAGGCGTCTTCGCCGGGTCGGCGATGAGCCCGGCCGGAATGATGCGGCAGCCAGCGACAAGGGAAAGCAGGTGGCCAGCCCAGGTTCGGTGCTAAAACGGGCCGCCACCGAGAAGCATGGCAGCATCCGCGGAGGCGACCGCAAGAGGAGGCGGATCGTCCCGACAGGCCCCGCGAGGAGGGAGGTCCCCGTCGTCATCGGGTAAGCCGGAATGACCTAATCCCATTCCCCTAAATCTTCCTTCTCCCCCTCCCCCTCTTATTTTATTTGCCCAAGGAAGCACGTGCCTTAGGGAGGACCTCGGCGAGCGACGCCGCGGGGACGGCGCCGCCGAGGAGAGGGAGAACGAAGCTTGGCACGCCATGGAGGCGGCCCAGAAGGAGCTACGCATCGAGGGGCACCGCCCATGGGAGAAGGCGGCAAAGAAGTGGGCGCCCTAGGAGGGACCGGTAGGAAGGCGACTGGCCAATCGTGGGAGCCCTCCCCCGAGGATCGGGAGAGGTGGTCCAAGGACCATCACAACCCCGCGCGATAGGCGGAGACGGCCGCGGAGACCGCGGAGGATGCGCGGGTGGTGGCGGGTGCGGGACGGACCACACCGCCGACAAGGAGGAGGAGGCGGTGAGATGCGGCGTGGACCCATCAGGGGCGGGCGACATGCCACCGGCGGTGGAACACGGCGCCGGCCCTGTCGGAGGAAATGACATGCTGCCGGGGGCGACTGGCCCCCGGATGTGGAGGCGACGGCAGCGGGGGCGCCCGCTCTGGACACGCCGGCTCCGGAGGTGCCGCCACTGGAGGCTCCGGTGCTAGAGGTGCCTGCTCGGGATGAGACGGCTAGGGGAGCGCCGGCTCCCGAGCTGAGCCAGATGGGAGAGGTCGGCGGCGGAGGATCAAGGCGGGAGGCCGAGGTGCCCGAGGGGTCGAGCGGCGCGGGCTCCTCGTCCGGGGCCGCCGACACGATGGTGCTAGGAGGAGCCGGACCCCTAGTGACCTCAGGCAAGGGCGGGCCAGTGGACGGAGGCCTGCTGCAGCAAAACTGGGCCACGGCTAGCCGCCCAGTAGTCGTGAATCCGCCGAGTGCACTCGTGGCGGCAGTGTCTGCCACGGTCGAGCCGTTCGCCGCTTGTCGTGCCCAGACGACACAAGGTGCCCGGGCAGCAAACGACTGTCTGGTGTAGCTGGAACGAACCGTCGCGGTAAGTTTTTTTCCCTTTCTTTGTCTTTTCTTCGGCGTTTTCTCCAGTGGGGCGCGCTAGCACACCCACTGGGTGTAGCCCCCGAGACCCGAGCCGGCTGTGGCGTAGCAGGGTCGGGTCTAATGTCGCGTGTTGTTTTTGTTGTCTACACGTGGCGCACGACCACTGGGTGACCGCGTACAACTCCTTGCTGAGCTTGTACTGGGAGAACGAGGACCGGTTGGCCACCCTGTCCCAGGACTTGCGAGATAAGATCCCTGCGATTTTTGAGGCGGGGGCATAGCCGTCGGGATTCGGGGATCAGAAGGGTGAATCCCTTCCTCCTTCTGTCTTTTGATTGTGGTTTTTTTCATCTCGAGCAGACACCAACGCCGAGGCGGTCAATCTCCGACGCCAGGTCATGGAGCTCGGGGATCAGAAGGGCGAATGGGTCCTTTGGGAATGCCTTGTTCAGGCTGGTGTAGTCGATGCACATGCGCCAGGTCTTGTTCTTCTTCAGCACCAGAACTAGGTTGGCCAGCCAATCTGGGTGGAAAACTTCCATGATGAAGCCGGCTGCAAGCAGCCGGGCGATATCTTCTCCTGTAGTGCGCCACTTGTCGTTTGTGCTCGGCAAACTTCCTCGGAACACCCGACACGTCTTTGGGGGACCATGAAAAGATGTCCCGATTCTCACGGAGGAAGTCGACGAGCTTGACTTCCTATTTGCTATTGAGGCGGGAGCCGATGGTAACGCACTACGCGGGGTTGGCCTGGCCGAGCGGGATCTTCTTGGTGTCCTTGGACTGCAGGAAGGAGGCCTCGCCAGCTGACTGCGAGGGAGGAGCCAGCACAGCCGGCTAGCTGGTAGCAAGGGCCACGAGCCGATCGAGCTGCTGCTTTTCCTCGACTATCTCCAGGTCCTACGCTATCTGGTTGCCGTCTCGAGCAACATTTTGTATTCTCTCGTGATGGTGATGATTCCCTTGGGACGTAGTATCTTGAGCTTGAGGTAGGCATAGTGGGGGACCGCCATAAACTTGACGAGAGTCGGTCGGTCCAGCAGTGCGTGGTAGGGAATCGCGAGGTCCACTACCTCGAACAACACCGGCTCGTGGCAGAAGTGACCGATGTCTACTACACAACCTTCTTCTGGTAGACTCTTGTTGGGCCTCCAAGCGCAGAGTTTTGTAGGACAGCGAAATTTTTCCTTGAAGTGGATGACCTAAGGTTTATCAATTTGTGGGAGGTGTAGGATGAAGATGGTCTCTCTCAATCAACCTTACAACCAAATAACAAAGAGTCTCTTGTGTCCCCAACACACCCAATACAATGGTAAATTACATAGGTGCACTAGTTTGGCGAAGAGATGGTGATACAAGTGTAATATGGATGGTAAATATAGTTTTTTTAATCTGAAAATATACAAACAGCAAGGTAGCAAATAGTAAACGGCGAGCAAAACGTTGTATAAATGCTTGGAAACAAGGCCTAGGGTCCATACTTTCGCTAGTAGAAGTTCTCTCAACAATGCTAACATAGTTGAATCATATGTAAATCCCTCACGTGCGACAAAGAGTTCACTCGAAAGTCACAAATAGTGGAGGACAAACGTAGAAATTATTGTAGGGTACGAAACCACCTCAAAGTTATCTTTTCTGATCAATCTTATGAGCTATCCCTATAAGTGTCACGAATAGCCCTAGAGTTGGTACTAAGATAACACCTTAAGATACACATCAACCAAAACCATAATGTCACCTAGATACTCCAATGTCACCACAAGTACCTGTTGGCTTGATTATATGATATGCATCTCATAATTTCAGATTCATTAATCAAACACAAAGAACTTCAAAGAGTGCCCCAAAGTTTCTACCGGAAAGTCAAGATGAAAACGTGTGCCAACCCCTATGCAAAAATTCCCAAGGTCACGGAACCCACAAGTTGATCACCAAAACATACATCAACTGAATCAATAGAACATCTCATAGTCACCATAGATATCCCATCGCATGACATACATCAAGTCTTCTCAAATCCTTAAAGACTCAATCCGATAAATAAACTTCAAAGGGAAAACTCTATTCATCACAACTAGATAGAGAGGGGAAACACTCCATATGATTCATCTATATTATTATAGCTCATGGTACATCAAGATCGTGCCATCTCAAAAACACAAGAGAGAGAGAGAGATCAAACACATAGATACTGGTACATACCCTTAGCCCCGAGGGTGAACTACTCCCTCCTCGTCATGGAGAGCGTTGAGATGATGAAGATGGCGTCCGGTAATGGTTTCCCCCTCCGGTAGGGTGCCGGAACGGGCTCCCGATTGGTTTTTCATGGCTCTGGAGGTTTGCGGCGGTGGAACTCCCGATCTAGGTTCTGCGTTGGGGTTTCTGGAATATTTCACGATTTATAGAGCTGAGAGGGAGGTCGGTGGAGTCCCGAGGGGCCCACAAGCCTGATGGCCGCGACCGGGGGGGTGGCTGCACCCCTGGGGATTGTGGCCTCCTCGGGAACCTTCTGGCCCAACTCTAATGCTCCGTGGGTCCCTTCCGGTCCATAAAAAATCACAGTAAAATTTTATTCCGTTTGCACTCCGTTTGATATTCCTTTTCTATAAAACCCAAAAACACGAAAAAAACAGGAACTGGCACTGGGCTCTAGGGTAATAGGTTAGTCCGAGAAATAATATAAAGTTGTGGTAAAATGATTGTAAAACATCCAAGAATGATAATGTAGCAGCATGAAACAAGCAAAAATTATAGATACGTTGGAGACGTATTAGTGACCGGGGCCAGCGAAGAGGACGTCAAGCTTGATCTTGCCGACAGGGGAGCGGGACTTTCCCGGCACGATGCTGTGGAAAACCGTTTGGCTTGCATGCAGGTCTTCTAACTTCAGCCTCAGCTTGGGTATCATGTCGAGGTAGAGGATGTTGATGCTGCTGCCACCATCAATTAGCACCCGCGAGAAGCGGCAGGTGCGTTTCTCGGTGGCGATGGTGGGGTCGAGGACCAGGGCGTAGCTGCCGGGGCTCGGCATCATAGCTAGGTGATCTGCCCGGCTCCAGGTCACCAGCTTCTCCGACCAGTGCATGAACTAGGGAGTCGCCGACATGGTGGCGTTCACCTCACGATGGAGCCAGCGCTGAGCATGTTTGCTCGTCTCTTCACTGGTGAAGACGACATAGCACTCGTCTTGGTTGGGGAACTGGTCGTGCAGGCGACCGTCGTTCTGGGCTGGAGCCGGAGCCGGCACCGGGGTGACACCGGTTGCCGAGGTCGGCACGCGGGCAGGCGGCACGGGGGGAGCCGGAAGTCCGTCCCTCGGGCCAGTCGCTGTGAGAAGCTGCACTGCTGGAGCGTGTGCGTGGAGGGCATTGCCCCTGAGTGGTTCTTGCAGGGGAGGTCGAGCATCTGCTCGAACGTGAGCTTGGGCTGCCAGGAAGCCTTGCAAGTGCGCTGACGCTGACTGGAAGGCTTGTCAGCCGGCTCCTGCTCCCTAATGGTGGCGACCCGCCGGCTCCCATAGCGGGTGTCGGGTTGATAATTCTTGCGCTTGTTGTTCTGCGGCTACCGGTTGTCGGCAGCCGGTCGGGATGCCGTCGGCATCAGCGCTGCCTTGGCGGGTAGGGTCATCTTGACACGAATGGCAGAGTCGGCCGTGGCGTACTTGTCTACCTTGGTCATGAGCTCGGCGAGCGTGGCCGGCTCGGAGCACAGGAGCTTGTGCTTGAGGGGGGTGCCATCACGACAGCCTTCGATGAAGTATTGTATGTCTTGCACCTCGTGCACCCCCTCGGAGGAGTTGCGGAGCTCAGTCCACCGGGTGAGGTAGTCGCGGAGGGACTCGTCTGGCCCTTGAAGGCACATGGCTAGTTCATGGGGGCAGTCGGGCCGCTTGTGGGTGCCGGTCAAGTTGCAAACAAAGGCTTCCCTGAAGTTCGTCCAGGTGTTGATGCTGCCAACTGCCAGATTCTTGAGCCAGGTGCGGGCCGAGCCGATCAGCATGAAGGGAGCATAGAGGACGGCTACGCACTTGTTCCCCCTAGCGTTGCCGACTGCGGTGGTGTAGTCTTCAGCTTTGGCGGCCCCGTTGTACTTCGGCGTGTCTCGGGGCAGCGTGAAGCCGGTCGGGAATGGCTCGTTGTGGATCTGGGGGCCAAAACACGCAAGGCCAATCGAGCCCTCCTCCTCGAGGAGGCCGATTGTGCGAGCTGGTCGATGCGGAGGCTAGCGTCGTTCTCACTATGGGGGCCCTCGGACCGAGCCGGGCTGAGAGCTCGGGGCGGATAACAGGCGGGACCGACCATTCCGGCTTGTGCTGCGTAGGCGGCGTGTGTCCGCGGCTGCGCCGGCTGCCGGCAGCCGGCGCGTCGTAGCGGAGGTTGCTGTGAGCCAAGTTGTTGGTGCGCCGGTTGTTCACAGCCGGCTGCTCATTCCCCGGCAGCTGGGAGCGCCGAGGGTTGCTTTCCTCGACTCACCAGCTGGAGACACGAGGGGAGTAGGAGTGCTGAGCCGGCTGACGGACAGCAGTCCTAGTGCCCTCGCCCTCGGGCCGAGGGTTTACGGAGGCGGCTCCGCCTGCCGCGAGCTGGATCTGCTGCGCGTCGGCGGCGTCGATGAGGTCTTTGTTGTGACGCTGGCGGGCGGCATGCTCTTCGCCCTTCAAGGTAGCCAAATCCTCGTAGGCTACCTTGGCGGCCCACAAGTTGGTCACGGAGGTGTCATAGACGGGCATGCTACCGCCCATGTTTTGGCGACCACGCGACCGCGGTCGCGCATAGCCCCACGCCGGCTGGGCTCAGTGCCAGCCGGGGTGAGACCTTAGGCGGAGGCATATTCCTGCTGAGCAACCTTCATGTGGCGCCGCATGGCCACGAGGACGCTAGCGTCCTCGAATAGAAGGCGATGAGCTGCCTCCAGCTCGGCTATGGCAACGTCAGGGTTCGCCGTTGGGGCTACGGGGGTGCTCAAGCCCCGAAGGGCTGCGCCGAGCATGTCGGAGGTGCCGACGCAGTCCACAGCGGCATCATCCTCGGCCCGTGCGCTGCCAGAGGAGGTGGAGGAGACGATGGCCATCACTCCCACGCGAACGTGAGAGCTACTGGACTGGGTTGCAGCGAGTGCACCCACAGCCATGGGCGGGTCGGCGTAGTTGAGCACCTGGCTAGGGTACTTGTCGGCGACTGACGCTTCAGCAAGGCTCAGCCTACCGAAGCGCTCGGTGAGCGCGTCGATGTTGAGCGTGAGGTCAACGATGCTGCCCGCAGGGCCTACTGGAGCAAGCACCACGAGCATGCGGTTTCGCCTGGACGTGCGGCGGTAGTGGGGAATGGCGAGGGGTCCCACCCGGAGCATGAATCCTGCCGACACCGCGTAGGGCCCCACGGTGGGTGCCAACTGTCGTCGTTCTCTCATGACAGATTCCATGGGTAGGCTTCTCGAAGGTGGTTGGGGCCGGAAGACGCCGACGGGCTCCGGGTGCGGGATTATGCACAAGCGGTGATGACACAAGATATACCCAGGTTCAGGGCCCTCCGTGGGAAGTAAAACCCCTAGTCCCGCCTGATCTAGTTGATCGATGAGGAAAGGTTACAATGTTGCTCCTGGAGCTGTTGTCTACAGGTGGAAAAGGGAGAAGCCTGCTCCCCTTTCTTGGCTACGTGGGTGAGAGTGTGGCATCTGGTCTATCTCCTTTCTTGCTTGCCTTTGCATGGGGGCTCCGGGGGGATTTATAGGCCAACCCCCGGATTACAATATGAGTGGAAAGCCACGAGGGGGCCTAGCTGGCAGCCTTTGTATCCAGTCGTGGGTCCCCCGGCTGTAGGGTCTCGTCGTTGGTAGGGCCCGCCTGCTGGTGGTCGCGTCGAGAGCCAGAGGGGCCCGCGTAGCAGGCCCCAGCAACGGTCACTTCGTAGCACGGGTCGTCCTTTGGGTCGACGTCTTGCGGCAGCCATCCGCGGTCAGCGGTACAGCCGGCTGCACTGTAGCCACACCGGGGCAGGTGATGGAGTGGTTGGAGGCGTGCCGACACTATTGGAAGCCCGGTCACGGTCAGCCGATTTCAGCGGCACTATTGCCTCCACTGTGGCCATACGGGCGCTGACCCCCGACGGGATGGGGGCCACTGTAGCTGCGTATGCCTAGGTAGTGGGATCCAAGGGGCGACCGGCTAGGGAACCATGAATCCCTGCATCCAGCCGACAGCCCTTGGAGGAGCCGGCCATGTGTAGCTGGCAGTGCCCAGCCAGCGTCGCGGATCCAGCCGGGATCAATCTTGGCCATAGGGGGAGGCGGCTCACCCTTCGACCGTTTTAGGAAGTTTTGGGGCAGTAGGCTGCTTTAGGGTACCCCGGGGTTATCCCCCAGACACCAAGTCCGGCACCGCGTCAGCCGACTCCTCCTCCAAGTCTGGCACAACGTCAGCGTGCTTTGTCGACTCAGTGTACTCCATCGCCTAAGCAACAGCGAAAGAGAGAGGCCGCATCTACGACGACTAGCGGTACAACAGGCAAGAAATTCAAATATGGTCCAAGCAGCCTAAAGCCTCTTCCGAAGTTGCCTTACCAACTGACTGAGGAGGAACTCGAGAGAGCAGTGGATGCCAAAGTGAAGGCCCATTTTGGACCAAAACCGCCCCCGTCGCCAAAGGAGAAAGTACCTGAGCATGTCTCACAACAGTTTATTGATATGACTCGACCGTTTGTCAATCAGAAGGACTCCGACTATGTGCGGTCTATCATGAAGTCATATCTTGCAGGACAAACGGACTCGAGCTCGAGCTCGAGCCAAGGAGTTGGCAAAAAAGCGGCAAAACTATTCCCCAGCTGGGAGAACAGGCTGTGCAATTGATCCCCCCTCTCATTGTACAAACACCTGTGAGTCCTGCCTGTCGGCTAGGAGTAACCGACGATCATATAAGGCAGGCCAAAGAGGCCAGTGTCACTGTTGAACAACTCCTAAGCCTTGAGGAAATCCCCGGGCTTAAAGAGGAGGAAGTAAAATATCAATATGCCCGCGGCAAACCTCTTGTCAAGCCTGAAGATGTCAAACTTCTACCAACGAGATTGTACAATTTGCATACGTGGTACATGCAAATAACAGAAAATACAAATACAGAGTCCCTCATGGTGAGAGTCAAGGAGAGGCATTACTTCCATAAAAAGATTTGTGGATTCATTATTCAGAGTTGTTTCAGTTATTCAATCAAGACACACTCGACAAATCCTTAGTCAGTTGCTATTGTGTGTAAGTCATTTCTTTGTATAATTTAAGTCTCTAGCTGGTTGTGCTCTCGTTCATTACCTGTAATTATCCTCACTATATTCGTTTATGTGGTATTATACAGAATAAAGATGTATAAAGTGAAACAAGCTAGACGCTATGGTATTGGGTTCATTGACCCAAATATGATTGATCAAAATATATGAGAAACTGCATATTCGAGAAAGACACAGAGAAAGTCATGCTAGATTTTTTGAAGCATCTAAACACCCAACCAGAAATATTACTTCTTTACAACTTCGGATGAGTGTTACTATATATATCTTGTACTACAAATTCTATTTTTTGATTACTAGATGTTAATAAGTGTAGTTAATGAGTTATGCACATGCTCTCTTAATTATACAAAACTTGTGCGCATGCAGTTACCACTGGATCTTGTTAATCATCGAAGTTGACAAGGGAAAAGTTGAAGTACTGGACTCACTATATAAGGATCCATCCGAATACGCAATCGTGAGGGGGATGGTTGACAGGTAATTTCAATCATTATCGCAATATGTCGGCCTCTTTAATTACTTCATTTCCTGATGTCAACTAGTTAATAACTCATTTATTCATTTTTTTGCCGGCGGGCAGGGCTTGGGCCAAGTTCATCTAACAGGTCCCAGGCGACTAGGCACAACAGCTGAAATGGGTGCGACCAAAGGTAATTAAGTAGTACTAGCTAGCTATGTCAATGCATCTCTTTAATTCTAGTTTTAATACCATTATCATGCTTAATTAATTATTACCTGATTGAATTTTATTCTCGTAAAGTGCGTGAGGAAGGAGCAGGGGGATAATTTATGCGCATACTACGTTTGCGAGAACATTCGCATGATGACGTCTGAAAGGAGTAGAGATGAAATAAATCTTTGGGTATGTTTGCTAGAACACTATTCATATTTTTTATCATGATCTAACTAATATATATCCACACAACTAATATATTCATCTTGATCTTCATCTTGGAGCCGATGGAGATGCGGGGCCAGCTCCTACCAGAGGCTCGGGTACGAGCAATTCAAGAGGAAATAGCTAGATTTCTGGTCGACCAGGTCATAGATCCCAAAGAAGAATATCATTACAAGATCAAGAACAAGTAATGCCTGCATATATGTGTAATGTTCCTCAAATTGTAGGAGAAATTATATATATATATATAATCGGCTTTACGAAAAATTGTATTTATATATATATATGCACAACATGTGTACAGTATGTAGTAACGTAATATATGTTTGAAATTAAAATTAATTAAATGGAAAACACATAATTAAAAGGCAAATTAAACCATAATTTATTCATAAACCCCTAAAGAATTAAAAGGAAAAATAAAACAAAATTAAAAAACTAAATACTTTTAGTCCCGGTTGGTGTTACCAACTGGGACTAAAGGTCCCCAGCCCACGGCGCCGGCAGATGCCACGTGGTGGGCCTTTTGGTGTCGGGCCGTGTTGAAACAAGACTAAAAGGGGTGGGCTTTAGTCCCCACCCTTTAGTGCCGGTTCGAGAACCGGCACTAAAGGCCCTTACGAACCACGACAATAGGCCGATTCTGCACTAGTGAGGAGCAAAACTCTCTCCGGTAGAAAATAACATGCAGACAAGCTCCGAAAGTGGTGAAACTTTGCATGGTGTCTTTATCTCATCCATTTAGGGTGTGGTAAATATTTGAGAGCATTACAGAAAAAAAACTTAATGCACCTGGTGTACAAAACGGACGCTCCCCCCCTCCCGAAGTGCCAGGGTTTCGAACGAAATCCGACCCGTGCCGCACATAACTTGATCTTTTTTAATATTTGGAACATCAAACTTTTTCTAGAATTAATGCACACCATGCAAAACCACATGCTCATATTTGGCCACGTTTTGAGTACGTCTACTACTTTTGAGGCGTAATCTGATTTTCCGGCTACTAAACAAGGCAAAACGCTCTTCGATAAGAAATAAACGCGCAAACAAGTTTCGAAAGTGATACAATTTGCATGGTCTACACACATTTGGAACCCATGCACAATTGTGAGACTATTCTTGGTTTACTATATTTTTAAGGCTTTTTCAGACTTATCATATGTCTGGCGGGTAGACCCTACACTAGTAGAAAACGGCCCATTTGTCCCGGTTCCAGAGGCCCATTTGTCTCGGTTCTTGAACCGGGACTAAAGGGTCAGGACTAAATCCCTAAACCTTTAGTCCCGGTTCGCTTATGAACCGGGACCAAAGGGGCTCCACGTGGCCACTGCGGGAGCCCAGGCGGGAGGACCTTTAGTCCCGGTTGGTAACACCAATCGGGACCAAAAGGCGGACACGCGTCAGCAGCTCACATGCGCTGGGTTTTTTGTTTTTTTAAAGGGGGTTTAGGGGTTTTGGAGGGTCAACTTAGGGGTCTGATATTGTGTTAGCTATGGTCGACGCTATCTACTATACATATAGAGAGAACTCGACGCTGTCTAGTAAGAAAATGAAGGAAGCCATTAATTACACAAGATCGTCATGAACATATATAGAGAGAAGTGACATCTCTTTCTCCGTGCTTGGTCGGACAAGAAGTTCTCGTATATCTATCCGACGCAACTACATATATACTCCCTCCGTTCCACAATGTAGTGCATATAGATTTTCTGAGAAGTCAAACTTTATAGACTTTGATCAAGTTTGTAGGAAAAAATATATACATCCAGAATACCAACTACATATCCTTAGATGCATCACCAGACATACTATCATACTGTATATATTTGGTATTGTAGATATAAATAGTTTTCTCTGTAAATTTGGTCAAAGGTTATAAAGTTTGACTTTCTTAAAAATCTATATGCACTACATTATGAAATGGAGGGAGTACAATATAACATCTCTTACAATCCCTAACATCATCTACCTAAGATTCATTTAATTTGCAATTTCACATGGTATTCTTCGTGTTTAGGTATGACGTGGTCAATAAAGAATCCCACCAATTCCTCTTGAATTGTTCGTATGCAGTGATGTGTTAGGACTTCATGCCACATCTGCTAGATCTAATTTAAAGAGGAGGGTCAATACATATATATGAATGAAACTCAACACAATTGATGGTAATACATAAAATAAAATTGTGAATATTGTTTACGTATTTCAAATTGTTTCTCAGAGGAGGCCCGTTCAGAGGTATAGTAGCGAATGAACTCGCATACGTAGTATCCACATAAATGAGTGCTGGGTGCCTGCAACAAGCACTTTACGAGAATAGAGTTCAATGAGACTGATAAGCAAGCATGATAATGTTATGGATGAAACTAGAATCAATGAGAGATGCGCGGAACTAGCTAATACTACTTACTTTGGGTGTGTAAATCGCAGCTCCTTCTTCAGACCCAGAACCGTAGCGGTGAACGTTTTCCAAAACCTGGCAAGCAAAGAAAATGATTACTTGATATCAGGAAATGAACGAAAGTTGTCGATATGGTCCCGGTATTGATTGAACTTACCTCTGAAGCATTGCAGCCATGTCCACATAATACTTGGGATCTTTACGGAGCGAATCTAGGACAATTACTAATGCCCCGTCAAGGTTAATGGATAGCAGAATATAGTGGAAGCTGTGCATGCATAACTCATCAATTACATTACTTAACCATGAGTAAGCGAAACCGAATATGCAGAAGACAGTAACACTCACTTGAAGTTGTAAGGAAAGGGTATTTCCCTTTTGTTTTGATATCTAAGGAACGTTTCAGGCAAGGTATCCTCGGTAGCTTTGGCCTCCTTTCGTACCGACCATTCATTTACGATATTTGAGCTAATGAACCCAACGTCGAAGATTCCTGTTTTTTTTGCATTCGACCATCTACAATCTGCATAATATAGTGAGGATAATTTTATATATATGCAATGAACGAGCTGAGCTAGAGACTTAATTATAAAAGTAATACTTACAGACAGTAGCAAGTCATGAGTTGTTTGTCGAGGGCCTTTTGATTTTATAATTGAAATAACTCCACAAATTCAACAGCAAACAGGTCGACTCCAGGGAAGTCATGCTCTTTTTTAATTCCGACAAGCAAACTATCTTTCCCAGACTTCCTGCAGGTTTCCATGTACCAGTCATGCAACTTTTGCATCATCGTTGTTAGATGAGGATGATCAAGTTTGATGAGAGGCTTCCCGAGCTCGTATCTAAAGACGTCTACTACCTCAACCGTTTCAAACTATACAACATCGGGCAGGTAATCATCAAGAGTGGTGCCGGGCAGTAGCACCAAATCATTAGCGATATCGCTAGACACCTTGAGCGGGGGGCATGATTGCTTCTCCTGTTCGCCGAGCTAGGGAATTGTTTTCCCACTTCTTCGTTTTTTCGCTCTTGCAGCACTGGAAGTACTTCCCGACTGCTGCGCTTCAGCATGTGTCCTAGTAATTATGCGGTCATAGTTGGAATCCAGTGGAGGTGGTGGTGGTCGCTTCAGGGCATTGATAGTACGCTTCACTTTCACCGGATCTACCTTCTCCTTCGGAGGTGGAGTTTTCTTTGCAAAATGGTCCCTCAGTTGGGCACGACATATGTCCTCGTTTTCCTACTCGGTCCTCTCATATGGTAACTTTTCCTAAGGCTTGAGAGATGGACCGTATCTGAATTGCCTCCCGCCTCTGCTTGTATTGCTAGCCGCTGGAGCGGCGGCGTCTCTCTTTCGTCGTTGCTGACGAGGCAGAGAAGGAGGCGGAGTGCTCCGACGCGCCGGAGGAGCCGGAGCGGCGGCATCTGTCTTTCGCCGTTGCCGACGAGGTGGAGGAGGCGGACTGCTCCGACGCGCCAGAGTAGGCGAAGGAGGAGGCAGAGTGCCATCACGCGTCAGAGGAGCCGGAGAAGGAGGCGGAGTGCCCTCATCACTCGCCAGAGGAGGAGGAGGAGGAGGAGGAGGCGGAGGCAGAGTGCCCTAACGCGCCGGAGGAGGAGAAGGAGACGGCGGCGGAGTGCCCTGATGCGCTGGAGGAGGAGGAGGAGACGGAGGCGTCCAGTTTGGAAGCTTGATGTACTCCTTCGGCCATAGACATGTACTCCTCAGAGCATGAACCAGTTTCTTCTCCCCTTCACCTGTATGGTGGTCAAGCTCGAGCTCATCAAATCCCTCCATTACTTCATCCACCATCACAACAGCATAGCCATATGGAATCGGATTGCAGTGAAAAGTTCCGTTGGGTTGAGGAGGTGCAACAGAGCCGATAGCCGCCATGAAAGTGAGGTTCTGGAATTTCGTCCAAAGCTCACAATGTTGAACCTCTGTGATAGTATCCACGGGGTAGCTAGGAGTCGTGACGTCTGGCTGAACAAGCTTCGTGGAAACCACGCTGCTTCATCGCTGAGATGGCAGGGTAGCTTCTGGGGTAGCTTCATGCCGCAGGGATGGTTGGCCGGCAGCTCGCTGGCTCTCAGCTTCCTCTAGTCTTGAATTAAGCTTCTGCATTTCGCTCAGCTCCTCTTTCCTCTTTCTCTGCCGGCTTCTGTAACCGCCTGCGTCAGGAAACCCAACCTTCCACGGAACGAAGTCTGGTGTGCCTCGTGTTCGTCCAGGGTGCTCGGCATTCCCTAGGGCCTCACTCAGCTCGTCCTTCTCTTCGTCGGGAATGAACGTCCCTTCCTGCACTGCGGTGATATACTTCTGAAGCTTCGTGACGGGTATTGCAAGTTGCTCGTTCGTTCAACAGCACTTCCCTGTTTCATGGTCCAAAGTTCCCCCAACCCCGAAGAACCAAGTCCTTGAATGGTCTGGCCAGTTCAATGTCTCTGGTTTGACCCCTTTAGCAAGCAGGTCATTCTCAGCTTTCTCCCACAACGGTCGGGCTTTGAGGTAGCCACCTGACCCCATGTGATGGTGATACTGCTTCTTTGCAGCTTTGTTCTTGTTTGTCTCAGACATTTTCTTACTCTTCTCCGATGTCTTGTAGGTCACAAATTCGGGCCAGTAATGTCTTATCTTCTCAAGTCGACCGATGAATTCTGGAGGCTTCCCTTTGTTGGCAAACTTTGATTTCAACTCATTCTTCCACCTCCTGAATAGATCTGCCATCTTCTTAAGAGCACACACCTTGACCAGTGGCTCTATAACTGTAGCTAGGTCGACCGGGCACTGGGGCGGCTCGGGCGAGCGCCTGGCTCCGCCTCGCTTGCGAGCAGGCTGGCTGGCTCCCAGCCTGGGTGCGTGCGAGTGCGTTTCTTTCTCTTTTTTTTTGAACAAACCTTTTTTTAACAAACCTCCTTTTTTTAGATCTGGGCAGAAAACAAAAAATATATAGGGTATTATATACCAAAACGATCAGAAAAATAAATCCTAAAGCGTGAACATTTCTTTAGAGTCAAAATAAAAACTTTATAAAAACATTATTTAAAGAAAAATCCAAAATGAAAGCAAATTTGGCTTTCAAATAAATTGGCACTATTTTCTTCTCACCTTTGGGGTGTCATGTTACCTCCTCTCATACTCTTTTTTTCAAAGTATTTTGTCACGTAATTGAGTAAACTCAAATGCCAAATTGAAAATAAGTCAAACAAAGAAGATGAAATATATTTGCCACACTCATTTCAATCATAATGCATAGATGATTAACTAATAATTATAAAACATTCCAAATTGAAAATTTGGGATGTTACAATAACTGGCTTATTCGGATCCTGTTCTGGCGGTAGGCTGAATTTGCCTTCAACGCGGTCCAAAGATCATCTTTGTGTCTATGAGTGACATAAGAAATTTCAGGATTTTTGTCCTTAGGCTTATTCCATTGGTTGATTTTGATCGGGATGTTGTCCCTAAGAATAGCTCCACGCTGAGCACCAAATGCGTCCTTGGTCCGCTTTAGTTCAATCGGTAGGCCATCGTTTGCGACTGTTGTGATCGTGAACCTTTCTTCCTTGCCCAACCTTCTCTTTGGGCCTCGTCTCGTTACCGAAGTTTGGCTCGATCCGGAGGGCTATATAAAGGAAGAAATAAGAGTTAATATATGTACATACCAAACAATTAATGCATTAATTAGCTAGTCAACACATGCTTAATTAATATATATACCTCACCGGACTTTGCAACATCTCCCTCCTTCGTTTGGTCCCCGGAGCCGTCATCATGGTCTCCTTCTTCCTCTGGCATTCGGTGACCGGAGCCATTGTGTCGATCACCGAAGTAGTAATCCTCTCCTTCAAGACCATCGTGTCGTTGAAAAATCACAAGATAGCATCACGACCGCCTCGGATTATGTCCCCCAACAACTGTTCTTGTTCCAAGTCTCTTTGATCCATAGTTTCTGCAAATATTAAAACATGGCAATTAATATACATCTCTACGATTTGGGATGGCCTCGACAACGCTTCCAGGGTTAGGGGTGGCCTTCGACGCTTCTAGGGTTTGGTCGGGCGAGAGGGGATTCTCTTAACCTTTTAGGGATTTAACAAAATGGCACCATTCTGGATGGGTAGAAAATGGTCCATATATTTCCTGATCTCATCTACCCTTCTATATGTCACGTTGTCTAGTGTCAAAGGATTCTAGAAAACCACGGCTTCATCATTAGCCGGAAGTAACAAGTGCATAATGGTACGAAGCTCTCCAAAATTGTTTTGGAACGGAGTCCCGGATAGGATAATTAGCTTTTTGGTACAAATATAAGCAAGAGCCTTCCGAATATCGCTATTTGGAAGACCATTGCTGAAATTCATACCAAAAAGCGAATTATTCTATCCGGAACTCCGTTCCAAAACAACTTTGAAGAGCTTCGTAGCATCATACGCCAGTTACTTCTGGCTAATGGTGAAGCCATGGATTTCTTCAATACTTTGACACACAACATGGCATATAGAAGAATATATATATAGATGGGATCAGAGAAAAATTGGATCAACTTGTGCACATCCATAATGGGGGCATTCTTGATAAATCTATATTACCAGAGTTTTCTATATGAACATTTTACCTTAGTAACTTAGAAAAAATGTTATCGGGGAGGGGGTATAGCGACAACGCTTTTTTTCCAGGGTTTGGGTGGCGTCGAGAGTTGGTCGCCCGGTATATCGAGAGGGGGTGAACATTTACCTTAGTGACTTAGAAAAAAAATGTTATCAGGGAGGGGGTATATCGACCCTTCCCCCTCATGTCGAAGTTATCGGGGAGGTGGTATATCGACAACGACATACATACATGGAAAAAATGATATCCATCTATACATACATAGCCACATACATATATACATGGAAAAAATGCTATGAACAAAAAATACATATATGAACACAAAAAATGCTATGAATAAAAAATTTAATACACATATGAACAAAAAAATACATATATGAACAAAAAAATTAATACATATATGAACATCCATACATACATATAGCCACATACATATATACATTATATATATATGAACAAAAAATGCTCTGGACAAAAAATTCAACCCCGGGGCGGCGGCGGCTCACAGCGGGGGCGGTCGGTGAAGGCGACGGCGGGGGCGGTGAGGGCGATGGCGATGGTGGGGGCGGCAAGGGCGACGGCGGGGGCGGTGCACGAGGGAGCCGGCGACGACGGCGACGGTGGGGGCGGGCTGGGGCGGCAAGGGCGACGGCATAGGTGGCGAACGGCGTCGGCATGGGCTCGAGGGCAAGGCAGGGGCACAGGTGACGGCGACGATGTCGGGGCAGCCTGGCGGCGTCGCGGAGGTCGGTGTCATCGAGGGGAACTGCGAGATGAAAATGAAAATTTTCACAAGTGCTACTTATATACACACAACATTGGTCCCGGTTTGAGGCAGGAACTGGGACCAATGCCCCCCTTTAGTCCCGGTTGGTGCCACCAACCGGGACCAAAGGTCTCTTTTCGGCAGCCCAAAGGGGCGGGAAGCAGAGACCTTTGGTTCCGGTTGGTGGCACGTGGGCCTGAATCCTGGCCCAACTAGCAGGGTTTCTAGTCGTATTCAGGCCGTGGTGGCCTAGTAGGCGGCATTTTTTCTGTTTTCTGTTTTCTGTTTTGCTTTATTTATTTTTTTGCTTCTACTTACACCTAAATACTTACAGTTTTTCAGTGATTCTTTTTGCTTTTAGGTAACAAAAATTATAAACTTTATGTTAGTCCCATTAGTTTTCAAATTTGAATAGTTTAAATTTGAATTGTATTAAATTTGTGTGAAGCACTAGTTTGTGAATAAGTTTACTATAAAATAGATTTTCATGTGATTCTTTTTCCTGCTATTTAATATTATTGTGTTTTATCATTACATTCAATTTGGTAATTTTTAGGTTATTTTAAAAGTTTGTTTTAATCAAAAATAGATTTTATTATTTTAGCTTGCTATTAAAGTTTCTAACAAAAAAATTCTTTATGAAAATTCTTTTTGCTATTAATGTTTTGAACAAAAAATACTTCGATAATTTTAGTTGCATAAATTTTATATAATTTTAGTTTCAAAAATACTAGAGGTTTACAGATTTTTAGTTAAAAAAATATTTTGATAGTTTTGTTTTAGTTGATCATAACAGAATATTTTAATTTGATTATTTTTAGTTCAATCTTTTTGCTATTAGAGTTTTGTAAAAGCTTCTCAGTTCATTCTGTTTGCTATTAGTTCATGTTTTGAGCTAAATGACCCTAAAATTGAAAAGCACTTTAAACGAACTCTGAAAAGCTTGAAAGTTGTCATGGTATCATCATTTCACCCACACAGCATGTGCTAAAAAGTTGAGAGGGTTACGGCAAAAACAGGATGCACTTCATATACAAAATGGACAATCTCTTTCGAAGTATTACGGTTTCAAACGAAAACTCATCTGTTACGCAGGTATTTCATTTTTTGAACTTATTTGAACTCCAGACTTTTTGTGTGTTCAAAATGAACCATTCAAAACCACAACATCAATTTCCAACCCTTTCTGATTTCATATAGTATTTTTCATGCATTTACTGATTTTTTGAGCTAAATGACCCTGAAATTGAAAAGCACTTCAAATAAACTCAGAAAAGGTTGAAAGTTGTCATGTTATCATTATTTCACCCACATAGCATATGCTAAAAAGTTGAGAGGGTTACGGCAAAAACAGGATGCACTTCATGGACAAATGGACAATCTCTTTCGAAGTATTACGGTTTCGGACGGAAACTTATTTGTTACAAAGGGATTTCATTTTTTTGAACTTATTTGAACTCCAGACTTTTTGTGTGCTCAAAATGAACCATTAAAAACTACATCATCAATTTTCAACCCTTTCTGACTTCATTTGGTATTTTTCATGTATTTACTGATTTTTTAAAGCTAAATGACCCTGAAATTGAAAAACACTTCAGACTGAAAAGGTTGAAAGTTGGCATGGTATCATCATTTCACTCATATAGAATGTTAGAAAAATTTGAAAGGGTTATGGCAAAAACTGGATGCACTTCGTGTACAAAATGGACAATCTCTTTCGTCACGTGCATCACATTGATTGCAGAGCTAACCTCTAGGTCTTTCCAATAGAATAGGTCCCAAAATAAATACGTACAATTCATACATAGTTCTTATTATTGAACAACATAAAATTTTCTAAAACATCTAATTAAAACATACATTGAAACTATCTAAAAAAATTAAGTGCAACAACAAATGCGATTGTAACCGCTACTAAGGTACCAATTGATCCAACGACATAATGATACCAAGCCTCAGGATGAATGACATATTTTCTAATCTTTCTAATCTTCAAGCGCATTGCATCTATCTTGATCTTGTGATCGTCGACACCATCGGCAACACGCAACTCCAACTTCATCTTCTCCTCTTCAACTATTTGTAATTTTTCTTTCAAGTCATTGTTTTCTTTTTCAACCAAATTTAACTTCTCGACAAGAATTTCTGTGTGGGTTGGAGTTTCCGGTTCACATACCTCCTAAATTAAAAAAATCTATGTCACGTTGGTCGGCATAATTGTCATAAATACTAAATAAAACAAATAGTTATAAAAGATAATATATATCATATCCGAATCATCAACAGGACGAGGACCGACGGAGGCGGATACGAAAACCATCGCACTATATAATAACGAACAATAATAAAAGTAACAAAATTACACAAGTATCTATCTAAATAATACAAGAACTTTTTTCTTTTAGAAAGAAGATAAGAAGAAGAGGTTAACCACGATGATGCCGGCGCCGAGATGGGCGTGGGCGATCGACGGCGATGAGGACGGGGACGGGACAAGACGGACCGTCAAACCTAGACAAATCTTGACAAAAATGAAGTTTGGACAAGGATCTTCGAGAGGAGAAAGCTTAAGTGTGGCTTGGGCATTTCATCGAACACCTCATGTGCATAGGAGGTGAGCTAGAGCACCACAATTAGCTCTCCCACGGCTGGCCAAAAAAAACAGAGCAATGCACTGGTCTGGTCACGGCTTGTGGCTGGAACCGGGACTAAAGGACCACATTTGGTCCCGGTTCCAGCCACAAACCGGGACCAATAATTATGAGCCAGGAGCGAGGCCCATTGGTCCCGGTTCTTGTCTGAAACGGGAACCAAAGGATTCAGATGAACCGGAACCAATGTTACACGAGGCCCGGCTGGCGCCCAAGCCTCACGAACCAGGACCGATGCCTCTATGGGTCTTGATTCGTGAGTGAATCGGGATTAATGGGCTTTCAGGCATGGACCAAAGCCCTGTTTTCTACTAGTATTGGGCATGCCACTGCTGCAAAACACACAACAGTAGTGGGCGCGACGAACATGCCCGCCGCTGCTACTTTTGGCCTGCAAGCAAATTTGGAAGGGTTTAAGAGTGACGGTAGTTTTTTTGTAGAAAAAAAAGTTGTATATTAATTAACCCGGACTATGGTGGCCGCCGCTGGTGTGACACACGAGAGTGGCGGGCATACCGGACATCGGGACATGCCTGCTACAGATGCTTTTGGCCCGAGAGCAAATTTGTAAGAGTTTCGGAGTGGCGGGTCGTAGTCTATGCCCGCCCCCGGTGTGCTAGTAACAATGGTGGGCTCTTATTTTAACCCGCCACTGTAATTTTTTCAAAAAAATTGTACCGGGTCCCTGGCCACGCACTCTATTAATTTGTGTCCAGCTATAAGTCTTTTCCCAGTAATGTGTTGTAGATATTATAAAAATCTAATAGTCCTTGATGGCTCTCACACTCAATGCCTCACTGCCATCACACATACCATTCATCTATCGTTATCTCCGCATTCTCGAGCACACCTGAGAGAGCCCACGACAATGCCACGGTGCCATCGTCAACTGGAGAGTGATGAAGCGATCGCCCACTAGGCTGAAGCATCACCCACGGCGCCACGCGCTCTACACCAGCTACGCATGCGTCGCCGATCCCTCGCCGCATGCGAGCCTTCGTCCTCCTCTCGCGTGCCAACTTCTACCTTTGTCCGTGCCATCAACTCTGTTGTTGAGGGTGTACCAAAGCATGCTCGTGGTCTTGTGAGGCGCTGACGCACCCACCCACATGGAGGTTGACGGGCCTCCGACGAATATGAGGTAGATGATGTCGTCGAGGTCCAATCTGAGCAGGACCTGCATCTGGCCATGGTCGAGTCATGTGACCAGCTCCACCTGATACCGACAAACGCGGCGAGGAGGAGCGCACATTCATGCTGGTGTTAGGGGAATCCGGGGCCAAAGCCGACGCCCACGCCAACAAGTGACAGTACACATTTGCACTTGGATACCACAGAGTTAATTTTGGCTCCTGATACACATGCACCAAGATACATAAAATCCAGAAAGTGGTAAAAGTATTAAATATTTCTAAAATACATTTTAGTGAGAAAGACAAAATCAATGTTTAAAAAACAATTTTTGATATATTTTGGTGGCCTGCTCTTGTTTTTTACCCTCTGAGGTGTGATTGCATTACGATACTTCACGTGTGACTAGAACATTCACCATATGGCAAAAAGGAAAATCAGAATATGTTTTTTACATTTCACTATTCATTCGTGGTGTGTGAATGCATGTTCCTCTATTTATTTAGATAGTCGATTGAATAACAGCCCTCAACATACCTGGCAAGAAAAAACTACAATATGTGATTAGATGATTAAAAGGATAGTGGTATCCCCAGCCTAACAGGGTTCCAATCCCGGTGCTCGCATTATTTTTGGATTCATTTCAATATTTATGGCGGGGCACGTTCAATGTGAGAAGACGTTTTCGTTGATTACGACGCGTCTGTAGTGACTTCGTCAATCTGAAGATAATAACTTCATCAATCTAAAGATTATATGCCGTCTCAGTATCTCGTAGATGTTCATAGAATAGGATCTACATGCATGTGTTTATAGGAATGAATGTATATGCATATACATAAGCGTCTGTGTCTATCATGTGTTTAAAAAAAATACGACACGAAGGGATGGAGAAGGCGTAGCACTTTTTGTACCTTGATTATTGCTAACCGCTTAACTGGTTCAACAGTTAACAACATACTATATAGGTAGCAAAAAAAGTCTTCGTAAGCTGAACTACACTACTTATCTTGAACACAAATACTCTCTCCGTTATAAACTAACTTATGATTGAATAGTTAGGACCAAAGTAGTATTTTTACTTGGACGCGGATTTTTAGAGCTTCTGCACCCGGCCCAACTATCCTATCTCTCCAAATGTTGTTCTGAGATCTGTGTTATATAACTAACTTAGTATATGAACATTTCTTTTTTTCGTTTCCCCCACATGAAACAAGTTTTGAACTTCAAACTTTGCAGTCAGTATAGATTTCTAAATAGGATGCAACATATATTTACAAAATGATATTTTTTTTAATTTTTATCTCATATTCTAGTTAGAAATCTATGTTGGATTGCAAACTTTGAAGTTCAAGACATGTCTTATGTGAGAGAAAGGTACGTGTACGGATCGTGATGCAGGGCTAGACAAGAGGGGTCCAGGTGCACATGTTCTACAATATGTTTTAGGTACCTACCCATCAAAATTTATGTTCTAGACTTATATTGATTGTCGCATTTTTCAAAAATGGATGTATGCGTGTCTATGTGAACGAGTTTGTTTGTATTTTGTTTAAAAAATAGCCCCTTCGTCTCGTAACGTAAGATTAATTTTTAAGTTACCACGTGTACTGCTCCTACTTTATTTAAAAAGGCCCAATGCTCTTTCATTACGAAAGTGGGTCGTTGCAGCTTATGCGGTCACGCTCCTAATGCCGGTTCCCAGCTGGTTTTTAACACACACACCCCCCCCACCCACCCCCCACCCCACACACACACCCCACACTAAAAAAGACTGGTTTCCTACCTTGATATTCTGTCACCTTCCCATCTCATATCAACTCCATTACTCCATGAAGAATCCCAGCGTCGGCTTAGCTAACTGCCTTGTTCGTGTCGCCTGTTTGCTATATATATGGTCCAACGGTGCCGGCCGGTCGATGATCACAGTTTTCCATCTATTGTCAATTATGTCGATCAGAAATTAATTTCAACGGCTAGCTAAAAGAAAACGAAGGCACATCCTGACTTGTGGCCACTTATCGATCACATACACACAAGTCACATGCTTTCTGTCTGAGGAAAACAAGTACAGAAGACAAAATAGAATTGCCCGACCCCCGCGTCGCCCTCACTCGGGCGACTCGGGCGGTTCCCCAGCCCTAGCCGCCGCCGGGGTCGAATCCTCCTTCCCATACCCCGTCGCCGTCGGAGGACGCCGCCAGGATGCGCCCAAGGGCCGACGCGGTGGCGGGGATCCTCCTCTCTCCAACGTCTCGGGGTGGTGCGGAGCCCTTGCGCGTGTGGAGGCGCAGCAGATCCGACGGCGGCGGCGGCAGCGGTGGCTGGCCCTGCCATGGGTGATGGCGACTGCGGCGCGTCGAGCAGCCCGTCACGGGCGGCGGCGGGCGGCGGCTTTCCTCGTTTGGGCGGCGGCGACTTTTGCTGCGGCGGCGCGTCATTCGGCTTCGGATCGGCAGCGGCGTGGAGGGCCTGGTGGGCTGCTTGGCGGCACCTCCGGTCAGATCTGGTCTGGTCGGTGCAGCCGGCGATGGTGGTCACCTCTTTCGTCGGAGGTGGTCGGCCTGATGCTGGGTGGCCGGATCTCGTGATCTGTCATCTAGTCCCAGCTGCGAGTCGGAGAGACATGGTTGCCGGTGAAAACCGATCCAACGGCAGGCGATGGCGGCATTCTACGCCGTTACCTTGATGAAGGCATCGTCGAGTAACTACTGTCAACCCACTCGTGCTGCTCTGGGGGAAACCCTAGGATCTGGTGTTCCAGATCGGACGATGGCGGCACTACGGTGTCGTTACTCTCTTGAGAGCATCATTTGTGGAGCAGCGCTGGATGACAGAGGCAAGAGGCGGAGCGGCTTCGTCTTGAACGGAGCTTCGGTGGAGATGTCAAGTCATGCCTGGCCGACAGGTGCTACGTTGTGTCATGTCGAGTCCGCAGGTGCTACGCACGACAGATCTTCCAGAGTCTCCGCGTCGGGATGGACGAGCACAAGGCGGTGGAGTCATTGGACGCCGTGGTGGCGTCGTCGGATGGCCAGACTGGCAAGGATGTTGCGGATTTCTCTCTTGAAGATGGGACAGTGGTTCGATGATGATGGTGGCTCCTAAAACGTGTGCATGTGATATACGCTTTAGGTCTGTTGTACCGGGTGTACGTTCCGATACATTATATGAATGGATCGGCGACGACATCAGTTATAGATATGAAGAGTGAGAGCACTCCACATTATCAAGTTTGTAGGTGTGAGTGGAGGCTTCGGGTGGTTTGATGTACGTTCTTGTTAGACCTTACTAAAATAATTAATAAAGATGACTGCATGCATCAATTGATGCAGAGACCGGGGTTTAACCTCCTTTTCAAAAAAAAACATGCTTTCTGTCAGAATCCATTCTGTGCAACTCTGTCTCTGTGCATGGTTGCGTCGTCCTCTCGATGTATTTATCAGAGCGTGTCGTGTAGTAATAATCTGACGGAAGGCAACAGTCACCACGATTGATGACGAATGAGCTGATAATGTAACATTTCTGTGTTTGATAGTAAAGTTAAGATTAAGAATTAGTCAGGTCCAATTCGGGAGATTTTATATGTTCTTCAATCAAGCCTTGGCAGAATAACTTAACAAGTTTTCAACAAATAAGTTTCAGATCATGAATTGCATTTCAATTATTTGCGTGGAAGGGTATCCATTGCTAGAAACCTCGATACAAGAAATGGATGTTGTGTATGAATTAACCGCTCATTATTTGCAAAGTAATTTTTTATGTTGATGTGCAAAATTAAAATCATGTGTGTTAAAAACATTCCTATAGCGAATTCCTTAGGAATCTTGATCGTACTGGAATATCGATGTATTGCATGTAGGTCGTGATTTACCCCGAGATACAAACAGCAAGTATATACGAATGCAGGTTTTTGATAAGTGTAGATTTTATTGACTCAAAATGAAATATCAATTGAACCAATCACAATGAACGCACATCTGACCTTTACATACTTAGAATGTACACAATCAACACCAACGTGCACACACAAATAAACACGTCGGCTAATAGCAGAGTTATACCAAACGAAAAACTATGCCTAAGTGAGAGAGAAAACCTCAAGTGTTCTAAAGAGCGGCTGACAAATTGTGCTGGAACCAGGTCTTATGTTTCACGCAAAACTCTAAATGTTGCTACCAACATCTTTGATTTTTGTTCGAACCAACCCGGATTCTCCTACCACGTTTGTTTTTACTGGAACCAGGGTATCAATTTGTTCACCGTCTCTGACTTTTGCTGGCACTAACCGAATGTTTACTGGACTCTTTTTGCTACAACCGATTTCGGGTTTTGCTATTACTGGCGCTGTCGATTGTGACCTTTTTTTCATGACGTTGCCGAAGCCAGTTACTATGTATTTTTCGTTGCAACCGTTGTCAATTTTTGCTACTATCGGTGTTGACAATTGTTGTTTTCATGCTTGTGCGAATAGGAGCTGGAGAGATGAGCAACGGCGACCATCGACAATGCCGATGAGTTTTTCGATGAGCAAGAGATGTTGCGAGATGCGTCGACGCACGGGCGCTACCATGCTTCATCGGAGCACATGTGTATGTCGATGGCAGACTGGTCACGCATCGGTTTGTCCATATGTCTACCTAAACGGGACGTCTCCACCGGATTAGACGACCCTAGTTGGGCCAATCAAATGGCCAGTGCGGCGGCCAACCGTTGCCTAGCACTGCCCTACAACTTATCTATATGATATGTTTGTTTCGTAGTAAAGAGGTTTTTTTTTCCGAGAGGACAAAGTTTGCAATAGATTTCCTACTACTATACAACTGAAAACAATCCTTTAACAAGAAAACATTCTGCAGCGGTGGCGGTGAACACCAAAACTAGAGCGCTCTTGTTTTTCTCAACCCTGGAATGGATGAAGAGCCAACTTCAAACCTTTTTACATCCATTTTTAATGCTTACCTTGCCTCAGCTCATAACAAACTTTTCTAGCATTATCGCTTATGTAAGTATTGTGGAATACACGATACAAAGTGATGTTTGATGTGTGTGCATGGTATTAGGTAGTTGGTTATTTATATTTTCAATCACCACCTCTCTCCTCTCCCAACACAAAACAATACTAGTATAACATGAGGTTGACCATAATCTATTGCTCGGGCATGGATATTATGGGTAGATGGAAATGCAACTGAATTCATGGACTCTTCGTTTGTCGCAAGTTGCCCACTTTATTAAATTCTATGGTGTGCTCATGTGGGATTGTTGTGTGTTTAGGAACGGGCTAATGATCGACCAGTAATGTCGCTGGTTATGTTTATGTTAAAGAACGAAAGAGCATTGCTTCATGCTGCTCCAAACCAACCTGTATATTTTTCTCTAAGTAATAATGCAGATGGAGAAGGAATGAAGAACACACAGAAATCTATGAATGAAATGAGTATCACAACACTTGAGAGATCGTTGAGCATCTACGACCCGAAGAGCCTAATCCGGATCCCTATACGCCCGCGGACAACGTCGGGTGGGTCCTCATTTGCCCCATCCACAACTACACTGTCCAAATCTCAATACCCAAATTCATGCAAATCCATGCATGACGATCATACAACACAATTTCACCATACACTCAACAATACGAAGCTAGTGTAGCCCAAATAAATTCAGTACATGACAAAATAAAATTCAATAGTTCATTGATCCTTTTCTTCATACGCGGAGCAACCATTTCTTTCCTTCATCATCCAAGAGATTGATGTCCTCCAACATGGTCCTTGACTCCATCTTTCTGGCAAGGCGCAACCACTCTTTCTCAAGGTCAAGGCCATAGAATGTCACCATTTTCTCAAGCTCCCATCTGGCAACATTCTCTTGCCTCTCCAATTCCACCTTCTCCTTCTCCAAGGTGAACCTCTTCTCAACCTCTCCTAGTCGAACTCCATCTTGTCCCCTTACACATCAATTGACATCTTGTACCTCTCCTCCTTCTTCACCTCTTTGGGATAAAAAACTCCCTTCCAAGTGGCGCACATTTTGTGTGCCGTCCCCCTCAAGTGCCAACCTCTCCTTCCCTAATTTTCCCCATCACTTGCCTATTTCTCTTTGGCACGGTTGGTTACAAGTATGGCCGGTTATTTTCTTCTTATCCTTCCTCTTCCACTCCAATTGATTGAGTTGAGCTCGTCCCATCGTTTTTCTTCATCTTCCTCGTGACGTTCTCAATTTCCTTGAGGACGGTCTTCCACTTGGGTGTCCCATTCAATTTCAACTAACAATGTGAAAAATTGAATGTCTTGTTCTCCACTTGATGGTACAAAGTGGTCGTGAAAGTTGCATGGGTTTGAACTCCGATGCCGCTTTGGTGCCGGCCTACAACTTGTTTGAGATAACCAACAAATTTTCTAAAGGATTCTTGGATGATTGACCATCTATGTTGAAGAGAGCACGGAGCATGATTGGTGCATATTGGTTGTGGCTTCACATAGTCTTTTTCCTCGTGGTGAAGTTTGAGAAAAAATTCTCAATTTTCTCGCCTTTTTGCTCGGTTCCATAAATCAGATCCATGCTAGTGTTGCATCAACTTTCACACAACAAAACATCCTCAAACTGTGTGAATATCGGACCCTAGGCTTCACAATTTTCGCAGCTTCCTTCTTATTTTTAGTGTACGATGTTTGCCCAACTTAAAACACTGAGGAACTGGTATCCTCTATGGTGAATTGCAAAGACGCTTGACCATTATTTATCACGCCATGCAATATTTGTTCCTACGATAGACATCACAATTAAACTATTGTCCTACTAATAAGATCTGATGATATGTGCAACAAAAGAATCAATGAATGCAAATGTGAAAGGGTCAAAAATTATATCTAGTCTTCGTCGGGCATTCCATTGAACGCATAGTGCACATGCGTAGAGCCGGCAATGCCCGAGGATGACGGATGCATTTGGAGCTCCGGCAAGTCGGCCATCATGTCCTCATCAGGGATGGCTTGTAAAAACCTCAAATTTGGGATGCCCTTCCATTGGAAGGACGTAACGGAGTCGGGCAACGGCGACAAGTTGTAGGTCTCCATGGCCACGAACGACGAATGTGGGCAGCGTCACGTCCATGTCCTTAGAAGTAGGCACCAATGTTTCGTCAGCAACTGCCTTCGCCACTCCTATCTTCTCCTCCACTTCATGCTCATGCTACCTCCGATTGTGCTCCTTACGGGCAAGGTTTTCCGTCTTGGAAGGATACAACGACAAGCCGAGGATCCTGGCTGATTCCGGCGATGCCTGGGAGACGGCTAGGTCCGTCTGCAACGGCGTCAACGAAAGCGGAGAAGGATTGCGAGCAAGGGAGGGGTTGGGAGGATCGACGACGGCGGGCGAAATTGAGGGGGAGGCGAGAGGATTTCGGTCTACGCGGAGAAGTAATCGGTTTGGTCCTTATTTAGGGTACGTCCGCCCTTGATAGAGCCTATGTGGCGGGCATGCCTAAGCACTTTCGGGTGGTCTTATATATATCTTATTGTATGCCAATATTAGTATAACCAGTTGTATACTTTATGTTTTCCACTATGTGAACTGAGCAGCAGAGATGCACCATCAGTTTCAAACCTTCTCTTTGTTGATGATTCTCTGATCCTTATGAAAGCAAATGTTATGAACGTGGAGGCGTTGAAATCAGTTTGGGATTCTTATTGTGCCGCCTCGAGGCAAATGGTGAGTGTTGAAAATTCTAGTATATTTTGTAGGCCCAATGCAATGGTGAAAAACAAGGCGCACATTTGTACAATTCTGAATATTATGACTAAAGCCCTCAATGATAAATATTTTGGTTTGCTTGCAAATGTAGGTATGGACAAAAGGATTGCATCTAATTCCTAATTGATCCAATTATTATGAAAAATAGTGGACGGAAAGAAAAATTGTTATTCTCTGAAGGCAAGGAAATTTTCTCAAATATGTTGTACAAGCTAACCCAACTTATGCCATGTCTGTCTTTAAACAGACAAATTTTGTAAAGGAACCATTGATGCGAGGTCGTAATTTTGGTGGGGTGACGAGGACAATCCACTAGTAGAAAACAGGGCATTGGTTCGGGCCGGGCAAGCCCATTTGTCCCGGTTCAGTCATGAACCGGGACCAATGGGGGCAACGGTCCCGGTTTGTGAGGCCAGGGTGCCGGGCGGGCCACGTGGGGCATTGGTCCCGGTTCGTATGGAACCTTTCGTCCCGGTTCCAGACACGAACCGGGACCAACGTGCCTCGCTCTTGGCCCACAACCATTGGTCCCGGTTCGTGGCTGGATCCAGGACCAACGGGGGTCCTTTAGTTCCGGTTCCAGCCACGAACCGGGACCAATGAAATGCCTATATATACCCCCTTGCCAGTGAGCAGAGCACTCCACACTGCTCTGTTTTTTTGGCCGGCGAGGGGGGGAGCTTTGTGGTGCTCTAGCTCACCTCCTATGCACATGAGGTGTTTGATGAAATGCCTGAGCCAAACTTAAGCTTTGTCCTCTCGAAGCTCCTTCTCCAAACTTCATTTTTGTCAAGATTTGTCTAGGTTTGGCGGTCCGTCCTGTCCCGTCCCCGTCCTCAAACCGCCGTCGATCGCCCGCGCGTGGTGAGCCTCTTGATCTTATCTTCTTGCTAAAAGAAAATATACTTACTCGTATGATTTTCTTACTTTTATTATTGTTCACTTCTCTATTCATGATATGTTGTAATGGTTTTTAATACACTTTATTATATAACGCACGCAGATGAACCGACAATGGATGTATGGTGACTGACGCACCTCCAAGTATATTAAGGGCCTGCATAATTTTCTCGAAGCGGCTGAGGCAAACAAGGAGAATGGTTATGCCTTGTCCATGTACTGTCTGTGAGAATACGAAGTCTGTATCCAACTCTAAAACCCTTCACTTCCACCTGCTTTAGAACGGTTTTATGCCACACTATAATGTTTGGACCAAGCACGGAGAAAGAGGGGTTATGATGGAAGACAACGAAGAAGAAGAGGATGAGGACAACTACCCTCCCCCTGAATACAGTGATGCTGCAATGGGGGAAGCTTAAGATCAAGAGGAACGAGATGATGTGCCCGATGATGATCTTCGCCGGGTCATTGTTGATGCACAGAGAGAATGCAAAAGTGAAAGGGAGAAGTTGAAGTTCGATCGCATGTTATAGGATCACAAAAAAGGGTTCTACCCAAATTGCGAAGATGACAACAAAAAGCTCGGTACCACACTGGAATTGCTGCAATGGAAGGCAGACAATGGTATATCTGACAAGGGATTTAGTTCGCTACTGAAAATAATGAAGAAGAAGCTTCCAAAGGATAACGAATTGCCCGATAGTACATACACAGCAAAGAAGATTGTATGCCCTCTAGGATTGGAGGTGCAGAAGATCATGCATGCCCTAATGACAACATCCTCTACCGCGGTGTGTACGAGGATTTGAACGCATGCCCGGTATGCGGTGCATTGAGGTATAAGATCAGAAGAGATGACCCTAGTGATGTTGAGAGCCAGCGCACCGGGAAGAGGGTTCCTACCAAGGTGGTGTGGTATGATCCTATAATACCATGGTTGAAACGTCTGTTCAGAAACAAAAAGCATGCTGAGTTGATTAAATGGCACAAAAAGACCGTAAGAAAGACGGGAAGTTGAGAGCACCCGCTGACGGGTCGCATTGGAGAAAGATCGAGAGAAAGTGGAGCGACTTTACAGGTGACCTGAGGAACGTATGGTTTGGTTTAAGTGCAAATGGCGTTAATCCTTTTGGGGAGCAGAGCACCCAGCATAGCACATGGCCTGTGACTCTATGTATGTATAACCTTCCTCCTTGGTTGTGCATGAAGCGGTAGTTCATTATCATGCCAGTGCTCATCCAAGGCCCTAAGCAACCTGGCAATGACATTGATGTGTACCTAAGACCATTAGTTGATGAACTTTTACAGCTATGGAATGGAAGATGTGTACGTGTGTGGGATGAGAACGAACAGGAGGAATTTGACCTACATGCGTTGCTGTTTGTAACCATCAACGATTGGCCTACTCTCAGTAACCTTTCAGGACAGACAAACAAGGGATACCACGCTTGCACACACTGTTTAGATGACACCGACAATATATATTTGGACAAATGCAGGAAGAATGTGTACCTGGGGCATCGTCGATTTCTTCCGACCAACCATCAATGTCGAAAGAAAGGAAAGCATTTCAAAGGTGAGGCGGATCACCGGAAGAAGCCCGCCCTCCGTACTGGTGATCACATACTTGATATGGTCAATGATTTACAAGTAATATTTGGAAAGGGTCCTGGCGGACTATCTGTTCTGAATCACGTTGACAAACGCGCACCCATGTGGAAGAAGAAATCTATATTTTGGGACCTACCCTATTGGAAAGACCTAGAGGTCCGCTCTGCAATCGACGTGATGCACGTGACGAAGAATCTTTGCGTGAACCTGCTAGGCTTCTTGGGAGTGTATGGGAAGACAAATGATACACCGGAGGCATGGGAGGAACAGCAACGTGTGCATGAAAAAGACGACATGCATCCAAAGCAGTATGAAGGTCCTGCCAGCTATGCTCTTACCAAAGAAGAGAAGGAAATCTTCTTTCAATGCCTGCTCGGTATGAAGGTCCCGTCTGGCTTCTCGTCGAATATAAAGGGAATAATAAATATGGCAGAGAAAAAGTTCCAGAACCTAAAGTCTCATGACTGCCATGTGATTATGAAGCAACTGCTGCTAGTTTCATTGAGGGGGCTTCTATCGGAAAACGTTCGATTAGCCATTGTGAAGCTATGTGCATTCCTCA
This sequence comes from Hordeum marinum, assembly GCA_022496015.1. NCBI lineage: Eukaryota > Viridiplantae > Streptophyta > Magnoliopsida > Poales > Poaceae > Hordeum > Hordeum marinum. The sequence continues at coordinate 568,249,387 of CM039673.1, read as the reverse complement.
ATGCAATCTCTCAGAAGGTGATCGATCCAGAAATCCTACCAAGGTTAAGGAGTGATTTGGTGCAATGTCTAATTAGTTTCAAGCTGGTGTTCCCATCGTCCTTCTTCAATATCATGACGCACGTCCTAGTTCATCTAGTCAACAAGATTGTCGTTCTGGGCCCTGTATTTCTACACAATATGTTCCCCTTGGAGAGGTTCATGGGAGTCTTAAAGAAATATGTTCGTAACCGCGCTAGGCAAGAAGCAAGCATCTCCATGGGCCATCAAATAGAGGATGTCATTGGGTTTTGTGTTGACTTCATCCTGACCTTAAGAAGATTGGTCTCCCTCAATCGCGGTATGAGGGAAGACTCATTGGAAAAGGCACGCTAGGAGCGGACTCAATAATATGTAGGGACGGGCATTCTTGGTCTCAAGCACACTACACAATTCTACAGAATTCCACCTTGGTGACCCCGTATGTTGATGAGCACAAGAATATTCTGCGCTCCAAACACCCAGAGCAGTGTGACGTTTGGATTACATATGAACACATCAGGACTTTCAGCAGTTGGTTGCAAACACGTCTCATGGGTGACAACACTGTTTCTGATGAGTTGTACTCGTTAGCCAGGGGACCATCTTTGACTGTGTTGACTTACAAAGGGTACGAGATAAATGGGAATACATTTTACACGATCGCCCAAGATGAAAAGAGCACCAACCAAAACAACGGTGTCTGCGTTGATGCAGCAACCAAGAGGGGAAAGGACACATATTATGCTTACATAGTGGATATATGGGAACTTGATTATGGACATGATTTCAAGGTCCCTTTGTTTCAGTGCAAATGGGTCAATCTGTCAAGAGGCGGGGTACAGGAAGACCCACAGCAACAGTGGATCTGAACAATCTTGGATACACAGACGAACCATTCGTCCTAGCCAATGATGTGGCACAAATTTTCTATCTGAAGGACAAGTCTACCATACCGAGAAAAAGAAAAGAATAGGAAGCGAATACATCATACGATGAGCCAAAGCGCCACATAGTTCTTTCAGAAAAAGAGATATCATGGGATTGGAGAGCAAGACACACATGTCTGAAGATTATGAAAAGTTTCATGAAATTCCTCCCATCAAAGTCAAGGCTGACCCAAGCACCCTATTAAACGATGAAGATTATCCATGGTTACGGCGCAATAAGCAAAGGACACAAGCAAAGAAAAAGTGAAGACTTTCTCTCCACAACTATATCATTGCAGTGACATGAGAAGAAATGAAATGCCTTTTGTAACACATGAGTTTTCGTACGAAACCCTAATACTTCGAAAGAGATTTTTCGTTTTGTACATGAAGTGCATCCAGTTTTTGCCGTAACCCTCTCTACTTTTTATGACATGCTATGAGGGTGAAATGATGATACTATGCCAACTTTCAACCTTTTCAGAGTTCATTTGAAGTGCTTTTCGATTTCAGGGTCATTTAGCTAAAAAAATAATATGTGCATGAAAAATACCAAATGAAGTCAGAAAGGGTTGAAAATTGATGATGTGGCTTTGAATGGCGCATTTTGAACACATAAAAAGTATGGAGATCAAATAAGTTCAAAAAAATGAAATCCCTTTGTAACGGATGAGTTTTCGTCCGAAACCGTGATACTTCGAAAGAGATTGTCCATTTTGTACACGAAGTGCATCAAGTTTTTGCCGTAACCATCTCAACTTTTTAGCACATGCTATGTGGGTGAAATGATGATACCATGCCAACTTTCAACCTTTTCAGAGTTCATTTGAAGTGATTTTTAATTTCAGGGTTATTTAGCTCAAAAAATCAGTATGTGCATGAAAAATACCGAATGAAGTCAGAAAGGGTTGAAAATTGATGATGTGGCTTTGAATGGTGCATTTTGAACACACAAAAAGTATGGAGCTCAAATAAGTACAAAAAAATGAAATCCCTTTGTAACAGATGAGTTTTCGTGCGAAACCATGATACTTCAAAAAAGATTGTCCATTTTGTACACGAAGTGCATCCAGTTTTTGCAGTAACCATATCAACTTTTTAGAACATGCTATGTGGGTGAAATGATGATACCATGCCAACTTTCAACCTTTGCAGAGTTCTTTGAAGTGCTTTTTAATTTCAGGGTTATTTAGCTCAAAAAAAATCAGTAAGTGCATGAAAAATACCAAATGAAGTCAGAAAGGGTCGAAAATTGATGATGTGGCTTTGAATGATGCATTTTGAACATACAAAAATTATGGAGTTCAAATAAGTTCAAAAAATGAAATCCCTTTGTAACAGATGAGTTTTCGTCTGAAACTATGATACTTCGAAAGAGATTGTCCATTTTGTATACGAAGTGCATCCAGTTTTTTCCGTAACCATCTCAACTTTGTAGCACGTGCTATGTGGATGATATGATGATACAATGCCAACTTTCAACCTTTTCAAAGTTTATTTGAAGTGCGTTTCAATTTCAGGGTTATTTAGCTCAAAAAATCAGTAAGTGCATGAAAAATACCAAATGAAGTTAGAAACGCTTGAAAATTGATGAAGTGGCTTTGAATGATGCATTTTGAACACACGAAAAGTATGGAGTTCAAATAAGTTAAAAAATGAAATCCATTTGTAACAGATGAGTTTTCGTCCGAAACCGTGATACTTCGAAAGAGATTGTCTATTTTGTACACAAAGTGCATCCAGTTTTTGCCATAACCATCACTAGTGGAAAACGGCCCATTTGTCCTGGTTCTAGAGGCCCATTTGTCTCGATACTGGAACCGGGACTAAAGGGTCGGGACTAAAGCCCTAAACCTTTAGTCCCGGTTTGTAACACCAACCGGGACAAAAAGGCATCCACGCGTCAGCATCTGACAGGAGCTGGGTTTTTTTGAAAGGGGGGGTTTAGGGGGGTTTGAAGGGTTAATTTAGGGGTTTCATATTGTGTTAGCTAGCTAATAGGGAGAAGTGATATCTCTTTTTTTGTGCTTGATCGACACTAGCTACTATACATATAGAGAACTCGACGCTAGCTAGTAAGCAAATGACATAAAATAACATAGTCCTCCCTCATAGGACCTACTCCTCCCTCTTAGGTAAAATGGCATAAAAAGAATCACATCAATATCTCCATGATGAAGCAAAGAGATCCAACGGTCTCCAACTTGTGGCATGAGATCCTTATTTATTTGTCCCCATGCTTCAATTTGGAGCATTCTTGGTGGTTTGCGCTCAGTCGAGTATGCAAAAGATAACTCGGGATGGAAGCGGCATTTTATTGTCATATTACCTTCAGGTTGCATCAACGGTGGCACAACTTCATTTGGCAATTTCGGTTGAAGAACATAATATATAGTTGCCTAGTTAGCAATGTAATCAATACCATTTACGCAACAGTACTAGTGTACTTAATTAGCAACTCTTACCAAGATATTTCGGCGAATGTCATCCGCCCTCAACCTATGCACTAGTGTCATGTACAATGTATAATTTGGACTAGTTCCCAAATTATACAGGAAGATGTCTCTACCAGCTATGACACCAATAACAAAGTAGATAAGATCATCCTTCTCCTCCCAAGTTAGACGTAATCCATAAGTGTAGTGTGTCGTGTCGATTATGTTCTGTATTTCACTCGAAGAAACGAAATAAGATGTAAATTAAAAATTAACAAATTTAGTACGCATGAACACCTAATATTTATATATATATAATGCAAATTACTTGACAAATATGCATGGTTGAAAAACTCACATGGAGGTAAAACAGGAAACATATCGACATCCACCCAAATGTCGATGTTTCCTTCAATATGATCTTCGGGACGAAGATCAAAGGTTATTTCCATATCTTTCTGAAATCCATATGCCTTGCAAAGAGCTTCCCAATTTGAGCACCCTATTTTTGTGTTATTAGGTGCATTCATTACTTTCACAAGAAATGTGTGATCATGTTTAGTCCTTAGGTTGGCTGTCCTCGTCTCAAAACTCTCGTGCTCTTCGAAACCGAGCCTCTCCAAGAAATACCTTCTTGCATGACATGGGACGAACTAGTCGAATTGTATAAAACAGAAATTATGCGTTGAAGGAAAGAAACAGAAGTCATGCTTAATTACGAAAAAACAGTTGTCATCATTGCGTACCATAGAAATATCAAAGTCCTCATAAAGCTTCATGGTGAAGAACCTGCCGTCTCGCAGCCCAGTCTGGTCACAAAGAACTTTATCTTCACCGCAAAATTGACACGCTTGGATCCCATCATCGTCTGATGATGACGACATTTCCTGTGTTCATGATTCAAGAATTACGGCACGGGCTCATAGTTGAAACATTTAAAATCGATCGAAGCAAACTACGAGAAAACTGATCAACACACAGATCACTATTACTCAATATGCAACGGGTTGACTTTAGGTCTATCAAGTCTTTCCTTCCTAAAATCTCATCTCACGTATATGGTGGGCACTCCCTCCGATATTACGACCGTCGGTGATGGTGGCTCCTCCATTCATCCCCGAGTGCATTACACCAAAATGTTTAGCACACGGGAACGAAGGAGAAGCGACCCCCACGACAACAATCGGGATTCTTCCTCTCTCATATATATATATACATATGATGGACACTCTCCCTCACTGAAAGACACACAATGAGCCGAAACAGACCTAAAGTCAACCCGTTTCATATATCGAGCAATGACATAGAAAAAATACTGAAATGACTTGCAAATCACAAATAGATTTATAATGAACTTGAATATAATATTACTAATACATCATCCCGAATAATCCAGTTCAAGAATTACGGCACGCTTTGGATCTTAATTAATGCATGTGTGACTTTCGGTCCATCGAGGCTTTCCTTAAATAACTCTCATATCGCATGGTGTGTTGGTGCGCACTCTCTCACATTGATACGGTGGTGTATATATGTTGGTGGACACTCTCTCACAGTAATAGTTCGACCGTCCGTGATGGACGCCTCCCCTCTTCTCTTCTTGCGCAATATATCGACGAGTATATCGCGAGGAAGAGGAAAAAGAGGAAGCGCCCCCACGACAACAGTTGGGATTCCTTCCTCCATCAAGAACACACATGAAAGTCACACAAGGAGCAACAACAACAGAGCGAAAGTCACACACGCATTATACCGATAAAATATCACCAATACATTAATATTTATAATGACCTCGAATATAATATCACTAATACAGATCGAATATCCTAGAATCCAAAATGGAGGACGGTGAACTCGGATCACTAGCGGTCTCTGAGTCGCCAACGGTGGACACCCAAAGATAAGGAACCATCACGTAATCATAACTCAAGTGAGATCCCTGAAGGATCTACTAGGTATTGTCAAATCGGGCGTCCAACGCCGCCATGTAGCGACGTACGTGCTCGTCCTCCTCCCTGACACGGCGACATACCACCTCCGCGGGTGCCGGCTCCCTCCGCACCGAAAGTGGCCTGCGTGACCGCCACCACAGAAGGTCCGGGTCGACGACGATACTTGCATTCCTCACCAACCTCCGAGCCCGGGAAGGAAGCACCTCCCACTGCCAGCCCGGCGGAGCCCAGTCCCGGACATGGCGCCTATCAAGCAGGCTCTCGCGGACTACTCGACGACGAGGATGCGGGCCGGGCATCGTCGACTAATTTTTCATAAAACCCCAAATCAACATACACATACTAATCTAACATAAACATACTAATCTACTTTAAAAAAAGCATAAACATACTAATCTAACATACACATACTAATCTAGCTAACATAAACATACTAATCTACTTTAAAAAAAAACCATAAATATACTAATCTAACATACACATACTAATCTAGCTAACATAAACATACTAATCTAACATGCATACACATACTAAAATGGCATAAAAATCAACATATATTTTAAAAAATTGCAATGAGCCGGGGCGGTGGCGGCTCACAGCGGGGGTGTCGACGGGGCGGCGATGGAGCGGCGACAGGGGCGGGGCAGCGACGGGTGGGGTGGCGACGGGGACGGCAGGGGAGGCGACGAGGGCGGCGAGGGAGGTGATGGGGGCGGCAGGGGAGGTGACGGGGGCGGCGAGGGAGGCGGCGAGGCGGCGGGGGAGGCGACGGGGCGGCGACGGGGGCGGCGTGGAAGGCGATGGGGCGGCGACGGGGGTGACGACGGGGACAGGAACGGCGACGGCGACGACAGGCTTGGGGCGGCGACGAGGGCGAAGTGGAATGAAAACTGCGAATTTTGCTAAGTGCTTGTCGTATAGAAGGAGTATTGGTCCCGGTTGGGGCCACCAACCGGGACCAATGCCGCCCTTTAGTCCCGGTTTGTCGCACCAACCGGGACCAAAGCCCTATTTTCTGCCGCCCAAAGGGCAAGAAACAGGGACCTCTGGTCCCGGTTGGTGCCACCAACCGGGACCGAAGCCCTGTTTTCAGCAGCCCAAAGGGCGGGAAACAGGCCCTTTGGTCCCGGTTGGTGGCACCAACCGGGACGAAAGGGGGGCATTGGTCCCGGTTGGTGCCACCAACCGGGACCAATGGCCTTGCACAGTGGTGTAGTGGGAGTTTAGTCCCACCTCGCCAAGCGAAGGTTGCCCGAACCTGCTTATAAGCCCCGCCGCGCCTATTACATTGAGCTCCTCTGATAGTGATAATAGATGCGTTGATACTGAAATTCGGCCTAAATTCAAAAGGCTAGTTAGGTGCCTAACTAGCACTTTGATTTTAGGCTGAATTTCTAACCGTATCTATTTTCACTTTTGCTATTTTTTATGTTATTTCTTTGCATATTAAAAGTTGTTAACAAAAAATACTTTATGAATATTTTTTTGCTATGAATTTTTTTAACAAAAATAACTTTCATAATTTTAGTTGCATGAATTGTATATAATATCAAGTTTCTTTCAAAGTATCGTGTACAAAACGGACAGTCTCTTTCGAAGTATCGGGGTTTCAGATGGAAACTCATCGGTTACAAAAGGCATTTCATTTTCTTGAACTTATTTGAACTCCAGGCTTTTCGTGTGTTCAAAATGTACCATTGTAAGCCACATCCTCAATGTTTCAACCTTTCTGACTTCATTTCACATTTTTCATGCATTTACTGTTTTTTTTAGCTAAATGACCCTGAAATTGAAAAGCACTTCAAATGAACTCTGAAAAGGTTGAAAGTTGGCATGGTATCATCATTTCACCCACATAGCATGTGATCAAAAGTTGAGAGGGTGACGGAAAAAGCAGGATGCACTTCGCGTCCAAAACGGACAGACTCTTTTGAAGTATCGGGGTTTCGGACGGAAACTCATCGGTTATAAAAGGCATTTCATTTTCTTGAACTTATTTGAACTCCAGGCTTTTTGTGTGTTCAAAATGCACCATTCAAAGCCACATCATCAATTTTCAACCCTTTCTGACTTCATTTGATATTTTTCATCCATTTACCGATTTTTTATGCTAAATCACCCTGAAATTGAAAAGCACTTCAAATGAAGTCTGAAAAGGTTGAAAGTTGGCATGGTATCAACATTTCGCCCACATAGCGTGTGCTAAAAAGTTGAGAGGGTTATGGAAAAAGCAAGATGCACTTCGCGTACAAAACGGACAGTCTCTTTCGAAGTATCGGGGTTTCGGACGAAAACTCATCGGTTATAAAAGGCATTTCATTTTCTTATACTTATTTGAACTCCAGGCTTTTCGTGTGTTCAAAATGCACCATTCAAAGCCACATCATCAATTTTCAACCCTTTCAGACTTCATTTGATATTTTTCATGCATTTACTTTTTTTGAGCTAAATGACCCTGAAATTGAAAAGCACTTCAAATGAAGTCTGAAAAGGTTGAAATTTGGCATGGTATCATCATTTCACCCACATAGCATGTGCTCAAAAGTTGAGAGGGTTACGGTAAAAGCAGGATGCACTTTGCGTACAAAACGGACAGACTCTTTCGAAGTATCGGGGTTTCGAACGGAAACTCATCGGTTAGAAAAGGCATTTCATTTTCTTGAACTTATTTGAACTCTAGGTTTTTTGTGTGTTCAAAATGCACCATTCAAAGCCACATCATCAATTTTCAACCCTTTCTGACTTCATTTGATATTTTTCATGCATTTACTGATTTTTTTGAGCTAAATGACCCTGAAATTGAAAAGCACTTCAAATGAAGTCTGAAAAGGTTGAAAATTGGCATGGTATCAACATTTCACCCACATAGCATGTGCTCAAAAGTTGGGAGGGTTACGGCAAAAGTAGGATGCACTTCGCGTACAAAACGGACAGTCTCTTTCGAAGTATCGGGGTTTCGGACGGAAACTCATCGGTTAGAAAAGGCATTTCATTTTCTTGAACTTATTTGAACTCTAGGATTTTTGTGTGTTCAAAATGAACCATTCAAAGCCACATCATCATTTTTGAACCCTTTCTGACTTCATTTGATATTTTCATGCATTTACTGATTTTTTTTGAGCTAAATGACCCTGAAATTGGAAAGCACTTCAAATGAAGTCTGGAAAGGTTGAAAGTTGGCACGGTATCAACATTTCACCCACATAGCATGTAGTAAAAAGTTGGGAGGGTTACGGCAAAAGCAGGATGCACTTCGCGTAAAAAACAGACAGTCTCTTTCGAAGTATCTGGGTTTCAGACGGAAACTCATCGATTACAAAAGAAATTTCATTTTCTTGAACTTATTTGAACTCTAGGCTTTTCATGTGTTCAAAATGCACCATTCAAAGCCACATCATCAATTTTCAACCATTTCTGACTTCATTTGATATTTTTCGTGCATTTACTAATTTTTTTGAGCTAAATGACCCTGAAATTGAAAAGCACTTCAAATGAAGTCTGAAAAGGTTGAAAGTTGGCATGGTATCAACATTTCACCCACATAGCATGTGCTAAAAAGTTGGGAGGGTTACGGCAAAAGCAGGATGCTCTTCGCATACAAAACGGACAGTCTCTTTCGAAGTATCGGGGTTTCGGATGGAAACTCATCGGTTACAAAAGGCATTTCATTTTCTTCAACTTATTTGAACTTCGGGCCTTTCGTTTATTCAAAATGCACCATTCAAAGCCACATCATCAATTTTCAACCCTTTCTCACTTCATTTAATATTTTTCATGCATTTACTTTTTTTGAGTTAAATGACCCTGAAATTGAAAAGCACTTCAAATGAAGTCTGAAAAGGTTGAAAGTTGGTATGGTATGTGCGTGCTTGTTGCTAACGATGACAAGCCACTTTTTTGTTGCATATTGTTCTTGCCCACAATCGGAATTTAAGAAAACCTGAATTGAAAAGCAGTACCAATATATAATACCTAGAGAGATATGTAATATATAATAGTTCAGATATCCATTACAGAAAGTACTCGTCTAAGCGAACACTACTATCTAGTCTGAATCAGAAGAATATCCGCCCCATGTTGGTGGTGGTGCGAGGTGACGCTGCCCGTAGTTTACGGTTCGAATCTTGCGGTACAACTCATATGCAACGTATGCATCTTTTGCTGCATACTCAATGTTCATAGGCTGAAGTGGGGTCCTCTCCCACTCTTTGTGCTGCGTCGGGGGAAATTTGGTCTTCATATCTCCATAATAGTCGTCGATCAAGGCGACTGCCATAGAAGCCATCGAAGTCCTCTCATACCGAAGCCTGAATATGTCTTGGATATCAATAAGGCAGGCAGCTGGTATCTCAATACCGAAGCTGTGCCTCATCTTCAGCTTGTCATTCGTTACATCAACGCTAGCAAACTGTATGTCGCTGCGTAGGAAGTCCATGAGTTCTAGGCAGTGCTTGTCACTACTGCAACATCAACAAATTAAAATGAAAACGCGGCACCATGCTGCTGTCATTCGTGTAGACGACATCGAGATTGGTCGTGCCATGTGCGAGCACCTCCCCGTAGCGAGTGATTGGATTCATGGTAGAAGATATGGGGAAGAAGAGAGGAGAATGGAGGAGAAGAAGAGAGGAGAATGGAGGAGAAGAAGAGAGGAGAAGAAGAGAAATGGGCGAAGCGGTCGGAGCAGTTGCCTCTTCCTCGAACCGCGAAACATCGTGGGATGCGAACCGTTCGAACCTTTAGTCCCGGTTTGAGCCACCAACCGGGACTAAAGGGGCTCGCACCAGGCGAACGGTCACCCCCTTTGGTCCCAGTTCTAGCCACGAACCGGGACCAATGGTTGTGGGCCAGGAGCGAGGCACATTGGTCCCAGTTCGTGTATGGAACCGGGACCAAAGGTGTCCTACGAACCGGGACCAATGCCCCACGTGGCCCGCCCGCCCCCCTGACCTCCCGAACTGGGACTGTTGCTCCCATTAGTCCCGGTTCATGACTGAACCGGGACTAATGGGCTGGCCGGCCCGAACCGATGCCCTGTTTTCTACTAGTGCATCTCAACTTTTTAGCACATGCTATGTCCGTGAAATGATGATACCATGCCAACTTTCAATCTTTTTAGAGTTCATTTGAAGTGCTTTTCAATTTCAGGGTTATTTAGCTCAAAAAATCAGTAAGTGCATGAAAAATACGAAATGAAGTCAGAAAGGGTTGAAAATTGATGATATGGCTTTGAATGGTGCATTTTGAACACACAAAAAGTATGGAGTTCAAATAAGTTCAAAAAATGAAATCCCTTTAATAACATAAAAAAATAATAAAAATGAACATAGATGCGCTTAAGTAAGTAAAATTCGACCGGAAATCAGACAGAAATTCAGTTTGATTTTAGGTCAAATTTTCCCACATAAGGGCATCTATTTTCAATCTGAGAGGAACTCAATAAGGTAGGGAGGGTGGGCTTATAAACCGGTGCGAGCGCCCCTCGCTTGGCGAGGTGGGACTAAACTCCCACCATAGCCAGGACCAACCATGTAGTCCCGGTCGATGGCTACAACCGGGACCAATGCAACATTTTTGTCCCGGTTGGTGGCACCAACCCGGACCAATGCCCACCTCTAGTCCCGGTTGGTGGCACCAACCGGGACTAAAGGTGGGCATTGGTCCCGATTGGTGCCACCAACCGGGACCAATGGGCACCAACCGAGACTAGAGGTGGGCATTGGTCCCGGTTGGTGCCACCAACCGGGACCAATGGTGTGTGTATATATGCAGCACTCGTGAAAATTTTCATTTTCATCTCGCAGTTCCCCCCGACGATGCCGACCTCCTCGACGCCGCCAGGCTGCCCCAACACCATCGCCGTCGCCCGTGCCCCTGCCCTGCCCCCCCCCCCCGAGCCCACGCCGACGCCGTCCGCCGCCCACGCCGTCGCCGTCGCTCGTGCCCCTGCCCTTCCCCCGAGCCTACGCTGCCCACGCCATCGCCGTCCGCCGCCCCCCGAGCGCGCCCGGGCCGCCCCCCACCGTCGCTGTCGTCGTCTCCCTTGTGCGCCGCCCCCGCCGTCGCCCTCGCTACCCGATGCCGTCCCTATTGTCGCCCCGGCCATGCCCCTGCCCCAGCCCGCCCCCATCGTCGCCGTCGCCCTCGCCGCCCCCGCCGTCGCCCTCGTCGGCCGCCCCCTTTGTGAGCCAACGCCGCCGCCCCTTGTATTTTTTCATGTATATGTTGTATATGTTTTTTCATGTATATGTATATATGTTCATGTATATGTGTCATGTGTGTATATTTTCATGTATATATATATGTTCATGTATATGTTTTTTTTCATGTATATGTATATATGTTCATGTATATGTGTGTATATGTTCATGTAAAAAGTTTTCGTTGTTTTTCATATGTACGAAAATGTAGAGTGAAAAACAACATATAAGAAAAAACAAGTAAAAAAGGAAAAAGGAAAAGAAAACCGCCCGGCCCGGCCACCACCGCATTTTCATAAAGTTTTTCCACCGAGTCCACGTCGCACCGAGCACCCGCGGCGAAGCAAGTCTTTTTTTGAAGGTAGTCTTTTCTTCTTAAATGAAAATGTTGGCATCGGCTCTATCATCACGTTGGCATCGGCTCTATCTATCAACAAGGCCACGGGAGCACCCCGGCCCCCTATCATCACGTTGGCCTCGGCTCCCCGAGATCTTTCCAACAGATCCAGAATGTATGTTGTTGTTGATATACCCCTCCCCGATAACTTCGACATGAGAGGGGACATCGGACATGCATGAGAGAGAGGCGGTCCACTCACCCGACCAACTATCGAGGCCACCCAAGCCCCAGAAGAAAGAGCATCGTTGTCGATCCACCCCCTCCCCGATAACTTCGACATGAGGGGGGATATTGGACATGCATGAGTGAGAGAGGCAGTCCACTCGCCCGACCAACTATCGAGGCCATCCAAACCTTAGAATAAAGAGCGTCGTTGTCGATCTACCCCCTCCTCGATAACTTCGACATGAGAGGGGATGTCGGACATGCATGAGAGAGAGGCGGTCCGCTCACCTGACCAACTATCGAGGCCACCCAAACCATAGAAGAAAGAGCGTCGTTGTCGATCTACCCCGTCCCTATCCAACCAACTAGCGATATTCGGAAGGCTCTTGCTGAACTTCGTACCAAAAAGCTAATTAATTATCCTATCTGGGACTCCATTACAAAACAATTTTGGAGAGCTTCGTACCATTATGCGCCTGTTACTTCAGGCTAATGATGAAGCCTTGGTTTTCTTAAATCCTTTGACACTAGACAATGTGACATATAGAAGGGTAGATGAGATCAGGAAAAATATGGACTATTTTCTACACATTCAGAATGACGCCATTTTGTTAATTAAATCCCTTAAAGGTTAATAGAATCCCTTGTTTGACATTCATGAGAGAGACGGTCTGGACGTCGGACATTCATGAGAGAGGCGGTCCGGACGTCGGACATTCATGTTTGTATATTAATTGCCATGTTGTAATATTTGCAGAAACTATGGATCCAAGAGACGAAGAACAAGAATAGTTGTTGGGGGACATAATCCACGATGGACGTGATATCTTGTCGTTTCTCAACGACGCCGATGGTTTGGAAGGAGAGGATTATGTCGGCTCTGGTGATCGAACAATGGAGGAGGAAGGACATGATCATGATGGCTCCGGTGACCGAATGCCGGAGGAAGAAGGAGACCATGATAACGGCTCCCGTGACCGATCGGAGGAGGGAGATGTTGCAAAGTCCGACGAGGTATATATATTAATAAAGTCTTGGCTCCGGTGACTAGCTAATTGATGCATTAATTATTTTGGTATGCACATATATTAATTAACTCTTATTTCTTCTTTTATAGCCCTCTGGATCGAGCCAAACTTCGCTAACGAGACGAGGCCCGAAGAATAGGTTGCGCAAGGATGAAAAGTTCACGATCACACACTCGCGAACGATGGCCATCCGATTGAACCCAAGCGGACCAAGAACGCATTTTCTGCTTAGTGTGGAGCTATTGTTTGGGACAACATCCCAATCAGCATCAAGCAATGGAATAAGCCTAAGAACGACGCCCCTGAAGGTGATTATGTCACCAATAGACAGAAAGATGATCTTTGGACCACGCTGAAGGCAAATTTCACCCTACGCCAGAGGAGGATCTGAATAAGCCAGTTATAGAGCCACTGGTCAAGGCGTGTGCTCTTAAGAAGATGGCAGATCTATTCAGGAGGTGGAAGAATGAGTTGAAATCGAAGTTTGTCGACAAAGGGAAGACTCCAGAATTCACCGGCCGATTTGAGAAGATAAGAGATTACTGGCCCGCATTTTTGGACTACAAGACATCGGACAAGAGTAAGAAAATGTTAGAGACAAACAAGGTCAATGCTACAAAGAAGCAGTATCACCATCACACGGGGTCAGGTGGCTACCTCAAAGCCCGTCCGTTGTGGGACAAAGCTAAGAATGACCTGATTGCTAAAAACATCGTACCACAGACATATAACTGGCTAGACCGTTCAAGGACTTCTTCGGGGTTGGGGGAACTTTGGACCCTGAAACAAGGAAGTGCCGTTGGACGGACGAGCCACTTGCAATACCCATGAACAAGCTTCAGAAGTATATCACCGCAGCGCAGGAAGGGACGTTCATTCCTGACAGAGAGAAGGACGAGCTGACTGAGGCCCTGGGGAATGCTGAGCACCCTGGACGAACACGAGGCACACCAGGCTACGTTTCATGGAAGGTTGGGTTTCCTGATGCAGGCGGTTACAGAAGCCGGGAGAGAAAGAGGAAAGCGGAGCTGAGCTGGACGCCTCCGCCTCCGAAGGAGTACATCAAGCTTCCAAACTGGACGCCTCCACCTCCTCCTTCTCCTCAGGCGAATCAGGGCACTCCGGCTCCTCCTCCTCCTCCTTCGGCGAGTGATCAGGGCACACCGCCTCCTTCTCCGGCTCCTCCGATGTGTGGGGGCACTCCTCCCCTCCTTCGCCTACTCCGGCACGTCGGAGCAGTATGCCTCCTCCTCAGCCTTGTCGGCAACAACAAAAGACAGCCGCCGCCGCTCCGGCTCCTCCGACGCCTAGTAAGCAACGACGGAATGGAGTTGCCGCGGCTCCGGCGGCTAGTAGTACAAGCATAGGCAGGAGGGGATACAGATACGGTCCATCTCTCAAGCCTTTGGAAAAGTTACCATATGAAAGGACCGAGTCTGAAAACGAGGAGATATGTCAGGCTGAATTGAGGGCCCATTTTGCAAAGAAAACTCCACCTCCGAAGGAGAAGATAGCTCCGGTGAAAGCGATGCGCACTATCGATGTCCTGAAGCGACCACCACCGCCTCCACCGGATTCCAACTTTGACCGTTGTATTAAAAAGACATATCAAGATGCGTACCGGTCGGGAAGTACTTCCAGTGATGCAAGGTTAGCAAAACGAAGAAGTGGGAAACAATTCCCCAGCTCGGCGAACAGGCGAACCAATCGTGCCCCTCGCTCAAGGTGTCTAGCGATATCGTCGCTAATCATCCAGGGATGGTGTTCGGTACCAAACCTGGTGATTACTTGAGCGATGATGTATAGTTTAAGCCGTTGCACGTGGACGAATTCCGTTACCGGCACGGACGGCCTCTCGTCAAACCTGATCCTCCTCCTCTAACAACGATGATGCGAAAATTCCATGAATGGTACATGAAAACCTGCTGCGGGTCTGGGACGGATTCTTTGATATTGTTAGTTCAAGAGGAGCACGACCTCGTTGGAATGGAACGGTTGAATATTGAATTTGAGGAGATATTCCAGTTATACAATCAAAAGGCCCTCGACAAAACAATCGTGACTTGCTACTGTCTATAAGTACTACTTCTGTAATTAAGTCTCTCTATGTATACAACTCAGCTCTTTCATTGCATGTATATATAATTATCCTCACTACTATATTTTGTAGATTAAAGATCGTCGAATGCAAAAAAGCACAAATCTATGACATTGAGTTCATTAACCCAAATGTCATACATGAGTATAATTTTCAAAAGTATCCCACACAAACCGAGGACAACTTGCTATAATCGTTGCTTAAAAATCAAAACAAAGGGACAATACTCTTTCCTTACAACTTCAAGTGAGCGTTTCTGTCTTGTGCATATTCGGTTTCCCTTATTACTCGAGGTTTATAGTAATCTAATTGATGAGTTATGCACGCATGCGTAGTTTCCACTTTATTCTGCTAGAGATTCAGCTTGAGCGGGGAGTAGTAACCGTCTTAGACTCGAAACAAAAAGATCCCCAAGAATATGCGGACATGACTGAAATTCTCCAGAAGTAAGTTCAATCGATCATTATCGCATCATATCGGTAACTTTATTCATTTCCTGACATCAAGTAATTATTTTCTTTGTCCGGCAGGGTTTGGAAAGAGTTCATAGCAATTGTTCCGGCACTGCCGGGGGAGCTGCGATTTACACACCCGAAAGTAAGTACTACTAGCTAGTTCCGCGCATCTCCCATTGATTCTAGTTTCATCAATACCATTTATCATGCTTGATTATCAGTTTGATTGAACTCTATTTCTCGTAAAGTGCTCGTGACAGGAAACCGGGAATAACTTATGTGGATACTACGTTTGCGAGTTCATCTACAATGCGACAACCCCTAAGTGGGGTACTCTGAAAAACAATTTCAAGTGCGTAAGCAATAATATTCACAATTTTAATTTATTACCATATATATGTATTGACCCTCTTCTTCAAATTAGATGTGGCAGATGCGGGATGAACTCCTACCACATGATCGCATATGAGCAATTCAAGAAGAATTGGCGGGATTCTTTCTTAACCACATCATAAATAAAGCCTGAGAATACCATCTGGAAGTTGACATTAGATGTTAGAGATTGTAATAGATCTTATATTGTATATATGTAGCTAGTACCGTTGGTTATATATACGAAAACTTGTTATATGACCAATCTTTTGGAAAAAGAGAGGTCGATCACTTCTATCTCTATATGTTCATGACGATCTTCTGTACTTAATGGTTCCTTCATTTGCTTACTAGCTAGGGTGTCAAGTTCTCTCTATATATAATAGCTAGCGTCGACTAAGCACGGAGAAAGAGAGGACACTTCTCTCTATTAATTAGCTAGCTAAAACAATATAAAACCCCTAAATTAACCGTCCAACCCCCCCCCCCCCCCAAAATCCCCTCCTTTTCAAAAAAAACCCAGCAACTGCTAGATGTTGACGCTTGGATGCCTTTTGGTCCCGGTTGGTGTTACCAACCAGGAGTAAAGGTCCTCCTGCCTAGGCTCCCAGCACCGGCCACGTGGCGCCCCTTCTATCCCGGTTGGTAAGTGAAACGGGACTAAAGGTTTTGGGCTTTAGTCCCGACCCTTTAGTCCCGGTTCCAGAACCGGAACAAATGGGCCTTACGAACCGGACAAATGGGCCTTTTTCTACTAATGATCCAAAAAGATGCATTAGACGATACGGTGGAAGAACTGTGTCCCAAAAGATAAAAAAGGTATGAATTTTCAAGATATACATTATTTCAATTTGGATTTGTTAGCCAAACAAACTGGGCGTCTGCTTGATAACCATGAGTCTTTATTCTCTACTATTTTGAGAGCTAAATATTTTTTCGGAGGACGATTTACTGACTACAAGTCTTAAAAAAGGTTCCTCTTTTGCCTGACAAACTATTAGTGCAGGAGTGAATTCTCTAAAATATTGCTATACCTGGAGAAGTGGAAATGAACAAAATGTTAATATTTAGAGAGATGCATGGATCGTGAACTATGCAAATAGAAGAATTATTACTCCTACAAAGGGGCATCTTATGTCAAAGGTTTGTGATCTTATTGACGCAATCATGAATTCCTGGGATGAAGATTTGATGAGACAAACATTGTGGTCAATTAATGATCAAAGGGTGCTCACGATTTCACTTCCCATGCATAATATGTCAGACTTTATTTCTTGGAGCTATATAAAAAAAATGGTTTGTTCATCCAGGTATTTGGAGGAACTGAACTAACAACAACATAGGACAAAATCGCAGCATGCAAACCGTATGGATAGAGCCAATGTCAATCCCATTTGAGGTAAGATTTGGAGATTATCTTGTCTGCCAAGGTAAAAAAAATCATTGATTGCATGGAACCCTCTGGTGCCATGCTACGCTTGTTAATAGACACATGAAAGTTTCGCCTATCTTCCCATCATGCTTGAATGGACCGGAAGATACAAAACACATCGGCGAAAGAGGTTTGGGGCAAATTAGGATTCTTTTGATGTCATCAAAGCTTGCGAGTTTTGTTAAGTTGAATGTTGATGCTTTTTTTTATCATGATTTGCTTAGGGGTATAGCTGAGTGTCGTTGCAAACTGAACGATTGATTTGTGTGGTGAAGTAGTAGTAGCAAAAGCTTCGGCAAGGTGGGTTCCAATCATCTTCTTATTGACTCTTAAAATATGAAAGTGATTGACACAACGAAAAATGGAGGACAATCGGCGGGAGCGGCAGCGGCAGTGTTTGATTAGTTTGAGGAGCCTATGAATTATATTGTATTTTTTTTCTTATTGAGGATGTAGCAGTTATTTCTATTTAATAAAGTTGATGTTTATTAAAAAAAAAGTGATATTGTGGGTAGGTATTTGTAATATCTATGAGCTTATTACAAGTAAAATGTTGTAAATAACAGAGGTGGAACAATTCTCGCCCTTACCCCTATCCTGGTACTCAGTGCCTCCTACTAATTGTATATTTTTGTTGATAATGAGTTTTGTCAAATTTCAACTATGAGAAGCCATGGATGACAGAACGTATTATCGAATAATATCATCACCCTTTGCAGTTTTTTTATGCGCCGAAATCAAAATTTTGCCATTTAATCACCATTAATTCATTTAACTTTAGCACACTTCATTTGATTCATCATCAAACAAATACATAGTACACTGAAACTCAAGATCCCCCTTCGGCCTTTGCACCTCACGCAAACAAGGTTGTCAAGTCAAGTTCAGAAACGAAATCCAAATGCGTATTGGTATCTTCGCTTCAGGCGGGGCCTCAAAATCTCGTTTATTGGCTTGGCTTCAGCGGAACGGTGGGAGCCGCCTCGCCCTTGCTCGCATCCACACGCCGAGCCGCCGTCCGCTCTGCCAGTTCATCGCAGGTCTCCCGTCGCCGCATTTCTCCATTACATTTTTTTCTTCTTTTTGAGAATTTCTCAGTCTGATGAAGAATGCAAGTATACCGCTCAGTAGGCGGGGCGTCCCTATGTCTCGCATTAAGCGAGACAGAGAGAACCCCTCGCTAAATGGAGCCACCAGTTGGGCAGGCCCAGGAGCAAGGGAAACAATAGCCTCGTTTTCTGTTTGTTTTTGCTCACGTTCTTTGTTTTTGTTTTTTGCTTTCTACTTTTATTTTTTATTGTACTTCGAGACATTAAGAACATGAGGAGTGGTGATTCGTGACCACCATGGAGCCTTCCGCCGCAGCGTGTCACTGTTTCTTAACGAGGTGCGGTGCAACTTGCAGCGGAGCTGAATGTGGCGAAGCTAGAGCTGGAGCTGGACAGTAAGAACGTGATGAACATACTGATTGACCGAAGCAAGAATCTCTCCTCTGCAGGACCGGTGGTGGAAGAGAACAAGTTCAGGCTCCAAGATTCCGAGGCCTACAAGATTAGATGGACGAGACGCTCAGCAAATAGCGCTGCTCACATTTTGGCTAAACTTGGTGATAGTGATGAGATATGTAAAGTGTGGTCTCAATCCCTGCCGGACTGCATTTTGCATGTTGTAGCGGTGAAAATCCGAGACGCTTTTGAATAAGTAAAACTGTTTTACCCCTCAAAAAAGAAACATGTGTATGGAGAAAATGTTTATCACGTGTCAACAAAATGTATATAAAGATGTACAATGTGTATAAAATAATATAATTATTTACTAAAAAAAGTTAATTAAGCATTTGAAAATTTGTTGAACATTTGTTCGAAAAATGTTAAGCACGCATTTGGAAAATGTTAAGTGTATATAGAAAAAATGTTGACCATGTATTATAAACATGATGAAACTAATTTTCTCACGTATATAAAAAGGTTAATCGAGTATTTAAAAAATGTAAATATTGTGTTTCGAAAAATGTTAATGTCTTCAGAAAATGTTAAACAAGTATTTGAAAAATGGTAATGTGTTTAGAAAAAAATTGACCAGGTGTTAAAAAAATGTTAATATTGCTTTTAGAAAATATCAATCAAGCATCTGAAAAATGTTAAAATGTGCATAGCCAAATGTTGACCTTGTATTAGAAAATTTTAAACAAGCAATGAATCGAAAAAAGTATATACGTATGCAAAGGATAAATGTTGAACATGTATGAAAAAACTGTTAACTTTTATTTAAAAAATGTTAAACAAGCAATGAAAATTTAAAACATGTGTATAGAAAAAATGTTGACCATGTATTAAAATTATAGTGTCAAAATTTAAATTATATTCGAAAAATTTTAAATTTTTATTAAAAAATGTTGTTGAAATATAAAAAAATGGAATGAAAAGAAAAAGAAACAAAGAAAGCAAGAAATTGAAACCATAAACAAAAAAAATAATACAAAAAAAGAAACAAGTGAAAAAAGAAAGACAAGTAGCTGACCAGAAAAACAAAAATAAATGAAAAACAAAAGATAAACAATAAAACAATACATGAAGAGAATCGAATAGAACAAAATAAAATTTACAAAGAAAGATAAATATAGGAAAAAAAACCATGAAACCAGTGTAAAATTAACTATTTTTCTTATAGTAGGTTGCAGCCAAGTTATTCAAAATGAATTATTTTTTGGCTCAGTGGATATTTAAAATGGAGAAAAAAAGACACAAAACCAGGAAAAGATCAACATGAACGACAAAAAGAAAAAAAAAGAACTAAAAGAAAACTTGGGTCTTTAACATCTAGTAGAGTGTGCCTTCTATCTATCAAACAAAACACCTAGGATCGAATACCCATTTGTGCACAATAGTTCTTCCTACTTTTTCTATTTTAGCATCGGCGCACACTATTTCTTCGTACCTTTTTATGCGAGAGAACGTTCCAACTCGCGTAAGGCGAAATATAGTCGCCATGAAGTAGGCATTGGCCTATCCCTTCTCTGTCTAACTTAGGGGGCCGAAATCCCGTGATGGTTGAAGCGAGAGCGGCCCATATCTAGCGTTAGTGACGCTCCCACCAAAGTTCTTTCCCAAATCAAGAGACTACTGTGCAATATCCTTTGTGTCGCATTCTGCAGCAGATTATAGGTTTTTATTATTATTTTGAGACATGGCAAACGACGGGCCTAATTGTCACAGTATATGGTTTTGGGAACCTTCTTGAATAATTCTGGACAGTATTGGGAACCTTTAAAAAAATTCTTAGATCGGATTTTCACTGGTTTTTTGGTTCATTTAATTTTTCAGTTTATTTTTATGTCCCTCTAAACAAAATGCTAGATTCTTTTCCTTTATGTCTTTCTTTTAGAAATTGTTCGAAATTGAATTTTTTATATCAATTTAAGAAAATATTCATCTTTTGAAAATTTGTTCACAAATTCTCAAAATGTTCAATATTTTATTTACTAATTTAAAGAAATTTTTGGAATTTAAATTTTAGAAAATCATAGAAAGATCCCATTTTCATATTTTTTTCAAATTTTAAAAATTATCCCTTTTTATAATTTGGTCACAGATTTAACAATATTTGCGCTAACTATTTTTTTCAAAAGTTTAGAAATGTTCCTATTTTCAACAAAAGAAATATTCAAAAAATGTTCACAGAAATTCAAAAGAAAATATTGAAAAGAGCGAACACTTTTCTGAAAAAGAAACAAAAATGAAAATGCAACAAAACAAAGATTAAAAAAGAAATAAGAAATAAAATAGGGGGATACTATAGTTAGTTGTAAGCAACTTGGGCCACGTACTCATCACGAACACTCACCATTGCGTCCAGCCCCGACACCGAGAGGAAGGTAGCGGTAGTGTTCGTGGCACCAGCTGTCACCGCTATGTCTGCGATGGCAGGGGGATGCTGTGGTTCCCATAATTGGTGGATGGGGGAGCCGGAGCTCACTGTTGCGCCATGAACTCGGACCACTGTGCCACACCTCCAAGCCATGAGGTTTCCCTATAGCACTCTTAGTCCAAACTCCAGACTCCAAAGTCAAAACTCCATGTTGGAGACTTTTAAATTTGAACATGTGGTAGAAAAATTTCTCTAGGCTTGTAGCATCCTTCGGGGTTTCAGGGTCACAACAACAATTTTCGGTTTCCTCATTGATGCATCTTCAAGGTCCATTCTTGAAATGCGATCCTTCACCTTCTAGTATTATTCCGCCATTGTTCAAATGTGATGCTTCATCAATTTCAATTTGACAAGAAGAAAACATACCTAACTGTAAGTCTACTCAACACATATGTTATGAAGAAGCATACTAGCCCTCTTAGTTTCTTCCTTCTTCATGGGAAGATGAAGCTGGCGGTTACTTGGTGCACTGCAGTTTGACCCTCCTATTCTTCTTGAGTTAATTTTGCAAATGACTAACTCACAAATGCAAAAGCCTTTCTCCCCTGGGGACATGATAGTCTCCAAGGGTGTCCACTTGGCACTCGAATTCTTCTCCCCAAAAGGCTGCAACGTTAGCCTGTACCTTGGTATCTAATACCACAACACCGTTGGTCATAACGTCCTATGGACCCAGTTGTAGCTACTTCATCCCGATGCTTGCCTTAATCGATAGTTTTGACATAATGTTGTCGGACTCCCAAGGACGCACTTCTTGGGCGACAAAGAACAACACCATGGGCATACGAGCCATTGTGGTATTGCTCGACACAAGGAACTTGGTCCTTCGGTTTCCAAACGACACAATCATATGGCAAAGTTTCAGACTAGAGTTTTTAGCCAGCTCATAGCCCACTCTGGACCGGACCAGACAGTTCTAGCCGAAGAGATAAAACATATGGTTTAAGTAGTATTATTTGCCCAGAAATACTTCCGGTCTAGTACGATTTTCAACCGTGCAGGCTTGATCAAACTGAGAAAATGAATAGGCCCACCTTAAAAAAAAAGCCTAGCCACCAAAGGGAGCTAGACAGCTCAAAGATCGGTGAACCCCAGTACCGGTTACTATTGTTTCCGCATATCGACGCTCGTAGGAGCGTTAGTTGGGCCTATCGATCTAGAGTTTTTTTTCTTTGTTTAATCCAGCAAAAAACAAAGCGAGCTAGTCCGGATTCAAACCCGCCACCCCTTGACCAAGCTATGCAGTTGCAACCATCCCGCCAGCCCAACGGGATCAGTTTAAAATCGAAATTATCCTTCTTTCATTCTTTCTTTCCCCCTTTTTATTTTTTATTTTTTTGTTTTCCTCTTTTCCTTTTCTGTTTCTTTTTTTTCATCCTGGTTCATTGAATTGTTTGCAAAAACGTGAACTTTTCTTTCTGATTGATAATTTTTTTGAAACTTGATGGACTTTTCCTAAAATTTGATGAACTATTTTTAAAATCTATGAACTTATTTTAAAATTTGTGAACATTTTCCCAACTTGTCGATCCTTTTTTGAATTCAATAAGTTTTTTGAAAAATCAATGAACTTAATTATAACTTTGGTGAATTTTTTTCTAAATGATGATTTTTTTTCCAATTTATGTTTTTTTATTGAAATGAACTTTTTTAAAATTGGGTGAACATTTTGTAATTCAATGAACTTTTTGTCGAATTTGATGAACTATTTTTCCAAGTTAGAGTATCTTTCTTTCTAAAATAGATGAAGATCTTCCACATTTTCTGAACTTTTTTAAATTAGGTGAATTGTTTTCTAATTTTCTGAAAAAAACTCGGTATTGATGATTTTTTTTCAAGTTCATTAAACTTTTTTCATATTGATGGTTATCTATATTTTTAATTTTTTTTGAAATTTATGTTTTCTATTTAAAAATCATTTATACTAGGCATATAATATATACTTATGTGCAGTATTAAAAGGGATAAATAGTACAGTTTCCTTCTACTCCCTCCGTTCTTTTATATAAGGTATATTTGTTTTTTTTATAAAAATCTACAATGTAAGGTGCATTTCTTGCAATTCCATCGTTAGCCCTTAGAATAAAGGAAAGTATTTCCTCCTGATTGCATGCATCTTTTCTTTTAAAGAGAAAAAAGGAAAGTATCTTTGTCCTGATTGTGTGTATCTCTTATTTTCCTAGCTGAAATGATTTAGTTGCCTCTAATCAATGATTTAGTCAAGGTTAATTTTCTTTCAACATGTGTATAACTACATGCCTTGATCATTGAGTCGAAAATAATACACCTTATAAAAAAGAATGAAATGAATATTAAATAACAAAGTTGCAGTCGATCTAGTGGTTAGCATATTACTCGATAGTCTGGTGCAGAGTTCGTGTGCGAGCGCTGGTTTAGCTCGCCAGCGCTTAAAGCGCCAATTAGGAACTCCAGCAAAGATCTTGAGAATGACTTATCGTGAGTTCCTGACCTACTGCAATCTCGGCGCTGTCGTTCGAGTAATGGATGGTTGTGCCATCGTCGACTATCGCTCACGTGGCCACTGCCACGCTGGCTCAGACCGTGTCCACCTTTGTTCCAAGTATGATGATCTTGATGAGTGAGAAGGCACATGACATTGGGCGGGTCGACACTTGGAAAAACCCTAATGACCGGCCATCGCCACAGCAGGAACTTGATCATTTGGCATGGAACCAGGCCACACTTTCACGTGGCACATGTGGTAATCAATCCAAACAATTCAAAAAGAAAACCATATTTTATGTAACGGTTGTTAATTAGCACAGGGGGGACTTTATCATAAGCTTGTTGTCTCTAATGGCACTAGTAGAAAAAGACTCATTTGTTCCGGTTCGTAAGGCCCATTTGTTCCGGTTCTGAAACAGGGACTAAAGGGTCGGGACTAAAGCCCAAAACCTTTAGTCCCGGTTCGTTTATCAACTGGGACAGAAGGGCTCCACGTGGCCGGTGCTGGGAGCCCAGGCAGGAGGACCTTTAGTCCCGGTTGGTAACACCAACCGGGACCAAAAGGCATCCACGCGTCAGCACCTACCAATTGCTGAGGCTTTTTTTAGGGGGGGGGGGGGGGGTTAGGGGTTTTGGACGGTTAATTTAGGGTTTTATATTGTTTTAGCTACCTAATTAATAGAGAGAAGTGTCCTCTTTTTCTCCGTGCTTGGTCGATGCTAGCTACTATAGAGAGAAATCGACACGCTAGCTAGTAAGCAAATGAAGGAACCATTAAGTACAGAAGATCATCATGAACATATACAGAGAGAAGTGGTCGATCTCTCTTTCTCCGAGAGATTGGTCGTACAACGAGTTTTCGTATATCTATCCGACGCTACTAGCTACATATATACAATATAAGATCTCTTACAATCCCTAACATCTAATGTCAAATTCTAGATGGTATTCTCTGGCTTTATTTATGACGTGGTCAAGAAAGAATCCCGCCAATTCTTGTTGAATTGCTCGTATGCGATCATGTGGTAGGAGTTCATCCCGCATCTGCCACATCTAATTTGAAGAAGGGGATCAATACATACATACATATATATATATATATATATATATATATATATATGTGTGTGTGTGTGTGTGTGTGTGTGTATATATGATAATAAAATAAAATTGTGAATATTATTGCTTACGCACTTGAAATTGTTTTTCAGAGTAGCCCCGCTTAGGGGTCGTCGCGTTGTAGATGAACTCGCAAACGTAGTATCCACAAAAATCATTCCCGGTTTCCTGCCACAAGCACTTTACGAGAAATAGAGTTCAATCAAACTGATAATCAAGCATGATAAATGGTATTGACGAAATTAGAATCAATGGGAGATGCGCGAAACTAGCTAGTAGTACTTATTTTTGGGTGTGTAAATCGCAGCTTCCCGAAAGTGCCGGAACAATTGCTGTGAACTCTTTCCAAACCCTGCGAGACAAAGAAAACAATTACTTGATATCAGGAAATGAACAAAGTTGCCGATATGATGCGATAATGATCGACTGAACTTACTTTTGGAGCATTTCAGTCATGCCTGCATATTCCTAGGGATCTTTTCGTTTCGAGTCTAAGACGATTACTACTCCCCGCTCAAGCTTAATATCTAGCAGAATAAAGTAAAAACTGCGCACACATGCATAATTCATCAATTACATTACTGTAAACCTTGAGTAATAAGGAAAACCGAATATGCACAAGACAGTAACACTCACTTGAATTTGTAAGGAAAGAGTATTGTCCCTTTGTTTTGATTTTTAAGCAACGATTATAGCAAGTTGTCCTCGGTTTGTGTGACATTGTTTTTAACCGTAAACTCATGTATGATATTTGGGTTAATGAACCCAATGTCATAGATTTGTGCTTTTCTGCATTCGACGATCTTCAATCTGCACAATATAGTGAGGATAATTATATATACATGCAATGAAAGAGCTGACCTATATACATAGAGAGACTTAATTACATAAGTAGTATTTACAGACAGTAGCAAGTCACGGTTGTTTTGTCGAGGGCCTTTTGATTGTATAACTGAAATATCTCGTCAAATTCAACATTCAACGGATCCATTCCAACGAGGTCGTGCTCCTCTTTAACTAACAGCATCAAAGAATCCTTCCGAGCCTCGCGGCAGGTTTTCATGTACCATTCATGGAATTTTCGCATCATCGTTGTTAGAGGAGGATGATCAGGTTTGACGAGAGGCCGCCCGTGCCGGTAATGGAATTCGTCCGCCTCCAACGGCTTAAACTATACATCATCGCTTAGGTAATCACCAGGATTGATACCGGGCACCATCTCCGGATGATTAGCGATGATATCGCTAGACACCTTGAGCGGGGGGCACGATTGGTTCGCTTGTTTGCCGAGCTGGGGAATTTTTTCCCACTTCTTCGTTTTGCTAACCTTGCATCACTGGAAGTACTTCCCGACCGCCGCGCATCTTGATATGTATTTTTAATACAACGGTCAAAGTTAGAATCCGGCGGAGGCAGTGGTGGTCGCTTCAGGGCATCGATAGTGCGCATCGCTTTCACTGGATCTAGTTTCTCCTTCGGAGGTGGAGTTTTCTTTGCAAAATGGGCCCTCAATTCGGCCTGACATATCTCCTCGTTTTCAGACTTGGTCCTCTCATATGGTAACTTTTCCAGAGGCTTGAGAGATGGACCGTATCTGTATTCCCTCCCGCCTATGCTTGTATTGCTAGCCGCTGGAGCGGCGGCAACTCTCTTCCGTCGTTTCTTACTAGGCGCCGGAGGAGCCGGAGCGGAGGTGTGTATCTTCCGCCGTTGCCGACGAGGCTGAGGAGGAGGCGTACTGCTCCGATGTGCCGGAGTAGGCGAAGGAGGAGACGGAGTGCCCTCACACGTCGGAGGAGCCGGAGAAGGAGGCGGTGTGCCCTGATCACTCGCCAGAGGAGGAGGAGGCAGAGTGCCCTGTTTCGCCTGAGGAGAAGGAGGAGGCGGAGGCGTCCAGTTTGGAAGCTTGATGTACTCCTTTTGCTATAGACATGTACTCCTCAGGACACGAACCAACTTATTCTCTCCTTCACCTATAGAGTGGTCAAGCTCGAGCTCCTCAAATTCCTTCATTACTTCATCCACCATCACAACAGCATAGCCATGTGGAATCAGACGGCAGTGAAAAGTTCCTTTGGGTTGAGGAGGTGTAACAGAGCCACAGCCGCCTTAAAAGTGAGGTTCCGCCATTTCGTCATAAGCTCACAATGTTGAGCCTCCGTGATCGTATCCACGGGGTAGCTAGGAGATGTGAAGTCAGGCCGAACGGGCTGTGTGGAAGCGACGCTGCTTCTCCGCTGAGATGGCGGGGTAGCTTCTTGTTGGGGAACGTCGCATGGGAAACAAAAATTTTCCTACGCACACGCAAACCTATCCATGGTGATGAGCATCTACGAGAGGGAGAGTGGATCTACGTACCCTTGTAGATCGCTAAGCGGGAAGCGTTAAGAAACGCGGTTGGTGTAGTCGAACTTCTTCGCGATCCAAATCGCCGAGCGTCCCGCGATCCAATCACGAACCGTCCCGCGAACACATCATGATCCGTCCCGTGAACTCATCACGATCCGTCTCACGATCTTGATCACGATCTGTCCCACGAACTCATCACGATCCGTTCCGTGATCACATCACGAACCGTCCCGCGATCTCGATCACGGTCCTTCCGATCTAGCGCCGAACGGACGGCACCTCCGCGTTCAGCACACGTGGAGCTTGATGACGATCTCCACCGTCTCGATCCAGCGAGAGAAGGTGGAGAGGAGAGAGAGTTCACCGGCAACGTGACGGAGCTCCGGTGTTGGTGGTGGAGCAATTCCGGCAGGGCTTCGCCTAAGCGCTGCGGAACTACGATCTAGAGGAGAAACTATGCACCGGTGGAACGGGTAGCACGTGGCCGGAAATTCTGTCCAAAAACCACCCAATCCACTAGTATATATAGGAGGAGAGGAGAGGAGAGGCAGCCAAGGCCTTTGGGTCGGCCGAAATAGGAGGTGGGAGCAATCCTACTTCACCTCCAATCCTAGTTGGAGTAGGATTGCCTCCTATTGGCTGATTTTCCACTTTTTGCTTTAGGACTTTCTCTCCTGCGCCATGGGCCTGTGTGGCTGTTTTACCAGCCCACTAAGTGATGGTTATTATTCTCCCACAGCCCATGGACCTCTTGGGGTCGAAGTACCCCTCCCGGAGGTCTCCCGTTACACTACCGGCACTCCCGGTACACTACCGATGAGCCCGAAACTTTTCCGGAAAACAAACTGGGACTTCCTATATATGAATCTTTACCTCCGGACCATTCCGGAGCTCCTCGTGATATCCGGGATCTCATCCGGGACTCCGAACAAACTTCGGTCACCACCATACATAACTCTACACTACCGAAACGTCACCGAACCTTAAGTGTGCACACCCTACGGGTTCGAGAACTAGGTAGACATGACCGAGACACCTCTACGGTCAATAACCAATGGCGGGACCTGTACGTCCACATTGGTTCCTACATATTCTACGAAGATCTTTATCGGTCGAACCTCTATGTCAAGGATTCAGTTAATCTCGTATAACGTTCCCTTTGTTCTTCGGTATGTTACTTGCCCGAGATTCGATCGTCGGTATCTCCATACCTAGTTCAACCTCGTTACCGGCAAGTCTCTTTACTCGTTCTGTAATACAAGATCCCACAACTAACAATTAGTCACATTGCTTGCAAGGCTTATTGTGATGTTGCATTACCGAGTGGGCCCCGAGATACCTCTCCATCACACGGAGTAACAAATCCCAGTCTCGATCCATGCCAACTCAACAGACACCATCGAAGATACCTGTAGAGCACCTTTATAGTCACCCAGTTACGTTGTGACGTTTGATACACACAAGGCACTCCTCCGATATCTGTGAGTTGCATGATCTCATGGTCATAGGAACATATACTTGACATGCAGAAAACAGTAGCAATAAACTAACACGATCATATGCTATGTTTGTAGTTTGGTTCTTATCCATCACATCATTCTCCTAATGATGTGATCCCGTTATCAAATGACATTTCATGTCCATGGCTAGGAAACCTTAACCATCCTTTGATCAACGAGCTAGTCCATTAGAGGCATACTAGGGACATGGTTTTGTCTATGTATCCACACATGCATTTAAGTTTCCGATCAATACAATTATAGCATGGATAATAAACGATTATCATGAACAAGGAAATATGATAATAACTAATTTATTATTGCCTCTAGGGCATATTTCCAATAGTCTACCACTTGCACTAGAGTCAATAATCTAGTTCACATCACCATGTGATTCGCATTGTTATGAATCTAACACCCAATGAGTTCTGGGGCTCGATCATGCTTTGCATGTGAGAGAGGTCTTATAGTCAACGGGTCTGCGATATTCAGATCCGTGTGTACTTTGCAAATCTCTATGTCAAACCGTAAACACTGCTACCACACTCCACTTGGTACTATTTCCAAATGGCTGCTCCACTATACGTATCCAGATTGCTACTACTAGTCATCCGGATAGGTGTTAAAGCTTGCATCGACGTAACTCTTTACGACGAACTCTTTATCGCCTCCATAATCAAGAAACATTTCCTCAGTCCTCTGGTTACTAAGGATAATTCCGACCGCTGTCCAGTGATCCACTCCTGGACCACCCTTGTACCCCTTGACAGACTCATGGCAAGGCACACATAGGTGCGGTACACAACATGGCATAATATAGAGCCTATGGCTAAGGCATAGGGGACGACATTCGTCATTTCTCTTTCTTCTGACACTGTCGAGCTTTGAGTCTCACTCAACTTCACACCTTACAAATCAGACGAGAACTATTTCTCTGGCTGATCCATTTTGAACTCTTTCAAAATCTTGTCAAGGTATGCACTCATTGAAAGTCTCATCAAGCATCTTGATCTATCTCTATAGATTTTGATGCTCAACAATTAGGTAGCTTTATCCAGGTCTTCCTTTGAAAAACACTTTTCAAACAACCTTTTATGCCTTCCAGAAATTCTACATTATTTACGATCAACAATATGTCAACCACATATACTTATCAGAAACTCTACAGTGCTCCCACTCACTTTATTGCAAATACAAGTTTCTCGTAAACTTTGTATAAACTACAGAAACTTTGATCAACTCATCAAAGTGTATATTCCAACTCCGAGATGCTTGCTTCAGTCCATGGAAGGATCACCAAAGCTTGCACACCTTTTAGCATCCTTAGGACTGACAAAACCTTCTGGTTGTATCACATACAACCTTTCCTCAAGTAAACCGTTAAGGAAACGATGTTTTGACATCCATCTGCCAGATTTCATAATTGAAAACACAGCAACTGCTAACATAATTCCAACAGACTTTAGCACCACTACGAATGAGAAAGTCTCATCGTAGTCAACTCCTTGAACTTGTCACAAACATCTTTGCAACAAGTCGAGCTTTACAAATAGTGACATTCACCATCAGTGTCTGTCTTCATTTTAAAGATCCATTTGTCCTCAACGACCTGCTGTCCAACGAGCAAGTCTACCAAAGTCTATACTTGGTTTTCATACATGGATCCTCTCTCGGATTTCATGGCCTCTAACCATTCGTCGGAATCCAGGCCCATCATCGCTTCTCCATAGCTCGTAGGTTCATCGTTGTCCAACAACATGGTCTCCAAGACAGAGTTGTCGTACCACTTAGGAGCAGTACACATCCTTGTCGACCCACGAAGTTCGATAGTAACTTGATCCTGAAGCTTCATGATCATCATCATTAACTTCCTCTTCAACTAACGTAGGCTTCACAGAAACATCTTTCTGCGCTGCGCTACTCTCTGGTTGAACAAAGGTTTAACAACCTCATCAAGTTCTATCTTCCTCCTACTCAATTCTTTCGAGAGAAACATTTCCTCGAGAAAGGATCCATTTAAGCAACACACACTTTGCACTAGGATCTGAGATTGAAGGTTCACCCAACTGATCTTAGGGTATTCTATGAAGATGCATTTGTCCGCCTTGGGTTCGACCTCATTAGGTGAAAACATTTTCCACACAAGTGTCACAGCCCCAAATATTAAGAAATGACAGCTTAGGTTTCTATCAAACCATAATTCACACGGTGTCATCTCAACGGATTTAGATGATGCCGTATTTAAAGTGAATGTAGTTGTCTCTAATGCATAACCCCAAAAATTATAGTAGTAAAATGATAAGAGACATCACAGTATGCACTATATCAATAGAGCATGACTATGATGTTCGGACACACCATCACACCATGGTGTTCCAGGTAGCGTTAGTTGTGAAACAAATCTCACATTGTCTTAAGTTGTATGCCAAACTCGTAACTCAGATATTCACCTCCACGATCATATCGCAGTCATTTTTATCTTCTTGTCACGATGATCTTTAAACTTCACTCTGAATTTGCTTGAACCTTTCAAACGATTCAGACTTGTGTTTCATTAAGTAAATATACACTATATCTACTCAAATCATCAGTGAAGGTAAGAAAATAACGATATCCACTGCACGCTACAAGACTCACTAGATTGCATACATCAACATGTATCATTTCCAATGAATCACTTGCCCGCTCCATCCAACGGGGTCCTTTAGTCATGTTGCCCAAGAGGCATGGTTCGCATGTCTCAACCGATTCAAAATCGAATGAGTCCAAATATCCATCACCATGGAGTTTCTTCATGCACTTTATACCAATATGACATTTTGCGGCAGTGCCACAAGTATGTGGTGTTGGGAGACGTAGTAGTAAATCAAAAATTTCCTACGTTCACCAAGATCTATCTATGGAGAAACCAGCAACGAGAGGGGAGAGATTGCATCTTCATACCTTTGAAGATCGCTAAGCGGAAGCGTTACAAGAACGCGGTTGATGGAGTCATACTCGCAGCGATTCAGATCGCGGTAGATCCGATCAAGTGCCGAACGGACGGCACCTCCGCGTTCAACACACGTGCAGCCCGGTGACGTCTCCAACACCTTGATCCAGCAAGGAGGAAGGAGAGGTTGGGGAAGGTCTCCAACAGCAGCACGACGGCGTGGTGGTGGTGGAGTAGCAAGGTATTCCGACAGGGCTTCGCCTAAGCGCTGCGGAGGAGGAAGAAGAGAGGTAGGGCTTCGCCGTGAGAGAGAGAGATCAAATCCTCTCTCAAAACATCCAAAACCTCAAGTATATATAGGAGGAGGGACGTGGAGGGCTGGCTTGGCCTCTACTCCAAAGAGGAGATGGCCGGCCGAATTAAAGGGAGAGTCCACCTCCCACAAGGGAGGTGGATCTCCTCCTTTTAAATCCTTTTTGCCTTATCTCCTTATCTCCAGCCGCATGGGCCTTTAGCAAAAGTCTTGCCCAGCCCAATAAGGGCTGGCACACTTTATCTAACAGCCCATGTGGTCCTTTGGTCGTCACACCCCTCCCGGGGGTTATCCGGCACCCTCCCGGCACTCCCGGTACACTACCGATGAGCCCGAAAACTTTCCGGTGACCAAAACTGGACTTCCTATATATCAATCTTTACCTCCGGACCATTCCGGAGCTCCTCGTGACGTCCGAGATCTCATCCGGGACTCCGAACAACCTTCGGTAATCACGTATACCTTTTCCCTATAATCCTAGCGTCATCGAACCTTAAGTGTGTAGACCCTACGGGTTCGGGAGACACGTAGACATGACCGAGACACCTCTCCGGTCAATAACCAACAGCGGGATCTGGATACCCATGTTGGCTCCCACGTACTCCACGATGATCTCATCGGATGAACCACGATGTCAAGGATTCAATCAATCCCGTATACAATTCCCTTTGTCTATCGGTATGATACTTGCCCGAGATTCGATCGTCGGTATCCCCATACCTTGTTCAATCTCGTTACCGGCAAGTCTCTTTACTCGTTCCGTAATACATCATCCCGTGACTAACTCCTTAGTCACATTGAGCTCATAATGATGATGTCTTACCGAGTGGGCCCAGAGATACCTCTCCGTCACACGGAGTGACAAATCCCAGTCTCGATTCATGCCAACCCAACAGATACTTTCGGAGATACCCGTAGTGCACCTTTATAGCCACCCAGTTACGTTGTGACGTTTGGCACACCCAAAGCATTCCTACGGTATCCGGGAGTTGCACAATCTCATGGTCTAAGGAAACGATACTTGACATTGAAAAGCTTTAGCAAACGAACTACACGATCTTGTGCTATGCTTAGAATTGGGTCTTGTCCATCACATCATTCTCCTAATGATGTGATCCCGTTATCAATGACATCCAATGTCCATGGCCATGAAACCGTGACCATCTATTGATCAACGAGCTAGTCAACTAGAGGCTCACTAGGGACATGTTGTGGTCTATGTATTCACACATGTATTATGGTTTCCGGTTAACACAATTATAGCATGAACAATAGACAATTATCATGAACAAGGAAATACAATAATAACCATTTTATTATTGCCTCTAGGGCATATTTCCAACATGTGGTACTATCATTATTTAACTTTGTATCTTTTGACATCAATGTTATGAACATGTGTATTACTACGATGAAGATTTCAACAAACCATTCTCACTGGGTGCATGACCATTGAAGGTATTATTCATGTAAACAGAATAACTATTATTCTCTAACTTAAATGAATAACCGTATTGCAACAAACATGATCTAATCATGTTCATGCTCAACGCAAAACACGAAATAACATTTATTTAGGTTCGTCACTAATCCTGAAGGTAGAGAGAGCGTGCGATGTTGATCACATCAACCTTGGAAACATTTCCAACACACATCGTCACCTCACCCTTAGCTAGTTCTCTGTTTATTCCGTAGCATTTATTTCGAGTTACTAACATTTAGCAACCAAACCGGTATCCAATACCCAGGTGCTACTAGGAGTACTAGCAAGGTACACATCAATAACTCGTATATCAAATATACTTCTGTCGATGTTGCCAGCCTTCTTATCTACCAAGTATCTAGGGTTGTTCCGCTTCAGCGACCTCTCACCTCATAATAGAAGCACTTAGTCTCGGGTTTGAGTTCAACTTTGGGTTGCTTCATTGGAGCAGCAACTGACTTGCTATCCATGAAGTTTCCCTCCTTGATCTCGCCCTTTTCGAAACTACTGGTTTGATTAACCATCAACACTTGACGCTCCTTCTTGATTTCTACCTTCGCGGTGTCAAACATCGCGAACAGCTCAGGGATCAATACTTCTATCCCTGGTGTATTATAATTCATCACTAAGTTCTAGTAGCTTTAGTGACAGTGACTTGGAGAACTATATCAATCGCTATCTTATCTGGAAGATCAACTCCCACTTGATTCAAGCGATTGAAGTACCCAGACAATCTGAGTACATGCTCAACGATTGAGCTATTCTCCTTCATCTTACAGGCAAAGAATCTTGTTGGAGATCTCACATCTCGCAACATAGGCACGAGCCTGAGATCACAATCTCTGCTCCTAGAATATCTCATATGTTCCATGACGTTCAAAACGTTTCGGAGCCTCAATTCTAAGCCGTAATGCATGACGCACTAAACTATCAAGTAGTCATCGAAACGTGCCTGTCAGATGTTCACAACATCTATAGACGATGCTAGAGGGGGTGGCGCACCGAGCGGTGCATTAAGGACATAAGCCTTCTGTGCAGCAATGAGGACAATCCTCAGATCACGGACCCAGTCCGCAATATTGCTACCAACATCTTTCAACTCTATTTCTCTAGGAACATATAAAAATTTAAGGGAGCTACAGCGCGAGCTAGTAATCTACAACATAATTTGCAAAGACACTTTGACTATGTTCATGATAATGAGTTCAATTAATCATATTACTTAAGAACTCCCACTCAAATTGACATCCCTCCGATCATTCGAGTGATACATGATCCAAATTCACCAACTCAAGTCCGATCATCACATGAGTTGAGGTGGCTGCAATGGTGAACATCATCATGTTGATCATATCTACTATATGACTCATGTTTGACCTTTCGGTCTCTTGTGTTCCGAGGCCATGTCTGTACATGCTAGGCTCGTCAAGTTTAACCCGAGTGTTCTGCATGTGCAACACTGGCTTGCACCCGTTGTATGTGAACGTAGAGTCTATCACACCCGATCATCACGTGGTGTCTCAACACGACGAACTTTCGCAACGGTGCACACTCGGGGAGAACACAATTTATCTTGAAAATAAGTGAGGGATCACCTTATAATGCTACCGCCGTCCTAAGCAAAACAAGGTGCATAAAAAGGATTAACATCACATGCAAATCATAAGTGACATGATATGGCCATGAACTTGTGCTTTTGATCTCCATCTAGAAAGCACCGGCATGATCTCCATCGTCACCGGCATGACACCATGATCTCCATCATCTTGATCTCCATCAACGTGTCGCCATCGGGGTTGTCACGCCCTACATGCTTCTACTACTAGTGCTACCGTAGCGATAAAGTAAAGCATTACATAGCGCTTAATGATTGACACGCAGGTCATACAATAATTAAAGACAACCCTATGGCTCCTGCCGGTTGCCGTATTCAACGACATGCAAGTCGTGACATTCTATACATCACATGATCATCTCATACATCACATATATCTCATCATGTAATTGGCCATATCACATCACAACATACCCTGCAAAAACAAGTTAGACGTCCTCTAATTGTTGTTGTATGTTTTACGTGGTTGCTACGGGTATCTAGCAAGAACGATTCTCACCTACGCATAAACCACAACGATGATACATAGATTGCTTTTCAACCTTCTCAAGGACCGCCTTTGTCGAATCCGATCCAACTAAAGTAAGAGAAACTCTCACCCGCAAGCCATCTATGCAACAAGTTGCGTCGAGGGAACCGGTCTCTCGTAAGCGTACGAGTAATGTTGGTCCGGGCCGCTTCATCTTACAATCCCGCTGAACCAAAATCCGACCAAGGGAGGAAGCAATCTAAGCATCAACGCCCACAAACCTTTTGTGTTCTACTCGAGATCTCATCGAACCATCAACCTAGCTCTGATACCACTGTTGGGGAACGTCGCATGGGAAACAAAAAATTTCCTACGCACACGCAAACCTATCCATGGTGATGAGCATCTACGAGAGGGAGAGTGGATCTACGTACCCTTGTAGATCGCTAAGCGGGAAGCGTTAAGAAACGCGGTTGGTGTAGTCGAACTTCTTCGCGATCCAAATCGCCGAGCGTCCCGCGATCCAATCACGAACCATCCCGCGAACACATCATGATCCATCCCGTGAACTCATCATGATCCGTCTCACGATCTTGATCACGATCTGTCCCATGAACTCATCACGATCCGTTCCGTGATCACATCACGAACCGTCTCGCGATCTCGATCACGGTCCTTCCGATCTAGCGCCGAACGGACGGCACCTCCGCGTTCAGCACACGTGCAGCTTGATGACGATCTCCACCGTCTCAATCCAGCGAGAGAAGGTGGAGAGGAGAGAGAGTTCACCGGCAGCGTGACGGCGCTCCGGTGATGGTGGTGGAGCAATTCCGGCAGGGCTTCGCCTAAGCGCTGCGGAACTACGATCTAGAGGAGAAACTATGCACCGGTGGAACGGGTAGCACGTGGCCGGAAATTCTGTCCAAAAACCACCCAATCCACTAGTATATATAGGAGGAGAGGAGAGGAGAGGCAGCCAAGGCCTTTGGGTCGGCCGAAATAGGAGGTGGGAGCAATCCTACTTCACCTCCAATCCTAGTTGGAGTAGGATTGACTCCTATTGGCTGA
Organism: Hordeum marinum; assembly: GCA_022496015.1. Lineage (NCBI taxonomy): Eukaryota > Viridiplantae > Streptophyta > Magnoliopsida > Poales > Poaceae > Hordeum > Hordeum marinum. The sequence goes on along the minus strand of CM039673.1, from coordinate 568,212,667 downwards.
TTTTCCACTTTTTGCTTTAGGACTTTCTCTCCTGCGCCATGGGCCTTTGTGGCTGTTTTCCCAGCCCACTAAGTGCTGGTTATTATTCTCCCACAGCCCATGGACCTCTTGGGGTCGAAGTACCCCTCCCGGAGGTCTCCCGGTACACTCCCGGCACTCCCGGTACACTACCGGCACTCCCGGTACACTCCGGAAACCAAACTGGGACTTCCTATATATGAATCTTTACCTCCAGACCATTCCGGAGCTCCTCGTGATGTCTGGGATCTCATCCGGGACTCCAAACAAACTTCGGTCACCACCATACATAACTCTACACTACCGAAACGTCACCGAACCTTAAGTGTGCAGACCCTGCGGGTTCGAGAACTATGTAGACATGACCGAGACACCTCTATGGTCAATAACCAATGGCGGGACCTGGACGTCCACATTGGTTCCTACATATTCTACGAAGATCTTTATCGGTCGAACCTCTATGTCAAGGATTCAGTTAATCCCGTATAACGTTCCCTTTGTTCTTCGGTATGTTACTTGCCCGAGATTCGATCGTCGGTATCTCCATACCTAGTTCAAGCTCGTTACCGGCAAGTCTCTTTACTCGTTCTGTAATACAAGATCCCGCAACTAACAATTAGTCACATTGCTTGCAAGGCTTATTGTGATGTTGCATTACCGAGTGGGCCCCGAGATACCTCTCGGTCACACGGAGTAACAAATCCCAGTCTCGATCCATGCCAACTCAACAGACACCATCGAAGATACCTGTAGAGCACCTTTATAGTCACCCAGTTACGTTGTGACATTTGATACACACAAGGCACTCCTCCGATATCTGTGAGTTGCATGATCTCATGGTCATAGGAACATATACTTGACATGCAGAAAACAGTAGCAATAAACTGACACGATCATATGCTATGTTTGTAGTTTGGGTCTTATCCATCACATAGTTCTCCTAATGATGTGATCCCGTTATCAAATGACATCTCATGTCCATGGCTAGGAAACCTTAACCATCCTTTGATCAACGAGCTAGTCCATTAGAGGCATACTAGGGACATGGTTTTGTCTATGTATCCACACATGTATTTAAGTCTCCGATCAATACAATTATAGCATGGATAATAAACGATTATCATGACCAAGGAAATATGATAATAAATAATTTATTATTGCCTCTAGGGCATATTTCCAACACTTCTGGGGTAGCTTCATGCCGCTGAGATGGTTGGCCGGCAGCTCGCTGGCTCTCAACTTCCTCTTGCTTTTGTAGTCTTGCATTGAGCTTCTGAATTTCGCTCAGTTCCGCTTTCCTCTTTCTCTACTGGCTTCTCTAACCGCCTGTGTTGGGAAACCCAACCTTCCATGGAACGGAGCCTGGTGTGCCTTGTGTTCGTCCAGGGTCCTCAACATTTCCTAGGGCCTCAGTCAGCTCGTCCTTCTCTCTGGCGTGAATGAACGTCCCTTCTTGCGCTGTGGTCATATACTTCTGAAGCTTGTTCATGGGCATTGCAAGTTGCTCGTCCGTCCAACGGCACTTCCCTATTTCAGGGTCCAAAGTTCCCGCAACCCTGAAGAACCAAGTCCTTGAACGGTCTGGCCAGTTCAATGTCTGTGGGATGATGTTTTTAGCAATCAAGTCATTCTCAACTTTGTCCCACAACGGTCGGGCTTTGAGGTAGCCACCTGACCCCGTGTGATGGTGATACTGCTTCTTTACAGCATTGACCTTGTTTGTCTCTGACATTTTCTTACTCTTGTCCGATGTCTTGTAGTCCACAAATGCGGGCCAGTAATCTCTTATCTTCTCAAATCGGTCGGTGAATTGTGGAGTGTTCCCTTTGTTGACAAACTTTGATTTCAACTCATTCTTCCACCTCCTGAATAGATCTGCCATCTTATTAAGAGCACACGCCTTGACCAGTGGCTCTATAACTGGCTTATTCAGATCCTCCTCTGGTGGTAGGGTGAAATTTGCCTTCAGCGCGGTCCAAAGATCATCTTTCTGTCTATCGGTGACATAATCACCTTCAGGGGCGCCGTCCTTAGGATTATTCCATTGCTTGATGCTGATCGGGATGTTGTCCCTAACAATAGCTCTGCACTGAGCAGAAAATGCGTTCTTGGTCCACTTGGGTTCAATCAGATGGCCATCATTCATGAGTGCTGTGATTGTGAACCTTTCATCCTTGTGCAACCTCTTCTTCCAGCCTCGTCTCGTTACCGAAGTTTGGCTTGATCCGGAGGGCTATAAAAGAAGAAAGAAGAGTTAATTAATAATGTACATACCAAAACAATTAATGCATCAATTAGCTAGTCAGCACAGGCTTAATTAATATATATATATATACATACCTCGCTGGACTTTGCAATAGCTCCCTCCTCCGATCGGTCACCGGAGCCGTCATCATGGTCTCCTTCTTCCTCCGACATTCGGTCGCCGGAGCCATCATGATCATGTTCTTCCTCCTCCATTGTTCGATCACCGGAGCCGTCATAATCCTCTCCTTCCAGACCATCGGTGTCATTGAGAAACGACAAGATATCACGCCCGCCGTGGATTATGTCCCCCAACAACTGTTCTTGTTCTTCGTCTCTTGGATCCATAGTTTCTGCAAAAATTACAACATGGCAATTAATATGTAAACATGAATGTTCGACGTCCGGACCGCCTCTCTCATCAATGTCTGATGTCTAGACCGCCTCTCTCATGAATGTCAAACAAGGGATTCTGTTAACTTTTAAGGGATTTAATTAACAAAATGGCGTCATTCTGAATGTGCAGAAAATGGTTCATATTTTTCCTGATCTCATCTACCCTTCTATATGTCACCTTGTCTAGTGTCAAAAGATTCAAGAAAACCAAGGCTTCATCATTAGCTGGAAGTACCAGGCGCATAATCGTACGAAGCTCTCCAAAATTGTTGTGTAACGGAGTCCCGGATAGGATAATTAATTAGCTTTTTGGTACGAAGTTTAGCAAGAGCCTTCCGAATATCGCTATTTGGAAGGCCTTTGCTGAAATTCGTACCAAAAAGCGAATTATTCTATCCGGGGCTCCGTTCCAAAACAACTTTGAAGAGCTTCATAGCATCATATGCATGTTACTTCCGGCTAATGATGAAGCCATGGATTTCTTCAATACTTTGACAGACAACATGACATATAGAAGAATATATATATATAGATGAGATCAGAAAAAAATTGGATCAACTTGTGCACATCCATAATGGGGCCATTCTTGATATATCTATGTTACCGGAGTTTTCTTCATTTAACTTGGTAAATTTGGGTGGCCTCGACAATGCTTCTAGGGTTTGGGGTGGTCTCGACAACACTTCTAGGGTTTGGGGTGGCCTCGACAATGCTTTTTCAGTCCCGGTTTGGGTGGCCTAAAGAGTTTATCGTGTAGGGACGGGGTAGATCGACAACGACACTCCTTCTTCTAGGGTTTGGGTGGCCTCGATAGTTGGTCGGGTGAGTGGACCGCCTCTCTCTCATGCATGTCTGACGTCCCCTGTCATGTTGAAGTTATCAGGGAGGGGGTAGATCGACAACGACGCTCTTTATTCAAGGGTTTGGGTGGCCTCGATAGTTGGTCGGGCGAGCGGACCGCCTCTCTCACTCATGCATGTCCGACGTCCCCCCTCATGTCGAAGTTATCGGGGAGGGGGTAGATCAACAATGACACTCTTTCTTCTAGGTTTTGGTGCTGGGGAACGTTGCATGGGAAAGAAAAAATTTCCTACGCAGACGCAAGATCTATCCATAGTGATGAGCATCTACGACAGGGAGAGTGGATATACATACCCTTGTAGATCGCCAAGCGGGAAGTGTTAAGAAACACGATTGGTGTAGTCGAACGTCTTCACGATCAAAATCGCCGAGCATCCCGCGATCTCATCACGATCCGTCCCGCGATACAATCACGATCCGTCCTGCTAACTCATCACGATCCATCCCGCGATCTCATCACGATCCATCTCGCGATCTTGATCACGGTCCTTCCGATCTAGCGCCGAATGGACGGCACCTTCGCGTTCAGCACACGTACAGCTCGAAGAGGATCTCCGCCTTCTTGATACAGCAAGAGGGAGCGGAGAGGTAGATGAGTTCTCCGGCAGCGCGACGGCGTTGCGGCGATGGTGGTGGAGCTATTCCAGAAGGGCTTCGCCTAAGCACCGCTAAAAACCAATCTAGAGGAGAAACTATGATCTAGAGGAGAGGTAGCACGTAGCTATTAGGGTTAGCTTTTTCCTCTAAATCCTCTAGTATATATAGGAGGGAGGGAGGGGAGGAGGCAGCCTCAAACCCTCAAGGTTTGGTCTAAAATTGGAGGTGGAGGAGTCCTACTCCAATCCTATTAGGAGTAGGATTCCTCTTTTCCACTTGGAAACTCTTTCCACCTCTCCACCTTTGGATTTTTTTCCTTCTCAAACCACTCCAGCCGCATGGGCCCTTAGAAGAGGCTTCGGCCATACCACCAGGGGCTGGTTTACCTCCTCCCATATCCCATGTAGCCTCTTGGGTCGAAATACCTGTCCTGATGGTCCCCTGGTACACTACCAGCACTCCCGGTTCACTACCGATGAGCCCAAAACTTTTCCGATGACCAAAACAGGACTTCCTATATATCAATCTTTACCTCCGGACCATTCCGGAGCTCCTCATGACGTCCTGGATCTCATCTAGGACTCTGAACAACCTTCTATCATCACCATACATAACTCTATACTACCGAAACGTCACTGAACCTTAAGTGTGCAGACCTTGCGGGTTCGAGAACTATCTAGACATGACCGAGACACCTCTACGGTCAATAACCAAAAGTGGGACCTGGATGCCCATATTGGTTCCTAGATATTCTACGAAGATCTTTATCGGTCGAACCTCTATCTCAAGGATTCAGTTAATCCCGTATGATGTTCCCTTTGTTCTTCGGTATGTTACTTGCCAGAGATTTGATCGTCGGTATCTCCATACCTAGTTCAACCTCGTTACCGACAAGTCTCTTTACTCGTTCCGTAATACAAGATCCTGTGACTAACACTTAGTCACATTGCTTGCAAGGCTTATTGTGATGTTGTATTACCAAGTGGGCCCTGAGATACCTCTCCGTCACACGGAGTAACAAATCCCAGTCTTGATCCATGCCAACCCAACAGACACCCTCAGAGATACTTGTAGAGCACCTTTATAGTCACCTAGTTACGTTGCAACATTTGATACACACAAGGTACTCCTCCGGTGTCAGTGAGTTGCATGATCTCATGGTCATAGGAACAAATACTTGACATGGAGAAAACAGTAGCAATAAACTGACACGATCATATGCTACATTTGTAGTTTGGGTCTTGTCCATCACATCATTCTCCTAATGACGTGATCCCATTATCAAATGACATATCATGTCCATGACTAGGAAACCATAGCCATCTTTGATCAACGAGCTAGTCTATTAGAGGCATACTAGGGACATGGTGTTGTCTATGTATCCACACATGTATCTGAGTTTCCGATCAACACAATTTTAGCATGGATAATAAATGATTATCATGAACAAGGAAATATCATAATAACCAATTTATTATTGCCTCTAGGGCATATTTCCAATAGTCTCCCACTTGCACTAGAGTCAATAATCTAGTTCACATCACCATGTGATTCACATTGTTATGAATCTAACACCCAATGAGTTCTGGGGCTCGATCATGCTTTGCATGTGAGAGAGGTCTTATAGTCAACGGGTCTGCGACATTTAGATCCGTGTGTACTTTGCAAACGTCTATGTCAAACTGTAAACACTGCTACCACACTCCACTTGGAGCTATTCCAAATGGCTGCTCTACTATACGTATCTGGATTGCTACTAAGAGTCATCCTGATTGGTGTCAAAGCTTGCATCGACGTAACTCTTTATGAAGAACTCTTTCTTACCTCCATAATCGAGAAACATTTCCTTAGTCTTTTAGTTACTAAGGATGATCTTGACCGTTGTCCAGTGATCCATTCCTGGATCACTCTTGTACCCCTTGATGGACTCATGGCAAGGCACACACAGGTGCGGTACACAACATGGCATACTATACAGAGCCTATGGCTAAGGCATAAGGGACGACATTTGTACTTTCTCTTTCTTTTGCCATGGTCGAGCTTTGAGTCTCACTCAACTTCACACCTTACAAAGCAGGCGAGAACACTTCTCGCTAACTAATCCATTTTGAACTCTTTCAAAATCTTGTCAATGTATGTACTCATTCAAAGTCTCATCAAGCATCTTGATCTATCTCTATTGATCTTGATGCTCAACAATTAGGTAGCTTTATCCAGGTCTTCCTTTGAAAAACTCCTTTTAAACAACCCTTTATGCTTTCTAGAAATTCTACATCATTTCCGATCAACAATATGGCATCCACATATGCTTATCAGAAACTCTATAGTGCTCCCACTCACTTTATTGTAAATACAAGTTTCTCATAAACTTTGTATAGACTCAAAAACTTTGATCACCTCATCAAAGTGTATATTCCAGCTCCGAGATGCTTGCTTCAGTCCATAGAAGGATCACTGAAGCTTGCTCACCTTTTAGCATCCTTAGGACTGACAAAACCTTCTGGTTGTATCACATACAACTTTTCCTCAAGTAAACTGTTAAGGAAATGATGTTTTGTCATCCATCTGCTAGATTTCATAATTGAAAATGCAGCAACTACTAACATAATTCCAACAGACATTAGCATTGCTACGAGTGAGAAAGTCTCATCGCAGTCAACTCTTTGAACTTGTCGGAAACTTCTTTGTGACAAGTCAAGCTTTACAAATGGTGACATTTACCATCAGTGTTTGTCTTCATCTCAAAGGTCCATTTGTACTCGATGACCTGCCGTCCAACGGGCAAGTCTACCAAAGTCTATACTTGGTTTTCATACATGGATCCTTTCTCGGATTCCATGGCCTCTAACCATTTGTCAGAATCCGGGCCCATCATCGCTTCTCCTTATCTCGTAGGTTCATCGTTGTCCAACAACATGACCACCAAGACAGGGTTGTCATACCACTCAGGAGCAGTACGCATCCTTGTCGACCTACAAGGTTTGATAGTAACTTGATCCGAAGCTTCATGATCATCATCATTTACTTCCTCTTCAACTGACATAGGTTCCACAGAAACATCTTTCTGCGCTACGCTACTCTTTGGTTGAAACAAAGGTTCAACAACCTCATCAAGTTCTATCTTCCTCCCACTCAATTCTTTCGAGAGAAACTTTTTCTCGGGAAAGGACCCATTTTAGCAACAAACACTTTACGCTTGGATCTGAGATAGAAGGTTCACCCAACTGTTCTTAGGGTAATCTATGAAGATGCATTTGTCTGCTTTGGGTTCGAGCTCATTAGGTGAAAACATTTTTCCACACAAGCATCACAGCTCCAAATATTAAGAAATGGCAGCTTAGGTTTCTATCAAACCATAATTCACACGGTGTCATCTCAACGGATTTAGATGGTGCCCTATTTAAAGTGAATGTAGTTGTCTCTAATGCATAACCCCAAAACTATAGTAGCAAAACGATAAGAGACATCATAGCCCGCACCATATCCAATAGAGCACAACTATGACATTTGGACACACCATCACACTATGGTGTTCTAGGTGGCGTGAGTTGTGAAATGACTTTCACATTGTCTAAAGTTGTATGCCAAAATCCTAACTCAGATATTCACCTCCACGATCATATCGCAGACATTTTTATCTTCTTGTCACGATGATCTTAAACTTCATTCCGAATTTGCTTGAACTTTTCAAATGATTCAGACTTGTGTTTCATTAAGTAAACATACACTATATCTACTCAAATCATCAGTGAAGGTAAGAAAATAACAATATCCACCGCACGCTACAAGACTCATTGGATTGCATACATCAACATGTATCATTTCCAATAAATCACTTGCCCGCTCCATCCATCTTGAAACGGGGTCCTTAGTCATCTTGCCCAAGAGGCATGGTTCACATGTCTCAACCGATTCGAAATCGAATGAGTCATAAGATCCATCAGCATGGAGTTTCTTCATGCGCTTTATACCAATATGACATTTAGCAGCAGTGTCACAAGTATGTGGTACTATCATTATTAACTTTGTATCTTTTGTCATCAATGTTATGAACATGTGTATTACTATGATCAAGATTCAACAAACCATTCTCACTGGGTGCATGACCATTGAAGTTATTATTCATGTAAACAGAATAACAATTATTCTCTGACTTAAATGAATAACCGTGTTACAATAAACACGATCTAATCACATTCATGCTCAACGCAAAACACCAAATAACATCTATTTAGGTTCGTCACTAATCCCGAAGGTAGAGAGAGCATGCGATGTCGATCACATCAACCTTGGAAACATTTCCAACACACATCGTCACCTCACCCTTAGCTAGTCTCCGTTTATTTCGTAGCTTTTACTTCGAGTTACTAACATTTACCAACCGAACCGGTGCTACTAGGAGTACTAGCAACGTACATAGCAATAACAAGTATATCAAATATTCTTCTGTCGACATTGCCAGCCTTCTTATCTACCAAATATCTAGGGTTGTTCCGCTTCAGTGACCTCTCACCTCATAATAGAAGCACTTCGTCTCAGGTTTGGGTTCAACTTTGGGTTTCTTCACCGGAGCAACAACTGACTTCCCATCCATGAAGTTTCCCTCCTTGACCTTGCCCTTCTCGAAACTAGTGGTTTTACTAACCATCAACACTTGATGCTCCTTCTTGATTTCTACCTTCGCGGTGTCAAACATCACGAACAGCTCAGGGATCATTATTTCTATCCCTGGCATTTTATAGTTCATCACCAAGTTCTAGTAGCTTAGTGAGAGTGACTTGGAGAACTATATCAATCACTATCTTATCTGGAAGATCAACTCCCACTCGATTCAAGCGATTGTAGCACCCAGACAATCTAAGCACATGCTTAATGATTGACCTATTCTCCTTCATCTTGTAGGCAAAGAATCTTGTTCGAGATCTTATATCTCGCAACATGGGCACGAGCCTGAGATCCCAATTTCAGCTCTTAGAACATCTCATATGTTCCGTTATGTTCAAAACGTTTTGGAGCCTCAATTCTAAGCTGTAATGCATGACGCACTAAACTATCAAGTAGTCATCGGAACGTGCCTGTCAGATGTTCACAACATCTACAGACGATGCTAGAGGGGGTGGCGCACTGAGCGATGCATTAAGGACATAAGCCTTTTGTGCAGCAATGAGGACAATCCTTAGATCACGGACCCAGTCCGCAATATTGCTACCATCATCTTTCAACTCTATTTCTCTAGGAACATATAGAAATTCAAGGGAGCTACAGTGTGAGCTAGTAATCTACAACATAATTTTGCAAAGACACTACTGACTATCTTCATGATAATGAGTTCAATTAATCATATTACTTAAGAACTCCCACTCAAATTGATATCCCTTCGGTCATTCGAGTGATACATGATCCAAATTCACCAACTCAAGTCCGATCATCACGTGAGTTGAAGTGGTTTTAATGGTGAACATCATCATGTTGATCATATCTACTATATGACTCATGTTCGACCTTTCGGTCTCTTGTGTTCCAAGGCCATGTCTGTACATGCTAGGCTCGTCAAGTTTAACCCGAGTGTTCTGCATGTGCAACACTATCTTGCACCCGTTGTATGTGAACATAGAGTCTATCACACCCGATCATCACGTGGTGTCTCGACACGACGAACTTTCGCAACGGTGCACACTCAGGGAGAACAAAATTTATCTTGAAATTTGTTGGAAATATGCCCTAGAGGCAATAATAAATTAGTTATTATCATATTTCTTTGTTCATGATAATTGTTTATTATCCATGCTATAATTGTATTGATTGGAAACACATTAAATGTGTGGGTAAATAGACAAAGACTTTGTCCCTAGTATGCCTCTAGTGAACTAGCTCGTTGATCAAAGATGGTCAAGGTTTCCTAGCCATTGGCATGTGATGTCATTTCATAATGGGATCACATCATTAGGAGAATGATGTGATGGACAAGACCCAAACTACAAATGTAGCATATGATCGTGTCAGTTTATTGCTACTGTTTTTTGCGTGTCAAGTATATGTTCCTATGACCATGAGATCATGTAACTCACAGACACCGGAGTGCCTTGTGTGTATCAAACATCGCAACATAACTGGGTGACTATAAAGGTGCTCTACAAGTATCTCTGAGGGTGTCTGTTGAGTTGGCATGGATCAAGACTGGGATTTGTTACTCTGTGTGACGGAGAGGTATCTCAGGGCCCACTCGGTAATACAACATCACAATAAGCCATGCAAGCAATGTGACTAAGTGTTAGTCACGGGATCTTGTATTACGAAACGAGTAAAGAGACTTGCTGGTAACGAGGTTGAACTAGGTATGGAGATACCGACGATCGAATCTCGGGCAAGTAACATACCGAAGAACAAAGGGAACATCATACGGGATTAACTCAATCCTTGACATAGAGGTTCAACCGATAAAGATCTTCATAGAATATGTAGGAACCAATATGGGCATCCATGTCCCGCTATTGGTTATTGACACCAAGATGAATTGTGTTCTCCCTGAGTGTGCACCATTGCGAAAGTTCATCGTGTTGAGACACCACATGATGATTGGGTGTGATAGACTCTACGTTCACATACAACGGGTGCAAGCCAGTCTTGCACATGCAGAACACTGGGGTTAAACTTGACGAGCCTAGCATGTACAGACATGGCCTCGGAACACAAGAGACCGAAAGGTCAAACATAAGTCACATAGCAGATATGATCAACATGATGATGTTCACCATTGAAACCACCTCAACTCACGTGATGATCGGACTTGAGTTGGTGAATTTGGATCATGTATCACTCGAATGACCGGAGGGATGTCAATTTGACTGGGAGTTCTTCAGTAATATGATTAATTGAACTCATTATCATGAACATAGTCAGTAGTGTCTTTACAAATTATGTTGTAGATTACTTGCTCACGCTGTAGCTCCCTTGAATTTCTATATGTTCCTAGAGAAATAGAGTTGAAAGATGATGGTAGCAATATTGCAGACTGGCTCCGTGATCTGAGGATTGTCCTCGTTGCTACACAGAAGGCTTATGTCCTTAATGCACCGCTCGGTGCGCTAACCCCTCTAGCGTCATCTGTAGATGTTGTGAACATCTGACAGGCATGTTCTGATGACTACTTGATAGTTTAGTGCGTCATGCATTACGGCTTATAATTGAGGCTTCGAAATGTTTTGAACGTCACAGAACATATGAGATGTTCTAAGAGCTGAAATTAGGATCTCAGGCTCGTGCCCGTGTTGCGAGATATGAGATCCCCAACAAGATTCTTTGCCTGCAAAATGAAAGAGAATAGCTCAATCATTGAGCATGTGCTCAGATTGTCTGGGTGCTACAATCGCTTGAATCGAATGGGAGTTGATCTTCCAGATAAGATAGTGACTGATATAGTTCTCAAGGTCACTGTCACTAAAGCTACTAGAACTTCGTGATGAACTATAAAATGCCAGGGATAGAAATAATGATCCCTGAGCTATTCGTGATGTTTGACACCGCGAAGGTAGAAATCAAGAAGGAGCGTCAAGTGTTGATGGTTAGTCAAACCACTAGTTTCGAGAAGGGTAAGAGCAAGGAGGGAAAATTGATGAATAGCAAGTCAGTTGCTGCTCCAGTGAAGCAACCCAAAGTTGAACCCAAACCCGAGACTAAGTGCTTCAATTATGAGGAGAGCGGTCGTTGAAGCGGAACAACCCTAGATACTTGGTAGATAAGAAGGCTGGCAACGTCGACAGAAGTATATTTGATATACGTGTTAATGTTGTGTACCTTCCGAGTACTCCTAGTAGCACCTGGGTATTGGATACCGGTTCGGTTGCTAAATGTTAGTAACTCGAAATAAAAGGTACGGAATAAACGGAGAACTAGCTAAGGGTGAGGTGACGATGTGTGTTGGAAATGTTTCCAAGGTTGATGTGATCAACATCGCATGCTCTCTCTACCTTTGGGATCAGTGACAAACCAAAATAAATGTTATTTGGTGTTTTGCGTCGAGCATGAACGTGATTAGATCGTGTTTATTGCAACACGGTTATTCATTTAATTTGGAGAATAATGGTTATTCTGTTTACATGAATAATACATTCAATGGTCGTGCACCCAGTGAGAATGGTTTGTTGAATCTTGATCATAGTAATACACATGTTCATAACATTGATGCCAAAAGATACAAAGTTAATAATGATAGTACCACATACTTGTGGCACTGCCGCTAAATGTCATATTGGTATAAAGCGCATGAAGAAACTCCATGCTGGTGGATCTTAGGACTCATTTGATTTCGAATCGGTTGAGACATGCGAACCATGCTTCTTGGGCAAGATGACTAAGGACCCCGTTTCGAGATGGATGGAGCGGGCAAGTGATTTATTGGAAATGATACATGTTGATGTATGCAATCCAATGTGTCTTGTAGTGTGAGGTGGATATCGTTATTTTCTTACCTTCACTGATGATTTGAGTAGATATAGTGTATATTTACTTAATGAAACATAAGTCTAAATCGTTTAAAAGGTTCAAGCAAATTCAGAGTGAAGTTTAAGATCGTCGTGACAAGAAGATAAAAATGTCTGCGATATGATCGTGGAGGTAAATATTTGAGTTACGAGTTTGGCATACAACTTTAGACAATGTGAAAGTTGTTTCACAACTCACGCCACTTGGAACACCATAGTGTGATGGTGTGTTCGAATGTCATAGTCGTGCTCTATTGAAAATGGTGCTTGCTATGATGTCTCTTATCGTTTTGCTACTATAATTTTGGGATTATGCATTAGAGACAACTACATTCACTTTAGATAGGGCACCATCTAAATTCGTTGAGATGACACCGTGTGAATTATGGTTTGTTAGAAACCTAAGCTGTCATTTCTTAATGTTTGGTGCTGTAACACTTATGTGAAAAAGGTTTTCACCTAATGAGCTCGAACCCAAAGCGGACAAATGCATCTTCATAGAATACCCTAAAGACAGTTGGGTAAACCTTCTATCTCAGATCCAAGCATAAAGTGTTTGTTGCTAAAAGTGGGTCCTTTCTCGAGAAAGAGTTTCTCTCGAAAGAATTGTATGGGAGGAAGATAGAACCTGATGAGGTTGTTGAACCTTTGTTCAACCAGAGAGTAGCGCAGCGCAGGAAATGTTTCTGTGAAGCCTACGTTAGTTGAAGAGGAAGTTAATGATGATGATCATGAAGCTTCTGATCAAGTTACTATCAAACCTCGTAGGTTGACAAGGATGTGTACTACTCCTGAGCGATACGACAACCCTGTCTTGGAGGTCATGTTGTTCGACAACAATGAACCTACGAGCTGTGGAGAAGCGATGATGGGCCCGGATTCCGACAAATGGTTAGAGGCCATGAAATCCGAGAAAGGATCCATATATGAAAACCAAGTATAGACTTTGGTAGACTTGCTCGTTGGACGATAGGTCGTTGAGTACAAATGGATGTTTAAAATGAAGACAGACGCTCATGGTAAATGTAACCATTTGTAAAGCTCGACTTGTTGCAAAGAAGTTTATGACAAGTTCAAGGAGTTGACTGCGATGAGACTTTCTCACTCGTAGCAATGCTAAAGTCTATTGGAATTAAGTTAGCAATTGCTGCATTTTCAATTACGAAATATGGCAGATGGATGTCATAACATCGTTTCCTTAACGGTTTACTTGAGGAAAGGTTGTATGTGATACAACGAGAAGGTTTTGTCAGTCCTAAGGATGCTAAAAGGTGTGCAAGCTTCGGTGATTCTTCTATGAACTGAAGCAAGCATCTCGGAGTTGGAATATACACTTTGATGAGGTGATCAAAGTTTTTGAGTCTATAAAAGTTTACGAGAAACTTGTATTTACAATAAAGTGAGTGGGAGCACTATAGAATTTCTAATAAGTATATGTGGATGACATATTGTTCATCGGAAATGATGTAGAATTTCTAGAAAGAATAAACGGTTGTTTGAAAAGAGTTTTTCAAAGGAATACCTGGATAAAGCTACCTAATTGTTGGGCATCAAGATCTATAGAGATAGATCAAGATGTTTGATGAGACTTTCAATGGGTACATACCTTGACAAGATTTTGAAAGAGTTCAAAATGGATCAGTCAGAGAAAGAGTTCTCGCCTGATTTGTGAGGTGTGAAGTTGAGTGAGACTCAAAGCTCGACAACAGCAGAAGAAAGACAAAGGATGAATGTCATCCCCTATGCCTTAGACATAGGCTCTATATAGTATGTCATGATGTGTACCGCACCTATGTATGCCTTTCCATGAGTCCGTCAAGGGGTACAAGCGAGATCCAGGAGTGGATCACTCGACAGCGGTCAATATTATCCTTAGTGACTAAAAGACTAAGGAAACGTTTCTCGATTATGGAGGTGATAAAGGGTTCATCGTAAAGAGTTACGTCGATGCAAGCTTTAACAGTAATCCGGATGACTCTTAGTAGCAATCCGGATACGGATAGTGGAGCAGCCATTTCGAATAGTACCAAGTGGAGTGTGGTAGCAGTGTTTACAGTTTGACATAGAGATTTGCAAAGTACATACGGATCGGAATGTCACAGACCCATTAACTATATGACCTCTCTCACATAAAAAGCATGATCGAGCCCCCGAACTCATTGGCTGTTAGATTCATAACAATGCGAGTCACATGGTGATGTGAACTAGATTATTGACTCTAGTGTAAGCGGGAGACTGTTGGAAATATTCCCTAGAGGCAATAATAAATTAGTTATTATCATATTTCCTTGTTCATGATAATCGTTTATTATCCATGCTATAATTGTATTGATTGGAAACACATTACATGTGTGGGTAAATAGACAGACACTTTGTCCCTATTATGCCTCTAGTGAACTAGCTTGTTGATCAAATATGGTCAAGGTTTCCTAGCCATTGGCATGTGATGTCATTTGATAAGGGGATCACATCATTAGGAGAATGATTTGATGGAAAAGACCCAACCTACAAATGTAGCATATGATCATGTCAGTTTATTGCTACTGTTTTCTGCATGTCAAGTATATGTTCCTATGACCATGAGATCATGTAACTCATGGACACCGGAGGAGTGCCTTGTGTGTATCAAACGTAGCAACGTAACTGGGTGACTATAAGGTGCTCTACAGGGATCTCTGAGGGTGTCTGTTGAGTTGGCATGGATCAAGACTGGGATTTGTTACTCCGTGTGATGGAGAGGTATCTCAGGGCCCACTCGGTAATACAACATCACAATAAGGCTTGCAAGCAATGTGACTAAGTGTTAGTCACGAGATCTTGTATTACGGAACGAGTAAAGAGACTTGCCGGTAACGAGGTTGAACTAGGTATGGAGATACCGACGATCGAATCTCGGGCAAGTAACATACCGAAGAACAAAGGGAACATCATACAGGATTAAGTGAATCCTCGACATAGAGGTTCAACCGATAAAGATCTTCGTAGAATATGTAGGAACCAATATGGGCATCCCTGTCCTGCTATTTTTTATTGACCGTAGAGGTGTCTCGGTCATGTCTACATAGTTCTCGAACCCGCAGGGTCTTCACACTTAAGGTTTGGTGACGTTTCGGTAGTATAAAGTTATGTATGGTGGTGATTGAAGGTTTTTTGGAGTCCCGGATGAGATGCCGGACGTCACGTGGAGCTCTGGAATGGTCCGGAGGTAAAGATTCATATATAGGAAGTCCTGTTTTGGTCGCCGGAAAAGTTTCGGGCTAATCGGTAGTGTACCGGGAGTGCCGGTAGTGTACCGGGAGACCACCTGGAGGGGTATTTCGACCCAAGAAGATTCATGGGTTGTGGGAGAGTAAATACCAGCCCTTAGTGGGCTGGTGGAAGTCCCACACAAGGCCCATGCGGCTAGGGAAGAAAAGCCCAAAGGAAAAAAGGTGGAAAAACCCAAAAAAAGGAGGAATCCTAGTCCTACTAGGATTGGAGGAGGAGTCATCCTCTCCTCCCCACTTCGGCCGATCCAAAGGAGGCTTGGACCTTGCGCCAAGGCCTCTCCTCCCTCCCTACTATATATACTAGTGGTTTTAGGGTTTTTGCATTAGTTTTTTCAGCCACGTGCTACCCATTCCTCCAGCGCATAGTTTCTCCTCTAGATTGGATTTTTGCAGTGCTTAGGCGAAGCCCTGCCGGAATAGCTCCACCACCATCGCTGGAGCGCCGTCACACTACCGAAGAACTCTTTTACCTCTCCACTCCCTCTTGCTAGATCAAGAAGGCGGAGATCGTCATCAAGCTATACGTGTGCTGAACGCGGAGGTGCCGTCCGTTCGGCGCTAGATCGAAAGGACCGTGATGAGATCGCGGGACGGATCGTGATGAGTTCACGGGACGGATCGTGATTGGATCGCGGGACGTATCGTGATGAGATCTTGGGACACTCAGGGATTTGGATCGTGAAGACGTTCGACTACACCAACCGCGTTTCTTAACGCTTCCCGCTTAACGATCTACAAGGGTATCTAGATTCACTCTCCCTCTCGTAGATGCTCATCACCATGGATAGATCTTGCATGTGCGTAGGAGATTTTTTGTTTCCCATGCAACGTTCCCCAACAAAATTAAGTGAGGAATCACCTTATAATGCTACCGTCATCCTAAGCAAAACAAGGTGCATAAAATGATTAACATCACATGCAAATCATAAGTGACATGATATGGCCATGAACTTGTGCTTTTGATCTCCATCCTGAAAGCACCGGCATGATCTCCATCGTCGCCGGCATGACACCATGATCTCCTTCATCTTGATCTCCAACAACGTGTCACCATCGGGATTGTCACGCCCACCATGCTTCTACTACTATTGCTACCGTTTAGCGATAAAGTAAAGCATTACATTGCGCGTAATGATTGACACGCAGGTCATACAATAATTAAAGACAACCCTATGGCTCCTGCCGGTTGCCGTACTCATCGACATGCAAGTCGTGATATTCTATACAACACATGATCATCTCATACATCACATATATCTCATCATGTAATTGGCCATATCACATCACAACATACCCTGCAAAAACAAGTTAGACATCCTCTAATTATTGTTGCATGTTTTACATGGCTGCTACGAGTATCTAGCAAGAACAATTCTCACCTACGCATAAACCACAACGGTTATACATAAGTTGTTTTTCAAACTTTCAAGGACTACCTTAGTCGAATCCGATCCAACTAAAGTAGGAGAAACAGACACATGTCAGCCATCTTTGTGCAATGAAGTTACACGTTAGTCGATGGAACCGGTCTCTCGTAAGCGTACGAGTAAGGTTGGTCCAGGACGCTTCATCCCACAATACCGCTGAACCAAAACATGACCAAGGGAGGAAGCAATCTAAGCATCAACGCCCACAAACTCTTTGTGTTCTACTCGAGATCTCATCTACACATAGACCTAGCTCATGATGCCACTGCTGGGGAACGTTGCATGGGAAACAAAATATTTCCTATGCAACACGCAATATCTATCCATAGTGATGAGCATCTACGAGAGGGAGAGTGGATCTACATACCCTTGTAGATCGCTAAGCGGGAAGCATTAACAAACGCGGTTGGTGTAGTTGAACGTCTTCGCGATCCAAATCGCCGAGCATCCCGCGATCTCATCACGATCCATCCCGTGATCCATTCATGATCCATCCCGCGAACTCATCACGATCCGTCCCGCGATCTCATCATGATCCATCTCGCGATCTTGATCACGGTCCTTCTGATCTAGCGCCGAATGGACAACACCTCTGCGTTCAGCACACGTATAGCTCGATGATGATCTCCGCCTTCTTGATCCAGCAAGAGGGAGAGGAGAGGTAGATGAGTTCTTCGGCAGCGCGATGGCTTTGCGGTGATGGTGGTGGAGCTATTCCAGCAGGGCTTCGCCTAAGCATCGCTGAAAACCGATCTAGAGGAGAAACTGTGATCTAGAGGAGAGGTAGCACGTGGCTATTAGGGTTAGCTTTTTCCTCTAAATCCTCTAGTATATATAGGAGGGAGGAGGCAGCCTCAATCCCTCAAGGTTTGGTCGAAATTGGGGGTGGTGGAGTCCTACTCCAAAACCCTCGTTTGGTGGAAATTGGAGGTGGAGGAGTCCTACTCCAATCCTATTAGGAGTAGGATTCCTCCTTTCCACTTGGAAACTCTTTCCACCTCTCCACCTTTGGATTTTTTCCTTCTCAAACCACTCCAGTCGCATGGGTCCTTAGAGGAGGCTTCGGCCAGCCCACCAGGGGTTTGTTTACCTCCTCCCACATCCCATGTAGCCTCTTGGGTCGAAATACCTGTCCCGATGGTCCCCCGGTACACTACCGGCACTCCCGATACAATACCAATGAGCCCGAAACTTTTCCGATGACCAAAACAGGACTTCCTATATATCAATCTTTACCTTCGGACCATTCCGTAGCTCCTCGTGACGTCCGGGATCTCATCCGGGACTACGAACAACCTTCGATCACCACCATACATAACTCTATACTACCAAATAAACGTCACTGAACCTTAAGTGTGCAGACGCTGCGGGTTCGAGAACTATGTAGACATGACCGAGACACCTCTACGGTCAATAACCAATAGCGGGACCTGGATGCCCATATTGGTTCCTACATATTCTATGAAGATCTTTATCGGTCGAACCTCTTTGTCAAGGATTCAGTTAATCCTGTATGATGTTCCCTTTGTTCTTCGGTATGTTACTTGCCCGAGATTTGATCGTCGGTATTTCCATACCTAGTTCAACCTCGTTGCCGGCAAGTCTCTTTACTTGTTCCGTAATACAAGATCCCATGACTAACACTTAGTCACATTGCTTGCAAGGCTTATTGTGATGTTGTATTCCGAGTGGGCCCTGAGATACCTATTCGTTACACGACGTAAAAAATCCCAGTCTTGATCCATGCCAACCCAACAGACACCCTCGGAGATACCTGTAGAGCACCTTTATAGTCACCCAGTTACGCTGCGACGTTCGATACACACAAGGTACTCCTCCGTTGTCAATGAGTTGCATGATCTCATCGTCATAGGAACAAATACTTGACATGTAGAAAACAGTAGCAATAAACTGACACGATCATATGCTACGTTTGTAGTTTGGGTCTTGTCCATCACATCATTCTCCTAATGACGTGATCCCGTTATCAAATGACAACTCATGTCCATGACTAGGAAACCATAGCCATATTTGATCAACGAGCTAAGCTATTAGAGGTATACTAGGGACATGGTGTTGTCTATGTATCCACACATGTATCTGAGTTTCCGATCAACACAATTATAGCATGGATAATAAACGATTATCATGCACAAGGAAATATGATAATAACCAATTTATTATTGCCTCTAGGGCATATTTCCAACATTTGGGTGGCCTCGATAGTTGGTCGGGTGAGCGGACCGCCTCTCTCTCATGCATGTCCCTCCTCATGTCGAAGTTATGAGGGAGGGGTAAATTTGAACTTAGAGTTACATCCATCCATTCATCCATCCATACATACACATACATATATACATGGACCAAACATTGCTATGAACAAAAAATATTCTATGAACAAAAAAACATCATATGAACATGACTAAAAAATTCATCATATCCAAAATTAGTATAGCATTTTGGTGTGACAATGATCACATCTATTTTTTTGACCAAAAAATGCTATGAACATAAGCTCATAGCGGGGCTCGGGTGACGATGGGGCAGGGGCGTGGGGTCGGGGGCGAGGATGCCGCCGCCGACGACGGCGGGGACGGGCCGGGGCCGGGGCGCGGCCGGGTTGATCGGGGGCAGGCCAGGGGCGCACGACGACGGTGACGACGGCGACGGCGACGGCGGGGGCGAGGCATGGGCGCACGGTGCCGGTGACGGTGACGACGGCGATGGCGACGGCAGTGACGAACGACGTCAGGGAAGAAGGGGTCGCAGGCGCTGGCATGGTGCTTCCCCGGGCAAACGAACGGGCAGAGGCAATGAGGTCGAGCGCGGGGAGGCTTCCGGACCGGTCGGAATGGCGAGAGGAGGGCCACGCATCGGGGCAGGGCAGGGCGAGGGCGTCGACGGCGACGGCGACGAGGAAGCAGGGCGCGGTGATGGGAGAAATTGGGAAAAAATCCTAAGTGCTTGCTTATATAGCCCAACCATTCGTCCCGGTTGGATCCACCAACTGGGACCAATGCCCACCATTAGTCCCGGTTGGTGGCTCCAACCGGGACCAAAGGTCAGTTTTCGCCAGGCGAAAGGGCGGAAAGCACAGACCATTGGTCCCGGTTGGTGGCTCCAACCGGGACAAATGGTGGGCATTGGTCTCGGTTGGTGGCTCCAATCATGACGAATGGTGGGCATTGGTCCCGGTTCGAGCCACCAACCGGGACCAATAGCCTGGCACAGCGGTGTGGTGGAAGTTTAGTCCCACCTCGCTAGTTGAGTAGCACTCCGACTGGTTAATAAGCGCCGTTGCGGCAACGGTTTCAAGCTCCTCTCTATTGCAGGCCTATGGGCCTAACTAATCTGTCTCTGCCTGTTCGTCCTACTGGGCTCGCCGGCCTGAATCCTGCCGTTGGCCGAGTAGGTGGCATTTTTTAATCTTTTTTTATCGTTTACTTCTTAGTCCAATATTTTTTTTGCTTTTTAGTTGATTCTTGTTAGTTCATTAGTTTTACTATTAAAGTTTTTATAAAATTAATACTTTGATAATTTTAGTTAATATTATTTTGATTCTTTTTAGTTGATTCCTTTTGCTATTTAAAAATATTATATTTAATTGATTCTTTTTAGTTCATTCATTTTACTGTTAAAGTTTTTAACAAATAAATATTTTGATAATTTTAGTTAATATTATTTTGATTATTTTTGCTATTGAAAAATATTATATTTAATTGATTCTTTTTAGTTCATTCCTTTTACTATTTAAGTTTTTAACAAATAAATACTTTGATAATTTTAGTTAATATTATTTTGATTCTTTTTAGTTAATTCTTTTTGCTATTGAAAAATATTATATTTAATTGATTCTCTTTAGTTCATTCCTTTTACTATTAAAGTTTTTAACAAATAAATACTTTGATAATTTTAGTTAATATTATTTCGATTCTTTTTAGTTGATTCTTTTTGCTATTGAAAAATATTATATTTAATTCATTCTTTTTAGTTCATTCTTTTTTGAAGTTGGCATGGTATCATCATTTCACCCACATAGCATGTCATAAAAAGTTGAGAGGGTTACGGCAAAAACTGGATGCACTTCATGTACAAAATGGACAATCTCTTTCGAACTATCATGGTTTCATACGAAAACTCATCTGTTACAAAAGGCATTTCATTTCTTCACATGTAACTGCAATGATATAGTTGTGGAGAGAAAGTCTTCACTTTTTCTTCGCTTGTGTCCGTTGCTTATTGCGCCGTAACCATGGATAATCTTCATTGTTTAACAGGGTGCTTGGGTCAGCCTTGACTTTGAAGGGAGAAATTTCATGAAAATTTTCATAATATTCAGACATGTCTATCTTTCCCTCCAATCCCACGATGTCTCTTTTTCCTAAAAGAACTATGTGGCGCTTGGCTCATCGTATGATGTATTCGCTTCCTTATCTTTTCTTTTTCTCGGTATGGTAGACATGTCCTTCACATAGAAAACCTGCGCCACATCATTGGCTAGGACGAATGGTTCGTCTGTGTACCCAAGATTGTTCAGATCCATTGTTGTCATTCCGTACTGTGGGTCTTCCTGTACCCCGCCTCTTGACAGATTGACCCATTTGCACTAAAACAAAGGGACCTTGAAATTATGTCCGTCAAGTTCCCATATGTCCACTATGTAACCATAATATGTGTCCTTTTCCCTCTTGGTTTTTGCATCAAAGCGGACACCGCTGTTTTGTTTGGTGCTCTTTTCATCTTGGGCGATCTTGTAAAATGTATTCCCATCTTGGGCCAACGAGTACAGCTCATCAGAAACAGTGTTGTCACCCATGAGACGTGTTTGCAACCAACTGCCGAAAGTCCTGATGTGTTCATATGTAATCCAGTCGTCACACTGCTCCGGGTGTTTACAGCACAGAATATTCTTGTGTTCATCGACATATGGGTCACCAAGGTGGAATTCTGTAGAACTGTGTAGTGTTCTTGAGACCAAGAATGCCTGTCCCTACATATTATTGAGTCCGCTCCTAGCGTGCCTTTTCCAGTCAGTATCCCCTCATACCGCGATTGAGGGAGACCAATGTTCTTAAGGTAAGGAATGAAGTCAACACAAAACCCAATGACATCCTCTGTTTGATGGCCCATGGAGATGCTTGCTTCTGGCCTAGCGCGGTTACGAACATATTTCTTTAAGACTCCCATGAACCTCTCAAAGGGGAACATATTGTGTAAAAATACAGGGCCCAGAATGACAATCTCGTCAACTAGATGAACTAGGACGTGCGTCATGATATTGAAGAAGGACGGTGGGAACACCAACTCGAAACTAACAAGACATTGCACCAAATCACTCCTTAACTTTGGCAGGATTTCTGGATCGATCACCTTATGAGAGATTGCATTGAGGAATGCACATAGCTTCACAATAGCTAATCGAACGTTTTTCGATAGAAGCCCCCGCAATGCAACCGACAGCAGTTGCGTCATAATCACGTGGCAGTCATGAGACTTTAGGTTCTGGAACTTTTTCTCTACCATATTTATTATTCACTTTATATTCAACGAGAAGCCAGACGGGACCTTCATACTGAGCAGGCATTCAAAGAAGATTTCCTTCTCTTTTTGGTAAGAGTGTAGATGGCAGGACCTTCATACTGCTTTGGATGCATGCTGTTCCTCCCGTGTCTCCGGTGTATCTTTTGTTTTCCCATAAACTCCCAAGAAGCCTAGCAGGTTCACGAACAGATTTTTTTTGTCACGTGCATCACGTTGATTGCAGAGCGGACCTCTAGGTCTTTCCAATAGGGTAGGTCCCAAAATATAGATTTGTTCTTCCACATGGGTGCACGTCCCGCATCATCAGTCGGAACAGATAGTACGCCAGGACCCTTTCCAAATATTACTTGTAAATCATTAACCATATCAAGTATGTGATCACCAGTACGGAGGGCGGGTTTCTTCCGATGATCTTCCTCACCTTTGAAATGCTTTCCTTTCTTTCGACATTGATGGTTGGTGGGAAGAAATCGACGGTGCCCCAGGTACACATTCTTCCTGCATTTGTCCAAATATATACTGCCGGTGTCATCTAAACAGTGTGTGCATGTGTGGTATCCCTTGTTTGTCTGTCCTGAAAGGTTACTAAGAGCAGGCCAATCGTTGATGGTTACAAACAGCAACGCATGTAGGTCAAATTCCTCTTGTTCGTTCTCATCCCACACACGTACACCTCTTCCATTCCATAGCTATAAAAGTTCATCAACTAATGGCCTTAGGTACACATCAATGTCATTGCCGGGTTGCTTAGGGCCTTGGATGAGCACTGACATCATAATGAACTTCCGCTTCATGCACAACCAAGGAGGAAGGTTATACATACATAGAGTCACAGGCCATGTGCTATGCTTGCTGCTCTGCTCCCCAAAAGAATTAACGCCATTTGCACTTAAACCAAACCATACGTTCCTCGGGTCACCTGTAAAGTCGCTCCACTTTCTCTCGATGTTTCTCCACTGCGACCCGTCAGCAGGTTCTCTCAACTTCCCATCTTTCTTACGGTCTTTTTTGTGCCATTGCATCAACTCGGCATGCTTTTTGTTTCTGAACAGACGTTTCAACCGTGGTATTATAGGATCATACCACATCACCTTGGCAGGAATCCTCTTCCCGGTGCGCTGGCCCTCAACATCACCAGGGTCATCTCTTCTGATCTTATACCGCAATGCATCGCATAGCAAGCGTGCATTCAAATCCTCGTACACACCGCAGTAGAGGATGCAGTCATTAGGGCATGCATGTATCTTCTGCACCTCCAATCCTAGAGGACATAGAACCTTCTTTGCTTCGTACGTACCGTCAGGCAATTCGTTATCCTTTGGAAGCTTCTTCTTCATTATTTTCAGTAGCGAACTAAATCCCTTGTCAGATACACCATTGTCTGCCTTCCATTGCAGCAATTCCAGTGTGGTACCAAGCTTTTTGTTGTCATCTTCGCAATTTGGGTACAACCCTTTTTTGTGATCCTCTAACATGTGATCGATCTTCAACTTCTCCCTTTCACTTTCGCATTCTGTTTGTGAATCAACAATGACCCGGCGAAGATCATCATCGGGCACATCGTCTGGTTCCTCTTGATCTTTAGCTTTCCCCATTGTAGCATCACTTTATTCAGGGGGAGGGTAGTTGTCGTGATCCTCTTCTTATTCGTTGTCTTCCATCATAACCCCTGTGGCATAAAACCCTTCTGAAGTAGGTAGAAGTGACGGGTTTTAGAGTTGGAGAAAGACTTCGTATTCTCACAGACAGTACATGGACAAGGCATAAAACCATTCTACTTGTTTGCCTCAGCTGCTTCGAGAAAATTATGCAGGCCCTTAATATACTCGGAGGTGCAACAGTCACCGTACATCCACTGCCGGTTCATCTGCATGTGTTATAATAAAGTGTATTAAAAACCATTACAACATATCATGAATAGAGAAGTGACCAAATTAATAGAAATACATCATCACATTAAAGCCAAAGTACAATAATGACCAAAATAAATACGTACAGTTCATATATAGTTGTCATTATTGAACAACATATAGCTCTCTAGAGCATCTAATTAAAACATACATCGAAACTATGTAAAAAAATTAAGTGCAACAACAAATGCAATCATAACTGCTACTAAGGTACCAATTGATCCAACGGCGTAATGATACCAAGCCTCAGTAGGAATGGCATATTTTCTAATCTTTCCAAGCTTCAAGCGCATTGCATCCATCTTGGTCTTGTGATCGTCGACGATATCGGTAACATGCAACTCCAATCCCATATTGTCATCTTCAGTTCTTTTCATTTTTTCTTTCAAATGATTGATTTCTTTTCTATCTTTAGTTAACTTGTCGAGCAGAATTGCATAGTCGGTATCCATTTCTGGTTCAACTACTTTCTATAGATAAAAACATCTACGTCAAGTTGGTGGCATAATTAATTGTCATAGACATTAGATGTGTGAAATAGTTATATAAAACATAATATACAACATCTGAATAATAGACTGGACGAGGGCCGATGTGGGCGGATACCATAACCATGGCACTATATAATAACAAACAATAATAAAAGTAAGAAAATCATATGAGTAAGTATATTTTCTTTTAGCAAGAGGATAAGATCAAGAGGCTCACCACGCGCGGGCGATCGACGGCGGTTTCAGGACGGGGACGGGATAGGACGAACTGCCAAACCTAGACAAATCTTGATGAAAATGGAGTTTGGACAAGGAGCTTCGAGAGGAGAAAGCTTAATTTTGGCTTGGGCATTTCATCAAACACCTCATGTGCATAGGAGGTGAGCTAGAGCACCACAAAGCTCTCCCTTCGCCGGCCTGAAAAACCGAGCAATGTGGAGTGCATCACTGGTGAGGGGTATATATAGGGATCTCATTGGTCCCGGTTCGTGGCTGGAACCGGGACTAAAGGACCCCATTTGGTCCCGGATCCAGCCACGAACCGGGACCAATGATCGTGGGCCAGGAGCAAGGCACGTTGGTCCTGGTTCGTGTCTGGAACCGGGACCAAAGGTTCCAAACGAATCGGGACCAATGCCCCACGTGGCCCGCCCGGCCCCCTGGCCTCACGAACCGGGACCATTGCCCCCATTGGTCCCGGTTCGTGCCTGAATCGGGACTAATGGGCTGGCCCGGCCTGGACCAAAGCCCTATTTTCTACTAGTGTGGCTCATCATATATATGCACGTATTATGCTCGAGGACTTGGGTGTCCTCACACTACCATAATACAGTCCTATGCCGACGCCTCAGGCCGTCGGCATAGCACCGATTCCCGTCGGCATAGACCTATACCGACGGCCCCCGTCGGCGTAGCACCATCGGCACCATATACGTCGGCGTGCCCCAGGTTGCCGTTGGCATAGATGCTATGCCGACGGTGTCCGTACATCGATACCGACGGCCCCGACCGTGGGCATAGCTCCATGGCAAACGGCGTCCGGCAGCGCTACCGTCAAGAGCGTCGCATCACCGGCCGCCACATGTCGCACTATGCCGACGGCCTTACCGTCGGCATAGACTACCACGTGGCGGCCGGAGATGGTCCCTGGTGGCATACCTATGCCGACGGCCAGGGCCGTCGGCATAGGTCCGAAACTACGCCGACGGCATAGCCGTCGGCATACCCTGACACGTAGCGGCCACTGGTAGTTCCTGGGTGTGCCTACGCCGACGGCTCAGGCCATCGGCATAGGCTAAAAATCTACGCTGATGGCCTAGCCGTCGCCATATCTTACCACGTCGCAGCCGCTGGAAACTCGAACGCCCTCTATGCCGATGGCTTAGCTGTCGGCGTAGTTTTGTGCTGATTTTTTTTCTTTTCCTTGTTTCATACAAATTCATTTCAATTCAAAATATCAGGGTATATACAATGAAAAATAAATGCACAGCAGCACCATCAAGAGCATCATAAATATAAGTAGCGTAAACAGACGGACGTCATCAACACCACCACCATCACATCCTCACAACCAACAACATAAGGAGCTCCGGCCGTCGGCATAGACTGCCATGTGGCGGCCGGAGATGGTCCCTGGTGGCATACATATGCCGACGGCCGGGGCCGTCGTCATAGGTCTGAAACTACGCTGACAGCATAGCCATCGGCATACCCTGACACGTGGCGGCCGCTGGTAGTTCCTGGGCGTGCCTACAATATCAACACCACCACCATCATCACAACCACCATCACATCACCACCACCATCATCACATCCTCACAACCAACAACATAAGGAGCTCCGAAATATAAGTAGTGAAATACAAGTCATCTAAGAAGCGTAAAAAGAGCGCAAGTCATCTAAGGAGCGCCAGTACGTCCACCTCCAAGGTCGTCGACGCCAAGTCCGCCAAATCCCAGGTCTTCACTGCTAGCAGCAGCGCTACTGCCTCAGTGGATTGGAGTGACCGGGGTCTGTGACTCGGTATTGATGTGAACACCGGCACCATCACCAACGGATGAGCTACCGGTTCCCTGGATGTTTGAAAAGACATGTTGAGTGAATGATATTGTGTTGAATAAACAGTAAGCACTGGTTGAATAGTTTGGGGATGTACTAACCACCGTTGTCCCCGGTTGTTGTGCTCGAAATTCCTCGAAGGTAAGCAGCATTGGTTGTGGTCCTGCAGCTGATGGTGCTGGTTCCATTTCAGGAATCGTGCCGTTCCTCATGCTCTCAAACACGAGCTGCATGTTAATTGACAAAGCAAACACCAATGTCAGAAGAAATGAAAGTGTCAATATGGAAATGAAATGAAAGGGGCTAAACTAACCGTCATCATGCGAGTGTTGTGGTCCTGGACGGCTGCAACTCTCGCGCTCCACGCCATGGTCTCATGTCGTGTGTACTCCATGTAGGCCTACAATATGACGTGATGGAACTCATTAAACATCTAAATGTGGGAAATAAAGTGAGCAACAAAGATAAGAGGGAAAAATACTTACAGAGTGCCGCTCGGCTAGGAGGGACTGTGACTGCGTAGTGGTCGTGGGCGTGCGCTGTCTCAGGCTTGGGTCGGTAGCTCGGAGCTATGTGTAGGAGATAGAAGGAGTGGCCACAGCATCCAGAACCGGCTGTCGACCATGAGCCTTCGGTCACATGCCAACCACCGCCCTGTCGTCCAAAGGCGCCTTGATGGGGTCAGGTGTGTCAGGATGTAGATTCAGATACGCCACAGAGTAGTTCTTCTTCTTCTCCGCGGTCTTGCCGTAGTACTTGTCTTCCCCAGGCTTGGGCTTCCTCCGAGTATGGGCGATCTCCCACGCCTCCATGTGTGAGAGCGGCCGCTTGAGTTTCTCCTCCTACACCAACAAATAGACGTTAGTCATACATAAAAAAGTGAAGGTAAATAGAAGAAGATTGTTTAATGAGGTTAGTCATACCTGAAGTGTCTTGTGGAGAAAGTGGTTCCAGTTTCCCTGAGCATGTACTCCCTTCTTCCCTCGGTTACCCTTGTTTTTGCTGCTAGTAGCCGCCCAGGCTTCATCCTGACCACACCACAGGTCCACCAATGCCGCCCAGGACTCGTCTTTTCCACAACACCAATTTGGACACACCTACATAATAGGAAGCATAATGGCATGTCTAACACAAAACGATGAAATTTACCACAAACTTCGAAATGAAAAATCGTTAATACTTACCGACAAGTACTCGTCCCTCTCCAATGTAATGTGTCACGCCTTCACTCCTTCCTTGGTCATCTTCATACCAAGATAGTCGTGATAGTATTGCGTGATGGCCACCAACCGCATCTCGTACTGCATTTGGCGGGCCTTCTTCTTCGCTTGGCGCAGCACGATCTCGTCGACAGCGGCCTTGTGCTCTGGAAGAACTCGATAGTATTTCTACAATCATTCATGAAACCAGAATGGAAGAAGCCATGAGTTAAATCTTTAATGAAACCAGAATGGACGTGTGCTTGTGAAGAGAACTCACCCAAAAATTAGTGATCACGGCCTTAGCATGGGTCACATACTCCACGTGGGGGCCGCTTCCCAGTGCTCCCAGGTCTTAGCCAAAACCCAAAGATCCGGGTGCCTGACTGGATCCGAACAGTACAGCCCCGACCAGTATTCCTTCAACAAGACGGTGATGATGCCGTTGGGAACACAGGCCCCTTCAGGATGTACCCAGTTACTGCAAAAGATTTAAAGAATGAAAATATTAGGATGTGACAAGCAAAATAATTAAATTATGATTGAAATTATTTAGTGGAACTTACTCTATCCCCTTTGGCTCAATGAGCCACTTCTGCTCCTCGGCAGTAGGAATATGCTTTGGGACCTTTGCGTTACCACGCAACAATCCTTTATTGTTGCCATTCCTGCCACCAGCAGCGTCCCCACCACCACCATCATCCCCGCCTGCCTCCTCCTCATCCCTCACCCCAACCTCCTCCTCCTCCTTGTCCTCCTCCTCCTCCTCACCCCCTCCTCGCGAACCACCTCCTCCTCCTCGTCCTCCTCCTCCTAGGCAGAGGGTACCTCACTAGAGGAGGGCCTCGAAGGTAACACCCCTAAGTCGGTGAGGGTGCGTTCTTTCTCGCCGGGACCCCCTCTAGTGGCTCTCTCACCACCCCCTCGCCCTCCATGGGCTCTCCTCCCGCCCGCTCCTCCTCTAGGGGCACCTCTCCCTCTCTCTTCCTGTGAGGAGTCATCCTCAAGTAGTCGGCGGGTAACAGTACGTGCTCGACCACTCCGACTAGCAATGCCGACGACCTTGCGTATGAAACCCGTGCCATCAGCCTTCCCCTTGCCCATGTTCCACGAACCTGCATTGAAAATAGAATAAAAAATTGGTACATTAATAATGAAGGAAAAAGCATAATAATAAGCACATTACAAATAAGCATAAAAAGGCATATTCCTAAACCATAGGGAAAAAAGACATGAAACATACATTTGCTAGAAACCGTACGAATCATCACTGTTGTAACCGATTTCTCGCTCGGTCTCATCATCAGTATCAATCATATCATCTTCGTTGTCTGACGAAGGTGGAGGCTCTTCCTCATCATCAGCGTTTTCGTTTAACTTTTCTAGCATAAGTATGTCATTTTCATTAACAATGGTCTCACCATCAATCCGTGCATCGTCATCATTTGGATCCACATCATCATCGCTCAATGGTCTAGCGTCATCGTTTCTTACCACATCATCATCGGGTTGCTCTTGATAGAACACTCCCTCGTATGTCATGGTGTTAATGTTGTAGTAATCATCTTCGTTCGGGTCCGGTAGCTTACCATGTGGGCTCTTCTATATTGTATCGAGGCACCTTATTATGCAGATGGGGAACGTGGTCTGGATAGTACGATGTCCTGAGGTTTGACACCTCCTCTAGGATAAGTGCCTCAGCTATAGAAGCTTCAATCTTAGCTTTGTTTCCACATTTCTATCGGAGATGCTTGTTCTGTCTCTCAGGGCCATACTGCCAACGATTCTGCACAGCCCCCCCCCCCCCCAACAACACCTCTTTCGTGAGGTGCAGAATGAGATGTGTCATCGGAGTGAAGAAGCCTGGCGGAAAGATCTTCTCTAGCTTGACTATCAACTCCGGTGCCTTCTTATGCAATTGTTCAATCACATCTCTACTTACTTATTTAGCATAGAGCATGCGGAAGAAATGGCTTAGTTCGGCAAGCACTCGCTAGACATGCTCGAGGACATAGCCTCGAACCATCACCGGCATTATCCGCTCAATCCACACATGGTAGTCATGACTCTTGAGCTCGGTCACTTTGCCCGTTGAAAGATTGACTCCCTTACTTATATTTGATGCATAACCACCGGTGAACTTCAAAATGTGTTTCATCCAGATAAATACTTACTTCTTTTCTGGCGGTTTAAGGACAAAGTCAGCATCTGGCTTGAACCAGCTTCTTCGACCGCCTGTGGGAGGCTTCATGTTTAGACGGGGTCTATCACAAATTCTCTGTTGATCGGCTCTAGCTTTAAGGTTACCCTTCATCTTATCAGGAATGTTGAGGATCATGCGGAAAAGGGACTCTGCGACATTCTTTTCGGTGTGCATCACATCAATGTTGTAAGGAAGTTTGAGGTCCTTGAAATAGGGAAGCTTAAAGAAAGGGGTAATGTGAGTCCAGTTGTGCGTCTCACCATATCCCTCGAAGCGTTTTCTTTTGCCTTTGCCTTTGACTTTAGGCTTGAGAGCTTTTAGCTGAGCAAGAACATCTGCCCCCGAAAATGTTGGAATCTCGGTTACTTCATGGACAACCCGACCTTTCGTGAAGTTCTTCTTGTCTTCCCTGTCTGGTTGGTCTGGAGGGAGGAATTGTCGATGCAGGTCAAAGGCTGAATACTTGCCACCCTTCTACAGCCAAATCAAACGCAGAGCCTGCATGCACACTGGGCATGGCATCTTCCCACTTGTACACCATCCGCAGAATAGAGCATAGCCGGGAAAGTCATGCATGCAATACATCAACCAAACTTTCATCAAGAAATTTTTCTGCAGATGTTGGTCGTATGTCAACCTTGGGAAGTACCAAGAATGGTGCAAATCATCCACCAGTGGCTGCATAAACACTGCCAAATTCTTCCCCGGGTATTCAGGCCCTGGAATAATCAGCGACAAGAACATGGTGTTGCGTTGCATTAGGACACCTGGAGGGAGATTGAGCAGAATAACAAACACGGGCCAACAACTGTATGGATTGGTCGACATACCATATGGATTAACCCCATCACCTGTTATTGCAACTCTGACATTCCCACCCTCTGCTGCTTCCTCGGGGTATTCTTCATTGAATGACTTCCATGCTTCACGTTCTGATGGATGTACGATTTTATTTGGATGATACCTTTTACCTTCCTTGTGCCAGTTCATCATTTTGGCAGACTCCTCCGAGAACCAAAGGCGCTGCAGTCTTTGTATGAAATTGAGATACCAAAGAACCTTAGCAGGGATGGTTAGCTACCTTTTCTCACCATCCTCACCGACCACCTCAAGGTACCGAGATGAACCACACTCCCTACAGTACTTTTCATCCGCATACTCGTGCCTAAACAAAAGGCAATTCTTCGGACAAACATGTATTTTCTTATAATCCATAGAGAGTGCCTTCATGATTTTCTTTGTAGCATACATGCTTTTCGGCAGTTGATGACCCTCGGGGAGGCTGTTAGCCCGTACTCCCAGGAATGCTTCAAAGCATTTCTGGCTACAGCCATACTCAGCCTTGACTGCAATAAGTTGCGAGATGGCATCCAACTGAGATATTTTGGCACCCTCATAAAGAGGTTTCTTCGACGAGGCCAAGACCTCCAAGAAGGCCTTTGCGATTGCCTCCGGCTCCTCCAGTTCATTCTCTGAAGGTGTCGCATTTGTTGTTTCTACAACAATGATATCATCTAGCATGTCCCTGACCCCGTCGTCTTCATAACCAACGATGCGTTGTCGCATCACCTCCTCTCTGCCACGGTCATGCTCAGCTAAGTTTATCGGTGGCATGTCAAAGTTTGCCATATATCCGTGCGTGCGAAGGTGGTCAGTCATGTCCTTCTGATTTTTACGGTGACGTCTGCCACATCTCGCACATGGGCATGGTGGGATAATTCTCATTGGACTACGGAATATATCCTTCAAATACACATCAGTTTTCGCGATCCACTCTGATGTTACTCGATTCCGACGGAAAAAACCACTGTACATCCACTGATTATCTGCCATCCTCTGTTTTATTGGGAGCCACACAACAAAATTAAGGATTCATTTGAATTAATCACATCAAAATTTTATTTTCTTCAACGGTGAATCCAACATATCTAATAGGTAAAGATGGGTCCTAATCCCACCCAGGGATGTCTAGATTGAGTACGTTCTCCATGCTCTACCCCGTTCCGAGACAAAATTTCAGCAGCATCTCCCCGCTGTTCTCCAGATACACGTCTCGGCAAATAGCCGAGAGAATGTGCTCCGGAGAACAATGGGGAGGCGCCACCGAAATCTTGTCTCGAAATGGGGTAGGGCATGGAGAACGTACCCAATCTACACATCCTCGGGCTGTCCGTGGAAAACGCTGGACAATCCAAAAGAGTTGCGGTGATAAATATGCAATTGAATGCATATTTATCGATGCAACCCTCTCGGATGGGAGACGCCTAGGTTATGGGACTTGACGTGAAAAGAAAATCTAGTGACATAAAAAAAGAAGATGAGGAGGTGGTGGATTTGTAGCTCACCCTCGGTTGTAGAGGAAGTAGTCGAACAACAGAGGACGATCGGGGACCAACAGCTCCGACGTCGACGATCACTCCAGGTAGATGCAACACCACAAAGCCTGTAATTCCAACAAGTGAAAAAATAGGTCATCACATCTTGTATAGAAATCTTTGATGACAAAATGATAGCATCCATTCATCCAAAAAACCACTCATCAGAGACAACCGGTTCCGACGAGGGTCACTCCGGGGACACCCGACACAACATAGAATGCTAGTTCCACCGTGAGAAAAGTATATATGACCACGTCACACACAACATTGACACTTCAAACTTGGACAAAAATCATACTGATAATGACATCCATTGATAACAAATTTTACGAACATTCCATCCATCCATCCTTTCGGTCATTAATATGCAATGTTAGATCATCCATCCATCGATCACAAATCCATCTAACAAAATTTCATCCATCCATCTATCACAAATCCATCTAACAAATTCATCAATCCATCCATCTATCACAAATCCATCTAACAAAACTTACCAACATTCATCAATCCATCCATCTACCAATATTCATCAATCCATCTAACAAAATTCACCCATGCATCCATGCAGATACCAAACATAAACATAATGAAAAAAATGAAAAAAAGCTCACCGAGGGCGTTTTGGGCGCCGGTGCAGCGCGCGTGCAGGGAGGCCGGGGGCGGAGCAGAGGAAGGGTGGACGGGGGCCGGGGCCGCCGCTGGAGGGCGTCGGCAGAGGGGGGCTCCAAGCCCAGAATGGCCCGGTAAGGGCGGATGCCCGAGCAGGGGATGAAGGGCGTGGGGTCGGGACGACGTGTATGAGCAGGGGTGGTGCAGGGCGGCGGCGCCGCGACGTCGAGGTGGTGGTGGGGTTAGGGGGCGGAGAGGGTGGTGGCGGCGGCGCCACGACGTCGAGGTGGCGGGGCAGGAACAGGGCTGGGACAGGGGCGGCGGCGGCGTTATGGCGGGGCGGCGGCGCGTCGGGGGGTGGAGCTGGGGCGGTGCAGGGCGGCGGCACGGGGCGGGGCTGGGGCGGTGAGGGGCTGGGGCAGCGGCGCTAGGGCGGGGCGGCGGCGCGGGGTCAGGTCGGGATCGGAGTTGAGGGAGGGGATGAGTGGAGGAGGGAGAGGCCGCCCGACCTGATAAGGGGGGTCTATGCCGACGGTTATGCCATCGGCATATCTTCGGGCCCCCTACGATGGTGCGGATCAATGACGTGGCACGGGGTCTATGCTGACGGTTATGCCGTCGGCAACTCTTTGGGCCCCCCACGGTGGTGCGGATCGATGACATGGCAAGGGGGTATGCCGACGGCTTAACCGTCGGCGTATCTACATTCAATTTTTTTAATAATTTTTTTATATATACATTTTCCTTAACAAATTCATTAATTAAATTGCGTCTTATCTATACCTGGAGGCATAGCTACCCCCCCCCCCGAAGTACACCGTCCCGTCTAACTGTGCCACAGTTGACCGGCGGATCTAGGACTTTGACTTTCGCCAGACAGGGTTTGACTGATGGATCTTTTCACCTGGTTGTGATAGTCCAGCCCATAGGCATACTTCCGATCAAGGTCCGGCCCCAACACACCGCAAGATTCCCTCCGTGTCTGCCCAACGTGGCCGTTTCCCCCCTTCATGAGACGGCGACAGCGACGTCCGTGTGAGGGGTCACACCAAGAAGCCGCGTGCCTGGTGCTTGCACCTGCCATCACGCTTCTAGACCTATAAGACGGCCCAGCGCAAGACCTGGTGGCATAGCTACCCCCCCCCCCCAAGTACATCGTCCCGTCTAACCCTATCACAGTTGACCGGCGGATCTACGCCTTTGACTTTCACCGGACGGGGTTTGACCGATGGACCTTTTCAACTGGTTGTCATGGGCCAGACAATAGCTACACCCCCGAACACGGTCCGGCCCCAATCCACCACAAGATTCCCTTTGTGTTTGCCCGATGTGGCCGTTTCCCCTCCGTGAGACGACATCAGCGACGTTTGTGAGTGGGGTCACACCACGGAGGCGTGTGTCGGGTGCTTGCACCAGCCACCACGCTTCTAGACGTGTAAGAGGGCCTAGCGCAAGACCTGGAGGCATAGCTACCCCCCTCCCAAGTACACCATCCCGTGTAACCATGCCACGGTTGACCGGCGGATCTACGCCTTTGACTTTCGCCGGACGGGGTTTGACTGATGGATCTTTTCACCTAGTTGTGATAGTCCAGCCCATAGGCACACTTCCGATCAAGGTCCGGCCCCAACACACCGCAAGATTCCATCCGTGTCTGCCCGACGTGGCCATTTCCCCCCTTCGTGAGACGGCGGCAACGACGTCCGTGTGAGTGGTCACACTACGTAGTCGCGTGCCTCGTGCTTGCACCTGCCACCATGCTTCCAGACCTATAAGACGGCCCAGCGCAAGACCTGGTGGCGTAGCTACCCCCCAAGTACACCGTCCCATCTAACCTTATCATAGTTGACCGGCGGATCTACGCCTTTGACTTTCACCGGACGGGGTTTGACCGATGGACCTTTTCACCTAGTTGTCATAGGCCAGACAATAGCTACACCCCCGAACACGGTCCGGCCCCAATCCACCACAAGATTCCCTTTGTGTTTGCCCGATGTGGCCGTTTCCCCTCCGTGAAACGACATCAGCGACGTCTGTGAGGGGGGTCACACCACGGAGGCATGTGTCGGGTGCTTGCACCTGTCACCACGCTTTCCAGACGTGTAAGAGGGCCCAGTGCAAGACCTGAAGGCAAAGCTAGCCCCCCCCCCCCCAAGTACACCGTCCCGTCTAACCGTGCCATAGTTGACCGGCGGATCTAGGCCTTTGACTTTCGTCGGACGGGGTTTGACTGATGGATATTTTCACCTAGTTGTGATAGTCCAGACCATAGGCACACTTCCGATCAAGGTCCGGCCCTAACACACCGCAAGATTCTCTCCGTGTCTACCAGACGTGGTCGTTTCCCCTCTCCGTGCGACGACAACAGCGACGTCCGTGAAGGGGGGGGTCACACTACGGAGCCGTGTGTTGGGTGCTTGCACCTGCCACCACACTTCCAGACCTATAAGACGGCCCAGCGCAAGACCTGGTGGCGTAGCTACCCCCCCCCCCCCCATGTACACCGTCCCGTCTAACCCTATCACAGTTGACCGGCGGATCTACGCCTTTGACTTTCACCGAACGGGGTTTGACCGATAGACCTTTTCACCTGGTTTTCATAGGCCAAACAATAGCTACACCCCCGAACATGGTCCGTACCCAATCCACCACAAGATTCCCTTTGTGTTTGCCCGATGTGGCCTTTTCCCTTTCGTGAGACGGCATCAGTGACGTCTGTGAGGGGGGTCACACCACGGAGGCGTGTGTTGGGTGCTTGCACCTGCCACCACACTTCAAGACGTGTAAGAGGGCCTAGCACAAGACCTGGAAGCGTAGCTACCCCCCCGCCCAAGTACACCATCCCGTGTAACCGTGCCACAGTTGACCGGCAGATCTAGGCCTTTGACTTTCGTCGGACGGGGTTTGACTGATGGATCTTTTCACCGGGTTGTGATAGTCCAACCCATAGGCACACTTCCGATCAAGGTCCGGCCCCAACACACCGCAAGATTCCCTCCGTGTCT
This sequence comes from Hordeum marinum, assembly GCA_022496015.1. Taxonomy (NCBI): domain Eukaryota; kingdom Viridiplantae; phylum Streptophyta; class Magnoliopsida; order Poales; family Poaceae; genus Hordeum; species Hordeum marinum. The sequence continues at coordinate 568,175,978 of CM039673.1, read as the reverse complement.
GCCCGACGTGGTTGTTCCCCCCCTTCGTGAGACGGCGGCAGCGACGTCCGTGTGAGGGGTCACACTACGTAGCCACGTGCCTCGTGCTTGCACGTGCCACCATGCTTCCAAACCTATAAGACAGCCCAGCGCAAGACCTGGTGGCGTAGCTACCCCCCAAGTACACCGTCCCGTCTAACCCTATCACACTTGACTGGCGGATCTACGCCTTTGACTTTCACCGGACGGGATTTGACCGATGGACCTTTTCACCTGGTTGTCATAGGCCAGACAAATAGCTACACCTCCGAACACGGTCCGGCCCCAATCCACCACAAGATTCCCTTTGTGTTTGCCCGATGTGGCCGTTTCCCCTTCGTGAGACGACATCAGCGACGTATGTGAGGGGGGTCACACCACGGAGGCACGTGTCGGGTGCTTGCACCTGCCACCACGCTTCTAGACGTGTAAGAGGGCCCAGCACAAGACCTGGAGGCATAGCTACCCCCCCAAGTACACCGTCCCGTCTAACCGTGCCACAGTTGACCGGCGAATCTAGGCCTTTGACTTTCGTCGGACGGGGTTTCACGGATGGATCTTTTCACCTAGTTGTGATAGTCCAGACCATAGGCACACTTCCGATCAAGGTCCGGCCCCAACATACCGCAAGATTCTCTCCGTGTCTGCCAGACGTGGTCGTTTCCCCTCTCCGTGCGACGACGGCAGCGAGGTCCGTGGGGGGGGGGGTCACACTACGAAGCCGTGTGTTGGGTGCTTGCACCTGCCACCACACTTCCAGACCTATAAGACGGCCCAGCGCAAGACTTGGTGGCATAGCTACCCCCCCCCATGTACATTGTCCCGTCTAACCCTATCATAGTTGATCGGCGGATCTACACCTTTGACTTTCATCGAACGGGGTTTGACCGATGGACCTTTTCACCTGGTTTTCATAGGCCAGACAATCGCTACACCCTTGAACATGGTCCGGCCCCAATCCACCACAAGATTCCTTTGTGTTTGCCCGATGTGGCCGTTTCCCTTTCGTGAGACGGCATCAGTGACGTCTGTGAGGGGGGTCACACCACGGAGGCGCGTGTCGGGTGCTTGCACCTGCCACCACACTTCCAGACGTGTAAGAGGGCCTAGCGCAAGACCTGGAGGCATAGCTACCCCCCCCAAGTACACCGTCCCGTCTAACCGTGCCACAATTGACCGGCGGATCTAGCCCTTTGACTTTCGCCGGACAGGGTTTGACTGATGGACCTTTTCACCTGGTTGTGATAGTCCAGCCCATAGGCACACTTCCGAGCAAGGTCTGGCCCCAACACACCGCAAGATTCTCTATGTGTCTGCTAGACGTGGTCGTTTCCCCCCTCCGTGCGACGACGGCAGCAACGTCCGTGAGGGGTGGGGGTCACACTACAAAGCCGCGTGTCGGGTGCTTGCACCTGCCACCACGCTTCCAGACCTATAAGAAGGACCAACGCAAGACCTGGTGGCGTAGCTACCCCCCAAGTACACCGTCTCGTCTAACCCTATCACAGTTGGCCGACGGATCTACACCTTTGACTTTCACCGGACGGGGTTTGACCGATGGACCTTTTCACCTGGTTGTCATAGGCCAGACAATAGCTACACCCCCAAACACGGTCCGGCCCCAATCCACCACAAGATTCCCTTTGTGTTCGCCCGATGTGGCCGTTTCCCCTCCATGAGACGACATCAGCGACGTCTGTGACGGGGGTCACACCACGGAGGCGCGTGTCGGGTGCTTGCACCTGCCACCACGCTTCCCGACGTGTAAGAGGGCCTAGCGCAAGACCTGGAGGCATAGCTACCCCCCCCCCCCAAGTACACCGTCCCATCTAACCGTGTCACAGTTGACCGGCGGATCTAGGCCTTTGACTTTCGCCGGACGGGGTTTGACTGATGGATCTTTTCACCTGGTTGTGATAGTCCAGCCCATAGGCACACTTCCAATCAAGGTCCGGCCCCAACACACTGCAAGATTCCCTCCGTGTGTGCCCGACGTGGCCGTTTCCCCCCTTCATGAGACGGCGGCAGCGACGTCCGTGTGAGGGGTCACACTACATAGCCGCGTGCCTGGTGCTTGCACCTGCCACCATGCTTCCAAACGTGTAAGCGGGCCCAGTGCAACACTTGGCGGCATAGCTACCCCCATGTACACTGTCACGTCTAACCCTGGCACAGTTGACCGGTGGATCTACGCCTTTGACCTTCGCCGGACGGGGTTTGACCGATGGACGTTTTCACCTGGTTGTGATAGTCCAGCCCATAGCTACACCCCCAAACACGGTCCAGGCCCAACTCACCGCAAGATTCCCTTTGTGTTTGCCCGATGTGGTCGTTTCCTCACTTCGTGCGACGGCAGCAGCGACGTCCGTGAGGGGGGTCACACCCAGAAGTTGCGTGCCGGGTGCTTGCACCTACCATCATGCTTCTAGACGTGTAAGAGGGCCAGCGCAAAACCTGGCGGCATAGGTACCCCCAGGTACATCGTCCCGTCCAATCCTGACACAGTTGACCGGTGGATCTAGGCCTTTGACTTTCGTTGGGCGGGGTTTGACCGATGGACCTTTTCACCTGGTTGTGATAGGCCAGCCTATAGCTACACTCCCGAACAAGGTCCGGGCCCAGCTCAAGACCCCCATGTACATCGTCCCGTCTAACCATGGCATAGTTGACCGGCGGATCTAGCACTTTCAAGATGCTTATAAAAAACATATAGAACTTGTCGAACTAATTGTAATTATCAATTGTTTGTGATTTTAACAAATTATAGGAGCTTATATGCAAAAGAACATGTGGTCACATTACTAACATACCCGAAAACAAATACAAACTACATATATGTAATATATGAAAAATTCAACACAAATCTATATATAATTTATTATGTATGTTTATGTTTAGATAAGGCACATTTAAGTTAATCAAATTTTAATTTAGAAAAACTGAAATACAAAAATAAGTAAAAAAACAGATAAAACAAAGCTATGCCGACGGCAAAGCCGTCGACATAGGTTTGCCCACGGATCGACCGGCAGGCCTCGGATCGATGACATGGCACGCGTCGCGGATCGGTGACGTGAACCACACCTACGCCGACGGCCTTGCCGTCGGCATAGCTATGCCGATGGCCGCTGTCAGGGCCGTCGGCATAGGAATGACGGCGTCAGACCACCATCCCACCCCCGGGTCGCCTACGTCACCTCTAAGCCGACGGCCCGCATATACCGACGGCCTGGGTCAGCATAGAGCAAGGTATGCCGACGGCTTTTATACGCCTACGACCCCCGTCGGCGTAGGGCTCACTTTGCCGACGACTTTTCTACGCCTACGGCATTTCGCCAGCCATCGGCATACAGGGATCTATGCCGACGGTGGCCGTCGGCGTAGATTAGACCGTCGGCGTAAGCAGTTATTCTGGTAGTGTGAGGACTCTTAGCTGAAACAACCGCTCGTGGACATGTGGTTATTTACAAATTCATAAAGACAATATCTGTCTGTGGTTAGCTTGTGATTGTATAGAACACATCAAAATTAGGAAATTCAAAGTCAACATGCAGGAATCCAATTGTCATCCGGGGCTGGCTCATAGGCCGGGGAAAGAGGGATACGCATCCGGCCACCGAGAGTAGGAGGCCCCCAAATATTAATTAATTACAATAGTAACCAATATGGAAAACCATAATCTCTAAAGAGTGTCGTATAAATTACATTATGCCATTTTCTGGCTGAACATATTCAGGACTCTGGCCGAAATAGAAAAATTGATGGGCAACTGCCTAATGCTGTAGTTTCTGGCAAAACAGCATTTCAGGTGCAGTGGAGATGGGATGCAGAGGAGCTACCCTATATATTTTTTTCTTCTTCAGGTAAGAATAGCGTTACTGTCATCTTTCCTAACTGTCCGTGTAGATTGTAACCTTATTTTTCAAATTGGTTGCATAGGTCAGGAGCTGGGACATTCTTATTGCCGGTATCATCTTGAACCGGTGATTATGAACAATCAATTCTTCAAAGAATGGATCACGACAGAACTCTTTCAATGACAAATACGTGAAGGGATAATTAATACAGTATAAAAGAAAGATTGAAGGTATAATTTTGGGGTATATATATCCTAGTATCCTACTTCAGGTAAGAATAGCGTTACTGTCATCTTTCCTAATTGTCTGTGTATATTGTAACCTTATTTTTCATATTTTTCCTAATACGTGTTACCCGCAATCCTGTGCAACTATCCTGTGCAACTATCTTGTTGTACTGCAAAACAGACCAAACCATCAACCAGTGAGCATACGTATGCCTAACGATTTCTTATCTAGAGATCGATCGATCTATCCAACTGGAAAACCCTGCGGTTGCTTTAATCAGTTCCTGGCCTCGTTCGTGCCACCGCTCGGGGCGGACGGCGGCGCCGGGGCCCTCGGCAGCATGGCGAGCAGAAGCCGCGCGTACTTGTCGACGATCGCCTGGTCCTTCACCTCGCTGGACACGTCGCCGGCCGGCCGGAGCGGGCGCGCGGCGGAGGCTTCTCGCAGGCTGACGAGCAGGAGAATCAGCACGAGGCATGTGGCCACGCAGCTGGTTCTTGCGCTGGAAGAAGAAGCCATTGTTTTCCCTTGCAAACTATCGGCACGGGGAGAGGGTCGATGGAGGGAACTTGGCTGTTATCTCGAGGCCTCAGCTGCTGAGCGAGGAGAGATCTTGGAGAAGAAAGGGAGATGGTCCCTTTGTGGTTATCTGTGTTGGGCGAGCTGCTCATATATAGCGATCAAGTGATGGGTGGAGGTGAGGAAGGGGTCAAACGGGGAGGCTAAGGTCAGGTGGAAGGAAGGGGCTGCGAATGTTCTTCTCATCACTCCTGTGTTGACTTGGTTAGAGAACAGAGGATGACTCTGCTTCCTCTGCTCTAGACTCTAGTCTAGTCAGGGGCTGCATTCATTTGATGAAAGCAACTCCTACGGTCCATCAATTAGTTGAGCATTAGTTAAGCGTCCAGGGTACTAGATAGGCGTCCAGGAGGAAACTAGTTACTAGTACTTTAGACTAGAGACTAATCGTGTCATAATCGTAGGCAGGGCAGCGATGGACTAGTGCAGGAGTGCAGGTGCAACAGGAAAAAAAATGTGGAAGCAGCGGAAGGCCCGGTCGGTGGTATGGGCGCGAGGGAGTGGCGACTGGCGACCGGGACTTGAGCGAGTGAGTGGCGAGGGTCGTTGGACTGGACGCGTTCCTTCCATGTTAGTCCCATCCGATGGATGAAGCAGGTGGAAAACGCGGCTCCGCTGCGCTCCCGTTCGTGGGTATTTCGTCAAACGCACCGCGTACGTGCGTGCTGGCCTGCTACGCTGCCAAGTGAACACGATGTATCTCTTGACATGTGGTTCGCCCACCTATATTGCGTGTTGTTTGCTACAAAAATGTTGAGTACATGATGAATCTCACACTAAAGGCTTTGTGGTTCATTTTGTAAAAGAATGAAAACAATGTAGTACGATAGCCTCGAGAGTACTCCGAATGCATTACTAAAAAGAAGTTAACAAAAGATAAGTACGAAAAAAGAGTAAAAGATGAAGCTCACATTAAAAGGCTTTGTGGTTCATTTTGTAGAAAAAAAATGCACTACACTAGCCTCGAGATGTGGTCTGAATGCATTAGTAAAATAAGTTAAGAAAGATGTAAGTATAAAAAAGACAACCAAAATTCATGGGGTTCACTTTCGGTAGTGTCGTGGTTTACTTACTTTCAATGTGAAATGCAAAAAAAAAATTGATGCAGGAACGGTAAAAGCAAATAACGTCGTTCACTTCTCGATAGTGTTGCGGTTCACTTACGCCCAACATGAAGCGCAGTCCATTTTCTCATGTGGATAGTACATGTTTGACAAAAGTAATCATGTAGTTCACTTCAATGTCTGATGCAGTGCAGTCTTAAGTCACAAGCAGTGCGGTTTTCTATCGAATGCGGTTTAATCGTCGATTTTGGTGTCGCAAAAAACAGAGTGTTAACATTTTAGTAATTTGAAAATTGCTTTAAACTGTAAGGAATTAGAGAGAGTTTTCTACATGAAAAAGTTACGTCTCATCGATATACTTCCAACCACTGGCGGAGCACCCTGGTGGGCAGGGTATGGGCTTTTTTATACCACCTGCCATACCTTAATTTAAAGGAGAACTTTTTTATACCTACTAATCTAATGGGCCAACAATAAACGCTGGCATAGATGCACACTAATGGGCCAACGACAACACAACGAGCGTCCATGCGAGGCCGCGAGACGCCCAGACACATGCACACACTCGACCCACTCTGTTTCCACGCAAGCGCAACGCACGAGCCTCTGGCCACGAACCCTAAGCACTAGCGCATCGACGGCAGATTCCAGGTTCAGTGGGAGTGAGGCCGCGCGGGGCAACCAACGGTCGAGGCGGCTGGTCCAGCCGCCATTCGCCAGGACCGGGCGGGGCAGCCAACGGCGGCGGCAGCGGGGCTGGTCAAGTCGCCAGACGCCGGGACCAGATGGGGCAGGCGGGAAGCCGAGGGCGCACGACGGGTTAGGCGGAGGGAGGCGGGGGTGCAGGTGGGGAGCCAACAACGGAGGCAGGTCGGGGTGCAGCCGTGCAGTGCAGGTGCTTAGCTGCGACAATAGCAACCCAACTTCCCAAGGTGAAAGAGGCAACGAGCAGGATTTGCCTCCAAAATTGTAGTATTTTGATTTTTTTAACTGTAAGAGCACATTTCTCCATGTATGGTTTTGGTAATTGATGACATCCATATGGACTAATTGTTGCTTTGAGTTATATTCGAAGGATTTGTCCATAGGCACTACTTGAAGTCCATCTGTTGGGTTTCAAGAAGTTTATATGATGACCAAGATGGTATTCAAAGTTTATCCAAAGATTGGTCATGTGAGAGTTGAGCTTATTGCAAGCATGTCTTGAACAAGAAGATTGTGTGAACATTCATGATTACCTTCAAGACATCATCTTTATGAAGAGAGAAGATAAGATACAAGGTTGATCAAGACTAAGTCAAAGAGTGAATCAAGTGATCAACACACAAAGAGTACAAGATGTATCGAGAGGGATCAAGTGATCCCATGGTATGGTAATTAAATATTGTCCATTACGTTTTTGGTACTAACCCATGTTCCCTGTGAGTGTTCTTTGTGGGGTTAGGTATGTTTCCATGGAGCTTGATATCAAGTGGTGATCATCATCAAGGTTGCGGTGTGCAAGTTCAAGTGAAGCATCACTAAAAGATCATGCTTGAAGCTTGCAATCCATTGTGGTGACAATGGACTTGTGAAGATGTGTCAAAGAGTGGCTCACCCATAGTGGAGTACGGGGGAGCAATCAACTAGTCTTCATCGAGGCAACGCAATCAAGAAAGGTGATCCATCTTGGGGAAGTCAAGATCGTCATCATCTAGCTCAGGTGGACTATGCGCTAAGCTAAGGTTTGACCTTGATAGGGTTTCCTATTTTACCGGTCTCATAGTGGTAGTTGGGATACTGGGTTATAGGATCGATTGTCGTACTATCAAGGGGGCTCTCAAGTGAGTAGCTTGATCGTATCGTCCGTTGAGAGCTCAAACCATTGCATTCTTGGCGTCATCATCTTTCTTGGTTCTTGGTTGGCTTTTCTCTATGTGAGTTTTAGAGCTTATGGTCATCTTCATGACAAGCTCGAGTTCATAAAAAACGGAGTCAATATGCATCTTCTATGATGTTTTCGATGTTGGAGTTTTTGTCGGTTCTTCATTCATAGAGGTTTCACATCTCTATATCATTGGCATCTCTCTTCTGCCTCTTCTGTCGCTGTTGGATAGCTCTTGTCATGCTAAATCTAACAAGCTCGAGTTTGCTCAATTCGGAGCTCATTTGCAGAAGTTATGGCAGTTCTGGTTTTTCTGTATCCATCTGATTGCTTGGGTTCTTTATTTCTCTTAAGTGGAAGTATCGCTCTTTCGAGCAGTAGTACAGCTCCAGCGCTACTACCGCCCTTAAGTGTCGCTTAAATTTTTTAAGCGGTAGTACCGAGCGCCGCTTATTCTTTTTAAGCAGAAGTCCCTGGTGGTACTGCCTCCCTGAGGGTCCGTGGCCTCTTTCGCATCCTTTTAGCTACTGATCTCCTAGGATTTCTAAGCGGAAGTACCACTCCCTCCAGAGCGGTACTACCGCTTTGTTGTTCCAGGACGAGTGTAAGCGGAAGTACCGCTCCCTTGAGAAGTACTACCGCTTGTGTGCAAGCTGTGGGGGGTAACGGTTGGATTTTCCCCCACCTATAAAAGGGGGTCTTCTTCCCCATTGCTCCCCATATCTTGAGCTCGTGTTCTTCCTCCATTGTTGACCTTCTTCGATCTTGCTAACTCTCAATCCCTCCAATGATTCTTGCTAGTTCTTGAGGGAAAAAAGAGAGGAGATCTAGATCCACATTTCCACCATTCACTTTCTCCTCTAAGTGAGGGAAACCCCTTGGATCTAGATCTTGGAGTTGTTCGTGTTCTTCTTCGTTCTTCCTCTCATTTTCCTCCGTATCATTAGTTGCTTTGGTGGGATTTGGGAGAGAATGACTTGGGCACTTCGTGTGTCCTTGCCATTGCATTTGGTGCATATGTTTGAGTTCTCCATGGTGATATGTTCTCCACGGTGATACGTGGAAGTGAGAAGTTGAGAAACTTATTACTCTTGGGTGTTTGAGCATCCCAGAGCTTGTTCCTCTTGGGTTCTTTGGCGTCCTAGACGGTTGGTGGTGTCTCGTAGCTCAATCATTGTGGTGCGAAGCTCTGGGCAAGCTTCGGGGTCTCCAATTAGGTTGTGAAGATTGCTCGAGCATTTGAGGTCACCTCGGAGCCACAATCCATTGTGGTGAAGCTTCATGGTGTCGTTGGAAGCCTCCAATTAAGTTGTGGAGATTTCCCCAACCTTGTTTGTACGGGTTCGGTGACCACCTTCAAGGGTCCCTTACTGGAATCACGACATCTTGCATTGTGCGAGGGCGTGAGGAGATTACGGTGCCCCTAGTGGCTTCTTGGGGAGCATTGTGCCTCCACACCGCTCTGAACGGAGATTAGCATCCATAAGGATGTGAACTTCGGGATACATCGTCGTCTCCGCGTGCCTCGGTTATCTCTTACCCGAGCCCATTTACTTATGCACTTTGTGATAGCCATATAGTTTCTTGTTATATATCTTGCTATCACTTAGTTGTCTATCTTGCTTAGCATAAGTTGTTGGTGCACATAGATGAGCCTAGCTGTTTTAGGTTTTGTACTTGACTAATTAAACAATAGTTTTATTCCGCATTTGTTCAAGCCTAAAACGTAATTATTTTAAAGCGCCTATTCACCCCCCTCTAGATGACATCCACGTCCTTTCATAAACCATGTCATGTTGCTAAATTAAGGAGGATTTTTAGAAAAAGGGTAGGACACTGCCATTGCCTAGGTCTTCTAGACGCCATTAAAAGCTTCATTATCAATAGGTTTTAAGTTGTTTTCCGACTGAAACATATCCACATTTTCATCATATTTGGTTATTTTTTTATAATGTGCATTGTTAGTGTGTATGGACTCTTTTGATTCACATAAAAAAAATTCTTAGTAAGATTTCGCCCCACCATAAATATTTTTCGTGGTCCGTCTTTGCCACTCATTCGCATTGTTCCGATGAGCGGTTTGGAAAAATTCACGAAAATACGCTCGCTGCCACTCGTAGGCAGCCACATAATTTTCAAAATTCATTTAAAAACATGAGGAATCTCAACATATGAAAGTTACGTCTATTACACAGCTTTCCAACTCCATATCACACGCTTGGTTCCAACAAAGGGTTTAAAAATTAGAGCGAAAACCGTACTCAAAAAATCGAATAATTTGAAAAACAGAATTCCATGTTTTAAGTAAATTTGAAATTACTCTCAAACCGTTAAGAATTAGAGAGTGTAATCCAAATGAAAAAGTTGCGTCTCGATGATATCTTTTCAACGTCGTATCATTTCCTTCATTCAGATGAACGGTTTAGAAAAAACGCGTAAATACGTTCGCTGCCACTCGTCAGGCATGCACCGTTTTCGAAACTGCTCTTAAACCATGAGGAATCTCAAAAAATGTTGAAAATGGCGAAGTTGCACATTTTTCGTAGCTATCCAATGTTGTATTATACGCCTCATTCTGACAAGCGGTTTAAAAACAGAAGCGAAAACATTGCAGTGCTCGTTATAGTGCACTCGCGTTAACCGTGCAGTTCGAAAGTGATGTCAAAATAGTTATTCCGCATCTAGTATCAGAATAAAAGGTTTGTATATATGTGTTTGTATACGCATCCTATTTTGCATGTGGGGCGCTCGCGAACATGCCAGCGCACCCACTGCCCTCCCACGTGTCCCTCATGGGCCGACCCATAAGTAGGGTTGGGCACCCTAGTTTGTTTGTTCCTATATTTTTTTCTTTAAAACAATTCAGAATATTAAATGTTTGCGGTTAAAGATAATGTTAATGATTTTGGAAAAATATGTTCGCCTATTGAAAAAATATTGGTAAATTTATGGTTATAGCAATGAAAAAAATAGTCCGCCAATAAAAAATTGGATGGACATTTTTTTAACTTGATGAACAAGAATTGTATCCAAGAACACTGTTGTGTGACAAAATGGATGAACAAATCTGTAATAAATGAAAATTTGAAAATAAATAAAATAAAATAAGTGAATTTCATGAACATTTCCTGAAAACATATGAACAAATTTCGAATTTTAAATTTGATGAAAAAATATGAAAAAATTTAATCATATTTCGATTTTTTTTATTTTGATGAAAAATTTGTGAATTTGATTAAAAATTACAAACTTCGGTGAACAAAATTAGAATTCAATAAACATTTTTTGATTCTGAAAAACAATTATGTATGCAAATTTAAATTAAAATTCTAAAAAAGTAAAAAAGTAAATAGGGAAAACGAAAACCGAAAAAAAAACTAAAACCCTTGGCTGACCCACTGTGCCATCAATGCAGCTTGGCGGTAGCCGCTAGGCCGCTAGGTAGTGTCCTATGCGCCAAATAGGACCCATGCTCTTCAGCAATTTTAGAAGAACTCTTGATTTAAAGTCTAGGTCTGGCAAAGAAACCCTTTCATTTATGTACGAAATCAGTAATTGAGGAATACACTAGTCATTCTTACCTTTCAGTTTGTGACAAATGGTGCACTGTATGTGTGCCATTTATCACAATATGAGAGTTTTTTCAATAGATCTGTTGTTTTAAAACGTTTTATCTTTTAAATCACACGTCTAAATTTTAAATCATTTTAAACTAGATAGAATTTGATGAACTTTCTTTTCACGAAAAAACCGTGCCTCTCGTGGAAGAAAATTTGTGTTTGTCACAAAAAAACATTTTTTTATTATTTTCGAGAGGCAAGACCCTGCCTCTCGGCAAGGAAAACCGTGTCTCTTGAGAAAAAAAATAGAAAACGTGTTTTCGTAAATTATTTTTTAATCTTTTTATCCGAAAACTAAGAAAGACCGGTGAAAAATCAAAACGCCAAAACCCCTAAAAAACTATGTAAAAAGCCAAAAACACGTGTGATTTTTTTCAGAAAATACGCACAAAACATGACAGGTGACGGCGAATAAGAACGCGTTAAATAACGGCACCTTAAAGTGACCTTGAAAGGTTTCTGAAGAAACGATCCTCATCTAACCTAGTGAATTGCTTACGGGCCGGAAGGCCGTAATGGTCGAAGTGGAGGCCATATCAAGCGCTCGTGCACTCCCGTGCCGTGTGTTCCTCGATTAAATCCAGGCCTAGCGCGAAACCTCTCCGGTCGAGCAATCAGGGCGCGAATGGAGAAGCCACGGCATCGGTTCGACCCCAATTGACCATGGCGTCCAGCCCGGCACCGGCAGGAAGGCGATACCGTCGACAGCGGCACCGGTGGCGGCAGGAGGTCGCCGTGGTTACCGTCATGGGTGAACGGCGCAGCAGGAGCTTGCTGCCGCGCCGCATGAACCCCGACCGCTACCGAGCCGTGAGGTTTCCTCTGTTGTACTCGCACTTCAAAGTCTGCGCCTGTAGCATAGTTGGAGACTTCATGATCGTATAGGAAAGAAAAATCGCTGCGGTAGCCCATCGATGCTTCTCAAACTCCGTGCTGTCTTCAACTAGCGACTACCACTGGACCACCACCGCCTGAGCCAGCATTGGCCGAATGGAGGAAGGCTGTCATTAACTGAATGTTCAGCTTCAGACTATTCTTGCTCTGTATATTATCTTCATTTGCTCACGCAGCATCTTATTTTGTATCAACTGCTATAAAAATTCGTCTATCCAACGAGAAGGATATTAGACTATTCTCAGATTAAACTGGGCTAGACTTTAATACATCTAAAGCCTGTTTGACTGAAATGTAATATTTCAGTGAGTGCTGAAATTAATGAAATTTAGTGAATTTCATCGAAATCTCACTGAAAGTGAGTGCTGAATTCCATGCCCGATTTTCACAGCTCGAAAGTAGGCACTTGAGCGGAAGCACCCCTAGCCGCCTGGTACAACGTGCGCCGCGTTATACTCCGGTAAGGATCTTCTTCTCTCTTCCTCATAAGATAATACATTAAGTTCTGTACCTCCGATTTTGTGTGTAGATACAACTCGCTTGCTTGTTTCTTGTCCATCAGCAGATTGTCCAAACCTTTCGTCTTGATTGGCTTGCCGAACAGGAAGTATAAGCGACCTGGTACTTTAGGGAGAACAACTGGGAGATGCAAGACCTGATTCCCATCCTCTCCAATGACTGTATCTCTGAAATAAAAGTTCCTACTGCAGCTGAGCATGGCTCGTGTTGAGCAAATAATTTACAGAAAATATTTGATTATTAATTCCCCCTTTCAAAGGAAATCAGGACAATAGATGTCTGACCTTACAGTTGGAAGATCTTCATTGAATGATTTTATCAAGTCTTTGAGATAAGGGATGTTCTTTTGATCGTTGTAATCCAGGACTATCTGCAGACGTAACATAGCAGAATAGATTCTCTCTTATTTTGGAAGGAGATATACGTGCAATGTGTATTTTCCGTAAAATAAACCCAAATGTATGATAGTGATAACTAATTAATGTGTCTAATATTACTCTGTTACAAAACATAAAAATATCATGAAACATAATTATACAACTACTAAACTGTGTCTGAGTTGATTCAATATACAAAGACACGAAAGGAATACCTCCAAAATGTCATCTTCTCCGACACTGCCAAATGGTATGATAGTAACTCCAAAACGGGCTACCATTCTTACAAATTCTGGTTTATCTGGCCAAAAACACTGGTATCCTTCACCCTGTCCACTTCGACTTAATTAGTAAATCCCGGGTTGTATGCACAGTGGGAGCAAACATGAAATTAATTTGTACAAATGCAAAAAAAATGTTTAGTTCACCTTCCGGTGTAGAACTTCCCGAGCACCGCCTGGATAGAGGAGAACAAATTCATTTCTCTCGAATAACTTATACATATTGATCGGACTGACTGATACTCCCCCGTGGATAGACATTACATCCAATAGGGATAACTCCTGTCGCAAAGCCCAATTATGTCTAACAAAAAATAGTGGGTTGGCCAATATTCGGATAGTTGCTTTCTTCTCTTTCAAGAACTCTAGAACAAGTGAAGGCACCTCAATCCCTAAGAGTTGGTGATTACCCACAAACAAGACAGGACCTTTATTAGGAATACCAGCGAGTCCACGTACAATTTTTCCAGTCTCCAGAGTAGACAACAAGACTGGGCCCATTGATTGATTGAGCAGTCTGAAGAAGAGTTCAGCTAATCAGTCCGCTATCCTGGACAAATACCATGTGATGGTACAGTGTATCTTTCATAAATTGAATACATACTTGAAATCTTGGGTTGATTTCTTGTACTCTGTAAATGTAGGTGGAAGGAAATCAGCCACGGCGTCCCATTTTCTTCGACAACGGTACATGTTGACCCCTTTTATGACAGTTAGCAGATTGAAGTCACGCTCCTGTGTATGGACACTGAATTGTGAAGATTATTGTACAGGTCAAGTAAAGTAGTTCTTGCCGTTTGGCTAGAGAGAAATTAACATCAACAGATCAAGTGAAAAAAAAGAAGCCATCATCAAGCATTCATCATGAGTACGATATATAGTGCGTACCATTAGTAGTGCATGACCCCGGTTCCTAAAGTATCTGACTTTGCAGTTTTTCAGCATCTTAAATAGTCGATCAGCTTCTCCACATGGCGGCAGATTCTGGTTGCCACTAAATCCAAATATGTTGCAGTGTGAGAGCCCTATTTTTTATGCATTAATAGGATTCAATTGAACCTAATATAGAAAAGGAACCTTGCAAGAAGTAAAACTTCTGCTTGTACTGCATGAAGACGAGAGTTGGCATAGGCTGCACCAGCCTTAAGAAGCTTGAGCTTCCACACAACATTGTCCATTCTTATTAAATCTCCAGTTTCCTGAAAAGTAACATGCATGCTTAAACTGCAAGGCAGGGACACTATATTTTGCGGTGTTATCTCTCCAAGTAAGGAAACTAAACGTGAGTTATCAGCATTATCGCGTCTTTTATTGCCTAGTACAAAAGTAAGTGAACTTCATAGCTTAGTGCTTAGTTGAATTTTTTGGTTGTTAGTGATGAAGAATGCTGGTAAAAAGCAAAATATTATTCTATACATTACACACACATTGAACCTTATAAAATGAAAAGGAGGGTTATAACTTACAGAAGGTGAAGTTAGCACAGAACTAACACTATCTGAAAACATTTCCAGAGCCTCCTGAACACACATATCATTCTGAATGCTCACCATTGCCATCTTAAGGGGTTCACCTATATCATCAAATGAAAACTATTTGACGAAAGCGTTGATTTTTCAGAGTGACCAACATACATAGAGAATTAAAAATATTTCAGACACATCCTGACAAACTGTACAACCACACCATCAAGGTTCAGCCATACACTTTTCTTAAGTAAATTGAAGTTGATAAATTGGTGTAATTGATTCAGTTAAGTAGATTTTGATGGGGTTCCACATTTTGTGACTTGAATAAATATTGTAAATAGTTGGATCAAAATTTTGTGCTGGGAACTGTGCGTGTAGTAAGTATATGATGTAGATATGTTATTTTCTAGAAGTAATGACTACTACTTCCAAGACTCTAGCTCTACAAAAAAAGTCGACGCACTCTGAATTGACATATGGTACCAAAGGCTAGCTGTAGAAAAAGGGAAGTCCGACTCACTCTACAAGTATATATCAGACAGTTCACGACGATTTACATGTTTTCATGCCCATGCCATCAGACGTGTAGCAAGTACCATAGATGGTTCTAATGCAATAGCCTTTAGGGAGTAAGCCATCACAGACGGGTCACATGGAAAATCTAGATGTAATTCTTGAAAAATGTTTGATCATGAAGTGCATGTTGTCAATTTTTGACAAATCACTTTGTAACCCTATCTAGGTTTTCGAGTATCACTGACTCCCAAGGAAAACTACTGCCATGATAGTTTGTGATACCATTTTGAAACCTTGTGTGACCATGGTAAACATAAGACCAAGTACAATAGAGCTGACTCAGCGGGCTATAAAAAATAAATTAGTATATTCTTGCTTAGTTGAAGAAAAGAGAAGAAGAGAAAAAAGGTAAGCGGGCTCTTGGTGAAGAATCAGCTCTAGCACGTGCTTCTAGGCATTTTGTGAGAGTGAAAAGTGAATCATATAATAAAAAAGTAGTACACTTTTTTAATCAACTATTATACATGTTGGCTATAAGATGGAGTATAAATGACATGACAATGACTTACAGCCAACAGTTGGTTATACTATTTACCATGCTCTAAGTATGAACTCTTCCCAATGGATTGAATGCACGAGGAAGGGGGGACAAGTAGGTGGCTGATTCCCTAGATTTTTGTTTAGAAAAGGAGGAAGACCCCAACCTTTGCATCTGGACGATGCATGCACCAACCAATTTGTTAATTATTCAAAATAGATCTTACAAAAAATACATTAATAAGTCTAAAGCCACCGTCTTGACAACATCTGTCGGTATTTCTATGCAGTTGATGAAGGGATGCTGATAGTCCGAGCCTAATACCAGACAAACCTCGAAACAAAGCTCAACATCTACCTAAAATCTATAAAGTACACGCCCACTATTTGAACGCAACGAGCGGCCGGTTGGGAACACTAGTAGAAAACATACCTTTCGTCCGCATCATTAGTCCCAGTCTGGTTTTGAACCGGCACTAATGTGTTCATTAGTCCCGGTTCGTGACAGGCATCATTAGTGTTGGTTCGTTCCGTACCTTTAGTCCCGGTTCGTGCCATGAACTGGCACTAAAGATGTGGTGGCAGGCTAGCGTCAGCCTAGGGCCCCATGGAAACCTTTAGTCACGGTTGGTGGCTCCAACCGGGACTATAGGCTAACCTTTAGTCGTGGTTGGAGCCACCAACCGGGACTAAATGTCCCCTATATGAAACCCTTCGGCCAGCCCGAGCTTTGTGTTCTTCCCCTTTCCTCTCCTCTCTGTTCTTCCTCTCTTCTCCGAGCTCATCCTCCATTTTTGTCAAAATTTGTCAAGATTTGGAGGCACCCTATCCATCCAAGTGTTCACAAAGGTGAGCAACTTTGTCCTTTCATTTCTCATTGCTAGATTAGCTCTTGCAGTGCTCTATAAGTATAATGATTTGTGGGTCTTAGTTTGTATGTGGTAGTTTATTTGATTTATGCAATCTGAGCTCAAATTAACTTATTACTTTGCATTTGTAGGTGTGGTTTACTTAGTGCCTTCCCATCCCCATCCTAACCACCGTCGATCGCCCGCACCGTCCCGTCGCCGACATTACCTTGGTAAGCCTCTTGTTCTTATCCTTTTTATAAAAAAAATCATGTTTGTATGATTTAGTTAGTTACTTGTTTAGTTTTCTTACCTATATGGTTGTTTGTTATACATAGTGACATGGTTTTGATATCCGTCCCCGTCGGTCCTCATCCGGTTTATGATTCGGATGTGGTATATACTCTCTTTTATAACTCTTTGTTGCATTTCGTGTTTATGACAATTATGCCCATCAAGTTGAAATAGATATTTTTATCTAGGAGGTATGTGAACCGGAAATTCCAGCCGACATAGATATTCTTGTCAAGAAGTTAAATTTAGTTGAAAAAGAAAACAAGTATTTAAAAAAAATTGAAAAGAGTTGAAGAAGAGAAGATGAAACTGGAGTTGTAGGTTGCCAATGTCGTCGATGATCACAAGATCAAGATGGATGCAATGCGCTTTAAGATTAGAAAATTTAAAAGATATCCCATTGATAGTGAGGCTTGGTATCACTATGCTGTTGGATCAATTGTTACCTTAGTTGCGATATTGATCGCATTTGTTGTTGCATTTAAATGCTTTAGTTAGAGAGTTTGTATGTTGTTTTATGAGAACAATTGTGTATGAACTTTGTGTACACAACTAATATATTCATCTTGATCTCCATCTTGTAGCTGACGGGATGCGGGGCCGGCTCCTACCAGAGGCTTGGGTACGAGCGATTCAAGAGGAAATAGCTGAATTTCTGATCGACCAGGTCATAGATCCCAATTGAGAATACCATTATAAAATCAAGAACAAGTAATGCCTGCATATATATGTAATGATTCTCAAATTGTAAGAGAAATTGTATATATATATATATATACGTGAATGGTTGTCGTACGAGCAATTCGATGATATATGCATATATACAATCGGTTCTACGAGAAATTATATTTTTATATATATGTAAAGTATGTACTGGCGTAATATATGTTTGAAATAAAAATTAATTAAATGGAAAAACACATAATCAAATGGAAAATTAAACCATAATTAATTCATAAACCCCTAAAGGTCCCCCGCCCCACGGTGCCGGCAGATGCCACGTGGTGGGCCTTTGGTGTCGGGCCGTGTTGAACCGGGACTAAAGGGGGCTAGGCTTGAGTTCCCGCCCTTTAGTGCCGGTTCGAGAACTGGCACTAATGGCCCTTATGACCCGCGAAAATAGGCCAATTCTGAACTAGTGGAACCACACGATTTGGAGGTTGTGAGCGGCCGCTCTATGGCATGCATGTGTGTATTTTTCTGACCGCTAATGCATGTGTCTTTTGGCATTTAATGCGTTCACATTAGTCCGAAGAAACGGATCACATGTGTATTTATTTGTGTTTTTGAATTAAAAAAGCCATATCTTTCAAACCGCATGTCGGAATTTAGATCTATTTTCACTGTTGGAATTCTTGCGACGAGATCTTTGAAACTAAATCTCGAACGGACCAATTTTTGATGCTATATGGTGCAACTCTATTATTACATGGTGCAACTTTAGTACTAAATGGTGCAAAAAATTTCAAAACCAATTCTGAAGATGGATGATTCAACTACTTGTGAGGTTGTAACCTAGTATCTATGATAACTAACTTTTTATGATGTGCAACTAGTCCACTGCCCTTGCCAACTAACTGTAATTAATGTGAAACCCCCCTTCCTACATGTGTATGTGTAGTTTTTCGTTGCTTGCACACCTTCTCCCATCTACCATATGAGCAATATGTTCAACTTAGTCTGTTGTTCCAGCCAACTGCCTAGTAGTCGATGTGCAACTCCTTCCCTACCTATTCATGAACGTGTAGTTTCTGTTGACGGGCGAGTAGACGGAGTTGCATATAGTCTGCTAAGCAGTTGGTTGGGGCAACATGCAAAGTTGCACATCTCAGGCAAGGATAGTCGGATGGTGAAAATTGCACATCCGTGAGGGTAATAAAAAGTTGCATACAGACATGGAGCTAAAGTTGCACATGTCACTATACTACTTGGAAAAATCTTATAGATAGATGCTTACTAGTAGCGCAAGTTTTTACCTCTCGCTACTACTAAATGGTCTCTACCATGCCACCCTCGGGACATGCCATATTAGTAGCGAGGGGTGCAAACCCGCGCTGCAACTAAGTTGATAGTAGTAGCGCGAGTTTATACCCCTTGCTACTACTAAGTGGTCTCTACCGTGCCCCTCCGGGACAGGCTATAGTAGTAGCGAGGGGTATAAACCCACGCTACTACTAAAGTCCCCATATCCTCGCCCGAATCCCTCCTCTCTCCCGTCACTCCCCCCTCTCTCAGTTTCATTCATCCCCTCCCCTCTCCTCATGCATTGGCGCCTCCACCCAATGCCTACCCATCTCCTCCTGACCTCGTCGCCGACGGCAATGCCCCCACTCTCTCCTCCACCGCCGTTGCCGCCCCACCCTCTCCTCCTCCCATCCCATCCCATCCCATCCCGTACCCTCCCATCCCCTTGAGCTGTGAGAAGGTCAGGCGACGGCCATGGCGCCCGTCCTCAGATCCGCCATGGGCTTTGACCTGGAGCTCCAACTTGTCCCAACAGTCGCGTGCCAGGACGTACGTGCGCTCTTGCTCGGCCGACGAGCCCATGGAGCTCCCCCTCTTCGTGTGCTTCTTCTCGCCCATCTCTGGTTTGCTCTTCCTTCCCTTCCCTTTCGCTCCCCTCATGGGTTTCCTTCCCATTCTCGGTCCATCTCCGGCCCGCAGTGCCTTATCTCCTCCCCATCTCTGGCCGGCGGTGCACAGGACCTACTCCTCGAAGGGGCCCTCTTCTCCAGCATGGGTCACGTTTCTTCTTTGGTTTTTGAAATTAATAGTAGTAGCACGGGTCACAAGCACACTACAGATAGTTAGTAGTAGCGCGTGTGCCACATGTGCTACTACTAACACATGTCCTAGTAGCGCGGGATGAACCACGCTACTACTACCAGTTAGCAGTAGCGCCGTAGTAGTAGCGTGGGCCCTCGGGCTACTACTAGCTGTTTAACCGACGCTACTAATAGGTTTTTTCCTAGTATTGCTAGCACAATTGGTTTGAACTAGCGTTAGCAGTGAAAACTACACATTCATAGGGGTATGGAGAAAGTTACACATCACTTTTAGGAAGTTGGCCAGGGCAGCATCCGAAGTTTCACATGCAGAAGTTGCACATCAACTACTAGGTAGTTAGTTTGGGCAGCATACGAAGTTGCACATCTCAGTGCTAGGGATAGTTTGGGGTGGAGGTTTCCATCATTGAAAACTGCACATCCACGAGAAGTGGAAAAGTTGCACATTGAATTTCAAGTAGTTGCACATCGACTCTTAGGCAGTTGCACACAACTGGGACTAAATTGCACATAATTGTTTTTGTCGAAAGATATCCATGCGTGATCTAGTTCAAATCAGAGGAATCTTTCCTAAACTGGAAAATGGGAAAACACTTTCTAAAAAAGACTGGTTGCCTGGAACGCTAGCCAGCCAATGGCCGCTGGTTAGCGTTCTAACATCTAAGACCAAAGGCCCAAACCAAACCACTTTCCGGGTGTGGGACCCACACCGGTCCGATGCACTCTCAGAGTCCACCGTCGCCGACTGCCATCGATCCATCTTTAGAGATATACTCACACATTGTCCTTGCCCGGCCTAGCTATCGTCGACGCCACCATGACGACAGACAACACCACCATCCTGCACTCGTCCATCATCACACGCCCAATGACGAGACCCCACTGCTCCATGACGCGGAGACCCATCATGGTCGACGTGCCAGATGCCATGCCACTCCTCCTTGGCGAACACCACCTGCTGCCACTGGTCCCATCCCCTTCGCCAGCAGTTCCTCCGCACTCCCAACCGAGCCCCAAGTTCCCTAACAACACCTCCAGGAAGGTCACGACGCGAACAACGCCGCTACCAACAAATCCTAAGAGGATTGAATGTTTACACCTGGGTAGTTTTGTACCTGAGTTGCGCCCTAATGAAGGAAAGTGGTGACCTTGGTTGCCACCGCCGTCGGGCCGGCCAGAGCGGCTAAGGTTTCCCCGGACCACAAGTATACCACCAGGGCTCACCAACACCGCATCCGACGGACGCAAGCCATGGGGACGTCAAGAAAGATAGCATGACAGAGGGGAACCCCAGAGTTGACACAATAGAGCACCGCACTGCAGCCGGACTCCACCAATGACCCGTCGCCCACGCGATCGAGCACACTGGACAACGTCTCCTACGGACGTCGCCTACCGCCGGCCGCCGCCACCTTGCCAACAGGGCTGCCACCCTAGGAACCGTAGGCCTCCGACGTGAGCCTTTGGTCTGCAAGCCGTTGAGATCGATTTGGAGCGCTAAGATCCCTGCTTCCACCTTCCCTGGCGCCCACATGGGCTTTCCCGCCGACCGTCTCCGGTGGCAGCAAGGAAAGAATGGGGGATGAAAGGGTGGCGGCACGACGTAGATCTCTAGCACTAGAAGGATGGGGATGGCGACGTCGCGACTGATCGATCGAAGCCCACTGATTCCCCAGATGCACCACCCATGGTTCAAAAGGAGGAACCATACAGATAGCAAATTTGGAGAAGTCCGAACCATGCAGCACAGGAACATAAAGATGGAGGAACGGGTGAAACTGGCCTACATACGTATATAAAGGCATCCGACATCAAGACGAAGGTCGAACATCCAATATCTTCCAAAGCCTATAGACTACCTAAAGATAGATCTAGTCTAGACATCTCTCTTATTGGTCGTTCGCCAGAGAACTCAGCAAGTTCACATCCAGCTCGAGCAGAACGCCATTGTGTTGCTCAATTGCAACATCATCTAGCACGATCATCTTGAGCCCCGCTGGGGCTATGGTAGGAGATCACATCCCAGTCGCTGGCGCGGCTGCTTTGAGCCATGCTGGAGGACTGGATTGCATTGCTGGATCCACGATTGGGAGGTCGTGTCTCCGATGGCGATGTTCGCTCGGGGCAGGTAGGACGTATGGCAGGTGGCCAAGGTCCGTTATCGTCCACGGCTGAGGAGGTCATCGAGTTTGGGGGGATCCCAGATCCGGCGAGCAAGGCAAGGCGGGCAAGTTGCCATCTTCAGGCTCAGCCGAATGTTGACCAGCTACAGATGGGCCATGCCATGCGGGCGTCTAAGCTCCGAGACATCGAGACTACCACACGTATGGCTATCGACACGAGTTGTTCTATTTTGCATTTCTTTGATGATGATATTATTCGAAATGCAAGTAAACTCGGGATATCTCTAGGTAGTAATGGAAAAGAACTTTCTAAATCGGTGAATGATCTATTAGACTTAGAGACAGATAGAGCTATAGAGATGGTTAGAAAGATTGCAGTCGTCAAGCCAATGAATGATTCTGATATCAATGCGCTGGGGATAAGGGCATTAGAACATCTATGTGAGGATCTGGTGTCGCACTCACTCATGCCTGATGAGGATAAAGACTTAGCTGTGGAGGGGTATATGGACCCTTTGCAAGTGAATGATTGTGCCACTCAGGTCACTGGTTATATGGACCGGCCAGCCAAACAGGACAAACCGAAATGCACCTGGAAGAGGAAGGTGTATCCTGTCTCAGCCGTTCGTAGGAGCGCAAGATTTAAGACTGCTTAGAAATTCCATGATGAAAGATGAAAGGAATTTTTTGGAATAGCAGAGGTCTAGCGGAATTCGCTAAAAGAAGATTTCTTGCGGAAGCATCACTTGAACACAATCTAGATTTTATTGCACTGATGGAAACCGGGAGGGACAATTATACATCTCAATTTCCTAATACTCCAAGTGGTGGTATTGATTTCGATTGGCACTGTTTACCACCAAGAGGAAGGTCCGGGGGGATCTTACTTGGGGTAAGGTGTGACACGCTTGAAGTCCGAAATGTAGTGTTTGGGGACTTTGCTGTCAAATTCAGAGTGCATTCCAAGGAGGACGGGTTCCAATGGGCACTGGTAGCCGTATATGGTGCGGCACAGCCAGAGCTCAAGAGGGACTTTTTGGCGGACCTTTTCCGGATTTGTGGGGACGAGAGGCTGCCAATTTTAGTAGGGGGGATTTCAATATCATCAGGAGAAGAGACGAGAAAAATAATGATAACTTCAATGGCAGATGGTAATTCATGTTTAATACAATCATAGAAAGCCTTGATTTGCGTGAGATAGAGCTATCAGGAAGAACCTTTACTTGGGCAAACACGCTACCTACTCCGACTTTTGAAAAGTTGGATCAGGTACTGTCCAGTGTGGAATGGGAGCAGAAATTCCCACGGGTGACAGTGAGAGCGTTGTCGAGAGCTATTTCCGATCATACCCCATTGTTTGTTGACTCGGGGGAGGCAACATATGGGGGAAATAAAAATTTATTCTGTTTTGAGCTGGCATGGTTTGAGAGAGAAGGATTCGTGGACCTCATAGCCAGGGAGTGGGCTAGCGACACCGGGGGTAGCTCGGATATTAACAGGTGTCAGAATAAGATAAGACACCTGAGGCAGTTCCTACGGGGTTAGGCAAAACATGAAAGTGGAATATATAAGAAAGAGAAACAAAGGCTTCTAGATCTTATAAACGAGTTAGATATAAGAGCCGAAAATTCGTTATTAAATGACAATGAGAGGTCATTGAAAATGGAGGCGGAACTGAAGCTAAAACAACTATTGAGAGAGGAGGAGATGAAGTGGGCACTTAGAGCGAAAGTGCGTCAGGTAGTACAAGGTGATGACAACACGCAGTTTTTCCATCTAATTGGTAATGGAAAACGTAGAAAGACAAAAAATTATCAACTTGAGCAGGATGAGGGTACAACTGTAGGGCACGAGAATATGGAATTGTATATCTCTGAGTACTATAAGAAATTATTCGGGGCTCGAGGGGATAATCATGGATCCATGGATGAGCACGTAGTCGGGGACGTAACTCAGCTAGGGATGGACGAGAATGAGATATTAACTAGACCTTTCGCGAAGAAGGAGGTGTTTGAGGCTATTTCGCAAATGAAGAAGAATGAGGCACCAGGTCCGGATGGGTTTCCGGCTGAGTTTTATAAGAGATGCTGGAATATTATAAAAGATGACTTATTACCCATGTTCCAGGATTTGTTCGATGGTCGCTTGCAGTTATTCCACCTTAACTTTGGAATAGTGACGTTGTTGCCAAAGAAGGAGGGAGCGGTGCGCATTGAACAATTCAGACCTATTTGCCTACTGAATGTCAGATTCAATTTTTTCTACAAAGGTAGGAACAAATAGGTTGACACAGATTGCACACGCGGTGGTGCAACCTAGTCAGACGGCTTTCATGCCGGGCAGGAACATACTAGAGGGTGTGGTTGTCCTTCATGAAACCATGCATGAAATCCACTCAAAGAAACTAGATGGAGCTATCTTCAAGGTGGATTTAGAAAAGGCATATGATAAAGTAAAATGGTCATTCCTACAGCAGGCATTGCGTATGAAGGGTTTCGACGATATATGGAGGAGACATGTCGAATCCTTTGTACAAAAAGGAAGCGATGGAGTTAAGGTCAATGATGACATTGGCCATTTCTTCCAATCATTCAAAGGTCTCACACAGGGAGACCCTATGTCACCCATCCTATTTAATATAGTTGCGGATATGTTGGCAATTCTAATAGGAAGGGCTAAACAGGAAGACCAAGTAGGTGGACTTGTACCACATCTGGTGGATGGTGGAGTGTCTATCCTACAATATGCTCATGATACCATTTTGTTTATGGAACATGATATGGCAAAAGCAAGAAACATGAAACTCATACTTTGCCTATTTGAACAATTGTCTGGTTTGAAAATAAATTTTCACAAGAATGAGCTATTTTGCTTTGGGAGAGCCAAGGATGAACAAGACGCTTATAAACAATTGTTCGGATGTGGACTGAGAAGTCTACCGTTTAGTTATCTAGGCATACCCATTCATCATCGAAAGCTTTCCAATAGAGAATGAAAGTGTATTGAGGATCGCTTTGAGAAAAAGCTAAGCTGTTGGAAGGGTAAGCTTCTGTCATATGGAGGACGGCTAATTCTAATTAACTCGATTCTCACGAGTATGCCGATGTTCCTTCTGTCCTTCTTTGAGGTATCAGTAAGGGTACGTAAAAGGTTGGACTTTTATCGATCCCGATTCTTTTGGTAGAGTGATGAAGATAGGAAGAAATACAGGCTTGCTAGATGGGACATACTTTGTAGGCCCAAGGACCAAGGTGGTCTGGGGATTGAGGATTTAGAGGTAAAAACAGATGTTTGCTGAGCAAGTGGCTGTTCAGATTATATGTTGAGACAGAAGGTATGTGAGTACAAATTTTGCGTAATAAGTACTTACAAACTAAAACGTTGGCCCAGGTAAATGTAAGTCCCAATGATTCTCCATTCTGGAAAGGGCTCATGAGAGTGAAGGCAGCCTTTTTCCAGAGAACTAGATTTACTATTGAAAATGGCGAGGGAATGAGATTCTGCAAGGATACGTGGTTGAGGGAGACGCCTTTGGCCATTCAATATCCAGCTCTATATAATATTGTGCAACGTAAGGACACGTACGTGGCCACAATTTTATAGTCAAATCCTCTAAATATTCAATTCCGATGAGCATTGATAGGTCATCGCTAGGAGTCTTGGCTACACCTATTGAGAAGACTCATGGACGTACAGTTATCAGACGAATCTGATAGGATTCAATGGAAACTTATGACTAATGGTATTTTTACAGTGAAATCAATGTATGTGAATCTTATTGATACAACAATCATCCCCAAATCGATTCATATTTGGAAAGTCAAGGTACCCTTACGAATCAAACTCTTCATGTGGTTTGTCACCAGTAGAAAACAGGGCATTAGTCACAGCTCGATCTAAACATTAGTCCCGGTTGCCTTACGAACCGGGACTAATGTGAGCATTAGTCCCGGTTCGAGCAGCTAGGGCGCCGGTCGGGCATTAGTCCCGGTTCGAGCGGGACCTTTAGTCCTGGTTGGAGACACCAACCGGGACTAAAGGGGTCGATACCCTTTAGTCCCGGTTCGTGTCTCCAACCGGGACTAAAGGCTTCACCTTTAGTCCCGGTTGGAGATACGAACCGGGACGTCCCGGTTCGTATCTCCAACCGGGACTAAAGGCTAGACCTTTAGTCCTAGTTAGAGATACCAACCGGTACTAAAGGGTTTTGAAAGTTTTTTTTTGTTTTTTCAATTTGTTTTCTGCTTTCAGTTTCTGTTTTAAATTAATTATATCTTTTAGGATATTTGATGTTTTTGAGTGATTCTTTTTGCATTAGATTCAACATTTTGTCTAGTTTGTGTTTGTGCAATTAGTTTTCAAATCTGAATGTTTTAAATTTGAATTTGTTCAAATTTGCTTCAAACCCTAGATTGTGAATAACTTGAATTTAAAAATAGTTTTAATTTAATTCTTTTTGCTCCTAGGCACATGTTAGATGGTGCATGTTGAACACGCAAAAAGTATGGAGTTGAAATAAGTTTAAAAAAATGAAATGCCTTTGTAACAGATGAGTTTTCGTCCAAAACCCTGATACTTCGAAAGGGATTGTCTAGTTTGTACACAAAGTGCATCTAGTTTTTACCGTAAGCCTCTCAACTTTTTAGCACATGCTATGTGGGTGAAATAATAATAGCATGCCAAGTTTCAACCTTTTCAGAGTTCATTTGTAGTGTTTTTCAATTTCAGGGTCATTTAGCTCAAAAAAATCATTAAATGCATGAAAAATAGCAAATGAAGTTAGAAATGGGTTAACTCTGCCTTGGTTAACCTTAGTTATGACTCTGGCTGTGATGATGCTAGCATATGTAGTCGACGGTATGATTGGATGGACACCAACCCAGACTAAAGGAGTTCTGAAATTTTCAAACTCTACCCCCGTGTGGACCGCCTTTTTGAGTTTTCCAGAAAATAAACAAAAATAATAAAATCTTCAAAAAATAAAATTCTTTGAGATGTAGTTAGGTTTTAGTGTCTAGTTGGTATAGAAATTTTGAAATATGAATTTTGACCGTTTCTGCAAAAAAATGAAAAAAATGTAAAACGACCATAACTTTTGCATACGACGTCGAAAAAAAGTTTAATATATCAAAAAAAATAGAGAAAAATTGGGATTCGATTTCACCCGGGTTTACCCGGTGAAGTTTTCTCAGATTCTCGAAATTCCAAAAGTAAAAAAGTTATTTCAAAAAGAAGATATTAAAAAATAATTTTATTTATAAATAAATAAATGATGTCATATTTGGATTCCTCACATTTTTCTGATAATAATGGATCTATTATTAGTTGAATTCGATTTACAAATTTAAAGATATTAATTATGCCATATGAATTGAATATATGGCAAAAAAATGAATATAATAATAATATTACTTATTTTATTTTCATAGAAATTCAATATTATTATTACTTATTTTGTTTATTTTAATAATTGTTTGGAATTCAAAAAATTAAATAATTTGACATCAAGACGTAAGGGTTAATAGGATTGATAGCTTACTATTGTCAAGAAAACAACAAGTGCAGACTTGGAAACAAAGGGTGATAGAACTCAAAAGTTAAGCGTGTTCGGGTTAGAGCAGTGAGAGGATGGGTGACCGGGGGGGTGATTAGAGATTAAATTGTCAGATAATTCACAGATTTGAAAATCAGAAAAAAAATTGAAAAACAAAAATAAAAAAAATTATTTAAAAAAATACCTTTAGTCCCGGTTTGTAACACCAACCGGGACTAAAGGTCCCGCTCCAGAAAGCTGCCACGTGTAGGGCCTTTAGTCCCGGTTCGTAACACAACCGGGACTAAAGGGTGGATGCTTTAGTCCCGACCCTTTAGTCCCAGTTTCAAAACCGGGACAAATGAGCCTTTTTCTACTAGTGTGTGCACAAGAAGGTGATTCTCACTAAGGATAATATGGCTAAACGCAATTGGGGGGGGGGGGGGCGGGGAATACACGATGTAACTTCTGTGATAACGAGGAAACCATTAAACACCTCTTTCTCCAATGTCCACTTGCAAGAATTATATGGTAGACAGTTCGTATAGCCTTTAATATTTCCAGATAGCATTGACACATTGCTTGGAACGTGGCTAGATAGAGTTGATACAATTATTGCTAGACACATTCGTATAGGAGTATGCGCACTTCTTTGGGCTATATGGAATTGCAGGAATGGTGTTAGTTTTAACAGGCAAACACATATAAACTTTTTGCAGGTATTGCACAGAGCATCGATGTGGATTCATACTTGGTCACTACTCACTCCTGCGGATAGCAGGGAGCCTTTGGTTACTGGGTCTACCCGGTGGAAGATGGTAGTGCGGGATATCTACAACCGGTTTGGATGGCAGTCCAGTAATAGGATAGATGGTTAGGCATCTAGGCCTATTTCGCCGGTTATGGCATTTTTTGTTTTACATATTTCTTTTGCTTTGTTCATTCGGAGACTATGTAAAACCACGGATTTGTGCTTATTTCTTTATAAAAGGGTCGTATGCATCGTGCTGATGCAGAGATTGAAGGCATTCCTCCTTTTCTAAAAAAAATCCAACATCATCTGATATAATCACATATAAGCATGAGTAGGGCTGCTATTGCATTACAGGGGAGGAACCTGAGCAAAATTTTGCCATGTGCCCGTCGGGTGACTTCAGATTGTGTTACATTACCAAACAAATCTACGACCATGGTACTTTCGTTAGGTACTGCAAAATACACTCCACAAACACAAAATAATGTTATCTTCAAAATTATCCATTTTCGATAAAATTTAGGGCAAATTCATATATTTTTTACCGCCAGGTTTGATCTTGTCATTACTACAATCGCCACTATTGCCGAGTTCCAAAGAAACTCGACAGAACACATATTAAACTCGGCAATACTTTCGCTAAGATCCAAACCCGACGCAACACACTCGGTCTGATGCCCTGCAAACCCAGTGAACGTAAGCAACAATATTTACCAAGTTCCTGCCAGAACAAACTCAGCGAACGCCACCATTAGACGGGACGGGCCGTTAATGGAGGTGCCACATGGGCCACCTGTTTGCTGAGTTTTTGCACACAAAACTCGGTAAAGTTTGGCCAATAAATATAATGCACGTGCCAGCACACATTACCCATTTCAAAATATCTGTTCGCTTAGTTCTAAACTCGGTATAACCTCCTGTCTAATAACAGCCCGCCGTCCGGCACAACTTATTACCTAGTGCTACATTTCACCGATTTATACATAAGGAAACTGCGCAAATACTTTACCGAGTTTGAAACTCGGCAGTCTCCCATACAGTAAGGACCCAACGCGTGACACTGCTTTATTACCTAGTGTCACGTTATGCCGAGTTGTTCCGTCAGACCAAGTGGAAAAACCTGCGCCGAGTTTGGCACTCGGCAAAGCCACTGACCATTAAGGGGTCCACCTGTAGCACTATCTTATTGTCGAGTTTTACTGTTCGTAACTCCATTGTACATCCATTGTATACTTCGCCTAGTTCGTAACTCGGTTTTCTGCCCGTACAACCCTTTGCTGAGATGCTTTACTCGGCAAAAGTCCTCTATCTGGTCGGCCAAGCAAAATATATTTTGTGCAAGATCGACATTGCACATACTATTAAAATATATTATTCTCCACAGCAATTTAATGAACATAGTTGAATAATATCAATATATATTATTTATGATAGTCAATATTCGCCGAGTTGTTTCCGTTGGGAACTCGGCAAACTTGATATTCTGCCGAGTTTTTTTTCTTCGCCAAGTCTTTTTTCATCACTACCTGGCAAAGCCACTGCTCTATGGTGTTGCTTATCACCACCGAGTCTAATTTTGGATCAAACTCGACATACGGAAAGTTTCCGAGTTCCCAACAAAACGAACTCGGTGAAGAATTAAAACTCGGGACAAAATGAACTAGGTGAAGAATTAAAACTCGGGACAATACGTGTTTCTAGCAGTGTGTGGTAGCCTTTATCCCATTTAAATGTATTTGCCACATTTTACCCCTAGTTATGGTATAATGAAAACATTTACCCTTTATTGTTTGCCATGAATTGATATGCTAGACCCGTCGATTTGGACAAGGTGGTAGTTGACGTGATGGATAAGGCAGACAAGTACTCTCTTCGTTCTTAAACATAAGACCTTGTAGGGATTGTAGTATGAACTACATACATATGTATATAGACATATTTTAGAGTGTAGATTCACTCATTTTGCTTCGTATGGAATTCATAGTGGCATCTTTAAATTTTTTTATATCTAGGAATGGAGGAAGTATTACTTTATTATGAACGGGAATATAAAATTGTGAAATTGCTGTCAAAGTTTATCATAGTATATATATTAACTTACAGAAATTCCGTTAAGCAGGTTCGACCGCACCACACTGCCCTTGTGCCGTATGAGATATCCCTCACGAAAACATGCATGGGTTTTCTATGTGATCAATGAGCTCGAAATCTTTGACACATGTTCTATCATTGGCTATATCTTACAATTTTTTCAAGAAGAGGGCAGTTATCAGGCCTCAACTATGAGGTAAAAATTGTCACAAGTTTGCAGTAGCTTGCAAATGTGTAAGTTACTCTAAATTAACATATTTTCGTATACCATGATAAAAAACGAAAATATTTATGCCATACAAACGAGTATGAGTCTACACACACAAAACGGCGTAACAGAAAGTTGAGGAATTTACCAATCAAATATCTTAGAAGGTGTGGATGTATAACTGAAAGGTTGCTTGGCATCAGTTCCAAAAGAGGCAAGTTTGCTTGTGCAGGAGTTTTGGCAAATGACGTTGCTGAAATAATATATTGAATTGTTATATTGCAATTTGCAAGTACCCAATCAAATTAAAGCCGAGATAAAATATTCACCTACCTGGATTTACTAGTACAAGAACCAAATCTTTGTTTGGATTGCGAGCTGCCACTGAAATTGCCAAGCATCCACCAAAAGAATCTCCAATAACATATATTGGTCTTTCCGGTGACAAAGAATGCTCGTATTTGATACATTCTTCCACTATTTGTACTAGCCCTGTATGCATTTAAAATTAGTAGGCATCACTAAATCTTACGAAGGTGATTCCTGTTACTAGTATTCAAAGGCCATAATATAGAAGTAACAACGTTTGATTACACTAGGACCCGTGCACAAGTAACTATTTTCACATTTTATACAACATATTTATTCAACAGACTATTTGCTATGGTTATGTTCATCAATCGATGCAGAGACCCAGAGTTATCCTCTTTAAGAAAAAATAGACTATTTTCTTGACACTGAATTTTATAGCTCCAACAAAATACCAAATTGTGCATTATGGAGTCATAGAAAACACTATATTCTTACTACCATCATTCACATAAATTGATAAGAATCATGGTAATGGAAAACATATGATGCCAATCATGGTTTCAAATATCCAATATTTAGTCCTCGATAAAACTCACAGGAAAACATGTACTCCCTCTATGCCGATGCACTAGGCACATTATGCAAACCAAATAATCTCAAAACACTTAGGCATGATGCAGTAACTCCCACTTCGTTTCTTGTTTCTTGACATGAATACAGGAATCAACCTATAAGAGATATGGGGTGTGCATGTTTTTAATTATTTGAGACTACCTAGCACGTCATGCAGTGGTCAGTTCATTGTATGCATTGGTACTCCCTCCTTTCCGGTTTATAGAGCTCATCTCAAAAAATTCAGATTTCCATTATAGTAGGCTCATTTTGAGTCTAGTTGAGTTAAGGTGCATTGAGTCGCACGCCATAGTTAATTTATAGAGATACGAGAAATGAAATTAGTGGCTATGCATGTATCTTTTTCTACATGCACCATGCAAGTCCAATGAGAGGGAGTATGCTACATTTATTGCCTCGAAAATTGAATATGTGAGAAATACCTCATTGGTTAGTTAAAACTACTGCCATCCACTCACAATTCATCTTGGTTGATGAGATTCTAGATTTGATCCCTATAAACCGGAAAGGAGGGAGTATTAATTAGAAAAATAAACATTAAGGTCTATCGTTTTCCCCTCCACATTGGTCGCGGTGCACAACCTAAGATTACTAATGCACCTTTACCGAGAGAGAGTAATATGTAATCTCTTATAAATATATAGGAAGAAAATCCAACCAAAACATTGTATTCTCCGTGTGTACAGGGAAAACTACAATGGAAAATATATTATCGACTAGCCTAATTAAGTCACTATAATTTCTGAAATAGAAAGATTTTAGAGGATCTATTATGGGAATCAATGTATTATCCAATCTAAATTTGCCAGGATATAGCTTAATTGGACTGCATCCATTAAATTAACTAGTTGCGTGGGTAGTTAAGAGGTTTTGAATTCTACGAAACCGTATGTTTTATATTAGAATGGATACAATACATTTACCCTGAATTCATTTAATTTCCTTAGGAGTTAACCCAAATAAATACGAGGCACTATGTACCAACAATTCTAGACCAAAGAATGGGCATGTTTATAATATAAGGGTTGGATGTATGGTTAAGAGGTTTCGAATTCTAAGGAATCATATGTTTATACTCCCTCCATTTTGAAAAACTTCCCATATTAGTTTTTTCAAGTCAAATTTTGTAAATTTTGGCCACATTTATATTAAAAAAATATCAACATCTATCAGATAAATAATAAGAAAGTATATTCCATGGTGGATCTAATGACATCAATTTGGAAAGTGAATACTGATATTATTTTTATAAACTTGGTCAAACATCACAAAGTTTGACTTAAGGCGAACCTAATCTGGCAATTATTTCCAAAGGGGGGGGGGGGTATGAATATGAATACACAACATGTTCTTTTATATTAATAAATGTTCTTAGGGTTTAATGCACAATAAATATGTGGTATCATGTATCTTTTATTCTAGCATAAAAAGTCTGGCATTTAACTACATCATCAAGAGTAAGGACCTGGAGAAGTTCAAATTTATAATTTATGAATCTCTCTTGTTAACAAAAATATGAATCTCTCTTGTTAACGTTTGGTGAAAACAAAAATAGTACATCTCGTGACTTGGAATGCCAACCTAAAAAAATTGCATTCTCTAAGATATAACCAATCTATATGTACCTTCAAATGGTGTACGATCGTTCACTGGTATGTGTAAGCAGCCCACCTCAAATATCCTGCCAATAAAAAAAGAACAAGTTTTGTGTTTTAATGTTACTATTTCAAATTTCAGAGTTGCAAAGAAAAATAATTTATTGATCAAACTGATTACACAAAACATACATATGGTCACCACACGAGAGAAACCTAGTAGTCATGCGATGCACAAATCACCCTGCATGGATGAAATACATTGCACACATAGAATATCATATGCCTCGCCTAGGAGTCGGCCACTGTCAGCATGCACTGCTACCAAGTAAGTGTAGGAGGAAGTGGGGAATGACGAGGATACCAAAAGCTGAGAGAGAACCTTTGCATGTGGGGATGCATATAGGGCAGATGAACCGGAGCGCCACAAGTGACCAAACAAAGGCTTTATGGCACTTCGGTCAGGGTTCTTCCCAATGTCTACTAGATCTTGGCATTGTCAACTTCGTCCAATGAGTTTCTATAAGAGTAGCATCGCCGCCTATTATAATCCAGACACCCTAATTCAAGACACCAAACATAACTAAAGTCATCAATGCCACACTAGTGCAGGAACCCCTTATAGGGTTACCATATTAGCGGTGTGCGAGTAAATCAATATGCCATTGGTAAGTGGCAAAAATACTAGTGGCATGCATGGGGAAGATGAACGACACTAATAAATAAATCACCCACCATGGGTGTGTCGGCCAAAGTGCACGCCACTAATAAGTTCCACCCCAACGTTTGCCCGACATAAATTACTAGTAGCTTGTAAATTAGGTAGAACGTCACTAATGTTTAGCTTACTAGTGGCATGTACACATACGGTGCACACCACTAGTAGTTTCTGACACCACCGCTTATTTCTGTACCCCACTAGTGCTTAGCTCCGTAGTTGTGTGATCCTTCCCTGAGCGCCACTAGTAACTATTTCTAGGTGAGCCTCTGGGTCTAACTTTCTAGTCGCATGCCCACATGATTGGTTGCCACTGCTAGCCGGCTAATTAGTGGTGTGCTGTTTGTTAAGGACACCACAATAAGTACGACCAATATATGAGGTAAACTCATGGTACACATTTGACCTTCTCTCCCTCCCTTCATTTTCCTTTTGCGCTCTACTTTCTTTCACCTCTCACCACTAGTGGAAAAACGGTTAGCCATGACTTATGTTGGTGGTGCGCTGGTTCTAAGCAACGTCAGCATTATATTTTTCAGATAGTGCTAGCATTGGATAAATTTATACGACAGTGATACAATCTTAATGATAGAGTTGTGGTTATATCTCAACACATAGATAGTTGCATATTTTTCCTTTTCTGGTACAGACTGTGCTGTCGTAGCCCATTATCTCACGCCAACACTAGTCCATTCTAACGGCCCTCCAGCTCAGTCAACAAAACTTAGGTCATATTTCACTCTCGCCTCTCCCCTTGGCCCCTCTCTCTCGCCCGCCACCGTGGCCGCCGCCGACACCTCCCGACCTCGCGGAGCGTCGCTGCCGGACTAGCGTGGCCACCGCCACCTCCCGACCCGCCGCACGTCGACGTCGAACCAACGCGGCAGCCGCCACCTGCGGGCCAGCAGGTGAGATCTACCTCTTTGGTAGAAAAAATAGAGAACTAGCTAGTGGATTTTCGTAGGATCTAATCTCCTGGACTTAAGGTTTTGGTAGGAAAATTTTCAGAATTATTTGGTCTAGAAAAAATGGGCTTGCAGTGCACTGGTTCATTGTTGTTCTAGTTGTTTAATTATGGTGTTGTGCATTTTGGTAGGAATATTTTCTGATCTTTCATGCAGTGCAGTGCATTATTTGATCGAGGAAAAGTTCGGTTGGTCAAACACGCTGCTTAATTATGTTCTACTCCCTCTAGACCTAAATATTTTTAGTTGGGGAGACCGTAATCTAGTTCTCCCCAACTACAAGTATTTAGGTATAGAGGAGTAGTTGTTTTACAAACAGAAGCAACCGGTTCAAATATGAAAGCGAGGGATCAACCTAATATTTAATTCTTACGATATGCATTTCTACAAGAAATAGACTAGTTCTCCCCAACTATAAGAATTTAGGATATCCATTTCTGAAAGAAAGGGATCAACCTAATGTTTAATTCTTAGTAAATCTGAAAGCAAGGAACCAAAGAGTTTAACTCATGCATGTTGGGATCCACTATGCAATGATTCATAGTACGCATATGAGCTATTAAAATTCTGCATGTGAATGCATGTTAATTTGAAATTCTTCGTTCTAATAAGATGATGATCTTTCATTACAAGTTCTTAGTAAGTCTTAGTAATTCTTCATTCTGCATGTGCAACAGGACATATGAACAATTCATCAAGCAACAACGAATCGATGGAGGATGTGGACAAGCTTAATCAATGGCTCTTAGAGGAGTCGGAGTGGAGGATCAGAAACTGGAAGAACACAATGCCACAGTGAAGAATGAAAGTGATAGTCTGCTCATGGAGGGTGTTAATGCCCTCAATAAGTAAAACAAATAGAGGGAGCTGAGAGATAACTTGACAGAGGAGAGGGTTAAACTGAAGCCGGAGAAAAAACAACCCAGGACTGAGAGGATTAACCTATAGACAAACGTTGCTCACTTCAAATAAGATGGAGAGAGAAATCAGAAGAAAATTTGCCAGCGGAGGATAATCCTTCATGAAGAGTAGTTTGATTATTTTAGTAACTTTTGTGAAGTTTTAAACTCTGAAGCTTATGAGTATGTTTAGTTGATCAGTACTAAGTTTTAAACTCTTATTAAATTTATGAGTATGTTTAAATGATGAGTACCTTTTGTGAAGTTTAAGCTCTTAGTGTATGAAATAGTGTTTTTATGATCAAAAGAAACAAATTGCTGACGTTGGACAACAACGCATGACAAATGTAGTATAGATGTATAGCTGGCAATGGCCACATGAACGCCAGAAACATGTAATATACTGCTGGCATGGGAACCACCACCACCACTACTTTTTAACTGTGGCGCCATATTGATGGCATCGAGTGTCCATGCCAGCAACGTCATTTTTGCCACGCCATAGCTAGGCTTTTCTGCACTGGTGCATATTATTCCTTTCTCAAAACTCCCACACATTTTTGCACATTCAAGATCTGACTAATTAGTCACAAATCTTGATAATTAATTAAGCTCTCAAGGTAGATGATCTCTCTCCTACACCCTTCCCATGCGTTAAATTATCTCTCTCTCTCTAGATCGGTCATATGTGCAGGACAAGCGGCGGACACCTAGAATACATTGGACACAATGTTGTATGGTCCTCTTTTTTAAGAGTTGCTTTTCAAGAAGACGAGGAATGAAAGAGTGGCTCTTAAAGAGGCTCACAAGTTGAAAAAATTGGAGGAAGACATAAAAACTTTAATGGATCCCTATTGTGCTCCTCAGCATACATGCCTCAATGTACCATTAAAAATTCTAGCTGTCAAGTACAAACACAAAAACTCATACACAAGCCATGATGACACGTTGGTGTTTCTACACAAAGTTGTCCCGAGGGGAACATGTTGTAGTATCAATGATGCCAAAAAGGTAATGTTGCCTCTTTATTCTTCACACTTAATATACTACAAGCATATTAATGACTACATCATTTATAGGAACGAGCATGAGGCCCTAATAGAGTGTACAGAGTGTGAGAAACCCTAACACACTCCTGGAAAGGAAACTCCTCAGAAGGTTGTATGGTATTTTATCTCATTCCCTAATTGATACGTTTATGCACAAATAAGAAGTTATGCACAAACAAGAAGGAAACAAGGCTTGGGGTATTGACACAAAGATAGGTAGAAGGCGCTTAACGATGATTGTGTGTTAGGAAAACCTTGTAGTTCACAACGAAAAATACTTGTTTGGGAATACTCCGTTTTTTGAGGATAAGAGAGGTACCTCAGGTTGGGTGCGAGTACGGACGGACCGAATCCTTTGGGTAACTACAAGAACACACACATCAGCTCACATGTGTTTCTATGGTTCTGCAACCACCCACCTTAGCTCAGAATGAAGCGGAAGTATGTACACATGGTTATGATAATTCAAGGGCCGACATAACTAGGGAAAGACATTGACATGTATCTCTAAATATTGAAGGACGAGCAACACATATTAGAGGGCAGCTGAAGGGGTCAATACTTGGGATGCAAGCGAAGGATATCATTTCCCTATGAAAGTTGCTTCGATCCCGATGTGCATGACTATCTCATGTAGGAATATGTCTCTGGCTAGGTGTGCCACAGATACGAAGGATCTTGTTAGGTGTATGGATAATACACCTTTTCTATGGCTAAGGAAAGGTGACTCTCATAAAACCATGTCCATGGGGTAGTGAAGGTGGCTTCAAAAGAATTAAGAACACATAAATCATCCATATATGTTTCATAGTACAACCAAAACCTAAGTAAAGCCACTTAAGAGCAGGACAAAAGAAATCCTTTGGATATTGAATGTTCGAAAAGATTGCCTTAAGCCCAGGAAGAAGCAGAAGCCCCACACACATTGTTAATAGTATGGAAAAGAAAATGTATTTTTTGGGGTTGCCTTATTATTCAATCCATAATAATTTCTCATTGTTTATCTCATGCATATCATAAAAATTTATGCGAGACTTTTCTTATCTTTCATATGTAAGACAAGATTTGATAGACTTCCATATAAGGACCGAGATGCATGATAAACATGACGATATACTTATGGGAAATAATGCTTACTCCGAGAATGAATGTCCCCTTGATTTATTCACTTTAGTGCCAAGGGATCTTGATCAAGTTTTAAAGTGCCTCATAGGTATCAAAGTTAGCCCCACATACTCGGGGACCATACATAGCATATGTATGCGTGATGAAATGCAGGGTGTTTGAGATAGAGTTTCATGATTGTCACGTGATGATGACACATATAATTAAGGTTGCACCTAGAGAGCTATGGAAATCACGTGTCTGGAATAGTTATTGACTTTTGTAATTTTTTTGCTGCTATCTATCAAAAGTCGATCCGTTTGAACAGTTTTGTCGTGATACAAGAAAATATCATGGTCATACTATGTGAGTTTGAGATCTACTTCCCACCTGCATTCGTTGACGTTGTGGTACATCTATTTGTCAGTGTTATCCACGAAATCATCGACCCGGGACTGGTATACTTGCACAAAAGTTTCCCATACAAAGGATAAATGAGTTCATTAAATCATATGTTCACAATAGGGCCCGTACGGATGGAAGCATCATGCAGGGCGTTCCTCGGTAGGAGTGACTCACATATTGCACAGGTTACATGGATGTGACAAAAATCTATTGGTTTGCCCGTGAAGAAGCACGTCGGCAGGATTGGAGGAGTAGGTCACTAGGTTGCGAAGAAGGATTTTCATGTAGGCATTAATGAACCAACCCGATGCGAGGACTTGTATACAGAGGGCACAATAGCATAACACCACCTAAAAGTGGTTTATGCTTGGTTGGAAAAGAACCTCAACATACTAAAGAAAAATGTCTGGTGACCTTGGGCAACCAAAGAACATGGACCAAATTACAAGAGATCACAACTCCTCCTCAGAATCTTGGTTCAAAGATCACATTCTAAAGAATCCATTCCCAGAGATTGATGAAAAATTAATGCAATGATCATATTCGCATTGGTACATGGCCCCATATGCTATGTTGTGACTTATTAAGGATATGGTGCATAGTCTTTACTCTGGCTGAAAACCAAGATAGTGAATACCAGAAATTAGGTAACGATGGAGGCCAACCTTGATCTGTAATGAAAATTAAGTATAATATGACAAACTTATGGATATTTAGGAACTTGTGTACTCAAGAGCGTACAAGATTCCCATGTTCCATGTCAGATGGGTGAAGAGCATCGTACTTAAATACCATACTTCTCACTACCATGGTTATACCCACTAAACCTTCTAGGAAGAATGTGAAAGGAATCACCAGCAAAATTGAGACCTGGGTATTAGCCAAGTATGTTCCCTGATGCTCGTCAAAGCTGAGCCATGAGTTTTTTAGGAGAGGGAAAATGAGAATTGATCTTTGGAATGTATGGAGTCATGGACCAGAACGACATTGACCAATTCAAAGACCTAGTGGAAGAAGAAAATAGTAAAAATTACACTAACAAAAGGAGAAAAATTATATTGCCCAAGAAAGGTGTCGCTTCAAATGGTGCAGTCATGATGTTGGGGCTAAAGTAAATCAGGAAAATCAAAAGTTGCAAGACTATTGTTGAGATGATTGTCAAACGACGCCTAGAAACTAGTGCGAACGGCAATTAGTTTGTCACATTGTTGTATATGTTTTGATTTTCACTTAACCACTCATGTAATATCTATCATCTCTGTGTGTGCGCGCGCGCGCGTACCTCTCTCTCTCGCGCGCCTTATTACAATTTACATTATGAACTATGATTCTTTCAAGGACTAACCACAAACAATATGATTTAATATATACTAACAAACTTTAATAACCAAATTGTAACAATCCCCTGACCTCTAAACAAGGAAAATATCACTAAATATGCTTATTACCCTAAGAACCCACAAGAGGCATCCAACCTTGGCCCACACGCCGCTAATAATATTACTAGTGGCATGTGCTCTTATCTGCATGCCACTAGTAACAAAATTACATTTAGTTTCCTCAAAATATCAAACTGACACATGCAACTATAAATGGTGTGTATTCATTGTATAAAAGCTTCCAACATTAATACAATCAACTTTGTCTTTAAAAACTTGACACTTTTCCTTTGACTATGATTCTTCCTAGGATATCCTTTGATTTCGAAGAACCGTATATCAAAATTTTGTCTAACACTTTCAAAATTTATCCACACCTTCTAGAAGTCATATTATGTTACCATGGCATATTTCATATCTTCGGACCATATTCTTTTAGAAGTGCAAAAATCAAGTTCTAGAAGTTAGTATTGATTTGTTCTATAAAGATGCTTGAACTTTCCAATATTTTATCCGGTAACACCTAAATGTATTCCCATGGAATTTTATAATAATTTTGAAACACAACACGTTAAAACCTGAAATAGACCCTGGAATCTCACTAGGGCACTATAGTCTTGGCAAACTAACCCTCACAATTATAAAAATTACATGAAACTTAAATGTTGTATCTTCATTGTACGAAGACTTTCAAAGTAAGAATTCAACTCCCTCTCGAACTTGACTCTTTCGCTTTGAAATTACGATACTTCATTGGACATCCTATTGTTTATAAGCGATGTGTAGAAAACCTTTTGTGTAAAATTTCCCGAATTTAACAAAAATTTCCATAGGTAAAACAATTACACTTTGCCAGGTTTCATATTTTCCTACCACATTTAACATTTAAAAATTAGATGTTTTTACTGAAACTTAGTATTTGAATTTTCTCGTATGGACGTGTGAATCCCGTAATATATTCTTTTAATAGAGCGTAAATATACAGTCACAAAATTAAATATGATTTTTCATAGCAACTTATTGGCATTTTAAATATAAGTGTAGTTCCATACTGAATAACATGCGTTAAATAACGAGAACCACATTTAGTGCCCTAAAATAGGAAAATAACCCTAAAAAATCCAAGTTTTTACATGAAACATTGAATTATGTATATTACATCTATCTCAAAATTGGAAACAACCTTTCACCTTTAAACCCTAAAACCCCCTAAATACCCTAAGACCCTATAAGGGTACTAGTGGCATGTCCCTCATCTTGTACGTCACTAGTACCATGTCACTAGGGGCATGAAGGACATGGGGCACGCCACTAGTAACTTTACTCACTATTACCCCCTCCCGTACTGGACATGGGGAATAATTACCCAAGACAAAATCCCTCGAGCACGCCTCCTGCTATGCCTATTGGTCATTGCTGTACACTCCACGCTTCCCCTGTTACTGGACGTTGCCACTTACGCGCCAACCTATCTCTGTAACACCCCCATCGCCCGGTTGGGGCCTTCACGCCTTGCACTCAGACACTGACACGAACCTGACCTCCACTTTACATTGCTTGACACCACCAACCACTCTCTCCCCATCCAAAACTCAAGCTTGTGTGGTCCATACAACCTTCCTAATCCTCCTCGCCTTCCTAGAGCACCGATCAACGATAAACCTCTCCCTTGAGCCCCTGCATACTTCTGGTTTATTGTCTCGAGGCCCTTTTTGGAAAATGTGCCATGTGGTACAAGAATTGTTTTTGCTAGAGGGAAGTGTTTTATGAGCTATTGGGAAAAACAACTATAGGAAATATTTGATGTAAAAAATATGCGGCATTTTGTTTTGTTCTACCGGCATTATTTTTGCTTGAGGACACTGTACTGTATGGGAATTCATGCTATATGCATGCATTCTTATGTGTCTATACCATGTAGGATTGTCCATCGAGTTGAGAGAAAAATGTGATATGTGTATTCAGGTACCGGTCATCGAGCTGACAAAAAATTGTGATATGT
Organism: Hordeum marinum; assembly: GCA_022496015.1. Classification (NCBI taxonomy): domain Eukaryota; kingdom Viridiplantae; phylum Streptophyta; class Magnoliopsida; order Poales; family Poaceae; genus Hordeum; species Hordeum marinum. Next base: position 568,134,457 of record CM039673.1, on the reverse strand, counting down.
ATATTCGGTACAGACCATCTAGTTGATGCAAAATGTTGATTCACCAATGTTTTGTCAATGTTGATTTTTGCCTCCTCAAAGCAAATATAACAAAGTATAGTCAGCAGGCTATAAGGATTAAACTATTATAATTTTGCTGAATTGGATGAGAGAGAAGAAGAGAGAGAAGGGAAGCAGGCAACTGATTAACAGCCGGCTGTAGCACATGCACCAAGAAACATTGTGAGGATGTAACGTGATCATGTATTAATAAAGTACAACTTCTTATCAACTTGCTACTATACGTGTTGGCTATTAGGTCGACTATATGTGACATGGCAACTTTATAACGCTGGTAGTTGGCTATATTATTAATCATGCTCTCATGTTCTAAAAGATCCCATGGTCGGTCGTATGGTTGTGGTGGATGATGGCGAGGTTGTTGTCAAACTTGTGCCGATGCACTACATAGACATGTAGTTTAATCATGACTATGATGGAATGCCTCCTACAACTTATTACACTCAAAAGAGTCTATTTAATATTCCACCAGCCAATGCTCAGAATAAAGGTCTCTTCCAGGCGAAGTTGAATCTGCAAACCTTCTTAAAGGCAATCAAACATGCCCTGGGAGGTGGCCCACCAGCACAGGGGCCCAAAGAAAGAAGCAGAGGAAAACTGGGAGTACACAAAACTCGCCCTGTAACTACTAGGAAAAACCCTAGTAGTAGCGCAGGTTAAACACGTAGTAGTAGCGCGGATGCATACGCTATTATTACGATGCTACAGCTAACTGATAGTAGTAGTGCGATGCATCCCGCACTATTAGTAAGTGCGTTCGTAGTAGCGCGGGTTTCACGCGTGTTACTACTAACTATCTGTAGCGCGTGTCTGTGACCCTCGCTACTACTATTAATTTAAAAAAACAAAAAAAACTCGATCACGTGCGTGCTGTCAATGGTGTCAGTGCTTCGATCCCGTGATGACAGGGGTCGTCAGAGGTGCGGAAAAGCAGCGGTAGACTAGATCCAGCGGCGACTATTGGAGAGGGACCGGATCTAGGGCAGACCAAGACGACGGTGTGAGGATCCTATTCGCGGCCAAGGCAAAGAGCTCTTGGTTGGACATGTCGATGACCTGCGCGAGCATGGGCATGGGAGGTGAGTAAAACCGGAGGGAGAGGGAGAGGGAAAAAGAGAAACAAGGGAGAGAGGAAGGAGATGGAGGGCGCATCGGGGCTGGTCATCATTGGTGAGGTGCTCCGTTGTGGTGGCATGGAGGTGAGGGGGAAGACAGGTGTGCTCCTGGACGCTAGAGACACGAGGAGGCGGCCTCGTTGGGCGCCATGGATGAGGAGACATGCTTGGGTAGGAGAACCATGGAAGAGCCTGTGGAGAGAGGGGGAGAGTGAGGGAGAGAAGAGGGATTCGGGCGAGGATATGGAGACTTTACGACCTTGTACTTAGTAATGGCGAGGGTATAAACCCGCACTACTACTATGAACTTAGTAGCGCGGGTTTATACCCCTCGCTACTTCTACGGCATGTCCCGGGGGGGGGGGGGGCACGATGCAGACCATGCTACTACTATTAAGTTAGTAGTAGCGAGGGGTATAAATCCGCGCTACTAGTAAGTAGTAGTAGGAAGGGGTATAAACCTACGCTACTAGTAATCGTCTACCTATAAGATTTTTCCTAGTAGTCTGTGGCAGCTGAAAAACGGTTTACAAGAAGGTCAACGTCCAAGAAGAGGATTGTTTTCCTCAACTTCGAGCAACCCATATACTTCTTGAACACTTCCTACAAAACAATGTTGTATGAAATGAGTATTCTTCACGGCCATATTATCAAAAGAGAAGACAACTCTCTCTCAAAGATAAACATCTCTCCATTTCATCAAATATTTCCGGTGGACAAACTAAATATGGATTTTAGGGAGATCTTGAACATGTTCCACATCATCAGGCTCGGCTCACCCCAGGTTAGTCGGGCTATGGGCGCTTCATCAATCTAGTGTAGCCAAGGTCGACAAGGTTCAAAATATTGCGGTAACGGGCACCAGAGCAACGTTCATACACAAGAGGTGTAGCATAACGGAATAAGTATCTTGGGGACTTCCTAGTTGCAAATAAGTCTGCAACCTACCTTCTCGTACCCTACTGTACCATGTAAGTCCTTCACTATCACCAATTAAAATATTTTTTCATATATTTCCATTCTGCTTGCATAATACCAAGGATGGCTATATTGTTCTGTTCTATTTGCGCAGCAACCACTAGACCCTTATCTTTATATCTCCAAGCACCGCCTCTTCTTTTTTCTTGAATTCAAAGAAGATGTAATAAAGACTACACCAAACTTAATGAGGATTTAGGTTATACTCTCTATGAGTACAATTTCTAGGCAGGTCACATCAAGGATTAGTGCATGAAGATATGTCGTGCTTCACCCACACATCCAACTTATGTTACATGCAGCAGCCAGACAAAACATTGTGACAAGGGCCTATACATCTTGCACCACACGGAGGAATATACATCACCACAAAGAACCGTCAAAAGGCACAAGGACATCACGAGGTAGGATAAAACCATAGAGAAAGTCGCACCTCAAGATTATAGAGAAGAGTTCATATGGATACATGGCTCCCCTTGCCAAGATCATCAATGAGTATATAATCCATAAGATCATAATCTTCTATGGTAGCAAAGACACCTTGGAGGAGCGAGCGGACCGCTGAAAGGGACAAGATGACTGCATGACATTCATGTACACCTCAATGGCAAACACTCGCCCTTTTTCATCCAAGTACCACTAAAGCCTGCGACTTTGGAGTGAATGACTAGCAGTGGGGTGGTGGTGTTGTGTATAAGAACAATATTTAATTTGTTAAATGATTCTCCAAACTTGACTATCTAGAGTTACCTTGTTTTGTTTCTACTTAAACCTTTTAGATGCGTGCTTAAAGTGACCTATTTTTTTAATTTGATTAACACGAGTAGGTTTTGGAGGCATCGGACATGAAAATGAACCCGTGGAAGCAAAAATGAGCTCTTTGGCTCATGAATAATGCCATGGTAGAAAAAATTGAACCCAAACTTATACCATGGTAGCAAATAAGATCCACAATGCTAAAAATTTACACATGGCAGGAAACGGATCAATTCTTAATGTGTCAATGTTGCTATGTGCTAATGTGTTATCCTTGGTAGCTACTCCGGTACAAAATGCATATTTAATTTTTTTGGGTACATCTCTGGTCACTATGCTGATATTTATTATGTTTGGAGATACCACACGTTCGCCATCTGCATCTGCACCATTTCCTCCTACTCCACACTCCAAGACCGAGCCATCACCACCAAGCTAGACATGCATGATGCTTTACTTATTTTAGAAATTTGGCATGTGGAATTCGTCTTATAATGGAATAACAATGTGTTATGAATTTCAATTTTGATATTTTGATTCCTGTATGAATGTGGCGATCCTTGAGAAGCACAAATTTCAAGCAAAGTACCTTACCCTCATCAAGGACATGTACAATAATGTTGTGACAACTGTTCGTACAAATGATGATGATAATAATGACTTCCCGATTAAAATAGGACAACACCAGGGGTCACCTTTGAGCCCTTATCTTTTTTCCTTGGTGATGGATGAGGTCACAAGAGATATACAAGGAGATATCCCATGGTGTATGCGCTTTGCAAATGATGTGGTGCTAGGTGATGGTATAGTCGAACGGGGGTCAACGGGAAGTTAGAGCTATGGAGAGAAACCTTGGAATCAAAATGTTTTAGACTTAGTACATCTAGAACCCAATATATGAGGTGCGGTTTCAGTACTACTAAGCACAATGAGGAGGAGGAGGTTAGCCTTGATGGGCAGGTGGCCTTAGAAGGAAATCTTTCGATATTTGGGGTTAATGTTGTTGAAGGATGGAGATATCTATGAAGATGTGAACTATTGAATTAAAGCCGTATGAATGATGTGGTGCCAAGATACTAGCGTTCTCTATGACAAAAGCTAAAAGGAAAGTTCTATAGGACAGTGGATCGACCCGCAATGTTGTGTTGGCTGAGTATTGGTCGACTAAAAGGTGACATGTGTAACAGTTAGGTGTGGCAGAGATGCGAATGTTGAGATGTATGTGTGTTCACAGAAGGAAGGGCTGAGTCCGGAATGATGATATACGAGATGGAATTGAGATAGCGCCGACTAAAGAGAAGCATGTCCAACCTTGTCTGAGATGGTTTGGGCATATTCAACGCAGGCCTTTAGACGCCCCAGTACATATTGCACAGCTAAAGCGTGTTGATACTGTCAAAAGAGGTTGGGGTAAACCAAACTTGAGATGGGAGAAGTTCGTCAAGAGAGATCAGAAGGATTGGAGTATCACCAAAGAACAAGCCATGTAGAGGGGTGTGTGGAAGCTTGCTATCCATGTGACGAAACATTGAGTTGGTCACGAGATCTTATGGATTTCCCCTCTAGTCTATCCAAATTTGTTTGGTACTGATGGCTTTGTTCTTGGATCAGTTTATCTAAGCAACACATAGTTTTATATATCGATCTATTGTGCAAACTCTACCACCACATCCAATTTCTCTATCGTGGAAATAATTTTTGGGGCCATGAAAATATACTAGTAGTGTGTGGGGGGGGGGGGAGGCACACTAGTAATGTTGTACTCAACTAGTGGCACTTCCATCTAGTGGAATGCCATTACTAACAATATGGAATTAGCTTTTTAGTAATACTAAAAAATAGTAACGTGTGCTAGTAATGGCATGACACTAGTTTCTGTATTAATAGTCGTGTGTTATTAGTCGCATGCAGGGACATGCCACTAGTAACCACTTATGAGTGGTGCGATACATGTGGTGTGCCTCCTACATGTCCCTATTAGCCTTTACTGCATACCACACACAACTAGTAAGGGGTTCCTGCACTAGTGCTAAGTACCAATGCCACCAAGCAAGTAATGAGCATCATCCACTAGACACAAATCATAATGAACTCGGAGCTGGTTAGACGATCCAACCACCTACCACCTAGTACAACCGTTCAAGCATTAGAGGGAAGTAAGAGGCAAATCTATTCATGTGTCGCCATCTCCTCCATAGAAGCAACACCTCAGGGGAACACTAGGCCTACCCTATCTAAAGTCTAGAGCCGAAGTTTTGGGGCCATTACCCTATCCCGTCCTTAGATCAACCAACAGAGGTGACATGTTCCTAGGACTTGGATGACAAAGAGAGGGGCAACGGTTGCGCTTTCCAGGTTGTCTGGGATGAAAGTGGTTCTACTCTAAATCATTGATTTTTTTAAGATGCCAGTATGCAAGTAATAGTAGTGTAAAACAATATAAATCAATCGTATATTTATGTAATCATTGCAGAATAGAAACATGTATAATTTTAATGTAAACAAAGTATGTATTTAGTTAGTTTGCAATACTCACCTGCCTTGCAGTCCATATGTGTGGATTATAATCTTTGGTACAACTAAATTTCGAAAAGCCTCATCCATTGAATGTGTGAAATATGCAGGGATTCATTTGTAATATGGGACGAGAGATCGACTTGGTCCGTAAGGTATTGTTTGAGGTTCACAAAGATATGTGGGGGTTAGCATCTAGGGCGTGTTCCTTAAGTTGGATTTCTAAAAGGCTTATGATCGCTTGAACGGGTCCTTCTTGTGCCAAGTCCTTGAGAAAAGGGTGTTCGATGATCGTTGGTGTTGTTTGATCTTGTAGGTAGTCATGACTGACAATACCGGTCACCATCAATGTCACTACGAAGGTGGGACCCTATTTTAAGTGTTCACACGGGGCGAGGCAGGGGCTTATTTCCCACTCTTTAACCATGTAGTTGACGCCCTAGCAGTCATTTTGTATAGATACTGGATGGTCAAGCACATATCGGGTGTGGTTGGGTATAATATCTCTGGAGGCGGTGTAAATCATCACTAGTATGCAGTTGATACCATGATCATGATGGACAGGTCTATGTTGGATATCATTAACTTTATGTACCCTCTGCTCTGCTTTGAGGTCATGCCGGAGCTTAATATCAATTTCAATAATAGCAAAGTTGCGATCATGAGGAATTTGACCGTGAATCAACAACAGATTACAGATAAACTTAACTGTTGATGTTTTCATCTTTCCCCTTAACATACTTTGGGATAACTTTGTCTGATTATAGGATCTTGATCCGATACTTTGAACCATTATGGGGTGGGTTGCGTCCATGACTGGTCCGTGGCAAAGGAAATTCATCTCCAATGGGAGTAAATTCATGCTATCAACTTTTGTATCTCTAGCATCCCCATGTATGGTGTTGTAGCCAGGAGGTATGCATAGGTCATTTTAAAGGATCTATCACAATTCTCCTGGCATGTGGCCAATGGGCGCCAGAAATACCATATGGTTAGGTGGGATGATATCTTCTTGCCTAAGGACGTAGGGGATCTAGGTTTTCTTCCACCCTATTACAATAATGTGGCCCTTATGCTGAGATCAGTGTGGTGGATTGTAAAAGATGAAGGGACGTCTTTTCTGTAACTTATTAAAGAGAAATACTTGCAGGACCACCCTCTTACTGCTTGCGATCGGGAGTGGGTTGCAACTTTTGTAAGTCTCTTCAGTCAATTAAACAAAATATTTGCTTTCGTCTAAGTATCTCCATAGGCAATGGAGATGGGACCCTCTTCTTGATGATCCCGTTCTTGGATGGTCTCCACCTCATGTCGAGTTTCCAAATCTTTTTGCGATATGTTGAGACCCGATGCTTTTGGTTAACTCAGCCGCCCTTGTGTGGACACCTTTTGCGGACAGTGACCCTTATATGACGAAGACCAAGATTTTCTTATGATAGCTTCTCCATGATTGCCTTCCTTCATTACGTCGATCCTCAAGCGTCATGAGAGGGCAATAGGCTTTGCCTATTTGGTTGTGCTTCCGAGTCTAGGAGCCACATTTTATTCTCCCGTCCCACTTCCCACTTTCTATGGAGCTTTGCTTGTGAAGGTCTCGGGCCTGAGTGGGAGCATCGGACCTGGCCACGTTCCAAGAAACTCAGGCAACTGTATGTGTAGAAGGAGAAACCTTTTCTTATTAGTTTTGCGGTGATGAATTGGACCCTTGGGATGTACAAGATGGTTATTGAGTGGGTCTTCTCGAGGCATGCTATGTACTCTGAGTACAAGTTGTTGGCCTTGTTGCAACACTGACATCCGCTTTCTTGGATTCACAGTAGGAATCGATTGGGCGGCATGATGGAATCTATATTTAAGGTCGGACATGACACATACATGGAACTTCGTATTTACTTTTCCCTTTTCTTTTTGGTCATGTTTCCCTAGCAGAGTTATTATTTTGTTTCTAGTACTTGAACCTGATGTGTGGAACTTGTGATTTACTTTATATATAAAGCATGGCAAAATGCTATTACGAGAGGTCCATAGACATGCTCCCAAAGGTGTAGTTGTACACAGAATCACGATATCTTCTTTGTGATATATTATTCCTAGTGGATTAGCGTGTACCTTTAATTCAACAAATGTCATCAGAGTATGGATGTTATGATATATTGGTTATACAATGTAAATCTAGATCAGTGTCAAAAAATCAATTATTAATGGTTGAGAACTTCCATAGTTTCGGATGTGGTCGAGGAGAATCATAGAGAAGTAGTAGGACTAGTTTAACCAATGGCAGGTCATTAGCGAGATGATATGCAAAAATATTAATAATGCCAATGGTAATGCTTGTGGGTTCAGCAAAATTCATGTTTCTAGGTTGTGGTGGCATATAGTGTGAGTTAGCATATGCTGTAAATGTAGGGGAACTAAAACGACATCAAAAGCTACAATAATTTTCAAGCTACTTAAATTAGTTGGGTGGCTTTGATCATTGAACTCCAAGATGAAATCTCAAGTCCAAGATGCAGGGAGGTTCACATATTATGGCTTTTAGGTGGTATATATTCCTCAAGGTGAAGTTTGTTGAATAGTACCGAATATATCTACACAGTAAGTTACATTTTGAACTTAGGAAAGTAACATAGATAAAATATACAATACTACAATGTGTGCGGAGAAGTTAAGATAGTGTATGAGTCTGACCCATTCTATCCATGGTCACATATAGGCATGATTATCAAATTATATTAAATAAAACATAAGAGTTGTGGTTTTGATGGCCTGTTCTCAATACATTATCGTGTGTTTTTGTTTCAAACAACTTCCAAGCGACACCACTAGCCATATTCGCAAGCTGGCTTGAAATGGTTTGTGGTATTGTGTTTGATGAATCAACTAATGATAAAGTATTCACAAACAGTCTCTAGAAATATGTGCTATATATAATAAGAAAAGGTAATGAACAGGCGCAGCCTCTAATGGTAACTATAACTTTTGCTCCTCCACCATCACCCCATAATATCAAATAGGAAGGCCTGTTGATAGTGCTCACCTTCTCATCGTTTGCAAGCACCCTTGTGACCACCTGGCCACCTCAATGAACGCCAACAAAATGACAACCATGGCCGCATCATGTTGCTCACTACTTATCATTAGTGGGACCTCTTGGGAGATCATGGTTTTGCCCCTTTGTCAACCCCCATTGCGCACGCTTGCAGTCGAGCATAGGAGAAGGCATTGGATTTCAATGTGAGGGTTGGTTTTGGGCCATGTGGCTCTAATTGGTTTGGAGTTTTTGTCTTGAGGAGTAGGCAAATATTGATGGGGGAGAGGTGGAAGAGGGGAGAGGGTAATGGATAGAGTGGTGTTGGAGGATGTAGGCAGAGAGAAGTGACAAGATGTGGAGGGAGGCTTTAGGGGGAGCTCGTGTTTGGTGGGAGGAAGAGGTTGTGGTGGGCCGAAAGAAGCAGAGTGGAATCAAGGAGAGACACGTGTGAAAATATATTAAATAATAAATATTTGCTCGCAAATTGTGCTACTTGCTAAGAGCAAGCATATAAAAAACACTTTTTAACTTGATTTCTTTATGAATGTTTAAAAAAATTGATTTAACATAAACCACTTAATAATATGATAGTTTTAGCCTCTTTTCAAGGAAATCTAGCCATGAGCAGGTCAAAGAGAGCACTGACAAGCCTTAAGATGTTTATTATATATTGAATTACCTTAAACTTCAACTTATAGATAGTTGAGACTAAATTGATCTACTTAGAAACGCCATGGTTATATATGGATGGTAGGGATATAATACTGACATGCCCAATGATTTGTGATGGAAGATGAGTTCCATTCCTACACCATCGATTCCTGCAGTTTTAATAATTAAAAATTATTGGGCTGTCAGCAGAAGAAAGGTTAAATATACCTTCTAGGGGTCCTAGTCATCATAACATTCAAGACTTGTATGATTCTTTGATTGGAAATTTGAAACAACACTACCATTGTAGTATTATATAGTATGATTGACCAAGGACGGACAACGCTTGGACCTACCTGGCAAGAACAGCAGCAGAGGTGGCTTGTCGACCACCGGCCGGCCGCACTCGACGGGGCAGAACCATCGAGGTGGCCCGCCGTCGTCCTTGGGCATGGCCCTCACCGCCTGTTGGTAATCCTTCATGGTGACGGTCCCGAAACCATCATAATACAGAGCCTTCAATCCACTTTCTTCCGCTATCTTCTTGTTCCTTGTCCCCTTGCTACTTTCCTGCTTCTTCTCCCAGTTCACTGCCTCGGCGGAACTCGCGCGGAAGTCGAACCGGGCACGCCGTCCAGGACAGCGGCCAACGGGGTTAACGCCAAAGGGGCGCAGAATGGTCTGTGGGGCCGTGGACATGGCGAGAGGGTTGAACTTGGGCGTAGCCGCATAGGGCTGTGTTTTAGGAACAGTCAGTAAATATATAGCTAGTACTGGAGGAAAAAGACGAGATAGACAGTTTACTCAATGTGTGCGGTCTAGAACACATGTAGATATGATATAGTTATCATACATCTAAATGATTAAATTAAACATAAAAAGAAAAGAAAAAATCATACGAATTTTCACCTAAGATCATTAAGATAGGACTTAGATGTGCGATGTTTATATTACATCTAGATGTATTTTAACAAAACCGTTACTCATTTTAATGGAATTTAACGCTTCAGGCTTCTAATAAACATCATGTTTTTTCATATAAACTCAAATTAAGGGTTTTGCTATGTGACTTTTTCTCTCCCGTGAGATGCAGGCACACAATTGCATACACTCACTCACAGACAAAAAATGCAAGGCCTACAAAACCTGGTACCTAAAGGTACAATCTTTCCCTCCTCTCGATCCTGGGTCTTTGCTCCTTCCAACAAAACCAGGCTAGGTCAAATTTTACGTAGGTCATGTAGAAATCTGTAAGTAGGTGTAGCGAAGCTTCCGCGAATTGCGCGGACGCACTTGTCAATCACTGTTCGGCCACTCGATAGCCTCATGATTTGTAAAGTGGTTGGATCTCGCACGAGGCCACAGTAAGTTTAAAGTTTCAATCGTTCAAACTTATGATTTTTTATATGGAACTCGTGATTTTCTCAGTCGCTTTTACATAGTTTCATAAATCAGTTTCAAGATAATTTTTTAGTCGGTCATAGGCCAAATAAGTCATGATTTATTATTTGCGTATGTACAAAGTTTCAACAATTGAAAATTAACATTTATTTTTAAAATTCACCAGAATGTATTTAAAATGAATCTTATTTGAAAGACCACGTCATGCGAAACATGATTATGAAAAGAAAACTTAAGTTGGATTTTTCTTTCAAAAAAAGAAGATATAATTTTCCAAAATTCGAAGCCAAAAATAAAAGCACATCCCAGAAATTGCATGTCATGAGAGCTGCGTATCACAAATTCTCTCCCACAAAAAAAACTCCTCACTGTCTCGGGATGGGGGTGGGGGTGGGGGGGTGAATCGATTCGTGCGGCGGCGACATTGCAAAGGTGGAACGGCGTCATAATGGGGAAACATGCATGCTGAATCAATCTGTGCGGTGGCGGCAGCGCGAAGGTGGTGCGGCAGAATGGGGTCGCGTGGTGGTACGGCGGGCGACAACGACGGGGAGGTATGATTCGGCTTCTGTGGCGTACGACAAGGTGGGTACAGCCGATTTTGAGGCGACGGTGGCACGGAGGTGGTTCAGCTGTCGAGGAAATGGGAAGCGGAAATTCGGCACAACGGTTGGCTGCTTGCACAGCTGATTTTTTTTGCGGTAGTCATTCAAGTGTTACAAATTTGCAACACTTGATGTTGTATTTTGCAGCTATCCAAACCTTGGAGTCCTTTTTTTCTGGAAACATTTCTAATCACTCGGCGGATTGCAGCTCTCGCGTGCGCTGTCTTCTCCAAAAGCCACGTGGCCCATGGACATTACCATTCATATTTGCAACTGACCTAACCTTTCAACCGCAACAATTGGTTTGTTGCGGACCGATGAAGAAGAGTGATGTGGCGACATCTAGATCCCACGAGCATCATCCGACACTTTTGTGTCGGCACCGAAGACCGTCCACCTCACGAGAAAGGAGGATGGCGGCGAGGTTGCAACAGGTGACCGGGCACAGTGGCCGACGTTGCCGCCCACTTCCACACCACAGTCGCCAGCGCATGGCGCGCCATCTCGCGAGAGAGGAGCATGTCAGCAAGGCGAACAGATCGACGGTCCGACACTGGTCGGTGCTGATGCGACGGGCGCTGCCGCTTCTCCCTCACCACCGTTAGCAGCGACTGACCTACCGTGATTTTTTTCTTGCAACATCCTCATTGCTGCAAGAAAGATTATGCAATGGCATCAATAATGCAAGACTTTCTGGTGAAGACAAAAAGAAAATCTGCAACATTATTTGTATTACAATAAAAAAGAAAATCTGCAATAATAGCTCCTTTGTCAAACTTTTGCAACATGAACTCTTTTGCAAACGTCTAAGCACAACATATTTCTTGTTACAAAGCTAGCACTTTAATCATCTTGCCTTCAATTGAATGGTTTGCGAGACGGTGGATCTTTTTAAAAGATCCCCAACAGATGCGTAGTGTTGCCTTTATTTTTTGTGTGTATAAGGCACCTGTTAGAGCTGAGTTTGTGCCTGATTTTATGTCTAAAAAAATGATTAGGCTTTGTTTTATAGGGCACCAATAAGACGAGAGTCGTCCATCAACGATAGGTATCGTATGTAGAATGCAGTTCCCCTAAAGACTCGAAGATCGTCATGTTATCTCCTCTGTTGACACCATCGCTTGTTCGGTTGTGCCACGAAAGCCGGAAGTCCAATTCAGAAACATCCCTTGTGGGCTGGTGGCCAAGCGCGCACGTCGTGGCTGCCCCGGTCGATCGACACGAAGCACGCGCAGCGCCAAAAGAGCATCGAAGGTGATGGCGAAGCTATCTCCAAGACAGCTACAGGATAGAACCTTATGTCACGCTCCTAGCTAGGGCGTAGGCGTACTTCGGTGCATGCCTTTCTAGCTTGTTTCGTAGCTCGTACGTTTTATCAACTACTCAGTGAACAAATCCAATAGTACTACACGGTTGCCCGCTAAATGCAGTGTTCGTGACAATCACCGATTCGCTAGCTACGTGGTCCAAAGGTGCCGGCCGGTTGAGGCATAACAGTTTTTTCCTTCAATTTTCTTGTTATTTTCTAGACCGAGAGACATGCATGAAGTGTCATGCAATTGTCTCTCCGTGTCGATGGTATGCGCGCCTTCGGGCGATGTATCCAAAGTTTTAACATACGCTCCGTCTCATAATGTAAAAACGTTTTCTACACTAGTAGTTAGCATTCTCTAATGCACCCCTATTAGAGGATAGACGACAAGACACATGCTTAACCTGGAAATCAGGCGGCATGTATGCAGGAGTTGCAGTCCAAGCCTGTAATAGGAGGATCATATATAGCCAGTCCCTTTGTACAAAATTACTTGTATTAAATTTGTGTAAATAAGTAATTTGAAACGGAGGTAATATTGTACATACCAACTACGCAAATTTGTACAAATTTGTTAATATTGTACATACTCATTCATGCGATGCTTATGACAACATGTCTCTACTTAAGGTGGCCCCAAAAGGTCAAACGGATAGTCATCGTCCATTTAAATACTCAGTTTGAGAACCGAGACATTGCGATGTCAAATAAGTGCAAAATATGCACATTTTAGCTATGAAATTTACACTGTACTCACAACCAATTGCAAATGCTATGAAATTGACAAGTATTTTGAAAAACATCATGAGGTAAGCACCAACAGGTGTAGGCCTCATAATGGTTACGTCATAAGTTTTGTGCCTTCACTTTGCTTTGAACACATGAAGATAATCACTACCGAGTAGTGTAAACCCTACTCTTATGGAGCTTTTCACAACCTTATGTTAATAAAAACAGATTGAAGGTAGTCACCACATGGTGTTGTAGACCTTGCAGTTGTAAACGAAATTTAATTCGTTGCCATATATGCAATCCGTAAGTTCCATGCAAAATTGAAGGTAGTCATTATGTCTAAACGACATAATATATACCTCACAATAACATTGGATAATCTGCAATTTAGCAGTAGCTACCATTTGTCGATACCTTGTGACAAATGTAAATTTGACATAATCAGGCAGTATCATGCACTTCACTACCTCATATTTCTCAAATTTGCAAACCAATTCCATATTCTAAACGAATAATGGAATCGACATATTGCTTTGCAACCGTATTACTCATGTAATATACATAAATACAAAAGTATAAACATATTTGTGCAACATATTTGTGATACATAATAAATTCTTATGTAATTCAGCAAGATCCTATAGTCTATCATGTACTCTTGTATATTTGCTCTGAAACATGGGACATAAAATGCAAATAATAAATAACCTGGGACACCCGCTGACGAAAAAAATCAAACCAAATACTAAAAAAATTCAAAAAATTCCAATTTGTTTTTGTGTGGTAGGTAATTTGATGCGTGAGGTTCGCTCCAAATTTTAAGTTATTTGAACATCCGATCAGCTCTCGGCAAAAAAAGACTAAACCTTTTTTAAAAACCCCAATTTGTCTTTTTTGCCAAGAGCTTCTCAGATCACCAAATAAGTTGAATTTTGGAGCGCTCCTCACACATCTAATTACCTACCACACAAAATGATATTGGAATTTTTTGAATTTTTTTAGTATTTTTTTGAGTTTTTCATCGGCGCGGGTGCAGATGCACCCGAGAGCCGAAACGCCTCTCTCACAATCGAAAATCCAACTCTAAGCTCGGGCTTAGCTACACCCGCTGACAAAAAAAAAACAAATACTAAAAAAATTCAAAAAATTCCAATTTTTTTGTGTGGTAGGTAATTTCATGCGTGAGGTTCGCTCCAAATTTTAAGTTATTTGAACATCTGAACAACTCTCGGCAAAAAAAAAATCAGGTCAGAAAATTTCGTGAACAGTAAACTTTTTTTACGGATCCTTATTTGTCTTTTTGCCGAGAGCTACTCAGATCTTCAAATAAGTTGAATTTTAGAGCGCTCCTCACGCATCAAATTACCTACCACACAAAAAAATTGGATTTTTTGAATTTTTAAGTATTTGTTTTGATTTTTTTCGTCTGCGCGGATGCAGATGCACCCAAGAGCTGAAACGCCTCTCTCACAATCGAAAATCCAACTCTGAGCTCGGGCTCAACTGCATCCGTTGACGAAAAAAATGAAAACAAATACTAAAAAAATTCAAAAAATTCCAATTTTTTGGTGTGGTAGGTAATTTGATGCGTGAGGTTCATTCCAAATTTCAAGTTTTTTGAACATCTGAGCAACTCTCGGCAAAATAGACAAATCGGGTTAGAAACTTTCTTGAACAGTAAACCTTTTTTACAAACCTCGATTTGTCTTTTTTGCCGAGAGCTGCTCAGATCTCCAAATAAGTTGAATTTTGGAGCGCTGCACACACATCAAATTACCTACCACAAAATTTTTTTGGAATTTTTTGAATATTTTTAGTATTTGTTTTGATTTTTTTCATCGGCGGGCGTGGGTGCAGATACACCCGAGAGCCAAAATGCCTCTCTCACAATCGAAAATCCAACTCTGAGCTCGGGCTCAGCTGCACCCGCTGACGAAAAAAATCAAAACAAATACTAAAAGAATTCAAAAAATTCCATTTTTTTTGTGTGGTAGGTAATTTGATGCGTGAGGTTTGGTCTCTAAGTTATTTGAATGTCTAAGCAGCTCTCGGAAAAAAACTGGGTCAGAAAATTTCGTGAACACTAAACTTTTTTTACAGACTTCGATTTGTCTTTTTTGCCGAGATCTGCTCAGATCTTGAAATAAGTTGAATTTTAAAATGCTCCTTACGCATCAAATTACCTACCACACAAAAAAAACTTGGAGTTTTTTGAATTTTTTTGTTTTGATTTTTTTCGTTGACGCAGGTGCAGATGCACCCGAGAGCCAAAACGCCTCTCTCAATAACAATAACCTTGTGATTAAAGTGTTGAGCGCTTTACCGCACGGTGAGCAGACCGCAGCGTGGTCGAGGCCGCTCCAGAGCCGATGGCTGCGGGCGCACTTGGCACCGCCTCCGCCGCCATGGCACGCTGGGGCCATGGATGCCTCCCTGCCTGGATTCACGGTCACGAGGCACTGTGCCGACAACGCCTTACGCCGCTGCAATTCGTTCGTCGCGCGTGCCCGATGTCGCTGCATCACGCGCTAGGCGGGTAGCAATCTTCATCATGGTCATGAGGCCCGTCAATCTCGTGAGTGCTAGATATGCAGAAGAAACTTAGTTGAAAGATCATTGACTAAGCAATTTATTGACAGATCCCAATCTATGTGTGGAACCAGGCAGTTGCCAAAACGAGTCGCCATCAGGGAACGCGTTGCGTTTTGGCATGCAGGCCGTTGGAGTCAGCAGCCGCGCAGGACGCCGCGTGCCGCTGTCGAGGGACATCAACGCGCTATGCACTAGAGGTTGATCCCTCCTTCCTGTGTGTGCCGATTTGAAATACAATCATTATTGCTGATCTTAATCATAGGAAGACAAAAGTTAGCGTTTCCTGATGGATTTCCTTTTACGGATGCATGCATGCTGATGCATGTCCGTCATTGCCGAGGACGTCCTAGTAAAGTCTATTAGCGCAGACGCGTTAAATAAGTCGTGCGTTTTGAAAAAAATTGTCTTTTGCGCGCATGTGACCGAATCGATAACTTCAAAAGACACGTTAAAATCGTATGTCCGCACGACCGAATCGGGACGCGTTAAAATCGTGCATGTGCTACAAACTACTCCGCAAGCTGAACAAAAATGCATCTTGCGCTGCCTTTTTCCACAGTGACTCGCCCGCGCGAATGTCCACCAACCGTCGGATTTGAAAGCTTCACTCGTGCGCGCGACCTCCCCATCCTCTCCGGCGACCCGTCGGCGCTTCCCCTCGCCGTTCCCCACGGCGCGTGCCGCTTCCACCTCTTCCCCGGTGGCCGTCGCTGCTTCCTCCGCCGCGGCCGTTCCTGGAGTGCCCCGTTCTGCCGACGAACGGCACTCGACTGGAGTTTGCAACTCGGCGGCCACAAGGTGTTTGACAAAACGCTTGCAAGGTATATATTGCTACTAAACTTCATTTTTGTAGATGATTTTGGAATATGTTGTTTGTAGTATTAAATTTTTGTTTGAATTCAAATTTGTAGATGAGTTCGTCCCATGTTTATTCCGATGAAGAATTTGATCTTCAAGAGGAGGAGGACCTCGCAATGGTCCTAGCTATGCACATCAACAAAAAACTGAAGCACGGTGGTTCGGTTTTTGTTGGTCAGAAATTGGGAAGAAAAAGGATAGATGCCCACAACAAATTGATGAGGAACTATTTTGCGAAGGTTCCTATATACCCCGAGTCCTACTTTCGGCGCCGCTTTAGGATGACCATTGAGTTGTTCAAACACATTGCAGAGAGACTCGCGAGCCATGATCGGTTTTTTCAGCAAAGGAGGAATGCCGCCGGAGAACTCGCGAGCCCCTTTCAGAAGGTGACCACCGCTTTGCTTTGCGTATTTTGGCATACGGTATTCCGACGGATCTAGTTAATGATCACTTGGCCATGGGTGAGCGCCAAGCCATCATGTGTGTCAAGCGCTTCACGGATGGAATCATGCAAGTGTTTGCTCTGAAATATTTGAGAGTTCCCAATGTTGAAGACGCCGCAAGGCTTTTGGAGATGAATAAATCTCGCGGGTTCCCAGGTATGGTTCAATAGATTGTATGCATTCGAGTTGGAAGAACTGAACGAAGGCATGGCATTAACAATTTCACGGCCAGAAAAAAAGGTTCCACTATATCCTTGAAGGGGTGGCCGATCAGGAGACTTGAATTTGGCATGTTTTTTTCGGAATGCCGGGATCTTTGAACGACATCAATGTTATTCAACGGTCACCACTCATGTATAGTATTGCAAATGGTGAACTGTGACAGGTGCGGTTTGTAGCAAATGCACATACATATAACTATGGCTACTATCTTACGGATGGTATCTACCCAAGGTGACAAACATTTGTAAAGACATTGAAAAAACAGAAAGGTAAGAAAAATCGTGATTTCCATAATGATCTTCAAAAGGATCTAATCGAAGAATGGTGGGCATCGCATGGTCAACAAAACGCATGATGTTCTATGTTTGTTGTGCTGTTTATTTATTCTATTGGTCATAAACTATTTGTTGTGTTGTTTATTTGTTGTATTGGTCATAAACTATGTGTTGTATTGGAGTTTAATTACTTGTTTGAGTTGTAATAAATACTATTTCTTGACGATTTATTTTGTGTTTGTTTAATCTTCTTTGTTTCACATTCAATGCAAAGTTTTGATTGTGCTGGATGCACGTGTTCTATTTTGTAACGCCTGTTGAAGCAGCACGCTGGCACACTAAAAATCTTAGGCATCTGATAAAGCAACTGACTAGTTCTACACCCAAAAGCATTATTTTGGCATTGTTTTTTTTAGCGCGCCACGCCTGCATATATGTTAGAGATGCTCTTAGCGATCAATTTCCATGGTGTTCCACGCTGGAAGGAGCGGCGCTGAGGCTGAGACTCGCCATTTCGCGCCAGTAGTGGGCCGCACCGAGCAGCCCCGTCGTGCACCGGCCGAGTTATTCGTGGCCGATGCAAGTGCGTCTCCGTTGTGGGATGGAGCAGTAGCTGTGCGTACCCGCCGCAGTCTTAGACCGAATTTCTTTGTCGATAGAGACTACGTGCTAATAACGTGTTGTAGAGCCAAAGCTAAGACACAAAGAAAGAGTCCAAAGAGACTACGTGCTAATAACGTGTTGTAGACCGAGTTACCCTAACCCGTTACCCGAACCCAAACCGAACCGAATTATCCGAATTGTCGGATAATACGGGTATCGGGTTAGGGATCGGTTATCATTTCTTTGCTATTCGATTTTCGGGTTAGGGTTCGAATTTCAGTCTAGAAAACCCGAAATACCCATACTATCCGAATTATGAATACTATCAATATTATTCATCCTATTATTACACTATCCTGTTACCCATACTATCTAAAATACACATACTGCCCTAAATATCCATAGTATCCAAATTAATCATACCAAAAGTTGATGTGTGCTTCGAATATTTCGGGTTTTTAGGGTACCCGAATTAGCCGAACCAAAATTTTGGGTAATTTGGGTTCGGGTATTTTTTTTGGCAGGAATAAATTCGGTTCCCAGTTTTAAGTACCCGAATTTCCCATAAAACGAACTAACAGAACCGAAATAACCAAAATACCCGAACGCCTAGGGTGACACGTACCTAAGCCAATGCCATCCATTTCCGATTCTCCATGTCCGTGAGTTTAGAATTTTTTCAGAACTAGTATAAATTTTATATCAAATTTGAAAACAGGAATATGAGTTCAAAAAATATCGAAAGTAGTACCCCGTCGGCCAGTACCAGGCCGAACGGGTACCTGTAGGCCTACACCAGGCCGAAGAGGGGTCTGTCGGCCAACAGTAGGCCGAAGAGCCCCCTATCGACCAATCAGAGGCCGGGGTGTGTCCTGTCGGCCAGAGGGGGGCCGAAGAGCCACCTGTCGGCCAGTGGGTGGCCGATGGCCCCCTGGATAAGCCCCGGGGCTTCTTTCTTCCTCCTCTGCCCACTCGTTTCATCCTCCCTCGACTGTTATCCTACCCGCGTAAACTATAGATCAGGGTGTTCTCCTCCGGCCTACGGTATTAATTTTTTTGATTCCAACTCAATCGAATGAGAACTATCAAATCAGTAGTGGATTTAGTTCTTATTTGCCACTGTCCGTCTGCAGGTAATGGCTTGCCCATTTTGCCAAGCTCCAGGTGGCCCTTGTGCCGCGATTGATTCCGGTGCGTCTGTATTTACTGTGGTGCTGGATCGTCGATGTGGAAGACGTGTTGTAAGATTCTATGTCTTGATTATCTGACAGTGGCATATTCGAATGCCTTTGTTTATAAGTTTATGATCCTTGCTTCCATTCTTGTTGTAGTATGTTCCGTACAGTGTTAGATCACATCTTGCTCAGTACATTGAGGAGTGCAGAGCTTTAGCTATTCGGAGAGGTGACATAGATATTGATCTTGATCTGCACAACACTGAGGGTAACTTATACCATGTTATATTTACACATTGTAGGATGAACAGTAAATTTCATGGTCCTTCGTAGGAGAAACTCGTGAATGATTATGGTCTCCGCCACAGTGACATGATGACTGTTATGCTTGAGCACTATGGAACTTATATTAGTGTAGAATTCCACCGAAATGGTGTTATGTTGTTTCCTTTACCCCATGTTGGTAAGATAATTGTTTGACTGATTTTCAGATTTGATTCAGCTTATACGTATTGATGTTCATCTCAGTTAGTGAAATCATTTTTTTGTAGCTCTTGAGGATCTGAGTGAAACTCAGAGGAAACTTGTTGACAGCTGTTTTTATAGTCGTGGTGTCACTCTGAATTATCATCAAATGTATGGCATGTCGCGCCAGCTCTTCGATGACAACTACATACCGTGTACTCCTTTTGTTCATAGGATGGATCGTATGAATGTTATTTCTCAACATATAGTAAGATTTGATTTATGTTTTTTATTATTTGTTTGTTTTTTGCTGGTTCATAGGATGGATCATATAACTTGCTTGTTTTTCTCAGGTTATTCCTACCATGGTTGTGAGGAGTTTGATGGAATTTGTAGCTATTCCTAGGACTGGTTCTTTAACTCTTGAAATTACATTGGATTCAGAAGATGATGAAATATTTGTGAGCATTCCTTGTTCCTACTTCATTGGCTTGGGTGATCGAATGGTGTTGAAGAAGGAAGGTTTCGGTAATTTTCTGTTGGCATCGTCTATCGAAGTCAACAATTTGGTGCTCATAACATTCAAACAGCGTGAACAGAAGCTAGCTATTGTTTTCAGCTATCTGCAACAATGAGAAAGAAAGAAATGGCTCGTGCAGCCCAGGCAACAGAAGAAGCTGGAGATGGAGAAGGAAAATATCCACGTAGGACTCAGTAGATTTATATTCTTGTAACTCAATTTCAGCAAGTTGTATCTTAATTTCAGCAGGTTATATCTTAATTTCAGCAAGATGTATCTTAATTTCAGCAAGCCATACTAATCCCGTTTTTATTTGCCGCCATACTGTGGCGTCACCTTTGTCCTACCAATCTCTGCCGCCACTTTCCTTTCCGCCATTCTCTCCCGCCAAGGTGAAGATGACCACATCGTCGAAAGACAATAGTTTTGCAGCGACAAAGGGAAAGAGATCTGCAACGACGGATGATGATGATGCATTCATGTAATACGTTTTTCATGTAATACTATTTTCTGTAGTGGTGTTTTATGTAATTCAGTATGAATTTTTAATTCAGTTGTAACGTTTAATTCAGTTGTACTGCTTGCGTTACTGTTGTTCTCTCTCTAAACAAAATAAGTCTTAACCATAAATATGTCGCATACATGAATATTCCGGATACATAGAGGCTAAATATGTCAAATACATGAATATGTTCGATACATAAAGGCTACGTACGTCTCATACATAAATAGATAGTCATATCTCGTACGTAGATGACCATATCACTGCTGCGGCTTACGACGAATCTTGGGCTTTCTCGGACATGGACCGGAAGGCGATAAACGTTGAGGCGGTGGACGAGTGTCACGATGACCACGACCATAGAACACCTCGTCCGTCGGTGTCTGTGTCTCCTGCGTCGATGGTTCCCATATAACCTGATCCTCGTGCAGACTATCGAACTGCGCCGTGAAGGAGGAGTAGCAGCCCCTCACCTTGCTAGGTGTAAACTGTCTTTGTGCATGACAACAAACATTAGTACATAATATTGAATACCGAGAAATAAACATTACTAATTCATCTTGTTAATAATGAAAATACCTCTCTCCGTGCCCAAACAGATCCCATAGTAGGCAAGTCGCCGATAGAAGGCACGTAATGTCCAGCCATCCAGTTAGACTTAGGGGTGCGAGTGATCAACACGTCTAAGTTCGTGCCCGATTCCGTAAGTGCCCCTCGGTGCCCTTTGTCGATATTACCATTAAGCATCGGATACGAAGCCATAGAAAATACTACACATATATTACAAAATAAAACATAGATGTTTGCATATTACAAAGAAAAACTTTAGTCTCACATATAACAAATAAAAATTTAGTCTCACATATTAGACATTAAAACATAGTCTCACATATTACAAATGAACACATAGTGGCACACATATTACAAATAAAAACGTAGTCCGACATATTACAAATTAAAAACATAGTCGCACAGATTATGTAGGTTCTGAGTTATTTATTCCTCGTCCGCCCTTCGGCCTCGAGAGCCACGGCCACCACGACTGCCAGGACCTCCTCTTGCAACTGTTGTTGCAGGCATCGATGTGGAAGCACTCGTCGATGAGGAAGCACCGTCTTTCTTCAGGTCGGGGCAATATTTCACCCTATACCCATACGCCGCACAGAGCAAACATTGCCTGGTTGCTCCACCAGCTTCGGATTGGTCCATATCGTTTCGGATGCGCTTTACCTTATACCTGCCCCTGCTTG
Source organism: Hordeum marinum (assembly GCA_022496015.1). Lineage (NCBI taxonomy): Eukaryota > Viridiplantae > Streptophyta > Magnoliopsida > Poales > Poaceae > Hordeum > Hordeum marinum. The sequence goes on along the minus strand of CM039673.1, from coordinate 568,112,394 downwards.
TTCGCCGTAGTGTAGGATCCGGGATTTATACTCTATCATCATCGTTTACCTTGTTGAAATTACCGACGACTCTAAACCCTGTTATCTCATCACTACTAGAAAAAGGACCGTAGATAATATGGACATTAATGGCGCACCATACATGTGGTGCGCCACTACTATATAGCAGTGGCGCACCATGTGTTGGTGCGCCATTAGTGTGATGGACACTAATGGCACACCACACCCACGACGCGCCACTACTAACAAACTTTTTTTTTTCCAAAACTAGTAATGGCGCACTAGGGCACAGTGCGCCATTACTAGTTATAACTAGTAATGTCACACCACTCACCAGGTGCGCCACTACTAATAAAAATGTTTTTACTTTTTTTCGTAACTAGTAATGGCGCACCAATGTATAGTATGCCATTACTAGTTCAAACTAGTAATGGCGCACCACTACTAACATTTTTTTTTTACTTTTGCAAAACTAGTAATGACGCACCGCCTAACTTGTGCGCCATTAGTAACCAGGGTTACTAGTGACACATTTGTAGGCGGTGCGCCATTAGTAACCTGGGACCAGCTAGATATTTTAGACAGCCACCTACCACACTCACTTTTCCCACTTCATTCTCTCCACCTCCTCCTCCAAGCTTGTCTCGGCTGCCTCCTCCTCCTCACCTCATTTGCACCATAGATTCATCCAAATTAAGTGGTTAAATTACCTTTTTTGATAGGTAAGTAAGGGGAAAGCTTTCTTTATGTTGTAGATCTACTTTTTTCTCCCTCCAACAACGTGCACATGCACTTTTTATGGCCTAGCTAGAGCTATGTATGTTTGTGGTGTTGCATATGTTTGTAGTGTTGCATATATGTTTCTGTTTGCAGGTACCGGTATTTGAAATGCAATAGTTGCCAATATTTTGCCGGAATGTTGATTCATTTCCGTTTCGGCGAGAATTTGGCACTATGCATTCTTTTTGGTCCTATTTTCCGGCAAAGTCATGCCCAATTTTTTCTTGCTTCTAAAATATCGTTTTGCTCTACCCCGCAGGCGACCATGGTCCGCACGATGACCGAAGGCATCGTGAATAGGTTTTTGAGCTCCGCGAAGGCCGAGATGCTTCAAAAGAACGAGACGCAGATAAGATGTCCATGTCGAAGATGCAAGCTGAGGAGCCTTATGGACCCGGATTCCGTACAGGTGCGGGACCACCTGCTCTTGCGTGGTTTCATGGATGGCTATCGGTGGCAAGGTGATGAAGATGATTATGAAGTTGTCCATGGGGGTCGGGCAAGAAATGAGGAAGGGCATGAGCAAGACAACCGCGGCGAGGGCGGGCAAGAAGACGAAGAATCTCCAGGACATGATCACGAAGTAGATGCAGTACACAGTCATCATGTAGAAGATGCCAGACATGATGATGAGGAAGATGCCGGAGCAGACGAAGGGCATGATCATGAAGATGAAGATGCCGGAGAGGACCAAAGATGGGCCGAAAGCAAGGCAGACTTGAAATCAATGGGCATCAGGGAGGAGCTTCACGCTAATAATGATGATGATGATGATGAGGCGAAGCAGGACACGGAAAGTTGTCGCAAAGGCAAAAAGGCCAAGAAGACCGGAAATGACTTCCCTCCCGCGTGCTTCACTCTAAGTCAGGAGTTGATTGATCGGTTTTTCACCTGCCTCGTAGGAGTAAAACTTCCTTACGGTTACGCGGGAAAGATAAGCAGATACCTAGACTCAGCAAAGCAGAAGTTCAGCGGGATGAAGTCTCACGACTATCACGTGCTGATGACGCAGATACTTCCAGTTGCAATCCGTGGGATCGTGGACGCGCACGTCCGTGAAACGCTATTTGGCCTATGCAATTTTTTTGACGTCATCTCTCGAAAGTCGGTTGGCGTGAGGCAACTCAGAAGGCTACAGGAAGAGATCGTGGTGATACTATGCGAGATTTGAGATGTACTTCTCGCCCGCATTCTTCGACGTTATGGTGCATCTCCTGGTCCATATCGTGGAGGATATCATCCAACTCGGGCCGACGTTCTTGCACAGCATGATGCCGTTCGAAAGGATGAATGGTGTCATCAAAGGATACGTTCGCAACATGTCACGTCCAGAGGGAAGCATAGCCAGGGGCTTTCTGACCGAAGAGTGCATCTCTTACTGCATGAATTATCTAGGCATCGAGAACCCCGTTGGTCTGCCCGTCAACAGGCACCTCGGCAGGCTCGCTGGATGGGGTCACTGTGAGGATCGCCGCGAAATGCATGTCGACTTCGAGGGTCGACTCGCCGACTTTGAAAGAGCAAACCTAGTCGCGCTACAACACATAGACGTGGTCGATCCTTGGGTGGTAGAGCACAAAACCTTTATTGAGAAGACGTACAATGACCGAGGCCAACAGAGGACGGACGGATATATAATCAAAGAGCACAACTCATGTTTCACGCGTTGGTTCAAGAAGAAGCTTCTGTCATGCCCTTTACATGAGGATTCTTCCACGGAAGAACAACTCATATTCGCCTTGTCACAAGGCGCCGAGCACAACCTGATAACATATGAGGCGTACGATATCAACAGCTACACATTCTACACCGAGGGAAAGGACATGAAGAGCGATGGTTATCAGAACTCCGGGGTAACGATGGAATCCTACACCGGTAACGACAAGGACAGATACTACGGAAGGATCGAGGAGATCTGGGAGTTGAGCTACGCTGGAGAGAAGGTCCCGATGTTCCGTGTCAGATGGGCCAAGAGCGTCCTAAAAGAAGACCGGTATTTCACCACCATGGTTATACCCGAAGCCAAATCCAAGACCGTGGGTGCAAACGCCACCGCGAAAAATGAGCCATGGGTACTGGCTTCCCAAGTGGACCAATGCTTTTTCATTACCGACCCGTCAAAGCCCAGTCGTGTTGTCGTGAGGAGAGGCAAAAGGAAGATCATCGGAATGGATGGAGAGGCAAAAGGAAGATCATCGGAATGGATGGAGTCGCCAATGTCCAAGACTTCGACAAGTACGGCGACCTGAAGATGGAACATGACAACGACGATGAAGTACCAGCATACACCACAAGAAGAAGCAGGACCACCCTACCTAAAGGACGTCCGTTCAAGAGAAAAACTCCATTTGCGAAAAAGAAGGGCAAGAACATTGTGAAAAGATAGCTAGCTAAGATCGATTGTATTTAAATTGTAGTCTTCATTTCTCGATTGTATTTCGACATATGGAAATGACATTTCTTCTGTTCTAGTCCTCATGAATATTTATTTATGTTTATTCTGGTATTGAATTTCTAACTCACAAAAAGTATTGAATTTGTTAATATTTTTTGAACTCATGAATATTTTTAAATTTCATGGGCACTTTTTGAATTCATGAATATTTTTTCAAATTTGATGATATTTTTTCATATTCATAAATGTTTTACCAATTCACAAATGTTTTGCAACTAAAAATCCAAAAAAAAAGTTACTAATGGCGCACCGCTAGCAGGTGCGCCATTGCTATCAAGGTACTTATGGCACACCCCTAGGAGGTGCGCCATTAGTATACCAATTTTTATTTAATTAGGTTTATTCTGTTATTGAATTTCTAACTCACAAAAAGTATTGAATTTGTTAATATTTTTTAAACTCATGAATATTTTTAAATTTCATGGGCACTTTTTGAATTCATGAATATTTTTTTCAAATTTGATGATATTTTTCCATATTCATAAATGTTTTACCAATTCACAAATGTTTTGCAACTAAAAATCCAAAAAAAAGTTACTAATGGCGCACCGCTAGCAGGTGCGCCATTGCTATCAAGGTACTTATGGCGCACCAGGAGAAGGTGCGCCATTGCTAACCCTCCCCCGACTAAAATCCTCAATCCCCGATCCCCAATCTCACATCTCTCTCTCAGCCCCGACCCACTGCGCCGCCGCCCCGACCCACTGCGCCTCCGCCCCTACGTGCGCCGCCGTCCTCGCCCGTGGGACGCGTCCGCTCCCAATCCGCGCCCCCGCCGCCTCCCTCTCCCCATACTCCCCTTCCTCCCCTTCCGACCCCACCCCGCCCTCGCCGGAGCAGCGCCGTAGGGGCGACACCAACCTCGCCCTCGCCCGCGCGCGCCGCAACCTCCGCCTCGCCCCGGCCCACTGTGCCGCCACCAGTCACCCCGCGCCGAACGGAGACGTCCAGGAGGACCGCCGTCGACTGCTTCTTCATCTACGGACTCTCAATCGACCGGAGCTGCACCGTATCGTCACCATCGCCGTCTTCCACAACCTCGGCTACCCTCGTCCACCTCGTCGTCGAGCACCTCGGTGAGGCCCTCGACCAATTTCCCCTTGACTGGCCCGGCGTGCTCCACTGGACGGCCGCGGGAGCGGGGGAGATCCGCCCCGATCTCGGCCCCCTCCTCCGGTGACGAACCCTAACCCTAACCCTGTAGGTTCGAATTATGCATCATAGGACTGAGTACTGCTCTGGAATCAAATGCTTTTGTTAGTAGTGCTGTGATGAACTGGTCACATCTTGTATGTATATGTAGTTCCTTGTAATTTTGGTAGAGGAATTAATGCAACAGAGTAGCAGTTTGTGTGTTATCTAACATATTACTGTAAAAATCTTCTAGAGCAGAGTTTCTCACTTGATTTGTGGCTTGCTTGTCATAACTCCGTTCAAAAACTTATACATATGATGATTCTCATTCAAAACATAAAGCATGGTTCTTTCTTTATCGAAAAAAATACAAGCTTCTGTATCTGCATGATTTTGAAGAAATATTTTTGAGATTTTTTATCTTTGAGTGGGGAATAGTTTTGCTTTGCTTTGCGAGCTCCAAAAACATGAAAGTAATTAATAAGTTCAGTCACGACACGTCCATGACTCTAAAACTGATGGGAAAGCAATTCCTTCATTGGATAATGATTTTGCAGGTACCCCGAGAGGCCCTTGAGTTTGCCAGAATGTCGATTAACTTCCGTTCCGGCAAATTCGGGTACTCCATATGTCCTATTTTCAGCAAAGGTCATGCTGAAATTTTTCATGAATTTTAGCATGGCTTTGCTAAAAGTAGGACATATGGGGTACTTGCAACTAATGCATGGGCTGGGGTTTGAATTCCCCTAGTCGTTTTCTCCCTACTATGCTCTGCCCACATGCACCTAAACTTCGAATAAACATCAACCATATAAACCAATCGGGCAACAGAATATAACCCCTAAACATAAGCAAATGTTCCAGTTTAAAAGAACAGGGGACCATCATGGTTCCATCAAACATTTTTTTATAGGAACCAAGGCCTGTTTATCCGCACCATGAGGCCAGTCTAAGACTGGAAACCCTCACATATATCATCAGACTGCAAAGGACTCAAACTCCTAGCTGGAAACATTCAGTGTGACCTTGCATTGCTGGGTTGCAAAGAACCACAACACATAGCAACCGGATCATGAAGATCCACACCATGAGGCCAGTCTCAGACTGGAAACCCTCACATATATAATCAGACTGCAAAAGACTCAAAACTCCCACAGCTGGAAACATTCAGAGTGACCTCGCATTGCTGGGTTGCAAAGAACCACAACATATAGCAACCGGATCATGCAAGATCCATACCATGAGGCCAGTCTCAGACTGGAAACCCTCACATATATAATCAGACTCCAACGATAACTAGGGGTAAAGACAGCTAGGCTAACTACACAAATTCAATCAAACAGTACCCAGAAGTTGTGACAGGTGTATCCCCGAGACATTGTCATCGGAGACTGACACATGTCATCGAAGACTGACGCTCAGCTTGCCTGCGAAGGCCCAGTTGTACTTGCATTCTCTTCGATTAGCTTTTCCATAATTCTAAAAAGATTGAATATAAACACAAACTTTTATGTAGTCACAAAAGAAGATAAACATAAACTAATATGTAGTCACAAAAGTATATAAAAACAAACTTTTATGTAGTCACAGAACTACATAAACATAAACTGATATGTAGTCACAAGTATCTTACGTGAGGATCTCGAGGTGTTCCTCGTTGTCAGGTTCCAGGGCAAGGGCAAGACAAGCCTTTACAGCTAAATGAGCCAATTCATACTTTTTGAAAATATTTTCTTTGCCACTTAGCTCCAATGGGTGATGCTGTGGTTCGATCATTCTGACCACCTACGTCCCCAAGACAACCACAAAATCAGTACACACATTGTCACCTGAACAGCTTCTTATTATCAACAAATATTGTATACATATATACCTGGACCGTGCCCTCCTTCCGGCCTGGAATCTTGAGTAGCATTATCTTAGGATGCCTCGGTGTCGACAAACCCTAAATGATGAGACCATGATAATTCCTCACAAACCAACCCTTAAATAACACTGAGCCATTATGCCGTCACCCTTGAAGCCTTGCGGGCATTTGGAGCCCTTAGCTTGTTCATTCTGTAGATTTCCAAAATTCAGTTTTGTAGGCCCTTGACAATAACCAACTTTTTGACCAAACTATTTTCCTATTTAGAGCGAAACATGGCCCACAACGATGAGGCCTGCGGTTCGGGCAAGGCATTCTGGGAGCTGTCCCAGGAGATGGAGGAAGAACCTCACCGCTATGAGGACGCCGCGGAAGACACCGATCCCGACTACACAACCCCTAATGGCGTCGGGGATGACACCACTGATGGTGCCGCCGAGGATGCCACCACTGATGATGGCAGCACACGCACAGATGGCAGCCAACCGAAGAGGCAACGGAAGGACCGGCGCCCGAACATGCTCGGCACCGTCAAGGAGGAATTTACTGAAGTATCCTCCGAGGGGCATCCAACGGCGCCCAAAGAATTAGTCAAGGGGTACTCGGTTCAGCTCGGGTGCATTCTACGGAGCACCGTCTCGATCAACACCGAGAACCTAAGGCATCCTGACCGAGGGAATTTGTGCAGCCTCCTCTTCACGAAGCTGCACGAACAATACAAGTTCCCCGGTGACGTCGCAAACACACGCCTCTCAGGGAATAAAGTGAACAGTGCCGCCCTCACGAAGATGAGCACGGCCCTGTCTACTTGGAGAAGCGCGGTGAAGAAAATGATTGACAAAGGTGATAGTTATGAGAAGATCAAGGCGAAAAATCCTTCGATCAGCAAAGACGACTACAAGGAGTTCAAGATCAAGTGCGAGAGCAGCACAACCGTGGAATCAAGTCAGTGGGGGAAAGATATGCGGGACTTGAACTTAGGGGTCCACCAACTCGGTCCTGGCGGTTATAGAGTAGCAGAACCTATATGGGACAGGGAGGACGTGGAGCGTACCGAGCAAGGCCTACCGCCCCGCTTCGAGAAATACCGTGGTTGCATTCTAATTAATGAAGCCAAATTTCTAAATGGTTCACATTCCTTCCGCAAGAGATTGAAAGCAGTAGCGTGGGGTCGTCTCAGAGCTCCCCTTGGGACAACACTTTAAATAGGGTGTTGAACGTAATGAAAAACAAAGAAAAGTTCAGTAAGCCGTCGTCTGCTGGTCGTGTGGCCGGCAAAGGCTTGTCCACAAAATGGTCGTCATACTATAACGCTGGTGTGCGAAAGGAGAGAAAGACCAGATCGGAATGCCAGTCGCGCGAGGTTCAAGAACTCAAGGCACAAGTGGCGCGGATTCCGGAGATGGTCCAAGAGCAAGTGCAACAACTACTGGGAACGACGCTCACCGCCATTTTGCCTACCTTGATTTAGGGGCTGCAGACGTGGATTGCGGGCGGCCAACAGGGGCTGCCCCTGGTTCCCAGCTTCACGGCCAGCAAGTCGCACAACGCGCAGGTGGCGCCGTTGGTGTCTTCGGCGGAGGCGGTATTGGTGTCTCTGGCGCTGACATGGGCATTGGAGCTTAATGCACCCGGGTGTACGCCGGCTGGCACCTCGGCAGCAAGTGGCCCCTCCGTCAGTTGCACGCTCGCCGTTGGCGGTGCCTCGACATTAGCCGAGCTCGACGCCATCACGGTAACTAAGACTCTCGGCCGATGACTTCATCTCCTTGCCTTTGACTGGGCATCCCTGACGCCCTACATGTTTTCGCAGGGCATCGCCGACGTTCCATGCACTCTCCTGCACTTCGTGGGCAGCGAGTTGATCGATGTCGCCAAGGGCAGAATCGTTCAACCGGGCAACCCTGTGTTCCACGGTAATCCGATGCCACCCACCGTGTATAGGGTTGAACTGGTTCGGGTGCTACCAGGCTGCGATGACTTGTTACCTCCGATTCGACCCACTAGGGCCGACGAAGATGATGTGATGACCCTCAGCACCTGCGTAAGCTGGCCCCTGCTTTGGCCGAAGAGCCATATTCGTTTGGGGGCGGGGGACACCACCCCAAAGAAAACACCGCCAGTCGTGCCGGCGCCAAGCCATGGCAAGACCGCCGCAACGCTACCGGACATGCCGGACATGCATATGGCACAGGATCCGGACGACGACGACGACGACGGTACATTTACCAACGTCGATAAGTACTTTGCCGAACATGGGTACGGTGACGAATTCTTCGGTCCTCCTTCTCAAGAACCCAACCCTGCAAAAGACGACCGCGATCTAGCTGGTACCGCGGAGAAACCCAATTGCAACAGGCGTCGTCTGGCGTTCAGTTCTCAGGAGACGCCTCCAGCTGCCGCCTTCACCAAGCCTCAGATAGCCAAGGTGAAAATATTATCAGCCCCAACACACTCAAGAAGGCGGTCTATGAGCAGAACTCGATCCCATTACAGCAGAAGTAGAAGGGACGGAAAAGAAAGAATAACAAGGGCGGTGCGAGCTAGCCGGCACCGAGTACGATCCGTGCTCAGGACGGGCCACCTTCACCTAAGGATATCTCGAGGAGGGTGCATGTGGCGGGTAGGCCGATGCTACCGACTAATCTGCTCAATGCTGCAACCGGTGCTATGCGGAGTCTGCATGACAGTGTTCTTTCTTTGGAGAAGCGGCGTCTCTCCGAGAATGATGTGGCATACCCGGTTTTCATGGCCAAGGTGCCAGAGGGCAAGGGCTTTGTGGATAGCACCATCGGGGGTACGATCGTCCTACGGTTTGATGACATCTTCGCTATGTTTAACCTTCATCTGCTGCACTACACCTTCATTCGGCTATTTTCGCTGAGTATGGAGATGCGGATCATTAGAGACAAGACCCCGGACATCGTGATAGTTGACCCCTTCTACATGCGTGCCAAGATCTTTGGCAGCGCTGGGGACCGGCAAGTCACGAGTTCACACCTCGAAGGCGTCATTCTGGCAAACCCAGATAAGGATAACTTCCTCGTGCCTTACTTTCCCGAGTAAGTCATCCCCTCACCGCCCCGTAACATATGATTTCTTAGATTTCGATCATTCTTTTTTTTCTAACATTCCGTGTTTTGTGCAGTGACACACATTGCACACTCATCCTCTTAAGCCCGAAATATTCGATGGCCACGTATTTCGACTCGGACCGTCAGTCGAAGAAAGACTACACAAATATCAAGAAAGTTCATGATGATGTTCTCCCCGGCTACGCCAGATTTGGAGGCACCTTCAGCAGGACAATTCATAGATACGGCAAGCACTTGTTCACCCACAATACGACGTTCCCCTGCGTCAAGCAGCCGCCTCGCAGTCAGAAGGATGCCTACTATGCCCTCCATCACATGCGGGCGATCGTACGGGACCAGCATCACCTTCTGCTACCAAATAATCTCAAAGATTGGGCCACACGCTTGTCGGCAATCCAGGACGTGGACATCAGACAAGAATTCTATCGCATCCAGTCGGAGTTTGCGGAAATCATCCATCAAGATGTCCTTCGTACCTCGGGGCAGTTCTACCTCAGATATCAACCGTCCAACTGTGAGATAGAAACAACGCTACAAATGCAGGCTGACAACGCCCGCGATTTCATGACCATCACGAAAGACGATGGCTTCATCCACGCTTCGGTCCCTGAGTCGAGTCGAAAGTAGTGATGCTATGTTGTTCTGAAATGTCGATTGGCTCATGTTGTAATATTAAACTTGAATGAACTTGTATGTCTCTTTGGTTTGGACAGTCATTCAACTTATATGTAATCGATGCTATTTATTAGTAGGACCATGAATCGTGCTATTAATGTGTTGCTTTTCTCTTCCGATCCTTTTGTTGCATACTTATATATTGCTTATGTATTGTCTGTGAATTGCTACTAACGTTTTGTTTGGCTAGTGCATAGAGATGCCGTCGTATGTCGTGTACAAGGGTAAGGTTCCCGGAGTCTACGACGACTGGGAGGAGTGTCGGAGACAGGTTTACCGTTTCAGCGGTAACAATTACAAAGGGTACACCACTAGGGCGGAGGCGGAAGCTAGATACACGCGCTATCTAGAGGGAGAGAGGAGGGAGCGCTGGAGAACCGGATGAAGACCAGTTTCATCGCGATGATGCTCATCGTGATGACCACAGCTCTTTTCTATGTGATGGTAGTTTAGATGACCGATATCGACTTGTAATGTGAAGACAAACTCGCTAGTTGCAGTCTCGAGACTTGTAATGTTCTAACTTTGTTCGGTATTTTAAATTCGGAGACTAATATGATGAATTGTATTCAGAGACTAATCTTCTATTGTATTCGATAAATCTGTTGTTTAGATGTTGTGCTGAATATATTCTGTGCAGTAATATGTTTTGTAACCTATGCAAATATCAGAAAAGAAAAGAAAATAATCCCTAATATTCATACTAGTGGCGTACCACTCTGCACTTTAGTGGCGCACTGCAGTAAGCACACTAGTGGCGCATCATCTACAAGTGCGCTATTAGTAAGCCAGAGCACAAGGTAAATATGCCCCCCTGGGAGGCATACTAATGGCGCACCGTGTGATATACTAATGGCGCACTCCCTGGCACGCCATTAGTATCTGGTATACTAATGGCGCACCAGGGGTGCGCCATTAGTATTAATTACTAGTGGCGTGATGCTAGTGGCACACCTGTAGTGCGCCATTAGTGGTCAAAACAGGTGCGCCACTAGCAGGCCTTTTCCTAGTAGTGCATCTGTCCAGACATTGAGCACTGCCTCCTTTGAATAGTACGGAGACACAAAGAAGATAGCGTCCAACTGAATCTGGCCACAGGCAGCCAACACATGTGAGCAAGGCAGGTGCAATAACTGCGGTTTGTTGCATGTACACTCACAAGTTGGATAAAATTCTGCTCCAATTGTAACCTCATGCGTCTTCACCTCATTTGCAGAACCAAAACCATCAGTAGGAAGCTAAACCTCACACCTCCTTTCTAGATTACCTATGAGTGTGACGGTGTGCTTTTTTGGTTTCTTTATCTTCTCATCCATGTACTCCATGACACGGCTACAATAAGGAGTGTTCTGATTATCTACAATATGCTTCCTTGCTAACTCGTGTCTTTCTCTGAAATACCTCATAGTACCATGGAATACACCCTCCACAATAGCTGTCAGTGGCAATGCTCTATTCCCTCTGAGAACAAAGTTATAGATCTCTGCAAGATTGGTTGTCATGTGGCCATACCTAGCTCCATGGGTGTCATGCAGCAAAGACCAATTCACTGGAGACTCTTCTCTATCCACTCAGAAAAATTCTTTATTGCCTTGCCCTTCTTTCTCTTCGTATTAGGAGGGTCAATTGCTGGCAAGTCACAAAGGGCAACTGGCCCCTCCATCTCCGCAATGAGTGCTGTTAATTTAACCTGATCTTTTTCCATTTTCTTCCTAGCAACCACCTGCTTCTTAGTGAACTCATCTAGTTTTGACCAAATAAAATCGTATTTGCGCCGCTGGTTCTGCTTGCATAACTTCTTGAACAAGTTCATCAACCGTTTGTTCTTGAACTGTGAGAAAAAATTAGCACCCAAATGGCGCATGCACCACCGGCGTTGCAAGTCCTTCCAAGGTGTTGGCTCATCAGCAGTTGGATTACTCAGTGTCTTCACGGCCTTCAATATACCGGGATGTCTGTCATGAATGAGACACACATTTGATCAGTCCTTCACGATCGCAATTTTAACTTGCCGGAAGAACCATACCTAGCTCGGAAAGTTCTCACCCTTCACAAATGCCATGGCTAGTGGGATGATTTGGTTGTTTCCGTCCACACCAATAGCTGTCAGGATTTGCCCTTTGTATTGACCAGTAAGGAACGTACCATCCACAAACATCACAGGAGGACAATGCCTGAAAGCTTCGATGCACATACCGAAAGACAAGAATACTCGTTTCAACACCTTGTAATCTGGTATGCTTTCCAACCTCGTGTGTTGAATGTTAACATAAGTGCCGGGATTCCTCTCCTTCAGTATGTCAAGGAGACGGACAACATTATCATAGGAGTCGAAGAACGTCCCAAACCTCTCCTCCATAGCCTTCTGCTTAGCCCTCCAAGCCTTCCCATATGGAATGTCATACTTCCATCTGACCTTCACTGCTGTCTGGATGTGCTTTGCTTCCATATCCTTCTTCATCACTATCTCAGTATACATGAGTTGTGCTATGAGAGTTGAAGTAAGGTTTGGATGACGAACCAACATGTTTTTCCTCACACAATTATGCGGGACAACATTTGTCACAACCCAGTGGATGTTATACTTTGGCACGTGGGCGTGCACCTTCACAGGACAACCTGATTCAACACACTTCACGATATATTTTGTTGGACTTGATGTGTGTGTCCGAAAAACCCTCTGCGTAGACATAGCCCACTTTATCACCGCATACTTCATTTTATTCTTTGTGTCAAACATAGCACCGATCTGGATTTGGTTCAGATTATATTGCCATGGAGTCTCATGGCCATCATTGACAGTAAAGCCGGCGGATATGTCCTGCTCTCATGCAGCAGGAATTGGTACCTCCTCTTCATCCTTGGAATTTTCAAAATCAAGTTCCTCTACAATCTCATCCTCATCCTCTTCCTCCATCACCCTCTGCATTTCCTCGCCTTCCTCGTCCCCATTAGCAACATCTAAGGCAGCTAATACTACCGATTGAATACTCTGACCCGCAGCATGACCACTAACATAATCTGACGCATTGTCGGCTTGGGTAGCATTGAGATCCGGTGGCTGTGACCCAGATACATAAATCTCGTTAGCCACTTGACTACTCTCGCCTGGATCATACCCCACGGTGGGTGGTACGATGTCCTCCTTCGCCCCTGGTTGCACTAGGGCATAAGGATGGATTCTTCGGTCTCTGCAACGACTTAACAGAGACAACCAATGCTGGCTCCTATCTATCGGAATCAAATCCCACTTGACATTTTTACAGGATTTGGTCCACAAGGCATGAATACCGACGGAACAAACTTCAGGATCGAGGCCAAAACTAGTAGTCAACCAGTGCTTCAACTGCCTAATGTCCAGTCTGTCCGGGTATGAAAGTGTCATCTCGCCTGTTTTGAACTCGCTAAGATCAACCCCCAACTCATTATATTGAACAGTATCAGGTCCGTAATACACAGTCAGATTTACGGATTCAAACATTTTAACCTATCAGACATTGCCAGTTTCTAATTTTTCGCAACAAATATATCTGCACTAAAATAAAACGTACACTATAATGTACCTACATATTCTAACTAAACCTAAACTAAAATGAACTACACAAAATTTAACCAACACTATTATGACTACACTAACTAAACCTATACTCGGAAAACATAAACTAAAACGTACACTAAAATGTACCTACGTATTCTAAAAAAACCTACACTAAATTAACTTCATAAAAATAAACTGACACTAAAATGACTACACTAACTAAACCTACACTTCGAAAACATACACTAAAATAAATACACTACTAAAAATAACATAAACTAATTTTACGTACATTAAAAAAAACTAACACAAAAAAAACCATAACTAACAGCAAAAATTTATACCTTTGACGCATGAGTCCCCTTCTTCTTCCTCTCCACCACTCCACCTTCTCACCATTAACACATCCACCACCACATCATTTTCTCCTCCACACGAACAAACCAATACCCCGTTGCAAAAAATAAAACCGTAGGGCGGGGGAGAAGAAGCCGACCTACCGTTTTATCGGATTGAAACATAAAATGGGTGGAGGGAATGGGAGATCAAGAGGGGGTGATTTTTGGCCGAATAGAGAGGAAGAGAGAGCTGGAGGAGGAAGAAAGGAGGCTGGCCGCGTCGGGCTAATCCTGGGACCGGTCGGCCTCCTGGCGGCCGACGGGTGGGGCTCGGCCAAGAGCGGGCCGACGGCCGGCCGGTTCGGCCAGGCTAAGGCCGATGGGCCTGTTTCAACCTCGTTTAGGCCGACGGGAGGCTGGTCGGCCCAATACCGGCCGACAGGGTAACATTTTTGAAATTTTTTCAAGTGACAACATTTTTTTCAAAATTGCTGCATAAATAGTGCCGGTTTTGAAAAAAAAATCGTGAGTTTATTTTTAAGTCGGTGCACGTACGTGAGTCAATCTCGTCCCTTCCAGATTCCACTCTTTTTACGTGTTCCACACACGTGAGCTATTTTTATTTTACTTTTTTTGCATCGCCACATACGTAAGCTAACCTACTCCTTTTATCTTTCCTATACATGAGCTAATCTCATACAACTCTTTTTCTTTTAATGATAAAAAAAATCAAAAGATCTACACCGTTATAGTCTAGTCCCACCGCTAATGTACTCCTTTTCCTGTTTTCCTTATATACATGGGAAAAGCTTGGATTCAACCGGCGGACCGAAAGCATGCGTCCACCGTCTCGCCCATGTGACGCGTGTCTTACGAAGCTCACCCAACATTATCTTTTACGGTTTTGCAACTGAGTTTTTGTTGCAGTTTTTCCATTGCAACAACTCAGATGTTTCAGGATCTGGATCCCTTGAGCGCAGCTACCTCATGTGTGTCTCCCAAGCGTCCGTTCTTCCTTTAATTTGTGCAACATCAGTTATGTTGCAATAATCCTTCTGCAACATCATTCATGTTGCAAAAAAGACAAGACGAAGAAAACACTACACGTGAGTGTTTTTGCAACATGAACTCTGTTGCAAAGAGAATTCCACAACATTGACCTTGTTGCGATAATGAGGACATGATCAGACCGTTGGTTGAATTGGATCTAACGGCAGCCGAAGGGACGGATCCTTTCAGATTATCCGTCGGTTGACGCGTAGGGCTGCCCTATATACATGAGCTAATCTCACATATATTTTTTACTGACCATTTTTTTGGAAGATTTACACCATTATAATGTGATCCCACAAGATAAACGGCTGATAATTTATAATTAACGTGACAATTCCTTGCAACATGAAGATATAGATATGTGGCGTTTCATGCAACAGACACGAAAAGTAAGTTTTCTTTTAGGGAAAATCAACTACAATAACTCGTGGTTTGCGCAATTCCCTCTTCTTCCTGTCAAGCTTGCGCGGCGTGGATGTCCCGATTGACAGACAGGAAGCACACAGCGCCAAAAAATCATCGACGGTGATGGAGAAGTTATCTCTCACACAGCTGTACTCATTGTGACACTCCTAGTTCTAGGCCGTACCTACTTTGGTGCATGTCCTTTTGGAATTTAGTAGTACAATATACTGGCGGTCGCCAGCTTGTTTGCTAACCCGTCTTGCTAGTACTGTTCAGTGATCAAACTCAATGGACGTATACACGTCGGTTTAGCTAAAAGCGTCGAGTTTAAAATAGAGTTGTAATTTTGTACTTGTGTATATTTCATGCAAGAGAATTTTTTTAGTGTGCATATCCTTGATTTTGGTCCTGGGGATGCCACTTTTGAAAACCCTCATTTTGTCTCAATGGTTGGGTAGAGCCATGGTGCCTCTCATATGTCATTGCCTACTCGAGAAGCTATTGGTGGTGCACCAATGTTACCTAGGCTGTCATCCTTGATGGTTTTTGATGTTGTTTGATGCGGCTCTTCTGTTGGTCTCTTCTTCAGCAATAATTGAGATGTGTGAATCCTTGATGGCTTGAGTATGTCTTGAGTTAAGTGTCGATGCAGAGACTAGATATTATAGATCTCTTCTCATATTAATACATTCTTTTTATCTAACAAGAAATGGAAATCCTTTATGAACACCATCTTCTACACGAATGTTGAAGTCGAGCTCAGAAATTGATATATTACGTGTGTCCTCCCTGGTGGAGTAAGTTTCACAAACCACCAACTATTGGGTCAATTTTGCAAAGAATATTAGGGCATTTACACTAGTTGATAAGATAGTCTTATCGTAAGTTTTGCATTTAATTTAGAGACGACTAAAAGAATGTCTACAATGGGTCATCTCTTAGCCTTATCTTCAGAAACAAGTTATTCTAAAATCATGATGACACATATTGTGCTAAGAGATCATCTCTTGTCTTCTCTTATTTAAGAGAAGACACACCTTTTCTTATGAGTTCTCTTTTCTCCAATTCATCATTGATCCTACGCGGCACTCCTAAGGAGCACCATTGTACATATCCGTATTATTCGAGTTTGTTACAAAAACACCACCAGTTGGTGAGTCTTTAGCAGCTATCACTAATCCACCTTTAATTCCATTGACATGATTCGACCCATGAGTCCCGCTCGTAAGTGCATATGTGGCAATAAATTGGCCACACCAGTGGGTTTACTAAAGAGGCCAATATTGCTTAAATGAGTGCTCAAAATTAATAATTTTTCCGGATGAGTACGTACATATATGTTCTACGGGAGATTTCTTTGTATTTTCTTCAAACGTGGACCTTCGAAGAAGTTTATTGAATGAACCAGCTAAAAAGCCAGTTCTCCCAAACATATGCTCTAATTAAGCTAAATAAAACTTAATACTAGCATGCATATTTGATTTCCTATAATATTTTTCTTGATTTGTAAAACGTTAAAATTTAAAAGAAAATATTGAATGTTGGCCAAGTGACGTTGCCACTTTATTTGCCACATGTGCATATACAAGCAGGATCCATCCATCAGGATCGTGTCAATGGAATTAACATGATGCATTAGAGCTAGCTGCAACGGATTATGTAAATAGGTCATGTTTGTGCAACAAACCCGAAAAGTAATATATTTTTTTTTGAGAAAATCAACTTCAATAACCCGTGGTTTGCGTAATTTTTTCTTTTTCGTGCCAAGCGCGTGACGTGGAGGTCCCGATCCGACCGACAGGAAGCCCATAGCGCCAAAAAAGCAGTGACGGTCATGGAGATGTTATCTCTCACACAGTTGTCACGCTCCTACTTCTAGGCCGTACCTACTTTGGTGCATGTTCTTTTGGAGTCTAGTAGTACAAAATAATGGCGGTCGCCAGCTTGTTTGCTAACACATCTTGCTAGTACTGTTCAGTGAACAAACCCAGCAGACATACACAACACGTCGGTTTCGCTAATGAACAGCACCGTTCGTGTCAATTGCCTCGACACAACACGTCGGTTTCGCTAATGGAAATGCATGTCTGCAACAGTCGTTTCGGGTCGATGGTACACGTCGTTTGCGGGCCATGACTCCAAAGTTTTAACCTCTAGCTAGCGCTAAGAAAATGTCGTAGCATTCTCACTGATGCATCCGTATCAGAGAATAGACGATAAGCCACTTGCGTTCTGTCGACCTCGGCCGGCATTGAGCGTCTGTATTAGATTGATGCATTCAATCAATTTTATTACACAGAAGATCCAAATAAGCCTGAGATTTCATACAGACTTTACAAAGAGAGCCAAAGCAAATGAAAGTAAAAGTGCCACAACCAACGAAATAAGGTCAAGATGATTAAACACCCAATAGCCATAAGTTGTTTGGCCAAAGATGATTAAACACCCAATAGCCATAAGTTGTTTGGCCACCGTATGACTGAGTGATGACCACGTATGAATTCATGCAATGGCTCTGTATATAATTTGGAAAAATAATAATAAGAGTTTGTCTGTTAAAAATCATATCATTTCTACAGTTTCGTATAGCCCAAAGCAATGCGCATACTCCTATTCGAATATGTGCCGCGGTCCTTGGTCCCGCTACATTAAGCCACGTCCCAGCTAACATATTACTATTTGCAGGGCTGACATTAAGGGCTACATAAATTGTACGCCATAATAATTTGACGAGAGGACACTTGAGAAAGAGGTGTTGTATAGTTTTATCTTGATTGAAAAAAGATTGTTTTTACCCTCCCATCTCCTATTTGTCAGGTTATTCTTGGTCAAAATCACTCACTTTCTTATGTACAAACCAAATGATGATTTTCATTATTGAAGGTAGTTTAGTCTTTCAAATATGGATTGATTTCGGAATGAGACCAGAGTCTATTAAGTCTAAATACATGAACTTCACAGAGAAAGTCCCATTCACGATAATTTCCACTGAATCTTGTATAGCTCATCTGAGAGGTGAACATTCATTAACCTCCGCACAAGATACAACCAAATGTTCCATCGGTATCCTACTAGGAACCTCCCAAACTCGATATTTAGGGTGGCGTATTGTAATATTGTAATAATATAAGCATCCTTACGTTGTACAATATTATGGAGACAAGGAGATTGTGTGGCTAGTTTCGTCTCCCCTAGTCATTTATCTTCCCATAATTTAGTTCAGTTACTGTTCTCATTGATATATTTAGTCATGTGAAAGAAGATTGCTTTCATCCTTAGTCGCCCCTTCCAGAATGGCTAGTTATTGGGTCTTACGGTAACCGGGGCAAAGGTCTTAGGTTACAGGTACTTATTATGCTAAATTTATATCCACATTCCTCCAATCTCAGCAGGCAGCCTATACATCCATTTGTAGAGCAAGCATCTATTTTTTAACTCTAACTTCTTAATCCCTAACCCATCCTGGTCCTTTGGTCGACAAATAATGTCCCACTTAGTTAGCTTGTAATTTGTTTTGATTTCATCACATTGCCATCCACGGATGGTGTCCATATCTCATATTTAGACCTCGTCTAAAATTTGGTTCTCTCATGGTTTTGGTATTTTTGACCGCTAGTTTGTGTGTCCATATGATTCCAACAGTTCGATATCGAGCTGAAACGATCTCCAACCGTTGGATCAAAACTGGATGTTGGGCAATGAATAGTAACTTTTATTTTTCACTCCAGGATTTAAAACATATCACTCTGAATAGTGGGGGTCCGGCGACCGCTGGCCCGCCCTCTAACCGAGAGTAGCTTGGAGGGCACTCCGTGCTGGCCTTCTGCGATAGAAAAGACATAACACCGTTGGTATTTTTGACTGCATGCCGAGGCCATTCATGGAATTCCCTGTCCTGGCCCTGCGTGTCAAGTTGTGGACGGCTCAGTTGGGCGTGAGGCTGCTTTCAATGGAAAGGTGTTTAAATGAGGTGCTAAGATCATTAAATAGCTTAGCAACTCAATTCCCCAATGAATAGATACTTAGCTTGTTGTTGCTAAGCTCACTCTATTTAATATTTAGCACCTAAACTCTTTCATGCATTGGTCATCTTTTTCCATTTAAGACATTTGCCTATGTTCGCGTGCATGACATTGGTTCCTCCTGAGGTCAGCAAAGTGCTCTCTTTCCTCATTAATCGTTGTGCCATGTCATTTTTTTGCTTAGGTGGCATGCTTAGCACCTGTCCACCATGGATCACTGGGAAAGGCATGAAGGCGAGGAGAGCGCCTGACTAGGGACAAACTGAGAAATCAAATTTCCCAACTTTTTCTACAGTGTTTCATCTCTTTGCTGCCGCCATCTTCAGTACTCCTCCTCGCCCCAAGTTCCATCTCCTCCGCCATGCCCCTAGTGCGAACTTCACATCCTCTACCACATCTCCCTTCATGAGGCACACCTGCTCAACCCCTTTTCATTACATGCAATGGCAAGCCGAGCTCAACTTCGCCCACAATCTTCATTGCGCAAGGTGCTGTCAGTCGAACAGCTCGTCGCCGCGTCATCTGCCCCTCCATCGACCCCACACCGCCGACTCCTTCCCCCATCCTTGTTACCCCTGCTCTTGAGTTGCCGGCTGGAACTCTCACTTCCGCGGGATCGTCTATCGAGCATCGTTTGTTTTGAAGGGAAACGTGACATGAAAAACAGAAGAAAAAAATTACACACAAGATCTAATCTAGGAGATGTTCACAACGTGAGTGGGGAAGTCTACATACCCTTGTAGACCAATAGTGGACATATTCTAATGAACATGGTTAGCGTAGTGGTACTCACTTCGTGGTCCAATCCAACCCAACACCGCACGAATGGCACCTTCGAGATTCGCACATGTATGGCTCGATGACGTCTCCTTATACTCGATCCAAAAAATGATATGTAGACATAGATGGCATATAGGTCTGCAACACACTAGCGTGGTGGTGGTGGCTGAGTCTCTGCAGGGCTTTGCCAAGCTACCGCGGAGGAGGAACTGGTGGGAGGGATGGCGGCGGCCAGGTTAAGGGATGGGGATCGCCCCCTGCACCTTCCCTCTTTATATAGGTGTGGGAGAGGGGGCTTGGGCGCTCCTCTAACCCCCGAGGGCTGGCGGCCAAGGAGGGGGGGGGGGTTCCCCTCCTTTCCTTCCCCATTGATCCGATCCCGCCTATTTAGGGATCTTGATCTTATCCCTTGGGGATATCATCCTATTCTATTTAGGGGGGGATCTTGGTGTGCCTAAACTAGGGATTTGGGGCCTTACCCCAGTACCCACGTCCATGAGGGGCCATCCATGCAGGTATGCCCCATTCTAGAACCTTGTAGAACCTTCCGGATTTTATGCCGCAAAAAACCCGAACATTTTTCGGAGCCCTGATAACCATTGTCCTTATATGAAACTTCATCTACAGACCATTCTGAAGCTCCTCACGATACCACAGACCCCATTCTAGACTCCAAACTATATTCGGTCTCACCATTATGAATATCCCATTTCTACCATAGTGTCACCAAACGTTAACTGGGTGACCCTATGGGTTCGAGAACATGCGGACATGATCGAGACACCTCTCCGATCAATAATTAATAATAGGAGCTGGATGTCCATAATGAATCCCACATATTCAACAAATATCCTTATCGGTTTGAAACACAATATTGAGGATTTAGATAATCTCATATACAATTGACTTTGTCTGGCGATATTTTACTTTCCTAAGATTCGATCGTCGGTATTGCCATAACTAGTTGAATCTCCTTACCAGCAAGTTCTATTTACTCATTTTGTAAGATAATATTCCTTGTGACTAAACACATTGGTCACATGATTGCAAGCTACTTACGATGTTGTATTACCCATAGGTCTCAGATATCTCTCCATCACATGGAGTGACAAGTTCATGTCTCAATCCATGCAACCCAACAAAAAGCTTCTGAGATACCGGAAGAGCACCTTTATGATCACCCATTATGTTTGATACCCACAAATAATTCTTCCTGTATTAGGGAGGGCTTATCTAATTGTCTAAGTAAGAGATATTTGACATGAAGAAAGCAATAGAAATTAAACTAAGTTACACGATTAGATGCTAAGCTTATTATTGGGCATGTCCATCACATCATTTTTCTAATGATCTGATTTTGTTATGAATGACAACTTTCATGTCAATGGTTATAAATGACGAGCTAGTCTAGTAGATTCTCACTAGTGACACAATTTCTGTTTATGTATCCACAAATATATTTACGTTTCCGGTTAATAAAATTATAGCATGGAGAATAAGAACTTATCAAGAACAATGAAATATGTCAAAATCAACTATTGTTATTGTCCCTTGGGCATATCTACAATAATCTCCCACCTGCACTAGAGTCAATAATATAGATTACATAGTTATGAATCTAAAACCCTTGGAGTTCTGGTGTTGGTTATGTTTTGCTCATGGAAGAGGTTTAGTCAATGGATCTGCAACATTCAGATTCATATGAACTTTGCAATTCCCTATGTCTACAATATTCTATTATTGGTGCAGCGACGTCCTATGCAAACTGTTTTTAACCCCTTGCCTATGTGGGCGATAGGGGGGTCCATCCTACATGACACGAAAGAATCGTCGGTGATTGTGTCCGGTGGTGTGGACGCTCTTCAAATATAATCGTGTGCGATGCATGAACATATCACACACACTACATTTTGGGCATACATGTAGGATTAAGAATCAATCACACATGTCTATCACGATTCAAACGCGTCTAATTGCTCATGGAAGACAAATGGTATTTGGCATTTAACCGTTTGTGAAATAGTACCTAATCCACACGAGCAGTCATAGAAAATGCGTGTGATATCATTATCATCTCACACGAGTTTTCTCTAGCAAGCTTTTGGCATACATGATCTCATCGCACACGTTTCCCGAACAATTTCTGCGTGGGATCGTCTTTGCATCGGGCATGATTTCCTGTTAGCTCACGTATGAGATTGGATGATATCGCAAAAGATTGACAAGCTCCTACGCACACGTACAAGTGTTGCAAATCATCTACGATTTCTTATGTATCACCAACGTTTTTGTTTATGTCTCACGTGTTTTTCCTATAGATCAAAGGCAACTGCACTATGAGTTGCGTGTTCTTTCCATTCTGGATCGCACATGTGTACTTGCTTGATCTGTACGCGCTTAAATATCCAGGTTATTATAAAATATCGCATTTGAATCACCCTGCGAATAGCAAATTCGCCAGAACATGCAATCGAACAAATAGTGTGCACATGAAGAACATTCATCGTAATTCACCATAGTATGCAATTGAAAAAATAGTGCCCACAGAAAGAACATTCATCGTAATTCACCATAGTATGCAATTGAAACAATAGTGCCCACAGGAAGAACATTCATCAAAAGTTGTCACAATATGCAATTGAACAAATAGTGCCAACAGGAAGAACATTCATCATAATTCACGACAGTATGCAATTAACCAAATTGCTAGCTAAATTCCAAAGATGTATGGACATCTGCAGTACATAATCCTAGTGTATGAAATATGAAGACATGATCACATGAAAAACAATGCATCCAGGCGTATATGTTTAGCTGATAACACTATATGAATGCATACTTATTCTTGGAAGGTATGAATGCTGAAATCATCACAGTCTGGGCTGGGCTCGATATAGTCTTTTACAAAAAAAGTGCTGATAAATTTCCTAACAGACATCAATTAATCTACGGCGAGCGGTTCAAAGGTCATCGCTCCAAAGATCAATATCAGGATTTTTTGACCAGAATGTGGCATACGTTTGGAGTAGCAGATAATAATTAATAAATAGACGTACTACTTCTATTTTGTCAGCATCGACACCACATTCAACATGTCTGCATTGGTTCATCATGTATGCGTAAATGTAGTATCCACGTAGATTGTTACCTTCTTGTTGTTGAGGACACTGAAATTTTATGTACATTATTAGTCATGTATTTTCCATAATATTAACAAATGAACCGGTGTAAGTAGCTTTTTGGAGAGAAATAGAAAGAGGTTTAGTTAGAAACTTGAACATTTGACTAGCATTTTCTGAAAATAACGGGTTTCGTTGTCTTACAGGAGAAACGATCACGTGCTGCAGAGATAGTAGGCGGTCGAACCTTCTCCCTTCAAAAGTTATGTTTCTTGAAAATACACTTCAAATGAAGTTGAATTTTCACATACTCAGTTCTTGAACCAGATATGAATAAAACATATTAACATCATAGAATTCAATATCTATCCATCAAATACTGAAAAAATGATTCAGATGTGAGGCTTATTTTACTCTCTAAGAGAATCCAAGTAGTAAATTGTCTTGCGTTTTGGAACAATGACAACAAAGATCCAATGATGGCGACAATTTAAGAACCTTGAACTTACGAACTATGTCGAAAACTGAAAGATGATCAATGTATGTGTGGTTGTATATTTTACTTACCATTCATGATACGGCTACATGAAAAATTCTCCTACCTATAACTTCCACAAGATATTGGCGACATTTTCAATGGAAGCCTTGCATGTATCATTATTATGTAACAAAATGTCGTTTGCTAAATCAGGATATATTAAATACGCATGCATCCTTATTGATCTGTCCGTCGTAAATCCCTTGAGAGGAATACATTACCGTTAGCTTTTTTCATTTTCAACCATGTATGAAAAAGTTGATCCAAGTTTGTGAAGTACTTACAACATCAAGCATTTGACAAGAGTGGGACCAAGCACATTGTCATGGCTGGTTTTCCTGGACAGAAAACTCCCACCAAATGACCCTTGTGCTCACCAGCTCTAGGATTGCTGTTAGCCGGTGGACACTTCCTTGATACAAAATTTCCAAGCAATTACAAAATTGGAGTACAAGACCATAAAGGTCCATGGAGTACAACAATGATTTGTAGTTGCTGATGGCGGAAGTGACTCATGGATCTCCAGCGTCTAAGGGACTCCATTCCCATGGGGACAACTAATCTGGATAACTCCTATCTCGCGGGACTAATATCTTCGGTGCCTAGGTTGAGGGGTTGCCGTCATCCTGATCCTTTTGAATACGTAATCTGGCAAAGATAATAGCCAGGGACAAGCCAATGAGTATGTTTGAAGGTACTCGCAAGCATCAAGAAAACAGATATAATAAAGGAGGTGAATTGCATGCACTAGAATTTGAATGTTATTCAATATGCCATAAGTGTGGCTCATGAAAGCAAGTATGCATATAATTTATCCGCACCGAGAATTTATTCAATAATAAGGTAAAGTAAAATAAAAATGGAACATCGAGCGATAGTCCTCCCGAGAATTCCAAGAAAAGAAATTGTGCCAATTGGGTGTGTGAAGCGACACCTCGAAAGGAAACACAGAACATGCTACAGTCGGGCGTCTGAGCTACACCTCTTAAAGTATCAAAAGTAATATCATAGGTTCTGTGGTTGGGCATCTGAGGCGATGCCACATAAAGGGTTTATATAAAAATAATGACAGGAGTGCACAAGTCGGGCGTGTGAGGCGGCGCCACATAAAGGGCTTATATTAGCAATAATCATATGAGTATGCTAGTGGTAGAACCTTCCCAGGGATGCTCAACAATATATATAAATGAACGGTTAGCCAATAATAGCTTTATAATAACAGTCACCCATCATGATTCATGGTCAACATCATGGTTCAATTAATTCCTCCGAAGACTAACACTAACTCTGACACTGGACCTACCCCAGACTTTAGTCCTTAAACATGGACATAGCTATTCAAATGGAAGTTATACTCTGTAGAGGGTGTACTTTTTACCCACAAGTAACGGATTTCTTTAGTCAACCAGAAGCGTTAACTAATTCCAGTTACAGTCTTTGAGTTGGAAACACACCTGACCTACACACACCAGCTTAACTTCTCGATGTCTGGAATCACACATGGCAATCGTTAGCTAAAACTCTAATTGGCGAGACCACGCTGTCGATTAGCATGGGATCAAAATATTTATAACGAGTGCAAATAGGGAAACCACCCCCTCTGTCCAACCGGAATACCCATCTCTCGAACCAAGTGACATGCCTACCAGGGGCCACTGGTATCTTTCACTATGGCCTCTCTATATGGTGTGTGTCAAGAAAGGGTTGATGACCTACTGAACCGTACCCTACCTACGACAGGAACAAGTGGTAGTACGAAACAAGTATGGGGGTTAATGGAACAAGACTTGATCTATGTTCGGCTCACGAGGTTTAAGTTTTTTGTGCAATGGTTAGTATATCATATTTAATTCATGGTACTCAACAAGGTCACTACCCAGCATGCCTCAACATGCCCTCACTGATCATCCTCGTCACTATGAGATATCCGTTCCACGGTCACGTCTTCCCGAGACGAAAACCTTCCTTCGGAAATTGTTTGAACCAGCATAGGCATGTGTGGCATGAGGTAGTAATCTATTTATGTTTAACAGAAATAATTCGTACGAATGCATTCATGAATGAATATTTTCCATATGCAAAATTTTCATTTCAATTTACATAGCCTTGAATTCATTTACCATAGCAAACAAACACTCAACTTATATCATATCAGTGTTCAAGATGCTTGCCTTGAGTTGGCAGAGAGGTTGGGTTCACTCCAAAACTATGAAAGTTTGATCTGGCCTCTATTTTCCTATTTTGAAAATATTCAAATAAACACACAATTTGAAAACAGTACAAAAAGTTGTTTTTGAAACTTTTGGAATAGATCCTAAAATAAACTAGATGAAATTTGTGGAATGTGGAAAAAAGAATCAATTCATTTGGAGTTGTTGTTTAAAAACTAGAGCTAGTCAAAGTTAAGTCAAATCTAAGTTTTTATATAAAAAAGAAAAAGGAAAACGGTTTAGATGGAATACGCTTTCAGAATAGAGGAGACGTACTAGATGGAATGTGTTTTCACTTATCAGCGCGCTGGGATGGCTATGATGCTGACAGTGGGTCACACCTGGCCCACTATCTGGTTTGACCGATCCAACAGACCTTCTCCCTCTTTTGGCCGGGCGGGGGCACGCCCTCCAGTGATCCTTGCCGGCGATGGGGAGCACGTAGATGAGAGGTGACCATGTTGTCATTCTCAATATCTCGCGGAGGACAGGTGGATGTGGGCTACGGCCGCTCGGGTGGACGGAGTCGTCGACTGCGAGCTCTCCGGTGGACAATGGCTACACGCGAGGATGATCTGCTGACCACGGCGGCTCCCAATCTAAATTAGGAGGTCAAATTGAATCTTGGGGGAGAAGGAGGAGTACTGGTGAATAGAATGAGTGTGAAGAGGCACTGGTTGAGATAAATTTAAAGGGGAGGTGGCAACTGCCGAAGCTGTCGTAGGTGGGGAAGACGACGACTTTCGATCCAATTGGAGCTATGGGAGGGAGGGCAGCGACCAGGTTAAGGGATGTAGATGCCTCCTTGTACCGCCCCTCTTTATATAGGTGTGGGGGGGCATGGGCCCTCCTCCAACCCCTGAGGGCCGACGGCCAAGGGAGGGGGAAATCTCCTCCTTTCCTTCCGCATTGATCTGGTCCCACGTGTTTAGGGGTCTTAACCTTATCCCTTGGGGATATCATCCTATTCCATTGAGGGGGGATCTTGGTGTGCCTAAACTAGGGGTGTGGGGCCTTACCCTAGTACCCACGTCCATGAGGGTCCCTCCATGCAGGTATGCCCCATTCTAGAACCTTCTAGAACATTCCTGGTATTATACCGCAAAAAACCTAAACATTTTCCGGAACCCTGATAACCATTATACTTATATGAAAATTCATCTACAAACCATTCTGAAGCTCCTCTTGATATTTGGACCCCATACTAGGCTCCAAACTATATTCGGTCTCACCAATATGAATATCCCATTACTACCATAGATTTACCAAACGTTAAGTGGGTGAACCTATGGGTTTGGCAATATGCGGACATGATCGAGAGGTCTCTTCTATCAATAATTCATAGCGGGACCTGGATTCCCAAATTGAATCCAAAATATTCAACAAAAATCCTTATCGGTTTGAAACACAATGTTGAGGATTAAGATAATCTCAAATACATTTAACTTTGTCTGGCGATATTTTACTTTCCCGAGATTCGATCGTCGGTATCGTCGTAACTAGTTGAATCTCATTACAATCAAGTTCTATTTACTCATTCTATAAGACAATATTCCCTACGACTAAACACATTGGTCACATGATTGCAATCTACTTACGATGTTGTAGTATCCTGTGGGCCTAGAGATATCTCTCCATCGCATGGAGTGACAAATTCATGTCTCAATCCATGCAACTCAACAAATACCTTCCGAGTTACGGGAACACAATCTTTATGATTACCCATGACATTTGATATCCACAAATAATTGTTTCGGTATTAGAGGGGGTTATCTAATTTCCTAAGTAAGAGATAATTGACATGGAGAAAGCAATAGCAATTAAACTAAGTTACACGATTAGATGCTAAGTTTATGATTGGGCCTGTCCATCACATCATTCTCCTAATGATCTGATTTTGTTATAAACGAAAACTCATGTCTATGGTTATAAATGACGAGCTAGTCTAGTAGATTCTCACCACTGACACAGTTTATGTTTATCCGCCGAGCATGTTCTCCAAGTTGTTAGTTGTAGTTAGGCAAGTTATGTCTTCGGTATGTAACCGACCATGTGTAAGCCAAGGGCACCCCCGACATCTATATAAGCCGAATGGTTTTAGGGTGTAGAGGGAGGACAACTAATCAAGGGTTAGACATACGATCTCGAGGTAGATCAACCCTGTAACCCCTTACACCATAAATATAATCAAGCAGGATGTAGGGTATTACTTCCATTGGAGGGCCCGAACCTGGGTAAACTCATGTTCCCTTCGTCTCCTGTTACCATCGATCCTAGTCTCACAGTTCGGGACCCCTACCCGAGATCCTCCGGTTTTGACACCGACATTGGTGCTTTCATTGAGAGTTCCACTATTAGCGCCGAAGGCATCGATGGCTCGTCTCGTTACGAATGGCAAGATCTGCATCGAGGGGACTTTCGCCCCCGATCAGAATTTCACTGGCAACGACACCTTGTCGCATGCCATCCCGATCAACCGTCAAGGCCAGATCGGAAGGTTTCCCCCAAATAAGAGTATCAAGTTCGGAACCCTAGAGTTGTTGGCTGATTCACGGGGGACACTTGTTCCAATGGAACCCTCAACCTTCAAAGAAAGACACGTAAGTCTGGATGCATTGACGTCCAAGACATCAGGTCCCATGATGGAACGGAATTTACATCCGCTTCGAAGCGACTCTGGAACCATCACACCACTTGACGAATCCACTCGTATCAGCAACACGCACCCTGCCATCGCTTCATTCTTAAACAAACTGTTTGATCGGCTCGAAGCAATGCGTATACCGGATGACCAGGTTCCGATCTATGATTGGCTCGGGATTAAACTCGATGATAGGGAGATTCACATCCCTCCTGTCACCCTCCATGTCGCTAATGTCAAGTGTCCACCTACGGATTCGTCCCGACAGCCAGAATTGAAAACAGTTTACACCCTGGTCTCTGATCACCAAGGCTACACAGACAAGCCAGGCACCGGGGATTACGTTAAAACCAGACCGCCATCGGTCCAAAATCTATGCCACAATTCGGAGTTTGCATTCTCGAATACTCGGCGTGACATAGATTCCAATTTTTCCCCACCCACCGCCCAGGATAATAATCCCAGTTTTTCACCGAAGCCCGTATCTGCGGACTTCCAAGACATAAAACAAAGTGGGAGGAGAATTAGTCCACCACTTTTGGGCACGACTCCTACTCGCTAGGAGTAGAGTAAAAGGTCTCAGCGACCAAGACTTAATGGCAATTTTCATTCGTAATTGCCATGACGAGGGTATTCTTAATGCCCTAGACCGCTGAAGCATAAGCGATTTCTCGGAACTATCCGAATTGGTACGGAAGTACTGTGCCATGGAGAGTGTCTGGCAATCCGAGCGGCTGTTCTCGGAACCAAAATCCTCCGAACACCCTAGAGGAGCTCGGAAAAAGAGGATACCTCCAAATTGGCCGGCCAAGTATGAACCCGTCGAAAAAGAAACAAACCCCTTTCAGGGGCCTGCACTGTCCTTGACGGGCTTTTGTCAGCATTCGAGCTTGGCCGAGCTTGCTGGGTCGTCAGTGAAGTCGCAAAAAGCGGCAAGGACATCCTTAGCATACCTTCGTCGAGTAGACGTTCTCCTTCGCCGCCCGGATTTAATGCCGAAGTCCTGACTGTCTACGAAATCTTCCCCTCGAGGAACAGACGCAAGAGAGCTCTTAAGGAGCACGAGCAAGTCTACCACATGGCAGCCACTAGCCCATGGGCAGAGGTACCAATTACTTTCGGGGACACTGATTGGCCGCCCATTCTTCCCGGTCATTCACCGACTGCTCTAGTCTTGAATCCCATAATTGATGGATAAAGGCTACATAAAGTGCTAATGGATGGTGGTAGTGGTCTTAACCTCATTTACGAGGCCACCCTGGAAAACATGCAGTTCGGCCGATCCCGCATCGAACGTAGCAACACATTCCGAGGAATTATCACAGGAAAGGAGGCGCATTGTTTCGGATGTATCATCCTGGACGTTGTGTTTGGCACACTCGAAAACTACCAATCTGAAGGACTTCTCTTCCACATTGTCCCCTTCCCAAGTGGCTATCACACCCTATTGGGACGCGACGCCTGTTGGGAGACGTAGTAGTAAATCTAAATTTTTCCTACGATCACCAAGATCTATCCATGGAGAAACCAGCAACGAGTGGGGAGAGATTGCATCTTCATACCTTTGAAGATCGTTAAGCGGAAGCGTTACAAGAACGCGGTTGGTGGAGTCATACTGGCAGCGATTCAGATCGCGATGGATTCCGATCTCAGCGCCGAACAACCGCGCCTCCGCGTTCAACACACGTGCAGACCGATGACGTCTCCTACGCCTTGATCCATCAAGGAGGAAGGAGAGGTTGAGTGAGAGCTCTGGCAGCACGACGGCATGGTGACGGTGGAGCTACATGGACTCCGGCAGGGCTTCGCCAAGCGCTACGGAGAACGAGGAAGAGGAAGGGTAGGGCTGCGCCAAGAGAGAGAGAAGTCGTGTCTCAAATCAGCCCAAACCCTTGCATATATATAGGAGGAGGGAGAGGGAGGGCTGCCTTGGCCCCTCCTCCAAGGAGGAGAGCTTCGGCTGAACTAGGGGGAGAGTCCACCTCCCACAAGGGAGGTGGATCTCCTCCTTTTAAATCCTTTCGGCCCTATCTCTTGATCTCCAGCCGCATGCGCCCTTCTAGAAGGTCTTGGCCAGCCCAATAAGGCCTGGCACACCTCCTCTAAGGGCCCAAAAAGTCCTATGGTCGTCACACCCCTCCCGGGGGTCCTCCGGCACCCTCCCGGCACTCCCAGTACACTATCGATGAGCCCGAAAACTTTCCGGTGACCAAAACTGGACTTCCTATATATCAATCTTTACCTCCGAACCATTCCGGAGCTCCTCGTGATGTCTAGGATCTCATTCGGGACTCCGAACAACCTTCGGTAATCACGTATGCCATTTCCCTATAACCCTAGCGTCATCGAACCTTAAGTGTGTATACCCTACGGGTTCGGGAGACACGTAGACATGACCGAGACACTTCTCCGGTCAATAACCAACAGCGGGATCTGGATACCCATGTTGTCTCCCACATGCTCCACGATGATCTCATCGGATGAACCACGATGTCGGGGATTCAATCAATCCCGTATACAATTCCCTTTGTCTATCGGTATGATACTTGCTCGAGATTCGATCGTCGGTATCTCTATACCTTGTTCAATCTCGTTACCGGCAAGTCTCTCTACTCATTCCGTAATACATCATCCCGTGACTAACTCCTTAGTCACATTGAGCTCATTATGATGATACCGAGTGGGCCCAGAGATACCTCTCCGTCACACGGAGTGACAAATCCCAGTCTCGATTCGTGCCAACCCAACAGACACTTTCGGAGATACCTGTAGTGCACCTTTATAGCCACCCAGTTACGTTGTGATGTTTGGCACACCCAAAGCATTCCTACGGTATCCGGGAGTTGCACGATATCATGGTCTAAGGAAACGATACTTGACATAGAAAAGCTTTAGCAGACGAACTACACGATCTTGTGCTATGCTTAGGATTGGGTCTTGTCCATCACATCATTCTCCTAATGATGTGATCCCGTTATCAATGATATCCAATGTCCATGGTCATGAAACTGTGACCATCTATTGATCAACGAGCTAGTCAACTAGAGGCTCACCAGGGACATGTTGTGGTGTATGTATTCACACATGTATTACGGTTTCCGGTTAACACAATCATAGCATGAAGAATAGACAATTATCATGAACTAGGAAATACAATAATAACCATTTTATTATTGCCTCTAGGGCATATTTCCAACAATGCCTTCACAAAGTTCTAGGCTATACCCCATTACGGGTACATGAAACTAAAAATGCCAGGACCAAACGAAGTGATCACAATCGCCAGTGATCCCTTGAGGCACTAACAGAAACTTTTGCCGCCAAAGAATTGACCGCTCTGCGGTCGATAGTTAATAGAGACGATGTGATCCTCAGGAAAAGATCCAAGTCTACATCCTTCAAACCCGCAGAGGAAATCATTAAATTTCAGGTGCATCCAACGGACCCCAATAAGACAGCGTCCATTGGAGCACAACTCGATCCTCTCATGGACGAGGCTTTGCAGCATTTCCTTCGCGAGAACTGGGACATTTTTGCTTGACACCCTTCCGATATGCCTGGAATCCCACGTCGGCTAGCCGAACATATCCTAAACATTATTCCAGGCTTAAACCCGTGAAACAGACTCTGCGCCGCTTCTTCGAGCCCAAACGGAAAGCCGTGGGTAAAGAATTAGCCAAATTGCTCGAGGCCAGATTTATTCGGGATATTAAACACCCCGAGTGGCTGGCAAGCCTGGTGATGGTACCTAAGAAAGACAAGTCATGGCGGCTATGTGCCAATTTCAAAGACCTTGATAAAGCATGTCCCAAGGACCCTTTCCCCTTACCACGCATAGACCAAATCATCGATGCCACAGCCGGCACGATTTGTTGTATTTCCTTGATGCTTACTCCGGATACCATCAAATTATAATGAAGGAATCCGATCAAGCTGCTATGGTATTCATCACCCCCTACGGGCCATTCTGCTTTAACACAATGCCTTTCGGGCTAAAAAATGCTGGGGCCACATACTAGCGCATGATCCAAACCTGCCTCTCTACATAGGTCAGCAAGACCGTCGAGGCATACGTAGATGATGTGGTAATCAAAACCAAACACGTCGACCAGTTGATCGACGACTTACATCAAACTTGTGCTAATTTACATGAATATGATATACGGCTCAATCCGGAAAAATGTGTATTCGGAGTGCCCTCTGGTAAGCTGCTTGGATTCATCGTCTCCCATAGAGGAATAGAGGCAAATCCAGCTAAAATTCGTGCTCTATCAGAGCTTGCAATCCCCACAGAGCTGAAGCATGTCCAGAGGCCAGCCGTGTGCGTAGCGGCGTTAAGCCGCTTTATCTCCTGCCTCGGAGAAAAAGCTCCGCCGCTCTACAAGCTGCTAAAACGGACCAACAATTTGGAATGGACCGATGAAGCAACGGCTTCGTTCGAAGATATCAAAGCAATACTAGCAACCAACCCCATACTCACGGCACCAGGCGCCGGTGAGCACATGTTGGTATACATATCTGCCACCAACAAAGTCGTTAGCGCAGTGCTCGTCGTTGAACGAGATGAGGAGTGGCATAAAATCCGGACTCGGAAGCCGGTATAATACGTATCAGAGGTGCTAACGCAGTGCAAGTCCAGATATCCGCATTATCAAAAAAAATTCTATACAGTACTCATGGCATCGAGGAAACTCCGACACTACTTCTAGGAGTGCGCAGTGACGGTAGCATCGGAGGTCCCCTTGAATGATATAATCAACAACAGGGACGCCACCGTCCGCATTGCCAAACAGGCCATTGAGCTCCTCTCCTTTGAAATAACCTACAAGCCACACTGTGCCATTAAATCACAAGTGCTGGCAGACTTTCTGGCTGAATGGACAGAGTCTGAACTCCTCAAGGAATACAGTGCATACTCCCATTAGACAATGTACTTTGACAGCTCCAAAACCTTGGCCAGACTAGGCGCTGGAGTTATCCTCACATCCCCCACTGGCGACAACGTACGATACGTATTGCAAATCATGTATGCAGACTCCAACAATGCAGTCGATTACGAGGCCCTCCTTCATGGTCTCCGAATGGTTGCATAAATGGGCATACGCCGGCTATAGGTAGGGGGAGACTCCAACTTAGCCATCTCCCAAATCAACGGCGAATTAGACGCTAAAAATCTGAAGATGGCGGCATATAGAAACGCCGTCCTACAGATATCAACTCAGTTTGAGGAGCTACAATTTCACCATGTCGCTCGTGTGGCAGGACGATGACAATGGCACTGGTCCAAATACATCAGACGTGATTGTCCCCCTGTCAATGAACCGGATGACCAAATAATCGGCGGCTCCGTAATGAATGAAACACCTTCTGCTCATGAGGTAATGGCAATAATTGCACCTTGGACAGAGCCCTTCCTCGCCTACCTTCTTCGAAAGGAACTCCCCGGTGACCAGACAGAGGCACGTCACATAGTTCGGCGCTCCAAGGCCTACAAGATTCACGAGGGTGAGTTATACAAGAATAGCACAACTGGTGTACTACAATGGTGCATGTCCGAGGAAGAAGGGCGGGAGCTTCTCGCTGTAGTACATGCAGGCATGGGCGGCCATCACGCCGTGGCAAGAGCCTTAGTTAGCAAGGCCTTCCGAGCCGGTTTCATCTGGACCACAGCTTGGACGGACGCATAGTCACTTGTCAAGCACTGCATGGGGTGTCAACTCTTCGCAAATCAAAGTCACATGCTTCCAACAGCTCTTCAGACTATTCCAATCACTTGGCCTTTGCGGTCTGGGGGCTTGACATGGTCAGACCCCTTAAAGGGGGGACCAAGAACAACAAATACATGCTAGTCATGGTTGACAAATTCACCAAATGGATCGAGGCAAAGCCCGTTAAATCAGCCAAGTCCGGACCAGTTTTAGACTTAATATCCGGCATAGTACACCTTTAAGGTGTACCGCATATCATAATAATGGATAATGGATCTAATTTTATGGCCCAAGAGGTCAAGGACTGGTGCGTGAAAATGGGTATTAAGCTCGATTACGCGTCAGTCCACCATTCGCAGACCAATGGACAAGTCGAACATGCCAATGGTCTCATCATGAGTGGCATTAAGCCATGATTGGTCTAATCTCTTCATGAGTCCGACTGTTATTTGGTTGAGGAGCTCGACTCCGTGCTATGGGGCATGCGTACCACCCCAAATAGATCAACGAGCTTCACACCGTTCTTCATGGTCTATGGGGCTGAGGCAGTCCTCCCCTGCAACATTATTCACGACGCACCACGAGTGTGCATGTACGAGGAAAAGGAAGCCAAGTTGGATCGGCAGGACGACCTGGACGCCTTGGAGGGAGAACCCGACATAGCTCTGGCTCGCTCCGCGTTTTATCAGCAGCAAGCGCGATGCTACCAGAGTAGGGAGGTTAGGGCACAAGCATACATTGTAGGTGAACTCGTCCTACGGCTCCCGGAGAAGCAGAAGCATAAACTCAACTCCAAGCGGGAGGGCCCCTTCATCATCGACGAAGTACTCACGGGATGAGCCTATCACCTTCGGAACTCATCAGATAATCGCCTTGAACTAAACCCATGGAACGCGGCTCGTCTACGGCGCTTCTATGGATAAACGGCTCCCTTCCAAATTCCCGCACATTTTGCATTTTTCTTTTTCTTGTATTTTCACTTTTTTCTTTCCTTCCCACTTTGTTGTTTGATAGGATCGATTTTCTTCTTCCTATGTTCGGTTAAACCGATCTTGTACTAAGGTTATCGACATACACCATAGAGTGTTACATCCGAACATAGCACGTGGGGGTTCCTTCTAGTAGCCATCCTTTTCTATTGAAATTATTTGCCCGCACCTATCGTGCGCGCATGTTTCTTTTTCCATGTTTTAGCCATCATATGCATCAATTCGAACTAAGACTTTGCCAAGCTAAGTTGCCTCCCTCCCGTGGTTACTCTCTATGTTCCCGCTTGTTCGGCTAGAGAGTAAAGGGAGCACCTGTGCGATTGTTACGACCGGGTCATCCGGACACGTACCTCAGACGGGTGAAGCCAAAAGCAAGCTATCTTACGTAGACAATTGATCGGCTATGAAGGAAACACCTTATATGGCGTCGGTTGTTCTCACTATTGTTCATGTCTTTTCTGCCAACGAACAATTCCGCATACTGAAAAGTATGCGGACTTCCATCTACGATCTTCGTAGAACCCCGATGAAAGGTATCGATAGGGTTACTATTTTCTTTGGAAGATGTTTTCTTACGCTTAGTTGTAATATAACATATCTTTCTGTGTGCTTTCTGTCTGTTCACGCCACATGGCCGGATTGCCTGGTTCCCCGAATATAGTTTGTTCTTTTTGAGGGACACATAAGGAGGAGCACTTCCGAGCTATTTGCCTGGGAGGGAGAAGCCGGTGGACGGTTAAGACAAAGTTTAAAACACAGATTGTCAATACACACACATATATAAATTACATGTGTAGCTATTGATTGAGATTATCGATCATGGTGTCAAGGGGGCAGTCCGCTTGCGAAAGACGGGTGGCAGGCATCACCTGGTCATACACCAGCTGGAGTGGCACCTCTTTTCCGTCTGATCCCATAGGACCAACCAGTGCCATATGCTCGGGGTTTAGTCCAGTGAAACAAGTCTTGATCATTGCCCATGCCTCCCGTGCTTCCTCATGGCAAGCCGAAGTCTTCCATAGCTCGAATTTGCTTCGAGCTCCCTTGAATTGATCAACGAGGGCGGCTAGCCCTTCAGGTGGCTGTTCAGCAGGCCATAGATCCTTCACCATGCCTTTCATTGCCTTCCTCATGCACATGTGGAGAGAGGTCGGCTCCTTCAACGGGTCCCCCTGGTATGATTTGATCTCCTCGTCAGGATGCACGGACAAGAGGCATGTACATAAGGCAACGACATGCTTACTTTTATTGATTACATCATATATATTTGCCGATGATAGAACGATACTTACCGAACACGCCCCTTTGAAGTTTTCGGTTCTCTTCTTGAGCTTGGGCCAATTGAGTCTTTAAACTCTTTATTTCATCGACCTATTTTTGTATAACAAGACAACCGGTTTGCTGCTGAGATTCCACATACCTTTGTGAAACCCGAGCTTCTTCCAGCTGCCTTTCCATATGCCCTATTGATTCGGCTGCTACACGGAATCCATATGTCAGGCACAGAACCCATATGTTTTATTGGATAGCAGTAAAAAGCATACTTACCATGGGCCTCTCGCGTGAAGCTTTGCACTTGTGCTAGTTTGGGCTTCACGTATTGTACCTCCGTGCGGCTCTCCTCGAGGGCCTTGGCCAATTGCTCGGATTTTTGCTTTGAGGCCTACGTCAGCAGTCAAACAGTATGGAGATCCTTAATTCATTTTTTCCAAATAAAATTAAGGCTCGGTGGCTACTAGGCTTATACAATTATACATATTCTATAAAATCTGACCACTTACCTAAATATTGGTTGTTATCAGCTTCATAGATTCACCGAATCCAGCTCGGGCGGCCCCAAGATGTGCATCCGCCGAGCGTAAGACACCAAACTCCTGGTCGGAGAAAATTGGATGCCACATGGCCTCCCATCGGTTACGATGATGCATGGAACTCTCTACTTCCAATTTGGTGATGGATACTCCATCGCGAGATTCGGCGGGCATCGGACTGGCCATGGGGGGTTCCGTAGCGGAAGCTGCATGGGCGGTGGCCCGGGAGCTTCGGGCGTCTCCTGACATCTGGGAGCCCCCTCGGTAGGTGAAGATTGGGTGTTTCGCCTAGGTAAAAAACAAGTGTCTATAAGATTCTGCCGAGCACAATGATAAAATAGATGTCCAAGCAATGTACCTTCGAGATGCATGGACAGGTGGAATCGTCCCCGTATCTGGCTCCTTTGCAGGGTCTCGGCCGGCCTCTGACTCGCCTCCGACTTCGGCTGCTGGCGCAAGGCATTCTGATCGGCGACGCTTGGGTGCCGGGACTGGCGCATCCGGGGCGCTCTTATTAGCAGGCCTCTTATGGGAGGAATGTTTCTTGTTGCCCGTGAACAGAATGGAGAAGGACCCGGGGTAATCAACTATGATAGCCACCAGGGATTGGACGCTTTTGTCCTAGAAATAGACTCCGTCTTCAAAATCAAGTAAAAGATTCGGGTCCTCATTGAAGCCCGGATCGTTGTCACGAGCATGGTTCTCGGGCTGAGGAGCCGGATCCTCATTGAAGCCTGGATTCTTGTTCATGCTAGGTTTCAGTCAAATAGAATGCGGAACGAAAACCCCGAACTATGTTCGTATTTGAAAGAGAAAGGCTTACCCATTTGATAGGATTGTGGACCGAATATCCTTCCTTGGTTGCCCGCCGAACAAAGTCTTCTTGCTCTCCTTTGTATAGGTCGGCAAGTGTGGCGGCTAACGCTGTCAAATCGGCGGGCCCTTGTTTTTGGGAGCGTGTGGTGTCGCTTGTCCCATTGTATTTCCATAAGGGGTGTACCCTCTGTTGGAGGCACTGCAAACCCCGGGATATGGCGGCGACCATGATGTCGATCATGGTCAGTTGATGGTGGGCAAGCAACCGCACCTGCGTGGCAAGGCGCTGCACTTCGGCACTTTCCTCTTGGGACGAGCACCTAGGTCGTCAGTTGTACCTCTTCTTCGGGAGGATGTCGGAGTATTCGGGAAGACCTGTTCAAGTTGGCTCGAACAGGGGGACATCTTCGATGTAAAACCATTCTGAAGTCCACGCTTCGGATTTCTTCAGCATGCCCACCGGATACCCCGTCCCCACTATGTGGCATACTTCGGCTTCGCCGACCTCCAAAATTGCCTTGCCCCGAGTTTGGGGGACGAGGCAGAAGTATTTCCTCCCCAAATCGAAATGTGCTTTGCACCCCAAGAACATCTCGCAAAGGGCGACGAAGCCTGAGATGTGTAGAAAGTACTCTGGGGTAAGATGGTGGAGTTGGATCCCATAGAATTCCAATAGGCCCCTCAGGAACGGGTGGATTGGGAATCCAAGGCCCCGGAGGAGGAAGGGAAAGAAGCATACGCGTTCCCCCTTGTTGGGATTGGGGAAACGCTCATCGAAAACCTCGTCGCCGTAAGTTAGCTGCCCTGTGCAGGTCACCGCCACATCTGATGATGGAAGATATCCTTGGGTCTCCAGATTCTAGACGGAACAGCTAATCCAGTCCCCTGGGCGTTGGCTGTAGGGACGTGCAGAGGAGCTTGGAATGTTAGCCATGTTTGGCATGGAGTTTCTGCTTGGAGCTTCTTTCGACGAGGGAAGGGGAAGATGTGGTCTGAGCCACGATTTTGTTTGATTAAATGGGTTGGTGCCACCGTTGTGGGAGGGTAAGATTGTAAAAACCGCTAACCACTCACCTCCCCACAACACTTGAAAGTCGAGGAGCTCGCACAGTTAACCTGTGCCCGTGACGCTTGGGATCTTACCGAAGACTGGTCGGTTGCCGAACGAAGAAGGATGAGGGACTCGCCTTGCAAGCCGAAGACGACGATGAGAAGAGATCAACTGAATATATATCGGCGTTGAAGGCCAGTCCGGGGGCTACTGAGGGAGTCTCGGTTGAAGGGGTCCTCAGATAGCCGACCCATTATTCGTGGGTCGGAGTGTATGGGCCGCAAGGTAGGCATTGAAGGATCGAGGACCACCTGCGCTAGGATGGAAGCTTCATGGAGTCCAGGCGTGTTCTCCAAGTTATTAGCTATAGTTAGGCAAGTTATCTCTTTGGCATGTAACCGACCATGTGTAAGCCAAGGGCAGCCCCGGCATCTATCTAAGGCGGAGGGTTTTAGGGCGTAGAGTTAGGACAACTCATCTAGGGTTAGACATACGATCTCGAGGTAGATCAACTCTGTAACCCCTTACACCATCAATATGATCAAGCAGGACGTAGGGTATTACCTCCATTGGAGGGCCCGAACCTGGGTAAAATCGTGTCCCCTTCGTTTCCTATTACCATCGATCCTAGTCTCACAGTTCGGGACCCCCTACCCAAGATTCGCCGGTTTGACACCGACAGCCCCGCTTCTGACAGGTGGTGTAGGTAGAGGATAGGTCGTGACTCATCTAGATTTTCAAGATTTTTTTACCATGTAATTTTCTTCCCTGATTTTTTGGCCCAAAACAGAACCAATTAATACCCATCGTAAGAGAACAAGAGGTAGCTAGAGAATGCGAATAACGACGAGAGAACATGTCCCTCCCGTGAAGCATCCGCCCAACTACTCGTCTGATAGCCTCAAGGTAATGTGACTTGCTGAATTCTACTCCAAGGAGATAACAAACACGGATTTGGTAAGGCTTAATTTCAAACTTGCCACCTTTACTGAAGATATGAGGAAAGATGCTAGGTTTAGATGTATATGTAATATTGTTAAGCTCTCTATTAGGCTTGTTAATACAAAAAACATGCTCTTTATGATTTGATCTACTTACACATCAATTTGGTACTGATTATACAAGACGAGTGTTGAAAGCGTAATGTGGCAATGAAACTAGTGAAGAATAAGTTTATTACTAGTATGATTGATGATCTTTCAAACTATTGGTCAGTGATATTCATTAAATCTGACGTTTTGTTGGAACCAAGTGAAGATGATAATGTTGAGACTTCCATGGCAATGCAAAAACGTCGAGTTTAAATTATAGTTGTATTTTGTACTTGTGTATATTTCATGCAAGAGATTTTTTAGCGTGCATATCCTTCATTTTAGTCACGGGGATGCCACTTCTGAAAACCCTCATTTTGTCATAGTGGTTGGGTAGAGCGATGGTGCCTCTCATATGTCATTGCCTACGCGAGACGCTATTGCTGGTGCACCAATGTTACATAGGCTGTCATCCTTGATGGTTTTTTATGTTGTTTGATGCGGCTCTTCTCTTGGTCTCTTCTTCTGCAATAATTGAGATGTGTGAATCCTTGATGGCTTGAGTATGTCTTGAGTTACATGTCGATGTAGAGACTAGATATTATAGATCTCTTCTCATATTAATACATTCTTTTTATCTAACAAGAAATGGAAATCCTTTATGAACACCATCTTCTACACGAATGTTGAAGTCGAGCTTAGAAACTGATATATTACGTGTGTCCTCTCTGGTTGAGCAAGTTTCACAAACCACCAACTACTGGGTCAATTTTGCAAAGAATATTAGGGCATTTACACTAGTTGATAAGATAGTCTTATCGTAAGTTTGACCAAACCAATTGGACCAAACCAATTTTATAAATTATTAAGCCATATATAATGGACAATTAATCAAATGGTTCGGTGTAAAAAGTTCTAATTAACCTTTCACGAAAAAGATAAATTGTTGTCGATTCAGCAGGAAGTGGGTCAAATTTAAACAACAGCTCCTTCATAGTTTTCTCTTTATTTATTTTTTAAATCATTTTTAGGTACAAAAATATCTATTTAATCATAGAAAACACTAAAAAATTTCAAATATTTGACCACTAGCTAGGAACGGGCATGCCCATTGTTTTGACCCCATTTTAAAATGGGCATGAAAAATTCAAAAAAACAATAAAATGGAAAACCAGGAAAAATAATAAACTTGTAATACGATGATTATTTTAAAAAAGTGTTCCGGGAAACGAGCTATCACGTGTGAAGATCCATGGCTTTCAATGCAAATGTCAAATGTTATGGCAACATTCAAGGGATAGTTTGTACAAATAATATAATATTTTGCACAAGGGTGCATCTTGCAATGTCTAACGATGTTACCTAAGGTAGTTTTCATTTTCTTTGGACAAAAAAATATTTTCCATTTTTTGAGTGTCCAAAATGAGTTTTTTGTGAAGGACCTACCATATATTTGTGGCAAATACATGATTAACATCTTTTCATATATTCCAAACAAAAAAATATCTTTTCATACATAAGTTATGATGTCTATATTTTTTTACACATTGTACATCTTTTGTATACATGTAGAACAATGTTTACATATCTTAGAAAAATTAAATACATGATTAACATTTTTCGAAAATCTTGTTTTGTTATATACTTTTCGATATATATATTGTAAAATTTCCATATGTACGTACTGGTGACTATTTTATCATACACATGAAATTTTTTTATACATATCTAATATTATTTATTTGTATTTTTTATATGCATGAAATTTTTCAAATACATAGATTTAGTTTTTTAAACACATGAT
The DNA here is from genome assembly GCA_022496015.1 of Hordeum marinum. Lineage (NCBI taxonomy): Eukaryota > Viridiplantae > Streptophyta > Magnoliopsida > Poales > Poaceae > Hordeum > Hordeum marinum. The sequence continues at coordinate 568,070,534 of CM039673.1, read as the reverse complement.
TACATTTTTTGGAAATCCACGTTAACATTAACATTTTTTGGAAGCACATGTTTAGTTTTCTAATTGGTAATCCATATAGCAAGATTCACGAAGGAGTTCATTATTTTCCTATTCTTATGCTTTTATATTGTCTAATTGGTTTCGAGATTTTTCTACAAGGAAAAACCTATTTAGAGTTATACAATGAAAAAACTGTTTTTAGACAATACTGAAAACTTGTTTTTTTCCAAATAACTCATCATCCTTACCAAACTTGTTATTTTCCCATTTTTTTCGTTGGGCCCAATATATGTTTATTTTTGAGAAATATGATGGCATCCCACATTTATTCCTGGATGGGCCAAGGCCTACATAGCACACGAAACATTAAGAAGAAAAAAAAGGAGGTGGCCTCGTTCCACCGAGGCCCGAGCCCACCTTGCGCGACTCCTTAAGTACTAACGCATCCATGTTCACGCCCTCATGACCATTTATATTGGTCGTAATTAGGTAGAAATAAGGTCGTTGACCACTGTTGTGTGCTTTATGACCATTTGGTGTAAGGTAATGCCAGGGTTTGAGCCCTTCCTAGGGAAATGGCCGTGGATTTATGACCAATTCAACTGGGGTCACTAAGATAAGGTCATAATTTGACATATTTCTTGTAGTGAGTGGTGGCTACAGGGGACTGCTCCTACTGATCGAGCTACTGGGTGGTGTAGTAGTAGGTTGGCTAAAGCTGCTCCGTCCAGGGCGACATGTGCAGGGACGTCGGCGGAGACGCCCCATCCTCCCGTCCACCTCTGCCAGCTCTTCATACGGGTCCATGCAGCGACAGAAGCTAAAAGCACGGGAATTCGGTTGTATGGCGGCGGCTATCAAAGCAGGTAGGATGGAAAAAGAGGGGAAGGCAAAACAGTGCAGACTGCTCCATTTGTAGTGGCTCCGCGTCAGTTTTGGGTGAGTCGCGGGTGTGAGAGTCCTAGGTGACGAAGGTCTGGACGCCCACAAAGCTCCCACATTTTTGTTTCCAATTATGGGATTTTGGACAGTCAGACAAGTGCCTAGAAGTATGACGGATGGCGTTGCATGACTTGATACCACTAGTAATAAACGGGTCTTTGGACCGAAGCATTAGTCCCGGTCGGGTTTTGGACCTTTACTAATGTGTCCACTAGTCTCGGTTCATGAGGCTAGGCTTTAGTCCTGGTTCATGAGGAACCTCTACTCTCAGTTGGTGTTACCAACCGGAACTAAAGGGGTGGTGGCAGAGTTGTGTCAGGCTGGGGGCCCTACGAGGCCCTTTAGTACCGGTTGTTATGACCAACCGGGACTAGAGATTGATCTTTAGTCCTGGTTGGTGCCACCAACCGGGACTAAAGTATCACTATAAATGGTGCTCCGTCCAGCCTGAGCCCAAGCTCTTTGTTTTCTCCTTTCTCTCCTCTGTTCTCTTCCCCTTGCTCGAGTTCATCCTCCATTTTTGCCAAGATTTATCAACATTTGAGGCACCCAACATCCAAGTGTTCACAAAGGTTAGCAATTTTTTCTTTTCATCTCTCATTGCTAGATCAGCTCATGCAATGCTCTATAAGTATAGTGATTTGTGGGTTCTAGTTTTGGAGTAATTATGTGCGAGATTATTTGATTTATATGCAATTTGAGCTCAAATTAACTACTTAGTTTGTATATGTGTAGGTGTGGTTTACTTAGTGCCTTCCCGTCCTCTTTCTAACCATCTTCGATCGCCCGCATCGTCCCGTCGCCGACACCACCTTGGTGAGCCTCTTGTTCTTATCCTTTTTATAAAAAAATCTTATTTCTACGATTTAGATAGTTATTTGTATAATGTTCTTACTTGTATGATTATTTGTTATACATAGTTACATGGTTTTGATATCCGTGCCCGTCGGCCCTCGTCCGGTTTATTATTTAGATTTGGTATATTCTCTTTATAACTATTTGTTACATTTCGTGTTAATGACAGTTATGCCCATCAAGTTGACATAGATGTTTTTATCTAGGAGGTATGTGAACTGTAAATTCCAACCGACCCTATTGTCGAGAAGTCGAATTTAGTTGAAAAAGAAAACGAATATTTGAAAGAAAAATTGGAAAGAGTTGAAGAATAGAAGATGAAATTGGAGTTGTATGTTGCCGAGGTCGTCGATGACCACGAGATCAAGATGGATGCAATGCGCTTGAAGATTAGAAAGATTAGAAAATATGCCATTAATAAAGAGGCTTGGTATCATTATGCTGTTGGATGAATTGTTACCTTAGTTGCGATTTTGATCGCATTTGCTGTTGCATTTAAATGCTTTAGCTAGATAGTTGTATGAACTTTATGTATGGACTTGTATTAATTTGGTCATTTTGATGTTATGTAATGAAGATGAGTCGGCAATGGATGTGCGATGATCGACGCTCTCCCTAGTTCTTAATGGTGTGCACAGTTTTCTACATGCGGTTGAGGCAAACAAGCGGAATGGTTTTATGTGTTGTCCATGTGTTGTTTGTAAGAATGACAAGAATTACTCTAGCACAAAAGGCATTCACATCCACCTATTTACGTCTAGTTTCATGTCCGGCTATAACTATTGGACCAAGCGTGGAGAAAGAGGGGTTCTAATGGATGAGAATGAAGAAGAACAGGATGATGAAAACTATCCTAGGTTTCCTGAATATGATGGTACTACAATGGGGGAACAGAATGAAGAAGAAGAAGCTGGACAAGAGGCATCAGATGAGCCCGATGATGATCTTGTTCAGGCCATTGCTGATGCAAAGAGAAATGCAAAAGTGAAAAGGATAAGTTGAAGTTTCTGCGCATGCTAGAGGATCACAACAAATGTTGTACCCAAATTGTGAAGATGAAAAGAAAAGGCTGGGTACCACACTGGAATTGCTGCAATATAAGGCAGATAATGGTGTATCTGACAAGGGATTTGAAAAGTTGCTGAAAATAATGAAGAATAAGCTTCCAAAGGACAACGAATTTCCCGACAGTACGTATGAAGCAAAGAAGGTTATCTGCATCTAGGATTAGAGGTGCAGAAGATACATACATGCCCTAATGACTGTATCCTCTACCGCGGTGAGGAGTACAAGAATTTTAATGCATGCCCAGTGTGCGGTGCATTGCACTATAAGATCAGGGGCGATGACCCTGGTGATAGTTTTGAGGGCAATCACCCCAGCAAAAGGATGCATGCCAAAATGATGTGGTATGCTCCTATAATACCACGGTTGAAACGTTTGTTCCGAAACAAAGAGCATACCAAGTTGTTGCGATGGCACAAAGATGATCGTAAGAAAGACGAGAAGCTGACAGCACCCACTGATGGGTCGAAGTGGAGAAAAATCGAGAGAAAGTGACTGGACTTTGCGGATGACACAAGGAACTTATGGTTTGGTTTAAGTGCAGATGGCACCAATCCTTTTGGGGAGTAGAGCAGCAATCATAGCACCTGCATGTGACTCTATGTATCTATAACGTTCCTCCTTGGTTGTGCATGAAGCACAAGTTCATCATGATGCTAGTGCTTATCCAAGGCCCTAAGCAACCTGGAAACGACATTGATGTGTACCTAAGGCCATTAGTTGATGAACTTTTATAGTTGTGGGATTTAAAAGGTGTCTGTGTATGGGATGAGCACGAACAGGAGGAATTTGACGTACGAGCGTTACTGTTTGTAACCATCAATGATTGGCCTACTCTTAGTAACCTTTCAGGACAGATAAACAAGGGATACAATGCATGCAAGCACTATTTAGATGAGAGTGAAGGTATATATTTGGATAAATGTAATAAGGTTGTGCACCTGGGGCATCATCGATTTGTTCCCACCAACCATCAATGTCGAAAGAAAGGAAATCATTTCAAAGGTGAGGCAGATAACCGAAATAAGCCTGGCCACCATACTGGTGATGATATACTCGATATGGTCAAGGATTTAAAAGTAATCTTTGGAAAGGGTCCTAGCGATCAATCTGTTCTGAATGACGCTGACGGGTACGCACCCGTGCGGAAGAAGAAATCGATATTTTGGGAGCTAGAGTATTGAAAAGTCCTAGAGGTCCGCTCTGCAATCGACGTGATGCACGTGATGAAGAATCTTTGCGTGAACCTTCTTGGCTTCCTGGGCGTATATGGAAAGACAGAAGATACACCAGAGGCACAGGAGGACCAGCAACATATGCACGAAAAAGACGGCATGCATCCAAAGCAGCATGATAGTCCTGCCAGATACGCTCTTACCAAAAAAGCAAAGGAGATCTTTTTTGAATGCGTGCTCAGTATGAAGGTCATGTCTGGCTTCTCGTCGAATATAAAGGGAATAATAAATATGGCAAAGAAAAAAATTCCAAAACCTAAAGCTCATGACTGCCATGTGATTATGACACAATTACCCCTGGTTGGATTGAGGGGGCTTCTATTGGAAAATGTTCTATTAGCCGTTGTGAAGCTATGTGCATTCCTCAATGCAATTCCTTAGAGGGTAATCGATCTAGAAATCCTACCAAGGTTACAGAATGATTTGGTGCAATGTCCTGTCAGTTTAAGGTTGGTGTTTCCACCATCCTTCTTCAATATCATGACGCACGTCCTAGTTCACCTAGTCGAACAGATTGCCATTCTGGGTTCTGTATTTCTACACAATGTGTTCCCCTTTGAGAGATTCATGGAAGTCTTAAAGAAATATGTGCATAACCATGCTAGGCCCGAAGGAAGCATCTCCAAGGGCCATGAAACATAGGAGGTTATTGACTTTGTTGTTGACTTTATTCCTGACCTTAAGCTGTTTGGTGTTCCTGAATCGCGGCATGAGGGGAGACTGAGTGGAAAATGCACACTAGGAAAGGCATCAGTAATATGTAGGGACGGACATTCTTGGGCCCAAGCACACTACACAGTTCTCCAAAATTCCACCTTGGTGGCCCCGTATATCAATGAAGACAGGAATATTCTACGCTCCAAACACCTAGAGCAGTCTGACGACAAGATTACACTGAACACATGGGGACTTTTAGCGGTTGGTTGCAAACACATCTCATGAATCACGAAAGTGTTGGAGATGAGATGTACTTGTTGTCCAAATCACCATGTTCAACTATATTGACTTTCAAAGGGTACAAGATTAATGGGAATACATTTTACATGATCGCCCAGGATAAAAAGAGCACCAACCAAAACAATGGTGTCCGCTTTGATGCAAGACACAACAATAGAGAAAAGGACACATATTATGGTTACATAGAGGAGATATGGGAACTTGAGTATGGACGTGATTTACAGATCCCTTTGTTTTGGTGCAAATGGGTCAATCTAATAGGGGTTAAGGTAGACACGAAGTACGGAATGACAACAACGGATCTCAACAATCTTGGGTACATAGAGGAACCATTCTTCCTAGGCAATGATGTGACATAGGTTTTCTATGTGAAGGACATGTCTACCAAACCGAGAAAAAGGAAAGATAAGGAGCGGATGCATCATACGGTGAGCCAAAGCGTCACATAGTTCTTTCGGGGAAAAGAAACATCGTGGGAGTGGAGGACAAGACAGACATGTCACAAGATTATGACAAGTCTCATGAAATTCCTACCCTCACAGTGAATACTGGCCTAAGCGTTCTGTTAAATGATGAAGATTGTCCATGGTTACGATGCAAGGGGACACACGCGAAGAAAAAGCGATAGGCCAGTTTGTACACGAAGTGCATCCAATTTTTATTGTAACCCTCTCAATCTTTTAGCGCATGCTATGTGTGTGAAATGATGATACCATTCCAAGTTTCAACCTTTCCAGAGTTCATTTGTACTTCTTTTCAATTTCAGGGTCATTCAGCGCAATTTTTTTAATAAATGCATGAAAAAAATAAAAAATGAAGTTAGAAATGTTTGAAATTTGAGGATGTGGCTTTGAATGGTGCATACTGAATGCACAAAAAGTCTGGAGTTGAAATAAGTTTTAAAAAATGAAATGCCTTTGTAACAAATGAGTATTCATCTGTAACCCTCATACTTAGAAGGAGATGGTCCAGTTGTACACGAACTGCATCCAGTTTTTACCTTGTTCCGTGGGTTGAGGGGTTTGCGAAGTGGAACGAGACTTACAGAAGCTGTGCGAGAAAGAAGAAGCGGGAACTAGACCGGATTCAAATGGCAGAATCAATTAACGCGGATTTGGAACGAAAAAGTGTTGGAAATATGCCGTAGAGGCAATAATAAATTGGTTATTATTACATTTCCTTGTTCATGGTAATTGTTTATTATCCATACTATAAGTATATTGATTGGAAACTCAAATACATGTGTGGGTACATAGACAACACTGTGTCCCTAGTATGCCTCTCGTTAACTAGCTCGTTGATCAAATATAGTCAAGGTTTCCTGGCCATAGACATGAGATATCATTTAAGAACGGGATCACATCATTAGGAGAATGATGTGATGGACAAGACCCAAACTATAAACATAGCATATGATTGTGTTAGTTTATTGCTATAGTTTTCTGCATGTCAAGTGTCTATTCCTATGACCATGAGATCATGCAACTCATTGACACCGGAGGAGTACCTTGTGTGTATCAAACGTCGCAACGTAACTGGGTGACTATAAAGGTGCTCTACAGGTATCTCCGAGGGTGTGTGTTGAGTTGGCATGGATCAAGACTGGGATTTGTTACTCCATGTGACGGAGAGGTATCTCACGGCCAACTCGGTAATGCAACATCACAACAAAGCATTGCAAGCAAAGTGACTAAGTGTTAGCCACGGGATCTTGTATTATGGAATGAGTAAAGAGACTTGTAGGTAAAGAGATTGAACTAGGTATAGAGATACCGACGATCAAATCTCGGGCTAGTAACATACCGAAGAACAAAGGGAACAACATACGGGATTAACTGAATCCTTGACATAGAGGTTCAACTGATAAAGATCCTCATAGAATATGTAGGAACCAAATGGGCATCTAGGTCCCGCTATTATTTAGTGACCGTAGAGGTGTCTCGGTCATGTCTGCATAGTTCTCGAACCCGCGGGGTCTACACACATAACGTTTGGTGACGATATAAGTATAGTTGAGTTATTATGCTGGTGACCAAAAATTGTTCGAAATCCCGGATGAGATCCCGAACATGACGAGGAGCTCCGGAATAGTCCGAAGGTAAAGATTGATATATGGGATAATAGGGTTTGGTCTCCGGAAGAGTTCCAAAATTCACTGTAAGTGGTTTTGGAAGTTTCTCGAAATGTTCGGGTACAAGAACACTTTTTTTGGGCTAAGGGGTAAAGCCCACAAGGCTTTAAGGAAGGTGCAAAAGGAGTTTTGTGGAGGCCAAAGGCCACACGCGAGGAACCCTGGCTTCTGGGGCCAGACACCGAGGACCATGGCGTCTGGTCTTGGAGTCCGAGGAGAACTCTTGCCTTGCGGGCCAAACCAACTTTCAGGAGGCTCTTTCTCCAAGTTTCGACCCCAGTGCTCAACATATAAATAGAGGGGCAGGGCTAGCACCCGAAACACATCAAGAATTCCCCAAGCTGTGTGCCGACAACCTAGCCCCTCTAGTTTATCCTCCGTCATAGTTTCTGTTGTGCTTGGCGAAGCCCTGCGGAGATTGTTCTTCACCACCACCATCACCACGTCGTTGTGCTGCCGGAACTCATCTACTACTTCGCCCCTCTTGCTAGATCAAGAAGGCGAGGACGTCATCAAGTTGTACATGTGTTGAACGCGGAGGTGTCGTCCGTTCGGCGCTAGATCAGGACGGATCATGATGGGATCACGGGACAGATCGTGATTGGATCGCGAGACAGATTGTGATGGGATTGCGGGACGCTCAGCGATTTGAATCGCGAACACGTTCGACTACATCAACCGTGTTTCTTAACACTTCCACTTAGCGATCTACAAGGGTATTTAGATCCACTCTCCCTCTTGTAGATGCTCATCACCATGGATAGATCTTGCGTGTGCGTAGGAAATTTTTTGTTTCCCATGCAATGTTCCCCGACAAATACATGTTGCAATAGGAGCAGATCAACAAACTTGGCCAGCAAATCACGTCTCAGCGGAAGGAGCAACCAGATCTAGCATTGGATGGTACCATTCCATCTATGCCGAGAAGCAGTGTGTGTTCCATGGGGGTACCGGCCGATGATGCACTGCTGGCTCGCTACCCCGTGGATGATATCTAAGAGACGACAACATGTGAGCTACACATGAAATTGAAGATCATATACATGAAGGTGAGATAGCTTTGCTTTACCGAATGCACCTGAAGCAACCTTCCACGACAATCTGATTCCACCTGGCTATGCTCATGTCGGGGTGGATGAATTTGTGTCGGGATATGACTCACTAGAGCTTGACTTTGCTAGAGGTGAAGAGGAGCATACACTAGGAGAAGCCATACATTCTGTGATTCTATGGAGAAAGGAATGCATCGTGTTTCCAAACTCGGTGCCAAGGCCACTGACTCCTCCTCCAAGTCCACCGGGTCAGCTGACTCCACTGAAAGCACATTTGCTCCCTTGGTGGTTTTGTTAATTAATAACAACATATAAGTCATTGAACTAATGTTTCCACCAAGTATATTTGAGGAAAAGTTCAATGATAGGGATGGCAAAAGGATTGGGGAGATTGTGGAATCACCCCAAGATTCAAGGAAATAGGTTGGCCAAGCTTCAAGCAAGAGGAATCTATATTTTACATTTGTGAGAAATCACTTTGAGTCCATAGGAAATCCAATACTATTAAAAGGGGGTGATGTTTCGTTGGTGAACAAAATGCTCATACGTGCACAAGTGGTAGTCACCAAAAACATCCACAAGCTCTCCCACCAAAGTCTCTCTATAGCCAAACATTTAAAATTGGTGCAACCAACTTTCCTATCCCGGTGCCACCGATTCCAAACCCTAGATAGACTCAGCCAAACCCTAACCCCTTTGGTACATCCGACACTGCTTTCGGTTCCACCGAGTTGGGTTGCCAACTTTCTGTTACTCAAGTTCATATTTTTGGTCCATCCGAGAATGTCGAATCGGCGTCACCGAGTTTGGTAATTCTGACCGTTGGTCACCTTGTCGGTGCAACTGAGTTTCCTATATCGGTCCCTCCGAGATTCAAAAGTTGCCACCTTTGGTCACTTCGGTACCACCGAGATTTACACATCGGTGTCACCGAGTCTGACTTATTGTGTGTAACGGTTGGATTTTTGGGGATGCCTATATATACAACCTACACCACTACCTAATCGAAAGAGAAGCACTCAGAACTATTCCATACCTATCCTACTCAGTTTTCTGAGAGAGAGCCACCCACCCTTGTGTTGAGATCAAGATCTTCCACTCCAACCATATGGATCTTGATTTCTAGCCTCCCCAAGTTGCTTTCCACCAATCCCATCTCTTCTAACAAGCCAAATCTATGAGAGAGTGATTGTGTGTTGAGGAGTCTATCATCTTGAAGCACAAGAGCAAGGAGTTCATCGTCATTACCGAGCCTATTACCTTTTGGAGGGTGGTGCCTCCTAGATTGGTTAGGTGTCGCTTGGGAGCCTCCTAGTTTGTGTTGTGGAGTGAATCAAGAAGTTTGTAGGGTGAGGAGATCGCCTACTTCGTGAAGATCTACCCATAGTGAGGCTAGTCCTTCGTATTGGGGAACGTTGCATGGGAAAAAAATTCTTACGCACACGCAAGATCTATCCACGGTGATGAGCATCTACGAGAGGGAGAGTGGATCTACATACCCTTGTAGATCGCTAAGTGGAAAGCGTTAAGAAACGCGGTTGGTGTAGTCGAACGTCTTCGCGATCCAAATCGCCGAGCATCCCGCGATCTCATCATGATCCGTCCCGTGATCTCATCACAATCCGTCCTTCAATCCAATCACGAATCATCTCGTGTGATCTTGATCACGGTCCTTCCGATCTAGCGCTGAACGAACGGCACCTCCACGTTTAGCACACGTACAGCTCGATGACGATCTCCGCCTTCTTGATCTAGCAAGAGGGAGCAGAGAGGTAGACGAGTTCTCTGGCAGTGTGATGGCGCTACGGCAATAATTGTGGAGTAATCTCAGCAGGGCTTCGCCTAAGCACAACTGAAATTGAGCTAGAGGAGAAACTACGGACTAGAGGGTAGGCTTGCACGTGGCTGAAAAATCTATGTGCCAAAACCCTAAAACCTCTAGTATATATAGGACGAGAGGAGGAGGAGGCTTGGCGCAAGGGCCAGCCCCTCTTTGGTTCGGCCAAAGTGGAGAGGAGTCCTCCTCCTCCTCCACTCCTAGTAGGATTAGGACTCCTTCCTTATTTCCACCTTTTTGCCTTTTCCACCTTTTCTCACTTTGGAATTTCTTCCCAGCCGCATGGGCCTTGTGTGGGACTTTGACCAGCCCACTAAGGGATGGTATTTGTCCTCCAACATCCCATGCAGCCTCTTGGGTCGAAATACCCCTCCCGATGGTCCCCCGGTACACTACCGGCACTCCCGGTACACTACCACTGAGCCCGAAACTTTTCCGGTGACCAAAACAGGACTTTCTATATATCAATATTTACCTCCGGATCATTCCGGAGCTCCTCGTGACGTCCGGGATCTCATCCGGGACTACGAACAACCTTCGGTCACCACCATGCATAACTCTATACTACCGAAACGTCACCAAACCTTAAGTGTGCAGACCCTGCAGGTTCGAGAACTATGTAGACATGACCGAGACACCTCTATGGTCAATAACCAATAGCGGGACCTGGATGCCCATATTGATTCCTACATATTCTACGAAGATCTTTATCGGTCGATCCTCTATGTCAAGGATTCAGTCAATCCCGTATAATGTTTCATTTGTTCTTTGGTATGTTACTTGCCCGAGATTCGGTCGTCGATATCTCCATACCTAGTTCAACCTCGTTACCGGCAAGTATCTTTACTCGTTCCATAATACAAGATCATGTGACTAACACTTAGTCACATTTCTTGCAAGGCTTGTTGTGATGTTGTATTACCGAGTGGGCCCTAAGATACCTCTCCGTCACACGGAGTAACAAATCCCAGTCTTGATCCATGCCAACCCAACAGACACCCTCGGAGATACCTGTAGAGAACCATTATAGTCACCCAGTTACGTTGCGACAATTTGATACACACAAGGTACTCCTCCGGTGTCAGTGATTTGCATGATCTCATGGTCATAGGAACAGATACTTGACATGCAGAAAACTGTAGCAATAAACTGACACGATCATATGCGACGTTTATTGTCTGGATCTTGTCCATCACATCATTCTCCTAATGATGTGATCCCGTTATCAAATGACATCTCATGTTGATGGCTAGGAAACCTTGACCATCTTTGATCAACGAGCTAGTCTATTAGAGGCATACTAGGGACATGGTGTTGTCTATGTATCCACACATGTATCTATGTTTCTGATCAATACAATTATAGCATGGATAATAAATGATTATCATGAACAAGGAAATATGATAATAACCAATTTATTATTGCCTCTAGGTCATATTTCCAACACTTCGTGGACGGAAGTCGTATGGAATAGTCAAAGTTGCTACTTCGTGGACCCTTATGGGTGGAGCCCTCCATGGACTCTCACGACTGTTACCCTCCATGGGTTGAAGACTCTATAAACATGGACGTACGATAGCACCACCTATCGGAACCATGGGAAAAATCTTCGTGTCATCAATTGTGTTTGCTTTCCTTACACACTCTTTACTTACATGTGCAATACCTTTCTTTTCCGCTGCTATACTCTTAGACATGCATATGTAGGGTGTACTTGATATGCTATGAATGCAAAACTTGCCAAGAATTGGAATTGGGAAAAAGCATAGTTTTATTTGGTCAATTAGTCTAATCACCCCCTCCCCCCTCTAGACATACTTTCGATCCTACAAGTGGTATCAGAGCATTGGTCTCCATTGCATTGGTTTCACAACCTATGAGAAGTATGGCATCTAGTGAGGAAAATTATCGCCGTAGAGGTACATACTTTGATGGAACAAAATTTTCTAGTTGGAAGCACAAAATGAAAATGCATTTGCTTGGTCATAACCCCGCCGTTTTGGTTGTTGTTCGTGTTGGCTTGCAAGGTGAATTCTTTGCGGAAGGAAAGGAACCGGATCGTGAAGCGACCGCGGATGAATTGAAGATGTTGCAACTCAATGCTCAAGCATGTGAAATTCTCTTCAACTGCCTATGCCCCGAAGAATTCAACAAAATAAGTCGTCTTGAACACGCAAAAGAGATTTCATATACTTTGGTTGATATGCATGAAGGAACTGAGTCCGTGAGAGAATCCAAGTTAGATGTTCTTCAAGGTTAGCTTGACAAGTTCAAGATGAAGGATGGTGAAGGAGTCGATGAGATGTACTCTAGGATAGCTCTCATCACCAATGAGATTGCCTGCTTGGGAAGCAAAGAAATGACAGACAAATTCATCATCAAGAAGATACTTTGAGCTTTGGATGATCGATATGATATTGTGTGCACTTTGATCCAAATGATGCCCAACTACAAAGATCTCAAACCAACAGAAGTGATTGGTAGAATTGTTGCTCATGAGATGACACTCAAAGACAAGGAGGAGCTTCATCACAAGTCTACCGGTGCTTACAAAGCAACAAGTGATGCTCCCGCTACCTCAAGCGACAAGCTTGTCACAAATGAAGAGATAAGCCTCATGGTCAAGAAATTCAACAAGTACTACAAGAATAGAAGCAAAGATCGAAGCTCCAACTCAAGATATGAAGAGAAGCGTTCGTCAAGTCATGACCGAAACTGTTACAATTGTGGGAAGCCCGGACACTACTCTAATGAGTGCACAGCTCCTTACAAACAAAGAGAAGAGTCACCAAGAAGACGAAGCTCAAGAGATGAATCACCTTGAAGAGAGAGAAGGAGTAGAGATGATCGTTATGAACGTAGACCCTCAAGGACAAGTAGGGACTTGGAGAAGAAGGACAAGTACACCAAGAGCTACTCAAGAAGGAAACATCAAGCTCATGTTGGTGAATGGGTTTCCGGCTCCGACTCCAACAACAACTCCGAGAGAAGCTATCACTCCAACTCCGACTACAGTCAAGATGATGGTGTTGCCGGAATTGCACTAGTGAAAACCAACTCCTCTGATCTATTTGATTCACCAAATGAAGGGAGTTGAAGTTTCTTCATCGCTAAAGGACCCAAGGTATCACACCCCTAATAACTTGATGTCGATAGTGATGAAGATGATTTGCTTTGTGATGATGACTTGCTATGTGATAAAAATAGTAACGATAGTAATAGTGAACTTGATAATTCTCATTCTAGTCAAGATAAGTCGTGCGATGATGATAAGTTGGAAATAGAACGACTAACTCAAGAACTAAAAACCCTTAAGTTATCTCATGAGTCAAGTCTAGAAGATCATAGAGAGCTTGTAAGGACACATGAGAAGCTACGCTTCGAGAAGCTCAATTTAGAGCAAGATCATGAGTTCCTTAAAGCTATCAATGACGATCTTCGAAAGAAGACTTCCTCTTATCTTGTCAAACGAATACTCTTGTCTACATTCATGCCAGAAGTTAAATCTAAGCAAACTAGTAACAAAGGCAAGAAAGGTTCTTCATCTAGTAGCAACAATAAAAATGCTAAATCCAATGATGTTGCTTCTAGTAGTTCTATTGATTCCACTAATGATGATTCTCTTAGCCAAGTTACACTTGAGCAAGAAAATGCTTTATTGAAAGGAAGTATAGAGACAAGTATCTACAAGAGTCTTGAAGGGTACAAACAATTTGATGAGATTGTATGCAAGCATGGAGGATACCGGAAGAATCGTGGTGTTGGCTACTTCAACGCTAATGGAGTTGAATGGAAGAAGGTCAATACCCCAATCCCAAGTTTGTTCCTCAAAAGGATAAGTATGAAAATACTCTTCCCAAGGGAACAAAGTTGCAAGATGACCTTCCACCACAAGATCACAAGATCAAGGGCAAGAACATGCTTCAAGAGGACATTGACTCATATGAAGATGAATCCCAAGCTTTGGTGAAGTGGATTCCCAAGGCTACTACAAGCTCAACTTCTACAAGTGCTACTTCAACACCAAGGATCCCCATCAACTTGATGTGGGTCCCCAAGAATAAGAACTAGAGAGTTCTTGAGGGGTGACTCCGCCAATGAAATTCACTCATATTCATTATTGGCAAGGACTATTTTCAATCAACAACAACTTTATGCAATAGTTCAAGGAGTCACACATTCCCTCAAAGGTAAGAAAGGGACAAGATAATCAACAAATCAATGCACATCATCAGATATTCTTTGCACTCCATGTCCATAGATATCCTTGTATTTGTCTCTTGTGTGTTGGGACTAACCCATGTAGGTGAGAAGAGTAAGGAAACAACAAGGATGCTCCCAACTCTTGGTGATCTTCATCAACTTTGAGCATCTACCACTACCTCACCAACATGAAGTCTTCATTGACAAATCCCAAGGTTAGTTTATCCCTCTTATGGGGGGATGTCACATCAAGGGGGAGCTTTACTCTAAGACTTGAGTCAAATCATCTCTTAGTATGTGACAACATTAAATGCTTTATGTAAAAGTGGTAACCCCACTTGTGCTTAAACGATGAGTTTGACCTATGATCAAGTATTCTTACTTGGCTCCTAGTCAATATACTCATATATAGATGACTCCGTCATCGCCAAAGTGCTTGTTAGATACTTTTATGTTTGTGCATGTTTCCATTATTTCATTTGACATCTTATTGTGTGAGCATGTTGGTCTGCATTTATTTACGTATTCGAGGATATCCAATTGTTGCTATTTGGCTTTTGATTTATCTTTTGCCAATTGGATAGACAAGAATGCCTAGGACCACTTCTTTAGCTATCTATGCTTTATCACCTCATACTCTATTCATGCTGCATCACAAAATTTAAACAAGAGTTTTTCGATCCCTCTATGTGTGAAGCACTCGGAGTTCCGTATCGACAAGGACTAACCATTTAAAACCTCCCAAGTGCATCTTGGTGGAACCAACCACAAAATCTCGGTCTCACCAAATGCCTAGGGTTGATCTGGTTTTCAATCTCGGTACCACCAATTCCATATTCTCGGTTACACCGAGTTTCCCTATCAACTGACAGTTGAGGAACTCGATGACATCGAAAATTTAGAATCGGTGTCACCGACAGTGGTGGGTATTGTTGGGGAACATTGCAGGGAAACAAAAAATTTCCAATGCACACGCAAGATCTATCCATGGTGATGACCATATACGAGAGGGAGAGTGGATCTACATAACCTTGTAGATCACTAAGCGGGAAGCATTAAGAAACGCGGTTGATGTAGTCGAACGTCTTCGCGATCCAAATCACCGAGCGTCCCGCGATCCCATCACAATCTGTCTCGCGATCTCATAACGATCCGTCTCGCAATCTTGATCACGGTCCTCCAATCTAGCGCCAAATGGACGGCACCTCCAGCCATCTTTGTGCAACGAAGTTACACGTCAGTCGATGGAACCGGTCTCTTGTAAGCGTACGATTAATGTTGGTCCGGGCCGCTTCATCCAACAATACCGCCAAACCAAAACACGACCAAGGGAGGAAGTAATCTAAGCATGAATGCCCACAAACTCTTTGTGTTCTACTGGAGATCTCATCTACACATAGACCTAGCTCATGATGCCACTTTTGGTTAACTTTGCATCGGAAACAAAAAATTTCCTACGCACACACAAGATCTATCCATGGTGATGAGCATCTGCGAGAGGGAGAGTGGATCTACGTACCCTTGTAGATCGCTAAGCGGGATGCGTTAAGAAACGCGGTTGATGTAGTCGAACGTCTTCACGATCCAAATTGCCAAGCGTCTCGCGATCCCATCACGATCCGTCCTGCAATCTCATCACAATCCATCCCGCGATCTCATCACGATCCGTCCCGCGATCTCATCACGATGCGTCTCGTGATCCAATCACGAATCGTCTCACGATCTTGATCACGGTCCTCCCGATCTAGCACAGAACGGACGGCACCTCCGCGTTCAGCACACGTGCAGCTCGATGACGATCTGTGCCTTCTTGATCTAGCAAGAGGGAGCGGAGAGGTAGACAAGTCCTCCGGCAGCGCGACGGTGTTTCGGCGATGGTGGTGGAGTAATTCCAGCAGGGCTTCGCCTAAGCACCGCTGAAACCGATCTAGAGGAGAAACTACGAACTAGAGGAGAGGGCAGCACGTGGCTGAAAAAACTAGTGCAAAAACCCTAAAACCTCTAGTATATATAGGAGGAGTGGAGGAGGAGGCTTGGCCCTCAAGGGCCAGCCCCTAGGCTTCAGCCGAAGTGGGAAGGAGGAGTCCTCCTCCTCCACTCCTAGTAGGATTAGGACTCCTTCCTTATTTTCCCACTTTTGCCTTTTCCACCTTTTCTCTTTGGGCTTTTTCTTCCCAGCCGCATGGGCTTCCTGTGGGCCTTCCACCAGCCCACTAAGGGCTGGTAAACCTTCTCCTACAGCCCATGTAGCCTCTTGGGTCGAAATACCCCTCCCGATGGTCCCCCGGCACACTACCGGCACTCCCAGTACATTACCGATGAGCCCGAAACTTTTCCGGCGACCAAAACAGGAATTCCTATATATCAATCTTTACCTCCGGAACATTCCAGAGCTCCTCATGATGTTCGGGATCTCATCCGGGACTCCGAACAACCTTCGGTCACCACCATACATAACTCTATACTACTGAAACGTCACCAAACCTTAAGTGTGCAAACCCTGCGGGTTCGAGAACTATGTAGACATCACCAAGACACCTCTACGGTCAATAACCAATAGCGGGACCTAGATGCCCATATTGGTTCTTACATATTCTATGAAGATTTTTCTCAGTCGAACCTCTATGTCAAGGATTCAGTTAAACCTGTATGATGTTCCCTTTGTTCTTCGGTATGTTACTTGCCCGAGATTCGATCGTCGGTATCTGTATACCTAGTTCAACCTCGTTACCGGCAAGTCTCTTTACTCGTTTTGTAATACAAGATCCCGTGGCTAACACTTAGTCACATTGCTTGCAAGGCTTATTGTGATGTTGTATTACCGAGTGGGCCCTGAGATACCTCTCCGTCACACGGAGTAACAAATCCCAGTGTTGATCCATGCCAACCCAACAGACACCCTCAGAGATACGTGTAATGCACCTTTATAGTCACCTAGTTACGTTGCGACGTTTGATACACACAAGGAACTCCTCCGGTGTCCGTGAGTTGCATGATCTCATGGTCACAGGAACATATACTTGACATTCAGAAAACTATAGCAATAAACTGACACGATCATATGCTACGTTTATAGTTTGGGTCTTGTCCATCACATCATTCTCCTAATGATGTAATCCCGTTATCAAATGACATCTCATGTCAATCGCTCGGAAACCTTGACCATCTTTGATAAACGAGCTAGTTAACTAGAGGCACACTAGGGACAAAGTGTTGTCTATTCATCCACACATGCAATGTGTTTCCAATCAATAAAATTATAGCATGGATAATAAAAAATTATCATGAACAAAGAAATATAATAATAAACACGTTAATTATTGCCTCTGGGGCATATTTCCAACAGTCTCCCACCTGCACTAGAGTCAATAATCTAGTTCACATCACTATGTGATTTACATTGTAATGAATCGAACACCCATGCAGTTCTGGTGTTGATCATGTTTAGCCCTTGGAAGAGGTTTAGTCAACAGGTCTGCAACATTCAGATCCGTGTGCACTTTGCAAATATTTATGTCCTTCTCCTCGATGTAATCGCAGATGGAGTTGAAGCGTCGCTTTATGTGTCTGGTCCTCTTGAGAAACCTTGGTTCCTTGGCCAGAGCAATGGCACCAGTGTTGTCATAGAACAGAGTCATTGGATTCAGTGCACTAGGCACTACTCCAAGATCTGTCATGAACTGCTTCATCCAGACACCTTCCTTCACCGCCTCCGAGGCTGCGATATACTCCGCTTCGCATGTAGAATCGGCTACCACGTTTTGCTTGGAACTGCACTAGCTTACCGCTCCCCCGTTGAGAATAAATACGTATCCGGTTTGTGACTTAGAGTCATCCAGATCACTGTCAAAGCTTGCATCGACGTAACCTTTTATGACGAGCTCTTCATCACCTCCATAAACGAGAAACATTTCCTTAGTCCTTTTCAAGTACTTAAGGATATTCTTGACCACCGTCCAGTGCTCCATTCTAGGATCACTTTGAAACCTTCCGGTCATATTTATGGCAAGGCTGACATCGGGTCTTGTGCACAGCATCGCATACATGATAGAGCCTACGGCTGAAGCATAGGGAATGGTACTCATTTTCTCTCTATCTTCTGCAGTCACTGGGCATTGAATCTTACTCAACTTCATACCTTGCAACATAGGCAAGAACCCCTTCTTGGACTGATCCATTTTGAACTTCTTCAAAACTTTATCAAGGTATGTGCTCTGTAAAAGTGCTATTAAGCGTCTCGATCTATCTCTATAGATCTTAATGCCAAATATGAAAGCAGCTTCTCCTAGGTCCTTCATTGAAAAACTCTTGTTCAAATATTCCTTCATGCTTTCCAGCATTTCTATCCAGTCAGCAATATGTCATCCACATATAATATTAGAAATGCTATAGAGCTCCCACTCACTTTCTTGTAAATACAAGCTTCTCCATAAACTTGTATAAACCCAAACGCTTTGATCACCTCATCAAAGCGCTTATTCCAACTCCGAGACGCTTGCACAAGTCCATAAATGGATCGCTGGAGTTTGCAAACTTTGTCAGCAATTTGTGGATCGACAAAACCTTCTGGTTGCATCATATACAACTCTTCCTCAAGGAAACCGTTGAGGAATGTTGTTTTGACATCCATCTGCCAAATTTCATAGTCGAAATAAGCAACTATTGCTAACATGATTCTGACGGACTTAAGCTTCGCTACGGGTGAGAAGGTCTCATCATAGTCAACTCCTTGAACTTGTGAAAAATCCTTTGCCACAAGTCGAGCTTTATAAATGGTGACATTACCGTCCGCGTCTGTCTTCTTCTTAAAGATCCATTTGTTCTGAATGGCCTTTCGCACTTCAGGTAATACTTCCAAAGTCCATACTTTGTCATCATACATGGATCCCATCTCGGATTTCATGGCCTCTAGCCATTTCTCGGAATCCGGGCCCACCACCGCTCCTCCATAGCTCGTAGGTTCATCGTTGTCCAACAACATGACCTCCAAGACAGGGTTGCCATACCACTCAGGAGCAGTACGCGCCCTTATCGACCTACGAGGTTCAATAGCAACTTGATCTGAAGCTTCATGATCATCATCATTAACTTCCTCATCAACTACTCTAGGCTCCACAGAAACATCTTTCTGCAATGCGCTACTTTCTGGTTGAAGTGAAGGTTCAATAACCTCATCAAGTTCTATTTTCCTCCCACTCAATTCTTTCGAGAGAAACTCTTTCTCAAGAAATGTTTCGTTCTTAGCAACAAACACTTTGCCTTTGGATCTGAGATAGAAGGTATACCAAACTGTCTCTTTTGGGTATCCTATGAAGACGCATTTCTCTGCTTTGGGTTCTAGCTTTTTAGGCTGAAGCTTTTTGACATAAGCATCACATCCCCAAACTTAAGAAACGACAACTTTGGCCTCTTGCCAAACCGTAGTTCATATGGTGTCGTCTCAAGGGATTGCGATGGTGCCCTATTTAAAGCGAATGCAGCTGTCTCTAATGCATAACCCCAAAACGATGGTGGCAAATCGGCAAGAGACATCATAGAACGCACCATATCTAAAAAGGTTTGATTACGATGTTCGGACACACCATTACGTTGTGGTGTTCCCGGCGGTGTCAACTATGAAACAATTCCACACTGTCTTAAGTGACTGCCAAACTCATAACTCGGATATTCACCTCCTCGATCAGATCGCAGGAATTTAATCTTCTTGTTGCGATGATTCTCAACTTCACTCTGAAATTGCTTGAACTTTTCAAACGTTTCAGACTTATGTTTCATTAAGTAAATATACCCATATCTACTTAAGTCATCAGTGAAGGTGAGAAAATAACGATATCCACCGTGTGCGGTAACATTCATTGGCCGCCCACATCAGTATGTATGATTTCCAACAAGTCATTTGCCCGTTCCATTGTTCCAGAGAACGGCGTTTTAGTCATCTTGCCCATGAGGCATGGTTCACATGTGTCAAGTGATTCAAAATCAAGTGACTCCAAAAGTCCATCAGCATGGAGCTTCCTCATACGTTTTACACCAATATGACCCAAACGGCAGTGCCACAAGAAAGTGGTACTATCATTATCAACTCTACATCTTTTGGCATCAATGTTTTGAACATGAGTTTCATAACTATAAAGATTCAATATGAATAAACCCCTCACATTAGGTGCATGACCATAAAAGATATCACTCAGATAAATAGAACAACCATTATTCTATATTTAAATGAGTAACCATCTCACAATAAAAAAGATCCAGATATAATGTTCATGCTTAACACATGCACTAACTAACAATTATTCATGTTCATCACTAATCCCGACGGCAATCGAAGAGAGAGCATGCCGACGGCGATCACATCAACCTTGGAACCATTTCCCACGTGCATCGTCACTTCGTCCTTCGCTAGCCTTCGTCTATTCCGTAGGTCCTGCTTTGAGTTGCAAATGTGCGCAACCGAACCGGTATCAAATACCCAGGCACTACAACGAGAGCTAGTAAGGTACACATCAATAACATGTATATCATATATACCTTGTTTGTTGTTGGCCGCCTTTTTGTTAGCCAGGTACTCGGGGCAGTTCCGCTTCCTGTGACCAGTTCCCTTGCAATGAAAGCACTCAGTTTCTGGCTTGGGTCCAGCCTTGGGTTTCTTTGCAGGAGGAGCAACTGCTTTGCCATCCTTTTTGGATTTACCCTTCTTGCCCTTGCCCTTGCCATTCTTCTTGAAACTAGTGGTTTTATTGACCATCAACACTTGATTTTCTTTCTGGATTTCAGACTCAACGACTTTCAACATCGCAAACATCTCGGCGATCGACTTGTTCATCCCGTGCATGTTATAGTTCATCACAAAGCTCTTGTAGCTAGTTGGCAATGATTGAAGAAATCTGTCAGTGATCGCCTCTGCTGGAAGGGTAATTCCCAACTCCGCCAGACGAGTCGAATACCCAAACATTCTGAGTATATGTTCACTCACAGACCTGTTCTCCTTCATTTTGCAAGCATAGAACTTATCGGAGGTCTCATACCTCTCGATCCGGGCATTCTTCAGAAAGATAAACTTCAATTCTTGGAACATCTCATATGCTCCATGACGTTCAAAACGTCTTTGAAGTCCCGGTTCTAAGCCATACAACATTGCACACTGAACTATTGAGTAATCCCTAGAACGTCGCTCCCAATCATTCTTACAACGTCTTCGGATGACATGTCTTTGGGTTGGTCACATAGTGGTGCACCAAGGACATATGATTTCTGGGAAGCCGTGAGGATAATCCTCAGATTACGGGCCTAGTCAACAAAGTTACTTCCATCATCTTTCAACTTAGCTTTCTCTAGGAACGCATTAAAATTCAGGGGTGCTACTGCGCGAGCCATTCATCTACAACATAAATATGCAAAGATTACTTAGACTATTGTTGAAGATAATGAGTTTAGTTAATCAAATTACTAAAGCTCCCACTCAAATTAACATCCCTCAGGTCATCTGAGTGTCACATGATCCAAATTCACCAACTCAAGTCCGATCATCACGTGAGTTGAAGTCGTTTCAATGATGAACATCATCATGTTGATCATATCTACTATATGACTCATGTTCGACCTTTCGGTCTCTTGTGTTCCGAGGCCATGTCTGTACATGCTAGGCTCGTCAAGTTTAACCCGAGTGTTCTGCATGTGCAACACTGGCTTGCACCCGTTGTATGTAAACGTAGAGTCTATCACACCCGATCATCACGTGGTGTCTCGACACGACGAACTTTCGCAACAGTGCACACTCAGGGAGAACACAATTTATCTTGAAATTTGTTGGAAATATGCCCTAGAGGCAATAATAAATTAGTTATTATCATATTTCCTTGTCCTTGGAAATATGCCCTAGAGGCAATTTAGCGATAAAGTAAAGCATTACATAGCGCTTAAAGATTGACATGCAGGTCATACAATAATTAAAGACAACCCTATGGCTCCTGCCGGTTGTCGTACTCATCGACATGCAAGTCGTGATATTCTATACAACACATGATCATCTCATACATCACATATATCTCATCATGTAATTAGCCATATCACATCACAATATACCCTGCAAAAACAAGTTAGACGTCCTCTAATTGTTGTTGCATGTTTTACGTGGATGCTACAGATATCTAGCAAGAACAATTTTCATCTACGCATAAACCACAACGGTGATACATAATTTGCTTTTCAACCTTCTCAAGGACTGCCTTTGTCGAATCCGATCCAACTAAAGTAGGAGAAACAGACACCCGCCAGCCATCTTCGTGCAACGAAGTTACACGTTAGTCAATGGAACCGGTCTCTCGGAAGCTTATGAGTAATGTCGGTCCGGGAGGCTTCATCCAACAATACCGCTGAACCAAAACATGACCAAGAGAGGAAGTAATCTAAGCATGAACGCCCACAAACTCTTTGTGTTCTACTCGAGATCTCATCTACACATAGACCTAGCTCATGATGCCACTTTTGGTTAACTTTGCATGGGAAACAAAAAATTTCCTACGCACACGCAAGATCTATCCATGGTGATGAGAATCTACGAGAGGGAGAGTGGATCTATGTATCCTTGTAGATCGCTAAGCGGGAAGCGTTAAGAAACGCAGTTGATGTAGTCGAACGTCTTCACGATCCAAATCGCGGAGCGTCCCGCGATCCCATCACGATCCGTCTCGCAATCTCATCACAATCCGTCCCGCGATCTCATCATGATCCATCGCGCGATCTCATCACGATGCATCCCGCGATCCAATCATGAATCGTCTCGCGATCTAGCACCGAACGGACGGCACCTCCGCATTCAGCACACATACAGCTCGATGACGATCTCAGCCTTCTTGATCCAGCAAGAGGGAGCGGAGAGGTATACGAGTTCTCTAGTAGCGTGACAACATTGCGGCGATGGTGGTGGAGTAATTCCAGCAGGGCTTTGCCCAAGCACCGCTAAAACCGATCTAGAGGAGAAACTACGAACTAGAGGAGAGGGCAGCACGTGGCTGAAAAAACTAGTGCAAAAAACCTAAAACCTCTAGTATATATAGGAGGAGGGGAGGAGGAGGCTTGGCCCTCAAGGGCCAGCCCCTAGGATTTGGCCGAAGTGGGAGGCAGGAGTCCTCCTCCTCCACTCCTAGTAGGATTAGGACTCCTTCCTTATTTTCCCACTTTTGACTTTTTCCACCTTTTCTCTTTGCGATTTTTCTTCCCAGCCACATGGGCTTCCTGTGGGCCTTCCACCAGCCCACTAAGGGCTGGTAAACCTTCTCCCACAGCCCATGTAGCCTCTTGGGTCGAAATACCCCTCCTGATGGTTCCTCGGTACACTACCAGCACTCCCGGTACATTACCGATGAGCCCAAAACTTTTCCGGTGATCAAAACAGGACTTCCTATATATCAATCTTTACCTCCGGACCATTCCGAAGCTCCTCATGACGTTCGGGATCCCATCCGGACTCTGAACAATCTTCGGTAACCACCATACATAACTCTATATTGTCGAAACATCACCGAACCTTAAGTGTGCAAACCCTGCGGGTTCGAGAACTATGTAGACATGACCGAGACACCTCTACGGTCAATAACCAATAGCGGAACCTGGATGCCCATATTGTTTCCTACATATTCTATGATGATTTTTATCGGTCGAAGCTCTATGTCAAGGGTTCAGTTAAACCAGTATGATGTTCCCTTTGTTCGTCGGTATGTTACTTACCCGAGATTTGATCGTCGGTATCTGTATACCTAGTTCAACCTCGTTACCGGCAAGTCTCTTTACTCTTTCCGTAATACAAGATCCCATGGCTAACGCTTAGTCACATTGCTTGCAAGGCGTATTGTGATGTTGTATTATCGAGTCGGCCCTGAGATACCTCTCCGTCACACGGAGTAACAAATCCCAGTCTTGATCCATGCCAACCCAACAGACACCCTCGAAGATACCTGTAATGCACCTTTATAGTCACCCAGTTACGTTGCAATGTTTGATGCACACAAGGCACTCCTCCGGTGTTCGTGAGTTGCATGATATCATGGTCACAGGAACATATACTTGACATCCAGAAAACTGTAACAATATACTGACATGATCTTATGCTACGTTTATAATTTGGGTCTTGTCCATCACATCATTCTCCTAATGATGTGATCCCATTATCAAATGACATCTCATGTCAATGGCTAGGAAACCTTGACCATCTTTGTTCAACGAGCTAGTTAACTAGAGGCATACTAGGGACAAAGTGTTGTCTATTCATCCACACATGCAATGTGTTTCCAATCAATAAAATTATAGCATGGATAATAAACAATTATCAGGAACAAGGAAATATAATAATAAACACTTTATTTATTGGCTCTAGGGCATAGTTCCAACATATATACTGTGGACCCCGACACTTTGAAATTCATCCTCAAACCGTCGCGCCTCAGAACACTAAGCTGGCGTTTTTGAGACCCCTGGTCGTCACCTTTCTCTTCATGCCCTCCTCGCCACTGGGAATCGCCGCCGTCGACGAAATCCTCTCCATCGTCGTCGTCATAGAGGATCTGCGCCATGTTAGGGTACGGATTCGTCCTCCTTTGCGCTCCCCATCTGATTCTTGCGCATTGGATTTAATTTTCTCTATAAGCCACCTATTGCACGTATTCCTATCCACAACAAAAGTCTGATAGTCTAGCGAATGTTATTTTTTCTAAGGTTTGCCTTCCACCCAATGGAACTCGGTGGAACCGAAGCAAAAAGTCAGTCTCACCGACTAGCCTTTCTGTGTTGCTGAGAACTGTCTCGGTGGAACCGAGCACTTCTTTTTGGTATCACCGAAAAGAGTGCCAAGTTTCTGTCAAGAGGGACAGTCAGTCTCGGTAGCACCGATATTCATTTGACAGAATGCAAAACTTTGAAAATATAATGTTCAACTTTCAAAAACCAGCCTCATTTTGTGCTGACTTATCTTCTTCTACTCTTCTATACTCTATTCATAGGGTCAGCATGTCAGAGTCAGACAGTCGGAATTTGCCAGAGCAGGGTGCTGACATGAGTTCACGCACTAGCCCAGAGTCCAGTTCATCTTTAGATCCAGGCACCCCTAGCTCCCATGGGTTGCCCAAGGTTGCCACAAGGACTAGGAAGAAGCTGAACTCAGATGAAGAAGATTCAGATTTTGTCCTCGAGGAGACTCTTGCCAAGAAACAAGAGAAGGCTGCTAACAAGTCTGCTACTGAGGCCACCTCTTCCAGGAGGGTGGTCAGCAAAATTGATGCACCTGCTGAAACTTTCAAGGCACATGAGAGTGCTAGGGCAACAATGTTTGTTGAAGTCCCCAGGAAGTATATGCCTAAGAAGGCAGGGGAGAAGAGAGCCAGAAAGAGGATTATTCATGTGACTGGCAGGCCTACATCCATGTATGAAGATCTAGAAATGAGCAAATGGATCTTTTGATCTCAGCAGTTCAGGGCATGCAAAAAGATATCAAGGGGATTCTAGAAACCAAAACAGTCTTGTGAGGATCTTTGAAACAAGGATCAAGACTCTTGGTGATAAGGTGGACAGGGTGACGAAGACAGTCATAGAGCTTCAGGAGGAAGTTGACTCAGTGCACATCCCTTGGGTTTCCTCTACAAATTCTGATGATGATGATGAGGAGGAGGAGGAGGAGGAGGAGGAGGAGGATGGATCACCTCTCAGGCCGAGCACACAGTTCACTAATCAGGCTACATTAGCCACAGTGCCTGCACCAGATTTGAGGTCCTCTTCATCAGCTCCTGCTACTATATGCACAACTCCTGCTCCATCAGCTCCAGTTCCTCCAGCATGCAATCCAGCTCCATCCACGACATCTGCAGAGATCTTCGCCGATGCTGTTCTCTCGACTCCTTCATCAACAACCGGAGGAGATCAGCCCAAGAATGCTTAGACATATGCCTTTGAACTTTTTGGTAACTTGTTGCCAAAGGGGGAGAAGTGTATATAGATCTTTAGGCTTCGAGTGAGAGAGCATTTGGTGTTTGTTGCGTTTTCAAAAACAATGATCTTTTGGTTGCTTGTGATACTCGTTTGATGATGTTTGATCATACGATTTAATGTGTGATGCTACTATTTCCTATCATCTTAATGCTTATGTGATGATCATTCATCTTTGCTTGATTGTGTTGTGCTATGATGTTCATTCTAATTATTCTCACACACCACCAAGTGGTATGTGACATGTAAGAAGTGACCCATGTACCTAATCGATTGTGCATTTGCATTCACAAATTTAAGGGGAGCTCTTACTTATCACATACTTCTCAAAAGCGACGATTATATTCATTGATTATCTCTTTGTCGAAGCTTTGATCTATATGTTGTCATCAATTCCCAAAAGGGGGAGATTGAGAGCACATTTGCTCCCTTGGTGGTTTTGGTAATTAATAACAACATATAAGTAATTGAACTAATGTTTCCACCAAGTATATTTCAGGAAATTTTCAATGATAGGGATGGCAAAAGGATTGTGGAGATTGTGGAATCACCCCAAGATTCAAGGAAATAGGTTGGCCAACCTTCAAGCAAGAGGACTCTACATTTTACATTTGTGAGAAATCACTTTGAGTCCATAGGAAAGCCAATACTATTAAAAGGGAGTGAAGTTTTGTTGGTGAACAAAATGCTCATACGTGCACAAGTGATAGTCACCAAAAACATCCACAAGCTCTCCCACCAAAGTCTCTCTATAGCCAAACATTCAAAATTGGTGCAACCAACTTTCCTATCACAGTGCCACCGATTCCAAACCCTAGACAGACTCAACCAAACCCTAAACCCTTCGGTTCAGCCGACACTGCTTTCGGTGCGACCGAGTTGAGTTTCCAACTTTCTGTTATGCAAGTTCACATTTACGGTCCATCCGAGAATGTCAAATCGGCGTCACCGAGTTTGGTAATTCTGACCGTTGGTCACCTTGTCGGTGCAACCGTGTTTCCTATATCGATCCCTCCAAGATTCAAAAGTTGCCACCTTTGGTCACTTTGGTACCACCGAGATTTACACATCGGTGTCACTGAGTCTGATTTATTGTGTGTAAAGGTTGGATTTTTGGGGATGCCTATATATAACCCCTCCACCACTACCTACTCAAAAGAGAAGCACTCAGAACTATTCCATACCTATCCTACTCAGTTTTCTGAGAGGGAGCCACGCACCCTTGTGTTGAGATCAAGATCTTCCACTCCAAGCATATGGATCTTGATTTCTAGCCTCCCCATGTTGCTTTCCACCAATCCCATCTCTTCTACAAAGCCAAATCTGTGCGAGAGTGATTGTGTGTTGAGGAGTCTGTCATCTTGAAGCATACGAGCAAGGAGTTCATTGTAATTACCAAGCCTATTACCTTTTGGAGGGTGGTGCCTCCTAGATTGGTTAGGTGTCGCTTGCGAGCCTCCTACTTCGTGTTGTGGGGTGAACCAAGAAGTTTGTAAGGGCAAGGAGATCTCCTACTTCGTGAAGATCTACCTATAGTGAGGCTAGTCCTTCGTGGACGGAAGCCGTATGGAATAGTCAAGGTTGCTACTTCGTGGACCCTTATGGGTGGAGCCCTCCATGGACTCTCGCGACCGTTACCCTCCGTGGGTTGAAGACTCCATAAACATGGACGTACGATAGCACCACCTATCGGAACCATGGGAAAAATCTTCGTGTCATTAGTTGTGTTTGCTTTCCTTACCCACTCTTTACTTACATGTGCAATGTCTTTATTTTCCGCTGCTATACTCTTAGACATGCATGTGTAGGGTGTACTTGATATGCTATGAATGCTAAAACTTGCCAGGAATTGAAATTGGAAAAAGCATAGTTTTATTTGGTCAAGTAGTCTAATCACCCCCCCCCCCTCTAGACCTACTTTCGATCCTACATCCACCCCACCTCGAGACGAGGCGCGGCGTGAGTACCCCGCAACAACCTAATCCACCCCACCCCGAGATGGAGCTTAGCGTGATCCCGCGATATCGATCTGCGGCGCATCAGCCGACTCCAAAGCGGAAGAGAGCACCAAATAATAAACCTGATCCTCCTGACAAAAAGAAGTTAGCTTACGACATGAGTGTGGAGGAAACAAATGCCGAAGTGGCTGCCCAAGTGCACGCCCATTTTGCACCGAAACGGCCCCCGGCAAAGGAGAAAATACCTGAGAAAGTTGTACAACACTTTGTGGATTGTGCTAAAGCGGATGTGGAGAAAAAGCAATCAGACTATGATCAATGTATGAGCAGGTCATATCATCATCAAAAAAAGCAGCAGTCGTGGAGTACACCTAGTAATAAATGCGGCTAACTGTTCCCCAGCTCGGAGAACAGGAATTGCAGTCGATCCCCCCGCTCAAGGTGAGTACCTATAAGGCGGTAAGTGACACTGATAGAGAGAAGGCTAGAGAGATCGGTATCACTATTGAACAAATGCTAGGCATGAAGGAAGTCCCCACGAAGTATCAGAAGGACCTAGTGATGGTGTCTTGGACTAGGGGGTACCACCACGTCGTCTCTTGACCAATGGGTCGGGCCGAGGGCCCCCAGGGTCGTTCACTAATGGCCACTTCGGGCAGGCCATGATGCATACAAGGAAGATTCCATAAGACTTGACGCACAAGACAAGGACTCCTCTAAACCCTAGGCCGACAATACATTATATTAATCGAGGCCAGACTAGTCAATAGACAATCTCATATTCATTACTACAATCTCATGGTAGATACTTGTAATATGTATTAGCATTAATCTTGTCATAATGTACTTTCGAGTAGTTGCTGGGGCTGCAGCTAGTTAGCCTCGTGCATGTAGGAGATTATTCGGATGAAGTTTATTGGCTAGTGAGCTAGCTAAAAGGTAGGATAGTTGATCGCATGGACCGAGCCGTGAATGCTAGTTGAGATAGTTTGTTTGTGGCATCCGATCAAGTCAGTAGCCAAGTCATTCCTGGAGTGATTCTAGGAGTTAGGTGATAAACATGTGTTAGTGGGTTAGTGCATGCATTAGTGGCTGTGTGTATCGTCCAGTCCATTGTATAAATATTGTACTGAGTAATGACAGAAGAGACTGAGAGGGCTGAGTAAAAAATATAGCCCTTGTGTTCTCACCGGGAACAAGAGGCAAAGCCATTCTTCTCCACGGTGAGGTGTGTGTGTGTGTGTTGGTTTCATGGTGTGTGCTCTTGAGACAAACACAAGCAAGAGAGAGTTGTGTGAGGTAGAAGAAGAGCGCCGCTGCGAGGAGGCGGCACCGACAATTGGTATCAGAGCCTTATCGACCCGACGTGGTGGTGGCGGCGCGGCGGACTCCATGTGAGGGAGACATCGGTGGTGCAAGGTGGACACCGTTGGCGGTGTGATGCTGCTAGCGGCCGGTGCGTGTCTTCATCCTCGTCAAGCTGCGTGACGAGCGATGGAGAAAGGTATGTCATCCGGTAAGTTACGTCACCGGCGGCAAGGAGGCTATGGCCATGAAGCGGAGGCCATTGCCATAAGGAGTTCCATGTGCGAGTCGTCGACAAGGTGTGTCATCATCGACAACATGGAGGTGAGTCACCGACGAGTTGCGGCACCGGCTGCAAGGAGGTGATGGTCATGGAGCGGAAGCCATTACCATGTGCGAGTCGTCGACAAGGTGTGTCATCGTCGCCAACATGAAGGCGAGTCACCGGCGAGTTGTGGCACCGGTGGCGAACATGCGGTTGCGGTGTGATGCCACAAGATAATGAGGGCGTCATGATCGGCGTCACGACGGCGTCATCCACGTCAAGAGGTGACTGCCATGTGCGGCAAGAGGACGTGGTGATGGGCGCTGCGACGGCGTCGGCCACGACTAGATGGAGACGGTGGTGGTGACTGGCGCTGCGACCGCATCGACCATGGTGGTGTTGCGGGCGATCCGCATAACGATTTGGCGAGTTGGCATGACAAGATTAGGAAGGTGATTGTTAGCATTAATCTTGTCATAATGTACTTTCGAGTAGTTGTTGGGGCTGCAGCTAGTTAGCCTCATCCATGTAGTAGATTAGTCGGATGAAGTTTGTTGGTTAGTGAGCCAGCTAAATGGTAGGATAGTAGATTGCATGGATCAAGTCATGCATGCTAGTTGAGATAGTTTGTTAGTGGCATCCGGTCAAGTCAGTAGCCAAGTCATTCCTGGATTGATTCTAGGAGTTAGGTGATGGACGTGTGTTACTGGGTTAGTGCATGCATTAGTGGGTATGTGTATCGTCCAGTTCATTGTATAAATATTGCACTGAGTAATAAAAGAAGAGGCTGAGAGGGCTAAGTAAAAAATGTAGCCCTTGTTTTCTCACCGGAAACAAGAGGCGAAGTCATTCTTCTCCACGGTGAGGTGTGTGTATGTGTGTGTTGGTTTCATGGCGTGTGCTCTTGAGAGAAACACAAGCAAAAGAGAGTTGTGTGAGGTAGAAGAAGAGCGTCGCTGCAAGGAGGCGACGCCAACACTATGTTTTATTTCCTATATCAATACAATAAAAAGCAGGACGTAGGGTAGTATCTCTTTGAGAGAGCTCGAGCTTGGATAAAATCATGTGTCCATGTTACCATCGCTCCAAGATGTCTAGTTTAGAACCCCTATTACAAGATATGTCGGATTTAGAACCGACATTGATGCTTTCATTGAGAGTCTGCTAGGCGGTCGCCGCGGTGCAATGGATCTTCAATCGACGCCAAATCAGGTGTTATGATTTCAATTTATTTTGTTTTGCATAAGATCGATTTGTTTCCAAAAATATCTTCGCTATTCTATGTAATTTTAGCAGATCGAGCTTGCTAAAAAGTTCTAGACAATGCTCGGTTGTGCGATGGACAAGCGGACCGATAGAATTGTGCAGATGTATCTACACCAAGCTTTAGCGGCAGGAGGCAGGCGTGAATTTACTGGCGGCAGAAGACGACGCGCGCTTAGAGCGGCGGCGGCAGGGTGTTTGGCGGCCGAGCTCAGCGGCAAGATCGGATCGATCGGGCGATGCATGCGCTCTACGTTGCAGCTTGTGGGACCTGGTGTAGAAAAGAAACCGGAACAGCGACCGCTACATCCTTTTGGTGCCGCACGTGGCCTTCGGGACAACCACAGCGCCGTGCACCTTTTTCAGCTTGGAGCTTTGCATGGGTTCAACCGAGGTCCTGCTATTTCCTCTTCACGCAAACTATCAGGTAGTAAATTAAATAGTTTTTTAATCCAAGCACAAGCAAGGATTCAGATCGTACCTTTGGCTTTGACTGTTCACGTGAAGACTGAATCTAACATTTAATTTTTGCCCTTTTTCGTCAATTGATATGGCAAACTCCCCACGGGCCACGGAAGCCAAATTGCCTTAATTGATTTTGCTTCTGTACAAGAGTTGCCGACTCCACATCGATCTCCAACTGTTACATGATGCGTAAAGCCTTGTTGTTCGGTCCGCCGTAACCTCACACGATAATGCTAGGTTTTGTTTTTCCCCGCTCTTTGTTCACAACACAAATTTATTTGGTGCAGAATATTTTTTTTCTTTGTTTGCACGTATTATTTTTCAAAGACATTCTATCAATGTCCGTATGGGACGTCGGTCTGACCAGCCTTTCGCTTATTCCGACCTATGTCGACATCGACTTCGCACCAGATAACTAACCTCGACTGTGGGACGCTGCTACCTAGGCGAGCCGACGTCGCCGTCCCGCCTCTGCCTGTTGGAAATATGCCCTAAAGACAATAAATAAAATGTTTATTATTATATTTTCTTGTTCATGATAATTGTTTATTATCCATGCTATAATTGTATTGATTGGAAACACATTACTTGTGTGGATAAGTAGACAACACTTTGTTCCTAGTATGTCTCTAGTAGACTAGCTCGTTGATCAAAGATGGTCAAGGTTTCCTAGCCATTGACATGACATGTCATTTGATAACGGGATCACATCATTAGGAGAATGATGTTATGGACAAGACCCAAACTATAAACGTAGCATATGATCGTCTCAGTTTATTGCTACAGTTTTCTGCATGTTAAATATATGTACCTATGACCATGAGATCATGCAACTCACGGACACCGGAAGAGTGCCTTGTGTGTATCAAACGTCGCAACGTAACTGGGTGACTATAAAGGTGCATTACGGGTATCTCCGAGGGTGTCTGTTGGGTTGTCATGGATCAAGACTGCGATTTGTTACTTCATGTGACGGAGAGGTATCTCAGGGCCCACTCGATAATACAACATCACAATAAGCCTTGCAAGCAATGTGACTAAGTGTTAGCCACGGGATCTTGTATTACGAAATGAGTAAAGAGACTTGCCGGTAACGAGGTTGAACTAGGTATACAGATACCGACGATCGAATCTCAGGCAAGTAACATACCGAAGAACAAAGGGAACATCATACGAGATTAACTGAATCCTTCACATAGAGGTTCGACCGATAAAAATCTTCGTAGAATATGTACGAACCACTATGGGCATCCAAGTCCCACTGTTGGTTATTGATTGTAGAGGTGTCTCGGTCATGTCTACATAGTTCTCGAACCCGCAGGGTCTGCACACTTAAGATTTGGTGACGTTTCGGTAGTATAGAGTTATGCATGGTGGTGACCGAAAGTTGTTCGGAGTCCCGGATGAGATCCCGGACGCCACGAGGAGCTCCGGCATGGTCCGTAGGTAAAGATTGATATATAGGAAGTCCTGTTTTGGTCGCCGAAAAAATTTCGTGCTCATCGATAATGTACCGGGAGTGTCGATAGTATACCGGGGGACCATCGGGAGGGGTATTTCCACCCAAGAGGCTATATGGGCTGTGGGAGAAGGTTTACCATCCCTTGGTGGGCTGGTGGAAGGTCCACAGGAAGTCTATGTGTCTGGAAAGAAAAATCCCAAAGAGAAAAGGTGGAAAAAGGCAAAAAGGTGGGAATAAAGGAGTCCTAATCCTACTAGGAGTGAAGGAAGAGGACTCCTCCCTCCCACCTTCGGCCGAAGCCTAGAGGGCTTGGCCCTTGGGCCAAGCCTCCTCCTCTCTTCCTCTTATATATACTAGAGGTTTTAGGGTTTTTGGCATAGAATTTCTGCCACGTGTTGCCCTCTTCTCTAGTGCATAGTTTCTCCTCTAGATCGGTTTTCTAAAGTGCTTAGGCGAAGCCCTGCCGGAATAGCTCCACCACCATTGCCGCAACGTCGTCGTGCTGCCAGAGAACTCGTCTACCTCTCCGCTCCCTCTTGCTGGATCAAGAAGGCGGAGATCGTCATCAAGCCATACGTGTGCTAAACGCGGAGGTGTCGTCCGTTCGGTGCTAGATCGAGACGGATCGTGATTGGATCGCGGGATGCTCGGCGATTTGGATCGCGAAGATGTTCGACTACATCAACCGCGTTTCTTAATGGTTCCCGCTTAGCGATCTACAAGGGTACGTAGATCCACTCTCCCTCTCGTAGATGCTCATCACCATGGATAGATCTTCCGTGTGCGTAGGAAAATTTTTGTTTCCCATGCAACGTTCCCCAACAGTGGCATCATGAGCTAGGTCTATGTGTAGATGAGATCTCGAGTAGAACACAAAGAGTTTGTGGGCGTTGATGCTTAGATTTTTTCCTTCCTTGGTCGTATTTTGGTTCAGCGGTATTGTAGGATGAAGCGGCCCGGACCAACCTTACTCGTACGCTTACGAGAGACCGGTTCCATCGACTGACGTGTAACCTCGTTGCACAAAGATGGCTGGCGGGTGCGTGTTTCTCCTACTTTAGTTGGATCGGATTCGACAAAGGTGGTCCTTGAGAAGGTTGAAAAGCAACTTATGTATCACCGTTGTGGTTTATGCGTAGGTGAGAATTGTTCTTGCTAGATACCCGTAGCAGCCACGTAAAACATGCAACAACAATTAGAGGATGTCTAACTTGTTTTTGCAGGGTATGTTGTGATGTGATATGGCCAGTTACATGATGAGATATATGTGATGTATGAGATGATCGTGTGTTGTATAGAATATCATGACTTGCATGTCGATGAGTACAGCAACCTGCAGGAGCCATAGGGTTGTCTTTAATTATTGTATGACCTACGTGTCAATCATTAAGCGCTATGTAATGCTTTACTTTATCGCTAAATGGTAGCAATAGTACTAGAATCATGGTGGGCACGACAACCCCGATGGCGACACATTGATGGAGATCAAGATGATGGAGATCATGGTGTCGTGCCGGTGACGATGGAGATCATGCCGGTGCTTTCAAGATGGAGATCAAAAGCACAAGTTCATGGCCATATCATGTCACTTATGATTTGCATGTGATGTTAATCCTTTTATGCACCTTGTTTTTCTTAGGACGACGGTAGAATTATAAGGTGATCCATCACTTAAATTTGAAGATAAACTGTGTTCTCTCCGAGTGTGCACTGTTACGAAAGTTCGTCGTGTCGAGACACCACATGATGATCGGGTGTGATAGACTCTACGTTTACATACAACGGGTGTAAGCCAGTGTTGCACATGCAGAAAACTCGGGTTAAACTTGACGAGCCTAGCATGTACAGACATGGCCTCGGAACACGAGAGACCGAAAGGTCAAACATGAGTCATATAGTAGATATGATCAACATGATGATGTTCACCATTGAAATCACCTCAACTCATGTGATGATCAGACTTGAGTTGGTGAATTTGGATCATGTGACACTCAGATGACCTGAGGGATGTCAATTTAAGTGGGAGCTTTAGTAATTTGATTAACTAAACTCATTATCTTCAACAATAGTCTAAGTAACCTTTGCATATTTATGTTGTAGATCAATGGCTCCCAGTAGCACCCCTGAATTTTAATGTGTTCCTAGAGAAAGCTAATTTGAAAGATGATGAAAGTAACTTTGTTGATTGGGCCTGTAATCTGAGGATTATCCTCACAGCTTCCCAAAAATCATATGTCCTTGATGCACCGCTTGGTGACCAACTAGAAGACATGTCATCTGAAGACGTTAAGAACGCTTGGGAGGCACGTTCTGGAGATAACTCAATAGTTCAGTGTGCAATGTTGTATGGCTTAGAACCGGGACTTCAATGACGTTTTGAACGTCATGGAGCATATGAGATGTTCTAGGAGTTGAAGTTTATCTTTTAGAAGAATGCCCGAATCGAGAGGTATGAGACCTCCGATAAGTTCTATGCTTGCAAAATAGAGGAGAACGGGTCTATCAGTGAACATATACTCAGAATGTCTGGGTATTCGACTCGTTTGGCAGAGTTGGGAATTGCCCTTCCTCTAGAGGCAATCACTGACATAGTTCTTCAATCACCGTCACCTAGTTACAAGAGCTTTGTGATGAACTATAACATGCACGGGATGAACAAGTCAGTCGCCGAGCTGTTTGCGATGCTAAAAATCGCTGAGTCTGAAATCCAGAAAGAACATCAAGTGTTGATGGTCAATAAAACCACTAGTTTCAAGATGAATGGCAAGGGCAATGACAACAAGGTAAAACCAAGAAGAATGGCACAGCAGTTGCTACTCCTGTAAAGAATCTCAAGGCTGGACCCAAGCCAGAAACTAAGCGCTTTCATTGCAATGGAACTGGTCACTAGAAGTGGAACCGCCCCAAGTACCTGGCTCACAAGAAGGCGGCCAACGACAAACAAGGTATATATGATATACATGTTATTGATGTGTACCTTACTAGCTCTCGTTGTAGTGCCTGGGTATTTGATACCGGTTCGGTTGCTCACATTTGCAATTCAAAACAGGAACTACGGAAGCGACGAAGGCTGGCAAAGGACGACGTGACGATGCGCATGGGAAATGGTTCCAAGGTTGATGTGATCACCGTCGGCACGCTTTCTCTTCGATTACCATCGGGATTAGTGATGAACCTGAATAATTGTTATTTAGTGCCTGCGTTAAGCATTACCATTATATCTGGATCTTGTTTATTGCGAGACGGTTACTCATTTAAATCAGAGAATAATGGTTGTTCTATTTATATGAGTAATATATTTTATGGTCATGCACCCAATCTGAGGGGTTTATTCATATTGAATCTTGATAGTGATGATACACATGTTCATAACATTGATGCCAAAAGATGTAGAGTTGATAATGATAGTACCACTTTCTTGTGGCACTACCGTTTAGGTCATATTGGTGTAAAATGTATGAGGAAGCTCCATGCTGATGGACTTTTGGAGTCACCTGATTTTGAGTCACTTGACACATGTGAACCATGCCTCATGGGCAAGATGACTGAAACGTCGTTCTCTGGAACAATGGAACGGGCAAGTGACTTATTGGAAATCATACATACTTATGTGTGTGGTCCAATGAATGTTACAGCGCACGATGGATATCGTTATTTTCTCACCTTCACTGATGACTTAAGTAGATATGGATATATTTACTTAATGAAACACAAGTCTGAAACGTTTGAAAAGTTCAAGCAATTTCAGAGTGAAGTTGAGAATCATCGTAACAAGAAGTTTAAATTCCTGCAATCTGATCGAGGACGTGAATATATGAGTTATGAGTTTGGCAGTCACTTAAGACAGTGTGCAATTGTTTCACAGTTGACACCGCCTGGAACACCACAGCTTAATGGTGTGTCCAAACGTCGTAATCGAACCTTATTAGATATGGTGCGCTCTATGATGTCTCTTGATGATTTTCCACTATCGTTTTGGGGTTATGCATTAGAGAGAGTTGCATTCACTTTAAATAGGGCACCATCGAAATCCGTTGAGACGATGTCATATGAACTATGGTTTGGCAAGAGGCCAAAGTTGTCATTTCTAAAAGTTTGGGGATGTGATGCTTATGTCAAAAAGCTTCAGCCTGAAAAGCTGGAACCCAAAGCGGAGAAATGCGTCTTCATAGGATACCCGAAAGAGACAATCGGGTATACCTTCTATCTCAGATCCGAAGGCAAAGTGTTTGTCGCTAAGAACGGAACATTTCTTGAGAAAGAGTTTCTCTCGAAAGAATTGAGTGGGAGGAAAATAGAGCTTAATGAGGTTATTGAACCTTTACTTCAACTAGGAGTAGCGCAACGTAGAAAGATGTTTCTGTGGAGCCTACGATAGTTGAAGAGAAAGTTAATGATGATGATCATGAAGCTTCGGATCAAGTTACTATTGAACCTCGTAGGTCGATAAGGGCGCATACTGCTCATGAGTGGTACGGCAACCCTGTCTTAGAGGTCATGTTGTTGCACAACGATGAACCTACGAGCTATGGAGGAGCGATGATGGGCCCGGATTCCGAGAAATGGTTAGAGGACATGAAATCCGAGATGGGATCCATGTATGAAAACAAAGTATGGACTTTGGAAGTATTACCTGAAGGGCGAAAGGCCATTCAGAACAAATGGATCTTTAAGAAAAAGACGGACGCGAATGGTAATGTCACCGTCTATAAAGCTCGACTTGTGGCAAAGGGTTTTTCACAAGTTCAAGGAGTTGACTACGATGAGACCTTCTCACCCGTAGCGATGCTTAAGTCTGTCAGAATCATGTTGGCAATAGTTGTTTATTTCGACTATGAAATTTGGCAGA
Organism: Hordeum marinum; assembly: GCA_022496015.1. Taxonomy (NCBI): domain Eukaryota; kingdom Viridiplantae; phylum Streptophyta; class Magnoliopsida; order Poales; family Poaceae; genus Hordeum; species Hordeum marinum. Next base: position 568,032,714 of record CM039673.1, on the reverse strand, counting down.
TGGATGTCAAAACAGCGATCCTCAATGGTTTCCTTGAGGAAGAGCTGTATATGATGCAACAAGAAGGTTTTGTCGATCCAGAGAATGCTAACAAAGTTTGCAAACTCCAGCGATCCATTTATGGGCTGGTGCAAGCATCTCGGAGTTGCAATAAGCGCTTTGATGAGGTGATCAAAGTGTTTGGGTTTATACAAGTTTATGGAGATGCTTGAATTTACAAGAAAGTGAATGGGAGCTCTATAGCATTTCTAATATTATATGTGGATGACATATTGCTGATTGGAAACAATATAGAAATGCTGGAAAGCGTGAAGAAATATTTGAACAAGAGTTTTTCAATGAAGGACCTAGGGGAAGTTGCTTTCATATTAGGCATTAAGATCTATAGAGATAGATCGAGACGCTTAATAGCACTTTCACAGAGCACATACCTTGATAAAGTTTTGAAGAAGTTCAAAATGGATCAGTCCAAGAAGGGGTTCTTGCCTGTCTTACAAGGTGTCAAGTTGAGTAAGACTCAATGCCCAGTGACTGCAGAAGATAGAGAAAAGATGAGTGCCATCCCCTATGCTTCAGCCATAGGCTCTATCATGTATGCAATGACTCTGTTCTATTCTGTGACAACACTGGTGCCATTGCTCTGGCCAAGGAACCAAGGTTTCACAAGAGGACCAGACACATAAAGCGACGTTTCAATTCCATCCGCGATTACATTGAGGAGAAGGACATAAATATTTGCAAAGTGCACACGGATCTTAATGTTGCAGACGCATTGACTAAACCTCTTCCAAGGGCTAAACATGATCAACACCAGAACTGCATGGGTGTTCGATTCATTACAATGTCAATCACATAGTGATGTGAACTAGATTATTGACTCTAGTGCAAGTGGGATACTATTGAAAATATGCCCTAGAGGCAATAAATAAACTGTTTATTTATTATATTTCCTTGTTCATGATAATTGTTTATTATCCATGCTATAATTGTATTGATTGGAAACACATTACATGTGTGGATAAGTAGACAACACTTTGTCCCTAGTATGCCTCCAGTAGACTAGCTCATTGATCAAAGATGGTCAAGGTTTCCTAGCCATTGACATGAGATGTCATTTGATAACGGGATCACATTATTAGGAGAATGATGTGATGGACAAGATCCAAACTATAAACGTAGCATATGATCGTCTCAGTTTATTGCTACAGTTTTCTGCATGTCAAGTATATGTTTCTATTACCATGAGATCATGCAACTCACGGACACCGGAGGAGTGCCTTGTGTGTATCAAACATGGCAACGTAACTGGGTGACTATAAAGGTGCATTACAGGTATCTCCGAGGGTGTCTGTTGGGTTGGCATGGATCAAGACTGGGATTTTTTACTCCGTGTGACGGAGAGGTATCTCAGGGCCCACTCGGTAATACAACATCACAATAAGCCTTACAAGCAATGTGACTAAGTGTTAGCCACGGGATCTTGTATTACGGAATGAGTAAAGAGACTTGCCGGTAACGAGGTTGAACTAGGTATACAGATACCCGCGATCGAATCTCGGGCAAGTAACATACCAAGGAACAAAGGGAACATCATACGGGATTAACTGAATCCTTCACATAGAGGTTCGACTGATAAAGATCTTCGTAGAATATATAGGAACAAATATGGGCATCCAGGTCCCGCTATTGGTTATTGACCGTAGAGGTGTCTCGGTCATGTCTACATAGTTCTCGAACCCGCAGGGTCTGCACACTTAAGGTTTGGTGACGTTTCGGTAGTATAGAGTTATGCATGGTAGTGACCGAAGGTTGTTCGGATTCCTGGATGAGATCTCGGAGGTCACGAGGAGCTTCGGAATGTTCCAGAGGTAAAGATTGATATATAGGAAGTCCTGTTTTGGTCGCCGGAAAAGTTTCGGGCCCATCGGTAATGTACCGGGAGTGCCGGTAGTGTACCGGGGGACCATCGGGAGTGGTATTTCGACCCAAGAGGCTACATGGACTGTGGGAGAAGGTTTACCAGCCCTTGGTGGACTGGTGGAAGGCCCACAGGAAGTCTATGCGGCTGGGAAGAAAAAGTCCAAAGAGAAAAGATGAAAAAAGGCAAAAAGGTGGGAATAAGGAAGGAGTCCGAATCCTACTAGGAGTGGGGGAATAGGACTCCTCCCTCCCACCTTCGGCCGAAGCCTAGAGGGCTTGGCCCTTGGGCCAAGCCTCCTCCTCTCTTCCTCTTATATATACTAGAGGTTTTTGGGGTTTTGGCATAGAATTTCTGCCACATGCTGCCCTCTCCACTAGTGCATAGTTTCTCCTCTAGATCGGTTTTCTGCAGTGCTTAGGCGAAGCTCTGCCGAAATAGCTCCACCACCGTCGCCGCAATGTCGTCGCGCTGCCGGAGAACTCGTCTACCTCTCTGCTCCCTCTTGCTGGATCAAGAATGCGGAGATCGTCATCAAGCCATACATGTGCTGAACGTGGAAGTGTCGTCCATTCGGTGCTAGATCGGGACGGATCGTGATTGGATCGCGGGACGCTCAGCGATTTGGATCGCGAAGACAATCGACTGCATCAACCGCGTTTCTTAACGCTTCCTGCTTAGCGATCTACGAGGGTACGTAGATCCACTCTCCCTCTCGTAGATGCTCATCACCCTGGATAGATCTTGCGTGTGCGTAGGATTTTTTTTCCATGCAACGTTCCCCAACACTGCCAACCTCGGCACCCAGGCTATATCCCTTTAATTATTTACTTCACTTAAATTAATTAAGTAGAAGAATTCCTTTATAATATATATATATTAAGTAGAAGAATTCCTTTATAATATATATATATATATATATATATATATATATATATATATTATCATTACCTTTATTTGTTATTATTTTGGCTTGCCTATATTATGTGCACAGGTAATTAACTCCGATCGTGTAGCGTGGTCACCTCGGTGCGGTGACGTCATCGTCTCCCCTCCGTCGACTGAATTGTGTCGTCACCTTGGTGTGTTGCCCCGAGTCGGCATCCCCGTGTCATCACTTCATTAAGTCGGCGTCCTATATGCCGAGTTGCTCGTCACCTCGGCTGGACCGGGGGCTTTGTCATCTCTTTGTCAACCTGCTCCGGGGACTTCTGCTTCACCAGCCGACCAGCTTTGTCATGTTAGTTGGACCCAAGGCTTCGGCTCGCCGCAGCAACCGTGTTGCGTCGCCGTTTCATCATGTCGAGCTCCTCGCGCGGTCACCTCGGGACCGGCTTTGAAGCTGGGACCTTGACCCGCTTTAATCTCAGCAACAGACGCACCGCGACAGAGTTTGTTCTCGCACCGCGACAGCAGACGCAAGATGCTCAAGTTATAAGAGATCAGCCAACTTCAACCACTACGAACAATTAGGTGCTATATCTCCTATTAAATTTGTTTGTGCTTATCAGCCAACTTCGGCTTGCACTATAAAAAACCTTTGTACTCGTAATTTGTACAATTTTGTGTGCAGTTTATCTGTGCTGAGCTGATAGACTCTGATCCGCATTGACGTCATGATGGTGTCAATTCTACTTATGCTGCAGAGAGGCCATATTTGTTTTATTATTCATACTCCGCGTAAATTGATCATGCAAAAAATATTATTATTATCTCCTGTGTGCACTCCATTATGTGTGCCGGTAAAGGATTTAGATCGGATGGCCTTGTCACCCCGGCGTAACAACGTTGTTGTCCCGCCTCCGTTGACCAAATTCTGTTGTCACTCTTGTGCGAATTCGAGTGACCCTACAAATTCAGATTTTATCACCTCGCCGCACCGACGTCATGTGTCGACATCGGCATTGTGCGAGGCCGCATCTCTTCTAAATAATTTATTTCACATAAATAATTTTGTATTTATTTTATTTTATTATTGTTATTTGGCTTGTGATGCTTCATGTGTGTAGGCAATCGACTTCAGTTGTGTTACGCGGTCACCTTGGCGTGCCGACATCGTCGTCCTGCCTCCATCAACCAAATTGTGTCGTTGACATTGTCGACTCACATGGGGGCTTTGCAGTCACGCTGCCGCACTACTATGTCTCCTCGGCTGGACCTGGGGCTTCGCCTCGCCGCAGCAACCGTGTTGCATTGCCACTTTTCGATCCGAGCTTTTCGCTCGATTACCTCGGTGTTAGGGGATGAGACCTCGGCCAAGCCGACTACATCTCCGTCCCGCCACAACCCCGGACCACGCCGACACATTTACCAGCTAAGTCGCTTTCATGCTCAGCTCTTTTCCATTTTTAATTTTGATCGGTTCAACCAAGCGTTATGTTTTATCTCAAAACAAAAGATTTCTTTGTTAAAAACGTTGTTTGTTCAAAAAACAACTCTCTTTTCCCATGTTAACTGGGGGCTCTTAAATTATACGAGTCATTTTATAATAAATGTGTTTTCTTCTTGGTTGTTATAAAGTCTTTATCTACTACATCTTTTTCCAACGCGAGTGTGTGGTCAATAGCCAGATAGTCTGGTTTCTTTCTAAAGTCGCTCGAGTTTAGTTCGCTAAACAGGCATCGGAAAAACACTCCGCCTTCGGGATATGGAGGTTGAAACTAAAGGTTGACCCGCTTGGAGTCCGGAGATTGGATGTATCATGTTAAAACACGACTGAAACACAAATCAAATTTTAGACCAATTTTGGATTGGCACAATTTTCTTTTGTCTAAACATAAAATTTCTTACATAAGTTTTTTTTATACTTCCAATCATAACTCTTGCAGTACAGCGCCAGATGCATTTCACGCATCGGTGGTATTAAAGGGTGTCTATGGTTAGCACCAAACCCACCAAACACCGAGGTACTCCATGCAGTCCTCGGCAAAATGTTCTCAGTATTTCGTATTTATATGCATTGATTTCGAGTTGTGCCTTTGGTTTATAGCTGGATTGCCCGACTCCTGTGCTTACCCCTTACATTTCCACTTTGTTCGGCTAAGGGGTAAAGGAAGAACCACTGTGATTGTCACTTCCAGTTTAATTGGTTAAGTGCCTCAGTTGGAGAAAGCTGAAAGCTGACTGTCACAGCAAGCGTAAATCGGTTAGCAAACCGCAGACGGTGTTCAACCAAATATAGCCGATCAAGGTTATCCGAATAAAACGAAGGGCCTTTCTTTTTTGAAAAGGTCAAGTTATAGGTGGTTCTACCTCGCATAATCCGAGGAGTTGACGTATACCGGGGGCTATTGAGTTGTCCCCAAACATATGCTCCTTTACTAAGTTATAAAGCTCGAATATCCGATTGCCTCGTTTCCGCTAACACAACCGCCTCCGGGCACCGAGACATCAGCTAAGTGTTGTCTTATTACTGTGGAAACACCCCGCGTAGCATCTACAAAGGGGTAGAAGCCAACGATGGGCCACTCTCAAATGATAAACGGTCCCAAAGGAGTCAAAAATAGCATATAGCATTAAAGAATTATATTCAATATGCGAGTGATGCCTTCCATAATCATCGTTACAAAGCCATAAATATGCATCAATTTGACCTAAGATTTTAGCCAAGCTGGATTGCCTGCCTCTTGTGCTTACCCCCTACGTTCTCGATTGTTTGGCTAGGAGGTAAAGGGAGCACCTCTTTGATTGTTACTTCCGGTTCATCCGAGTTAGTACCTCAGATTGGGCGAAGCCGAAAGCTAGACATCTTAAGAATATAATTGATCGGCAATGACGGAAGTGAAAATTCCGGTTCATTAAACGACCACGGAGTTCGGGAACATTCCCCGAACTAAATCCTCAATATTTTCCTTCCACATTGATCGAAGTTCAGGTTTCACGATCATGGTCAACATGATATCCTGGAAAAAGGAATTTATAAAGGAACTATTTTTTTAGAAGATGTTTCTTAAGTTAAATAAGTAATATAACATATCTTTCCGCGTACCTTTGTGTTTAAAACCGTATGGCCAGATTGCCTTGTTTGTCGTAAATCTTTGCCCTTATAAAGGCTTTATAAAGTAGGGCAAACACTCCTCGGCTAGTAGCTGAGGAGGTTGAAGTCAATGGTCAATCAACAAAGTCTTGTACAATGCGGATCCGAGTATTAATGATGTAAAGTACTTGGATACATAGAATCATTACATATAAATTGTGTCAAACGTAGCAAAGTTTATGTCAAACAAATATTGATCCTTCATTCGACCACGCGTGCCTATATTAAGGCTCGGGTGCTACTGCATTACCTATTCCATGCAGCAAATTCAAACTGCAATATGATTTCCGACAAAATTCGATCCTTAGGATGGTCAGCCGCACCCAACCCGAGTCTCAGAAACCACTATGTACCGCGTTTACAACCCTAACGTATGCCGTCGAGCAAGAACATGATCCTCAGGTCGATTTTGCAAATCGACCTAAGTCTCAGGTGCTATTAGGATCAGTGGTTTTATTTTGATTTTTTTCCTTCAGGTGCATCTCGGGTTATAGACCGACACACACCTTGAGGGCTACTGGCTATATATCTCGGCAGAGATTAAATTACAGCGATCAGAAATAATTTTCACAAAAAATCAGCCCGCTACCGAGGTGGTGCACTATTTCTGAAGCGGTCCGGTGTAATGCTCGAATGCAGGTGCTTAGCTTAGTAGAGGGCATTGCTGGCATTAAGCTCGGCTGAACTCGTTCAACCTTTTCAAAGACCAAAGTAATATATGATACCTCGGGCGCTGACCAGCATTAGAGCTCGGCTGCAAAAAATACCTCGAAAGCAGTATATCATAAAGCTCGGGTGCAAGTGGCTGGCTCCGTAGAGAGCATTTCCGACAATAAGCTCGGATGAAATCCTTCAATTATTTAAGGTCCAAGGTAGTTTATGATACCTCGAACGCTAATCGTCATTGAAGCTCAGATGCAGTCCGGCGTTAGAGCTTGGAGGCAGTCCGACATAAAGCTCAAGATCGGAGACACCTCGGAAGCAGTGGGGCATAAAGCTCGGATGCGAATGGTTGGCTCCATAAAAGATTATTTCTGGCATTAATCTCGCATAAACTCCTTCAACTATTTCAAGACCGAGGTAATCTATGACACCTCATATGCAGTTCCTTGTTGGAGCTCGGTTGCAAAAAGACACCTCTGGTACAGTTCGGCGCTGGAGTTCGGACGCAAGAGGATACCGCCGCACAGGAAACACTTCAAACCTAAGGTGTGGCATAAAGAATAACAAGCCATTGATAAGGGCCGAGAACTTAAAGGGGCTCCTCGGATGCCCGGCGTGTGAACTCTTCGGATACACCTCGGCGATCCTCAAGATTGGAGATCAGAAGATTTGTTGAGCCAATTTTCAAGACCGACGGCGGAAGACAAAGAATAGTTCAGAAGAACCGAGGAGCATCCCCAACTTGAAGACCACTTCAGGGGGCTAATGATGGTGTCTTGGACTAGGGGATACTCACCACGTCGTCTCTCGACCAATGGGTCGGTCCGAGGGCCCCCAAGGTGATTCACTAATGGGCCACTTTGGGCAGCCCATGATGCATACAAGGGAGATTCCACAAGACTTGGCACACAAGACCAGGACTCCTCTAAATCCTACTCCTCTAAATCCTAGGCCTACGGTACATTATATAAACCGAGGTCAGGCTAGTCGATAAAGAATCTCATATTCATTACTACAATCTCGTGGTAGATATCCGTACTATGTACTATCCCCATATCAATACGATGAAAAGCAGGACGTAGTGTATTATTTCCTTGAGAGAGCTCGAACCTGGGTAAAATTTTGTGTCCATGTTACCATCGCTCCAAGACACCTATCTTAGGACCCCTACTACGAGATATGCCGAATTCAAAACTGACACATAGCATGGAAATATGTCTCCGGGAAGCCTCTGGTCAGTCCTGACGCGGGGAAGCTTCTGCCAATGCAAATGCGCAACTTGCATGAGTGGTATCTGAGAGAAATAAAGATCGGGCGAGAGAGCCTCTTGGTGAAAGTCAAGCCAGACCATTAGTACCATGGTAAAGATTTGTGGATTAAAAATGAAGAATTTTTCCAGTTATTCAATCAAGACGCACTCGACAAATCTCTCGTCAGTTCCTATTGTCTGTAAGTGATTTATTTCTATAATTTAAGTCTCTAGCTTAGCTCATTCAGTATCTGTAATTATCCTCGCTATATTCTTTTGTGTGGTATTATGCAGAATCAAGATTTTTGAATTGAATAGAGATGGAGTCCATGGCATTGGGTTCATTGACCCAAATACCGTTAATGAAGAGGTGTTAACTAAGTTTAAAAAAGACACAGAGGAAAGCTTGCTAATGTTTTTGAAGAGCCTATATACAAACCAGAAATACTACTTCCTTACAACTTTAGATGAGTGTTAATATCTAGTACTACAAATTATATTTTTTTGCTTACTCGTTGTTAAGTGTGTAGTTGAATGCACAATGCATGTCCGCTTATACAAATGTGTGCGCAGATACCACTGGATGCGCAGGTACCACTGGATTCTGCTAATCACTAGAGTTAACGAGGGAATTGTTGAAGTAGACTCACTAAGTAAAGACTCTAATGACTAATCACTAGAGTTAACCAGGAAACCTTTGAAATACTAGACTCGCTGCTAAGTAATGACTCTAATAAATACAAAAACATGTATTTGATGCTTGACAGGTAATTTCAATTATTATCGCACTATGTCGACCTCCTTAGTTCATTTCCTGATATCAAGTAATTAATAAATTCTTTATTCATTTTCTTTACCGGACAGGGTTTGAAAAATGTCCGCCAAAGAGATTGTCGGTGAATGGAAACAAGAGCTGAGATGGCGACGGTCCAAGGTAATTAAGTAGTACTAGCTATGTCCGCGCATCTCTTTAATTCTAGTTTCAATACCATTATCATGCTTGATTATTATCTGATTGAATTATATTCTCATAAAGTGTATGCAGCAGAAACAAGAGACTAATTTATGTGCATACTACGTTTGTGAAAACATTTGCTTTATGACCGAAAGGAGCAGAAAAAAAAGACATATTTAGATACGTAAACATTATTCACAATTTTTTTATCATGATCTAATATATACACACAACTAATATTTTTACATTGATCTCTTTTTTTTAAAATGCTGAAGATGCAACAAAGCCACGTAGCTCGATCCGGATGTTTGAAGGTCAGTGTGTAGGAGATGCTCTAAGGTCTCTTTGGCATAACTTGGCAACAAGGCCACGTAGCCGAGTGTATAGCGGCCGTCTTTTTAACCGTTCTCGGAGAATTATTGGCTCGGTGCCTTTGTTTTCCCTCTTCCGGGCCTCGTCCTCTTTCTCTGCTCACGCTGCTCACTCCTAGTCACGTACGGACGCACGCCTCCAACAACCACGGCAATGGATTCGCTGTGCCTCCAGCCGTCGTTGCTCCTCTCCATCCCCGCTCACCGGCAAGGCAAGTACCTCAGCCAGCCCTGGTTCGATCATATCTTTGTGCTCCGTGTGAGCGCGCTAGTAATTTTCTTCTAAATGAAATCAAATCCAAAAAGCGGGTGGGTTGTCGATGGGAAACTGTAGCCATAGTAGTGCTTGAATTGGACCTAATGGGGTGTTAACTGTTTAGGTTTAGACGTTTAAGTTCTTGCTTGCATAGTTCTATTTTTGACTGATCAAGAATTTAAATACCCATAATTTACAAGATAATTCCAATATATAGCATCGATGTGTACCGTTGAGTTCTGGAGTGTTAGACGTACTTTTGAGATGTTGATTTTTCCAGATCATTTCCTGCCATCACTTTGTCCTCTCCAGAAAAAGGCAAAAAGGCAAACTTCCTTGTCCAGCCAACGGGGCCAAGGCCGCCCTACCTTGGATTGCTGTAAGAATTTCTTGGGGTGGAAATGTTCCTACCAAAGAATATCACATCGATCGCTAAATAATGCTTCGATGCAACCACTGTGGTCTGAACCTGAGGCAAATAAGTCTGCAAGCATCTGGAAGGCAATATCAACTTCTCTGGATGCGTTTTACAGGTTTTCGCGGCCACATACTGTCATAGGAACAGTTAAGTTATGCTTTCATGTTGTTTCATGTACATAAATCGCCAGAGAAGGAGATTTTCAATGAAGCTAGAAAGTTGGAGATGTGGTTTCCTTTTGCTCTCGCCCAGATCTAAGAGACATTTTGTTTGTTTATTTAGACAGGCACTGAGCATAGTCTCAGTTTCACTACTAGCTGTCGAGGGCTTGTCAGATATTTCTCCTTTGTTCCTCACTGGTTTGCTGGAGGTACAACTTGGAACAGCAATTGTCATTCTATCAAGAAACATCGTTATATAATACTGCACTTGACTCTTGTCTTGTGTAGGCAGTGGTGTCCGCCCTTTTCATGAACATTTATATTGTTGGGCTGAATCAGTTGTCTGATATTGATATAGATAAGGTAGTTTAAATCAGTGTGATCTAAAATATTTATATGAAAATTTGTATGATCTTTGTTATGAACCTTTTGGGATCTCACACGTTGGTGACTACCAGGTTAACAAGCCAACTCTTCCGCTAGCATCTGGGGAATACTCTCCTGAAACCGGGGTGGCAATACTAACAACCTTTGCTGTTATGGTAACTTAACTCCTATTTTTAGCAGATAAATTATTTGTAGCTTACTTAGTTTAAACATTTCTTTAAGTATTAGATTTTATAATTTATAACTAATACTGCTCTGAGGCAATGATATTAAGTGACACAATGGGGAAACAAGTTCTAACATAAAGACTTCAGAACTATATGGCTAAGAATGGCACTACAGCTGTACTCGAACCTCCATTTGTCCTGCAATCTATTGTATGATTGCAGTTCTCCGGTTTCTATCTACTACTCCCTCCGTCCCATAATATAAGAGCGTTTTTTGCATTAGTATAGTGCAAAAAACGCACTTATATTATGGGACGGAGAGAGTAATTACTATCCAAAGTCTGCTAATAGTTGGTCTACTTAGGCTGTCTGCTGAGAGTTGTGTAAGACTAATTCTGGAGGTGTGTTGTGTGTGCATTGCAGAGCTTTGCCGTTGGATTTGTTGTTGGATCACAGCCTCTGTTATGGGCTCTTTTTATTAGCTTTGTTCTTGGAACGGCTTATTCAATCGATGTAAGAATTCATGTATCTATGATCATCCGTTTGTCATCTGTTTAACTTTAGCCTTATGTAAATTTTAATTTCCCACTTCCCCCTGTGATGGTGTTTTTGCCTCTGGAAATACTAAACTTTAATAGGACATTAGGCCAGCTGTTTCTCAATCTCTAGCTCTCACTAAGAAAACAACATTTAGTGAACCTAGTTTTCAGTGCATAATGGCAAACAAGATGAAATGTTTATCCAACATTATTTTTTGGCTTTCACATACATGAAAGGCGTGGAGGCCAAGTTTACGTGACCTGCAGGTTAGTGTGCAAAATCAATACATATGAACAGCTTGATATGCGGAAGGCTCGAATTTTATAGGCTAAAAGGAGGCCTTAAAAAAAGTATGTGGTAAATCAAGGTTAGAGATAAAAGATGACATTGTTTGAACTGCAGAGTAATGACTCCTAAATTTTGATACCCTAAAAATTATTGTGAACTCATTTTCTCTTACATATGTTTCTACTCCTTTTTTCTGTTTTTGTTACTAACACCACCATATTTGTGTGCTATGGAAATTAATGAAACACCTAGTTAATGGGAGTGGGTAATCATAAGTTTGTATTCTACAGCTGCCATATTTTCGATGGAAGAGATCTGCTGTTGTTGCAGCACTCTGCATAGTAGCAGTACGGGCAGTGATTGTTCAACTGGCATTTTTTCTCCACATTCAGGCAAGTCTTCTGATGACATATTTGTGAGAAGTAATGGTGTTTACAACTAAAATAGTAATACTTCGTCCGATGCATATTAATTGACGCTGGTTTAGTACAACTTTGTACTAAAGTTGTACTAAACCAGCGCCAATTAATATGGATCGGAGGGAGTAGCAGTTTCTTCTTATTAGTTTTACAAACATCACATGATAACTGACCTTTGATTCATGATCTATTAGACATTTGTCCTCAAAAGACCAATGGCCATTTCAAGGCCACTGATATTTGCAACTACATTCATGACCTTCTTCTCAGTTGTAATAGCATTATTCAAGGTAACAATATCTTGTTTATGTAATGTCCAAATATTGAGTGTGATTTGATCATTTATTAGTTACAATGCCGCTAAATATTTATGTAGCATAAATCTAATTTCATGCCATAATAATTTTCTAACGGTCCGCTCATTTTTTTGTAATTTTTTGGTCATAATATTACCGTATACAAATGATACTTGTTGTAGGATATACCTGACATTGACGGGGACCGCATATTTGGAATTAAATCATTCAGTGTCCGGTTAGGCCAAAAGAAGGTTAGTGATAAAAAAAGAGGTCAAATTTGCTATACTGATTCAAAGTATCGATGCTGATTTAAACGCCCATGCAGGTTTTCTGGATCTGTGTTGATCTACTTGAGATGGCATATGGTGTTGCAATGTTGATGGGAGCTACTTCTTCCTGTTTGTGGAGCAAATATGCAACTGTATATTTTTTGTACATTTCAGCAGTGATACCTTGTTATTCATCTTTCCAAACTACTTCCTCCGTCCCAAAATAAGTGTCGATGGACTAGTACAAAATTTGTACTAGTTTAGTACAAAATCTGCGACACTTATTTTGAAACGAAGGGAGTAATAAATACAGGTACTGAACTGACTTATGTAGAAGGTCTGTCATTTTCTTTATGCTGAGGAATTATTTGGAAATAAATTTCAAATGGTACTGAGCCATACCATGTTTTGGGTAACAGAAAATTGGTCTAAACTTTTGTGTTATTTTTTCTTACACTATGAGCTAACTGTTTTTAATGGTTAAGTTTATGGCTTACCCGAAATGGAACACCGATGATTACAAGGACTTACCTGCTATTGACTGGTATTAACTTTTTTTAGTTTTGTTATGACGGTTTAATTGTATATGTATGGGTTTTGCAGGTTGTCAGCCATGTAGTCCTTTCTGCAATCCTATGGAAGTGCGCCCGATCAGTTGACTTGACAAGTAAATCTGCAATAACATCCTTCTATATGTTCATCTGGAAGGTAACTGATAACTTCATTGTTGGTTCCTGATCTTTATACTGGCTAGTTCAATTAGTGTGCCTTCTAGTTGATTGCTGACATGTATTCCTCACATGACTCTGCAGCTGTTCTACGCGGAGTACCTGATTATTCCACTAGTCAGATGAGGGCAACATCCTCCAGGGATTGAGAAGGTTCGGTGCGAGGACAGTATACAAACAAATTCGTTTGAAATTAGGAACCTTAGATATGGCAAAGGAGAGTGTATAGTTCAAACAAGACTGGCTGAGCTTGCTTCTCTGTTATTTGAAATTCGAACAGGTGAGTGTTATGCACAATGCCAAACTGTAGCAACTTATCCCTAAAACAATTAATGCTACTTATTGTGAATTTTTGATCAGTCTTGTGAAGGACTCTACGGCCCTCTGATGTGTTTGCCTGAAAAAGAATAGAAAAGATAAACAGATTGACATGCTTACAAAGTTACAATTCATGAACATCTTTACTAAAATTTAATGAATATTTCTGAAAATTCATGACCATTAAGCATGCCGAAGAAGCCCCACATTGACCGATCTAAAACTGTACAATCTCAATAGTATGGTGTTTTTAAAAGGTTTTCTATTTTTTTAAATGTATTCATATTTTTTAAACATTATTGTTTTAAAAAAATCATAACATTTAATTTCTTTAATATATCCAATATTATTTCGAAATTTTAAAATTATTCATGAGCCTAAAAATGCCTACTAATTTTAATAAATACATTCTCATATTAAAAGGTGTTAACGACATTTAAAAAATATCCACAGTTTCTAATATGTGCTCTTAAATTTTCAAAAATATTCACGAAATATCTGTAAAATATTCATGAAATTTTAGTAAAATATTCAAGAATTTTAAAATCTACTCACGAATTTTAAAGCATGTTCACAAAAAAAAATTAAGAAAGAAAAGTGAAAAATTAAAAGAAAGAACCTATGAGCTAGTATAAAATTGCGGAAGGAACCACACCTAACCTGCTACTCTACGCAAAAACCGGTCTACCCACGCTACCTGGAAAACCCTACGTACGAAAACTAGTCGTCAAGTAGTGCCACTCGGTTGAGGCCAACACCAAGCATACACCCACTAAGCGACATATAGCATTTCTACTCATTTTGCAAATAGTGCACCCAACCCCCCTAGATGCTTTTAGAATTTTCAGAAAAATGCGAACGAAATTACATGACATGATATAGATGATACAAACATTTAACATGTCACATGATTTTAAATCATTATTTGAAACATATAGCGAAGGAAACAAAAACGACAAATTTGTTATCAATATCATTAATGGGCCAATTTAGAGCCCATTTTACATCCAACCACGAGACCATAGTTCAACAAAGTTCTTAGACAAATATTACACAAATTCAGAACATGCAACAACAAAATTCAGTACTTGGCATGGCACTAGTAGTCAAGTACCCTCATGGTATTAGGTTTCCTCTTCCTCTTACTAATTACTTGGTCATTTGATCCATTGGCAACTCTTGGTGCGTTGAAACCCCCTCTTGCATTTCTTGCTGCCTTTTCTCTGGTTCTTTTTGAAAATGAACCAAGTACCCTCAAGGCATGTGTAAATTGTTTTCATCTTTGGACATCCGAGGAACTCATGGCAAAAAAAAGAATTTTCGCTCACAAAAAATAGCCACATTGTTTTTCTGGCTAGAGCTCGTCGGATGTCATTTAAAAAAATTGTAAGCACGTAGAGCACGTAAGTATCTTAGCTGCTAAAAAAATTGATATTTTCTATTTTATTTGCTATTTTTCGAATTTACTATTCATCGGGAGTAAAAAAAACATGAGCTTGTTGAGTGTCCAAATACCACGAAAATTGGCACACACCTTGCGCATGTAAGCATATAATTTGACAAAAAGATCAGATTTTTTTCTGAATTTACTGTTTATCCGGTCAAACCCAGTCAAAGTCTGGGTGGTCAAACCCGGTCAAAGTGGTCAAGTTCTGCTTTTGGACAAAACTTACCCAGTTTTGAGGCTTGAAGGACCAAATGTACGTACCAAAAAATCTTGAGAGACCAAGTCTATACTTTTAGAGAACTTGAGGGATCGTTGGTAACAACAGCAAAAGCCAAAATAAACATAGCGCTAGTTTAAGTTCTCCATTGAATTGAGGAGAAGGTACCATTTTCTGCCTGTAAACATAAACTAGTTTTATGTCAGAGAGAAAGAGCACGACATTGCTCTGTAAACAGATCAAATTGTGACGCTCTGCTCCTAGGTATACAGTCACAGAAAAAAGACTGCAATATCATCAGTGACATTAGAGCGTCAGTGATGTACTGATCTGGGTAACACCAGTGACACGTAAACTAAACATGGTACTAGTTCAAGTTAAACTTTCTTTTCTGGAGACATGAACTAGTTTTACAACAAAGAAAAATACACAGAGAGAGAGAGGCCAGAACGTTGCCCTAGAAGCTGATCAAGATACGCTCTGCTTTTTCTCAAAAACAAGAAAATATATGCTCTGCTTTAAGTTCTACTCCGTATGTGTTCACATTGAGGATTGAATAGATAAATTTCCTTCTGTGCCTGGCTTGAAACAGGGAGAGCGACTAACACCATAAAATTTGTTCATGGAGGATCAAAAGATGATGATCAATCACGGACTTGCCGCCTCCATCAGGTGCGCCGGTGGACTTGCAGCAGGAAGTGCGTGACGGCAGAGGGGGCAGACGTAGCTGACCTTGAGCCACTCAGAGATGCAACCCTGGTGGAAGTAGTGGTCACACGGCATCGTCGTGACCTTGTCGTCCACCTCGAAATCCTCGAGGCAGACGGCGCACTCCGTGTGCTGCAGGCGGGCGCCGGCCGGCGCGCCCGTTGTCTCCGGCAGCTGCAGGACGGCGTCGCGCGAAGCCGGGACTAGCAAACCCGGCCAGAACCGCTCCTCCTCCGCCTCATGGAGGCTCTGCTGGCGGGCCTCATGTTGCCTTTGCAACATGTCGAGTTCTTGGTCGATCAACGGCAACCGGCCTTGCATCCAATCCCGTACACCTCGCGCAAGGAGTTCCTGCCCGTCGGTCGGCTCCCGATCTTCGACGACCTGGTAGATGATAGGAATTCTCGTCCTCGTCGGCACCCTAATTCGCTCCATCTCCCACAGCAGCAGCCTTGGAGCAGAGAGACGGGGTCGGCGACGGAGATACGGCCGCTGGAGATGGAGGACGTGCGTGCGTGCGTGCGTACGCGTGAGAGATGGAAATTATCGAACCAAAGACAAACTATATGTAGCCAGCCAACGTTGCGATTGCCTTACGGATCCGATGAGATGGGATTCTGAATTCGACTGGTGGACAAGTCCGCTAGGGCCGGCCGGCTGGTAATCGGATCGATCCACTAGTCGAACCAGCAGGCTGGGGCGGCGCCCGAGGGGTTCCTTGCCCAGCGCAGGAGAGGGGATCCCCAAAATCTTGGATACCGGGGGGCATGGCACCGAACTCACTCGTTCGGGACGAGATGCGGCCCAGCGCGAATGCTCTCCCCCCGGACCTACAGGCCTTTTGCTGAGAAATGAAAACGAAAAACAAAACCAAATTTAAGCTATTTATATATACCTACTAGTAAAGAAAATATGTATTTTTGGTTGTCATGCTATTTATATATACCTACTAGTAAAGAAAATATGTATTCTTGGTCTGTCATGCTATTTTTTATAAAAAGAAACCTGCTGTTTCTGACATTAAACCAACAGTGCATATCAAATGTTTTTCTTTAAATACTCGTATCTTTTAAACCGTAACTCCAAATTTAACATGTTATACATGGAATTTGATTAGAAAAATACGATGCTATTTTATCTGCTAACCATTTCAATAAAATACTATCAAGGGTGCAATCTTAATCAATAATGCATTATCCGTCTTTCTTTCATATCGTTACTGATCCGAATTGGGGATGAACACCTCAATAAAATTAGGATTGAAGACAGAATTGAAGGTAAATTTCATAGAGGCATCCAATAAATAAGGACATGCATGACAAGAAGTAAAAGAAGGACTCAATAAAGATGGGAAGCCCGCTATAAAAGAAATAAAAGAGCAAATGGATAGGAGATCCGATAAAGATGACATGTTGTGCTATTTCTCCTACATATAAGAAAAAGGTGAGGCATGCATGAGAAAAAGTAAAAAGGAGGCATGGATGTCAAAAAAATAAAATAAAGACATGTTTGACAAGATATGAATAGTGATGAAACATGGACCAATACCTATGACATGTATGGCAATAAATAGTGATGAAATAGGGGCGCAAGTACCTGCATCCACAGAAGACCATACAAAAATGTTCTCGCAGCGCGAATGCTCTCCCCCGGCCCACATGCCTTTTGCTGATAAATAGTAAAAACGAAAAACAAAACCCAAATTAAGCTATGACTAATAAAGCCAATCCAAGTTTTTGCCATGCTATGAAGAAACATTGCCATTGTTAAAAAATGGAAAATAAATTGGCGTGGTTCAAATGAAAAAAAATGCCCGAATGCACGGAAAAATTGCCATGGTCTTTTGCCATGCTATGAAAAGAATTCACATGGTTTTCAAATGGTGTAAAAAAGAAGAAGTCATGTTCATTTGCATCTATATATAGTGGCAAAAAAATGTGCATTAATTTTTTGTACGGTACTTTTAATATATGCATGAAGATACAAAGGAATGTTTACTAAAAAAATCATCATGTAGAAAACAAAAATAGTGTAAATGTTTTGGTAGTAATTTCCATGTTTCTTAAAGTAATTTACTGCAAATTTGTCATGAAGCGATACGAAGATTTATCTCATCTCTTTGATTAGGACCAGCGGATGTCAACAAATTTGTCATGAAGCACCAAGTTCACTCGGCGAGACCGAACTAAACTACTCGGAAATTCTGGACAGGATATGAAAAGTACAGAAGGTTGGCAACATTCACTCGAGACCGAACGAAACCACTCGGAAGCTCCGAATGGATTGGAAAAGTTACACAAGATTGAAAACATTGAACGGTGATCAACTTCACATTAGATTCATATAGTCGATGTTCACATGTAGAAATATATAATTACTACCGCCAATATAGTGAAGATGATGATTCCCACGATAAGAGAAACGTTGGTGATAATGAAGGCTTCGATTTCCCCCTCTTGGAGGGAAGTTTTCATGTTGACTTAGAGGACGACCATGTACGCCTGGGCTTGGTTAATGGAAATAGGGATGGGCCTTAGTAGAAAAAACTGACCCAATGGAAAAAACAAAAAAGAAAGAAGTAAAAGAGTTATGGGCTTTGAAAGAAATACTACTCAATTAGTGATTTCGATAACCGACGCCTACAACATCCAAATAAGATTTGTCATTCGTTCCCATTATCTTTTGTCCGACCACATCCCTGAGGTGAAATGAATCTAAGAGGATGCAACACTTGCATCCGGCCCATCCTAGTGCACGATCTGATCTGTCTATCATTTCGTTTCATGTTTTTATATCCCAAAATAATTACCCCTCACCTAACCAAAATCTAAAAGTAATTTTCACAAGATCTTTCTTTGTAGGGGAAATATGTTGGAAAAATATATTTAATGTACGCAGGTATATTCCTAACATAGCATGAAAAAAATCATGCAAAGAGATAAATTAAATACAAAAATTGACATACTTAATCTATACGTTTTCTGTTCGAAACTAACACACCTATTCAAAAGCAGCTCTATAACCCTCTAAAAGAAGCAGCTCTATAATTGCATCGAATATATAGACGGATGCGGCAATATTGGGGTGCTGTATTTGAGGGTACATTTTGCAAACGTTTTCTTTATAAAGACAATATATCAACATCAAGTGGATATTGGTTACACCAAGGTCTCAGCAGCAATAAAATGTTAAGGACAAGAATGAACACGACCATAGTATTAGAAAAACAAAGGGCATGCTCCCGAAATGTCATGGTGAAGTTATCAACGGTTAGGCACAAGCGACGGGACAACAACACCTAGCATGACCATTGGCAACACATAGACTGCTATAAAAGGTGTGATTCCTCTGAAGGGTAGAACGCACAGGGGCCGCCATCGCTGGAAGCAACCTCAATGTGGTTGCACTGGAACCTCTAAGCTACTCCCTTTGTTCTAGTTTATAACACATTCACACCTTTTAAAGATTAACTTTGACCTTAATTTATTTATTTTGGCAGCAAAATTTTGACCATGAGTTAGACCAATATTATATAGGTTACTATATAATTGCATGTGCGTTGTAACGAAAGCACAAATAATCTAATAGGTTAGCCTGTGATTTACAAACCCGTACTGTGTTAAAAATAGGATTTTATTTGGTAAACCTTATTTTGTAAGTATTTATGTCTTACTAAAGAAAACATGATTTTATCTAGTAAGTCACTAGGACACGAGGCAGATTACGTAGTTTTTAGAAGAAAACAGAGGAAAAGACCAAGGATAGGAGAACAAAAATCAATACAGGGAGAGGAAGGGGACAGAGAGGGGGGGGGGGTATTTAAATTTGCATGAAGGACAACTAAACAAAAGAAAGTTACACTTTTATTAGGCGGCAAAGATAAGGTATACAAATTACACCAACCTAAAATAAGCATCGTTCTTCGTATACTACAATATTTCATGTGTCTTCTTTGGTTAAAATTTATTTATTTTAAAATTTAATTAATTATATTCTCAAAACATACTAATTTATACTTTTATGTGTCATTTTCTTATTTTTGACATTTTCGTCATGTATCGCTCGCCCCGGCCCTTATGGATCACGGGAGCTATATCTTGCTTATAGAAGATGATAACTCCCATCATCTGAAGTATGGCCCTTTTGGATCACGGGAGCAATATCTCACTTATAGAAGATCACAGCTCCCCTCATCTGAAGAATGGCGCGTCCGGTCTGGACATCAGTTTAGCAATGCGTTCATTTTTGGAGCTCCTATGTTACGCTAATTGCGTCAAAGTGTTGACGTTTCGCACATGCGTGGCAAACCTAGGCTGGCCAATTTGGCATTCGTGACATGAGAAAACGTGAAAAAAGCAATTCGCTGGTGCCTGGATTCGAACCGGTGACCTAATGGTCTTGCGCGCGCTAAGCTAGCCGTTGTGGCCAAATAGATCTTGTGCTAAATGTGCAGCGCAACAATAAAATAAACAACAACGAGAACGATAAAAGGTAAAGTTTGCTAATAAATCCCAAAATTGAAAACATTATTCAAAATTACGAACAATTAAGTAACAAACACAAACATTAAAAAAATAAACATTGAAAAAAAGAAAAATATCTCAAAATTGCAAACAATTATTTCAAAACTCTTACAATTTATCAATTTGCGAATAGAAATTTAAAATCAGAACATATTTTAAATTTATCAAAAAAATTGTAAGGCTAGAACTTTATTTGAAACCCCAAATATATTTTAAATTTGTGAACCAAAATAGAAATGCGACCATTTTTTGAATTTCAGAACAAATTTTTAAAACATGAACAAAGTTCCAATTACTGAACGAAATTTCAAAATTTTGAATATTTTCTGAAGTTCCTGAACATTTTTCGAATATGCAAGAAAATTTTTAAAACATGGATTTTTTCTGAATATATGAACAGAAATTTGAATATTAGAACATTTGTAAATTCCCCAAAAAATAATACTTTGTGAACAAAAATTATAACACAAACATTTTAAAATTTCCAGAAATTTGTTGAAAACAAAATAACTTGAAAACTAAATGGAAAAAGAAAAAGAGAAACAAAAACGAAAAATAAAAAGAAAATAAAAACGAAAAAAGGGAAGAAACTTAAAAGAAAAAAGAAACTAAAAATCCGGTTCAGGATCCTTCTAGAAGTTTCCCAACAGCTGAAAATCGTCTGGAACCTTCCAGAAGGTTCTCAAAGCCAGGATTGGTGGGACGGACGAATATCTTCTAAACGGGCCGGCCCTTCTTGATCGATCTAGTCGATGGCGTGGGCGGCGGCACGACATTTTGACACAGAATGCTTGCAATAGGATTTTCCTTCATTTTTCCCACTCTGTGCTTTTTTCAGCTATGTCAATGTTTGGGCTGGTTTTTTCTGTGTTGTTTTCTCACTATTTGGGGTCAGTTTTTTTCCTTGTTTTCATTTTTGATTTTTCTATTCGTTTTTAATTTCTTCACAGGGTTTCTTTCCTTTTCCTTTTTCTTTTTTATACATGTTTTTTGACCCGGTTTTTCCTTTTTCTTCTTTTTTAAATGTTGGTTTTCTTTGTTTATTTCTCATTTTCTTCACATTACTTTGTTTCTTTGTTCGTTTTCCTTGTTTTTCTTCCTTTCTTATTTTCTTCAGTTTTCTTTGTTTCTTTCTTGTTTTTTATCTGTTTTTTTTCTTTCTTTCTTTCCTGATTTTCACTGTACCCAATATGCAATGTATATTTTGTATAAAATGTAATATTTCTTAATACATAAGAAACATGTTTCAGATACACAGCTAAGCTTTTTAATGGAAACCAACATTTTTTTCACATACACTGTACATTTTTTGTATACATCAGAAATATTTTCAGATATAAATTATTATAATTTTTTTAATAGATAATAGAATTTTTGAATTCATTATTCTAAGTATGTTGTATATTTTTTATATACATCAGGATATTTTATTTATACAATACATGATAAACATCGTCAACATTTTCTCATACACATTGTATATTTTTGTATACATTTTTTGTATGCCGGAATTTGTTTTTTCTACATGGATTTACCTTTTTTGAAATGCTTGGTTAACGTTTATTAAATACATGATCAACTTTTTTTTCATTTTCTCATGTTGCCTTTGCAACATGTCGAGTTCTTGGTCGATCAACGGCAACCGGCCTTGCATCCAATCCCGTACACCTCGCGCAAGGAGTTCCTGCCCGTCGGTCAGCTCCCGATCTTCGATGACCTGGTAGATGATAGGAATTCTCGTCCTCGTCGGCACCCTAATTAGCTCCATCTCCCACAGCAGCAGCCTTGGAGCAGAGAGACGGGTCGGCGACAGAGATACAGCGGCTAGAGATGGAGGACCTCGGTGCGTGCGTACGCGTGAGAGATGGAAATTATCGAACCCAATGACAAACTATATGTAGCCAGCCAACGTTGCGATTGCCTTACGCCGATGAGATGGGATTCTGAATTCGACTGGTGGACAAGTCCGCTAGGGCTGGCCAGCTGGTATTCGGATCGATCCACTAGTCGATCCACCAGGCTAGGCCGGGCCTACAGGCCTTTTGCTGACAAATAAAAACGAAAAAAATCCAATTTAAGCTATGTCTAATAAAACCAAGCCAAGTTTTTCCATGCTATGAAAAAACATTGCCATTGTTAAAAAAATGAAAAATAAATTGACGTGGTTCGAATGAAAAAAAAATGCAAGAATGCATGGAAAAATTGTCATGGTCTTTTGCCATGGTATGAAAATAATTTGCATGGTTCAAGTTTTTATTTTTAAATGGTGTAAAAAGGAAGAAGTTGTGGAAATTTGCATCTTTACATAGTGGCAATAAAATGTGCATTATTTTTTACGGTACTTTTAATAAATGCATGAAGACAGAAAAGAATGTTTATTAAAAAAATCATCATGTAGAACACAAAAATAATGTACCATATAACGTTTTGGTAGTAATTACATGTTTCTTAAAGTAATTTACCACAAAATTGTCACGAAGCGGTACGAAGATTTATCTCATCTCTTTGATTAGGACCAGCGATGTCAACAAATATGTCACAAAGCACCAAGTTCACTCAGTGAGACCAAATGAAACTACTCAAAAATTCCGGACGCAATATGAAAAGTACTGGAGGTTGGCAGCATGCCGGCATTCACTCGCGGAGACTGGACGAAACTACTTGAAAGCTCCGAATGGATTGGGAAAGTTACACAAGATTGAAAACATTGAACTATGATCAACTTCACATGAGATTCATATAGTCGACGTTCACATGTAGAAATATATAATTACTACCAATATAGTGAAGTGTCAAGTAGCCGACATTCACATAATACCATTAAAAAAACACAAAATAATATTAAAATATTAAACGGTGATCAACTTCATATGATTACTACCACCAAGAGTTCTATCATGTTCTCAACAACAAAATAGAAGTACTCACCACTCATCATATTGATCATGATCAGTGGGTATAAATATATGATTAACAATATGAACATAATAATATTCTACCAATTAAATCCAAACATCAACTATAAGATGCAATAAACACTACTGGCACCCCAAGATATCAATCTGAGGTTTCATACAAAGAATGAACTAGGGTTTTGAGATGAGATGGCGATGATGATTCCCACGACGAGAGGAACGTTGGTGATAATGAAGGCTTCGATTTCCCCTCTTGTAGGGAAGTTTTCATGTGGACTGAAAAGACAACCATGTGCGCCTGGCCTTGGTTAAAGTAAATATGGATGGGCCTTAGTAGAAAAAACTGACCCAATGGGAAAAGGAAAAAGGGAAAAAATAAAAGACCTATGGGCTTAGCCCAATTCGGTTTAGAAGAGATATATTAGGCTTTGATAAAGTGCAGCAATGGCCCAATTCAAATTTTATTAAAGTTTGATAATTTAGTATTTAAATAACTGTACAAAATTTATTATGGCCACTTATACTTGCCAAACCTTTTACAAATGAAATCCAGAATAATGCATGTGGTCTCAAAAAATTATAGAGAATCTAGGAAAGATATTTGCCTCTTCGTATACATTATTAAAATAGTTTTATTTTATTTTATATAAATCATTTAATGTCATTATATATTCCCTACAATGGTCTTAGCATTTTCGAATAAAAAAATATTTTTTGTTAGACCGTCCAAATATTCAAATGAGACATATTAGTATTTTCCAACAATGTTGATGGAGAAGTCATATTATCTCCTCTCATTTTGATTAATGCGACAATTGGAAAATAAGTAACAGGTCTCAGAATGAAAATGAACTCCAAATTGCAAGAGTCCATTTGGAGATGACATTTTTCTCATCTCTTTCATTAGGACCAAGATCTATATTAAAATCCATTTTTTTATGGGAAGTTATGTTAATCCAACTTGCATGGCATAGTTTGGAAATTTTGAATAAGTACTCAAATTCTTTAATTCTTTCTGAAAATGAAAGCAATGCACAGAATATTACTTAATTATTTATTTAATTATCATTCCAAAGTTGGGAAAAATATAGGATGTTCCAGTTCACAAATTAGGATGATACAATCATGCAAGGAATGATGGAAGGTGGCAATGAAGTTGCTATCAAAAGACTGTAAGGGTTCTGGGCAGGGGATAGAGGAGTTTAAAAATGAGATAATCTTCATTGCCAAGTTGCAGCACATGAACCTTGGTAGACTTATTGGTTGTTGTACTTATGGAGATGAGAGGTTACTTATATATGAATACTTACCCAAAAAAAGCTTGGACGCGTTCCTTTTCACTGTGTTCAAGTACATTTACAAGTTTTTATTAAACAAAAGGATATCACTGATCACTAACATATACTTCTTTTATTCATCCTTTGAGATGATACAAGACAATATGTGATTGATTAGCCACACGGTTCCATATAATTGAAGGGGTGGTGAGAGGTCTTCTTTACCTCCACCAAGATTCAAGATTAACTATAATTCACCGAGATGTCAAACCAACCAATATCTTGCTGGATTCCGAAATGGCTCCAAAATATTAGATTTCGGTATGGCAAGGATATTTGGTTGAAAGAAACAAGAAACAAACACTACCAGGGTTGTTGGGACGTAGTAAGTAATTCAATGAACTAGCGACTTGTCTAGATTCTCATTTTTATTTTCTAGTTATCCAAATTATGTATTCCTGTTTGATTGTTTTAACAATGGTTACACGTCGCGTGAATGTGTTATGGGAGGCGTATTAATTTTGTGTAAAATCGGACACCTATAGCTTTGGTGTTCTACTCTTGGAGATTGTTAGTGGCTGGAAGTTCACCTCACTGCAACTCGTAAAGAACTATGTCGGCCTTACAGCTTATGTAAGTATACCGAAATGCACATAGTTTCAATATCTTACACATAGTAACTTGACCAATGTGTTATCTTACACATAACTTGATCATTATTGCCCCTAGCACGCAAGCAGCCTGCATATATACTCTACTCTATGGAATTTCAAAACTAAAGAATCAAGGGAAACATGGAAAAGTCGGTGAATGCAGTGAGTATCACAACACTGGAGGGCCGTTAGATGTTGAGGGTCTAACTGTAGTGTGTGTGTGTGTGTAGGGAAAGGATACTCTTGCTGTGCATATACCGTATAAATGAGACAATTATATCTCTGTATCATTATAATATACTTCCTCCGTCTCAAAATAACCGCCTCAACTTTGTACTAGCTTTAGTATAAAGTTGTGTTAAGTTTAAGACACTTATTTTGAAACGGAGGGAGTACTTCAGTACGTGCGTCATGATCTAATCCCAACTTAAATTATGGTTACGGTTGCATGTGTGATGTTGTTTTTCATGCTATTTAGTGCTTCAAGAATACTATATGTTATGACTCATGCATGCTAATTAATGCTTTTATCATGATTTATATTTTGAAACTACTCATGAAATTGCCAAAATTTCCAACATAGTCTAATGGGTGCCGGCAATGCACAGTTATGGACTATATACACTCATTTTCCTTGTGAATAGATATACTTACATTGGGTTGCAAGTTTTTATATTCAATTATATATGTGAGAATTTAAGACCTAACTGAAGCCTCTCCCACAGTTTAGGTGCCTCACTTGAGCTAGTTCTTTCCACCTCAACCATCAACATTTCCTCTAACAACCGACTAACCCTAACCAGGGCCATGACCTCCCTCCCAATCGCCTCAAACATGACCCCACCGCACCCTACCTCTTCCTTCCTCCTCATCACAATCCCCTCCTCGCGCCCAATCTCCTCAGCCTTATCCAGCGCCGACCCAATGTCCACACCTTGCACAGCAAATCGAACCCGGTCCGGCAGAGGCCCGATCAACCCGCTCAGGTCGCACCCTGACGCGAGCGCGATTATGTCGAACGCGTTCAGCTCCCGCACTTGCTCCATTTCCGCCTCCCATTTCATCACTTCCGGCCTAGGATCAGACGAACAAGCTCGGATGATGTTGCCGAACGAGGACGTCCCGTCTTGTTGTAGCCAAGGGTGCTCCATGATTTCATCCATCTTGATGCGCGTGCCGGGGTCTGGGTCCAGCATCCGGCCGATGAGGCCCCGGAGCTCCGGCGAGAACCACCTGGGGCACCGGAATCTGCCGGAGAAGATCTTCCGGTACATGCCCATGAGGTTGCCGTCGTTGAAAGGTAGGTAGCCGGCCGTGAGCGAGAAGAGCGCCACGCCAGAGGACCACACGTCGACTTTTCCGGCGTCGTACCGCTTCTTGTAGAGGATCTCCGGCGCGACGTAGGCCGGGGACCCGCAGCGCGTGGCCGCGAGGCCGTCGGCACCGAGATGCCGGTCGGCGAGGGTGCACAGCCCGAAGTCCGTGAGCTTCAGGTCGCCGTCCTCGTCGAGCAGGATGTTCTCCGGCTTGACGTCGCGGTGGAACACGCCACGGGAGTGCACGTGCGCCAGCGCGGAGACGAGCTGGACGAACAGGCGGCGCGCCGTGGGCTCGTCGAAACGGCCACGTTCGTCCACCGCGGACAGGAGGGTGCCGCCGCGGGCGAGCTCGAGCACGAGGTAGACGGTGGAGCGGGATGCCAGGATGTCGAGGAGGCGCATGACGTGTGGGTGGCCCTGCACGCGGCGGAGCGCGGCCAGCTCCCGCTCCACGGACTGGCGCGCCGCGGCGGCCTTCTCGGGAGAGCACGGGTGGCGCGGCTTCCGGATCGCCTTGACAGCGACGGCGACGCCGGTGCGGATGTCGCGCGCACGGTAGACTTTAGACGACCCACCCCGGCCGAGCACGCGGCCAAGCTCGTACCGGCCCTGCAGGACCTTGGAGTAGCTGTCGCCGGCCGCTGGATCTTCCGGGCCCATGGCCGGCGAGATGTGCGTGTGCTTTGTTGTCTTGTTTTTGCAGGACTTTGTTGCCTATGGTTTTGTTCAGGTAGGAGGGACGACTCTGGTTAGGTCCCTTTTATACAAGAGCTAGTTCGCTGGACTTCCTTTGTTTCGAGAGAGAAAGGTTTAGACTTTAGAGTAAATGAAGAAAATGAAAATAACCCTGAATTTATTTGTCAGTAAATAGTACACGATTTGATCACAAAAAGGATTTTAGTTTGACTGTCAAATCAATATAGAGAAGGGAATGGCTAGATGTAAGTAGTAAGTTACCTGATTTTCGAATTTTCTTCGGTCTACCGTTTTGGGATGTCGGATGCAGATCCAACGACGGGCAGCCCTTCTTCTTCCTCAGGCTCGTTTCCTTCCTTCAAACCGCCGGCCTAACCGCCCGTGCTCCCCCCCCCCCCCCCCCCCCGACAAAGATTTTCTCTGGCAAAGTTGCACGACCGCCCCCGCTACCGCCGTTCTTTCACCTACACCCCCAATGTAAGATAGATGATGTGGCAGCCCTCCAACGAGATCCTTCCTTCCCTCCGGTGAAGTTCAAAACCGACTGACCCAAAAAATGGAAGCCAGTCGACTAAGATCTAGCTATTGTGTATAGAGAAGTAACAGACTTCAATCCCTGGAAAAAAGGTAACTAACTTAAATAGCATTCACATTCGAGAGCGGCGTTTCGGCTCTCGGGTGCATCTGCACTCGCGCTCATGAAACAAATCAAAACAAATACTAGAAAAATCAAAAAATTCCAATTTTTTTTGTGTGGTACATATTTTGATGCGTGAGGTCCGCTCCAAATTTCAACTTATTTTGACATCTGAGGAGCTGTCAGCAAAAAAAACAAATCGGGGTCTAAAAAAAGGTTTACTGTTCACCAATTTTTTGACCCGATTTGTCTTTTTTGTCGAGAGCTGCTCGGATGTCCAAATAAGTTGAAATTTGAAGCGTACCTCACGCATCAAAATATGTACCACACAAAACAAATTTGGAATTTGTTGAATTTTTCTAGTCTGTGTTTTTATTTTTTTCATCAGCGTGCAGATGAGCCTGGGCTCAGAAATGGATTTTCGATTCACATTCATACTATCAATCATCTGGAAAAAAATCGTATATAATTAATTTTATCTTTAACTAGTGTTCCCCCGTTTGGAATTAGTCGACGCTCAAACGGATGTATACATGCGTTTGAGGATCAACTAATCCTGGACGGAGGAAGTATTTGTAGAAGCAGCCAGAGTGCCACTTTGGATACTATCTCAGCGTTCAGACCAGTATGATGAGAGGTTACCTATAATGATTGGAGTTTTGGTTCGGTAATAAGCTAAACTAAAAGGTTAGAGGCAAGATCATTCCCACAAAAGAAAATGTTGGAAGTATGCTCACGAGGCGCTCACTAAAGTTTGTGCAAGAAATTGGTGACAGCTGATTTCAGGTCAGGTGCGAACAGTAAAGGAACATTAACTCCAACTTCTCAGCTGAACTGGCAACTAAACTGAACAGTTTTTATTGGCAATTTGTTACTAGCTCACTTCTCAAGCAGAGATTTTAGTTGTGATTATATTTCTACATTCTTTTTTCTTACCAAAAACAAGGTAATGTTCATGCCAAATTCCGAAGCAGCAAATAAAAGATAAAACGACATAATAAAGAAAGCGTCATTTTTATTATTATTATTATTTTTTGCGGCCAGGCAAAGCCTTGCCGTCGCCGGCGACGGCGGGGACTAGTTGCCCTCCCGCTCGTGAGGAGCTGGCGCG
The DNA here is from genome assembly GCA_022496015.1 of Hordeum marinum. NCBI lineage: Eukaryota > Viridiplantae > Streptophyta > Magnoliopsida > Poales > Poaceae > Hordeum > Hordeum marinum. The sequence continues at coordinate 568,003,769 of CM039673.1, read as the reverse complement.
GGCCGGCGCCCCCGGGCCGGAGCGTGACGTGCGGCCGGACGTCACGATGGGGGCTGGTGGCGCTCCGGCAATCCCATTCCCCATGGCAGGCGGCTTCAAGATCTGGGGCGTCACGGTCGCCAGGGACGGCGGCGGCGTGACCAGATCGGCGGCGGCGCGGCCGGATCTGGGCTCAGGCGTGAGCTTGGTCTTCGGGTCACGGTCGACGCGATGGCGAGTGCGACACGTCGGCATCTGGATGGATATGTGGGATTCCATCTTTGTCTGGTCCTTGACAACCCAGGCAACTCCGGGGGAAACCCTAGATCTCCATGGGATCGAGCGATGGCGGTGCTCTTGCGCCGCAGTCCCTCTTCAGGGCATCGTTTTGGAGTTTGCTATGGTCGAAGGAACCAACGAGGCCGGCCGCGTACGCCCGGTGGCGCAACTGCCGACGAAAATCGTGCGACTACGGTCATGGAGGACGATGGCGGCGTCTTTGATGTCGTTTCCTTGTCGAGGCATCGTTGTTGCAGCTGGCGTCATCAGGCTCGGGATGCTCCGGGGGAAACCCTAGATCTAGGTCTTCCGGATCGGACGATGATGGCGTTCTTAGTAGCGCTTTCCCTCATGGGGGCACCGTTTTGATGCAAGTGATGGCTGGAGGTGACAAGAGGAGGAGCGGTGCTTCATCACACACATTGATGGTGTCGGATCTCGATGGCATGGCGCTCTGGAGATTAGGTGTTTGATGTGCGATGATGGACTCGCGCAGGAGGTCGACGTTGTCTATCGTCGTGGTGGCGTCGGCGGCAGCTAGACCGGGCAACGTTCATGCAGCAGTACAACTCTGAAGATGGATTGGTGGCAAGTGGCTGCGGCGGCCTCATACCCGGCAGGCGTCCTGGTTGAGGAGCACGCCGAACTGGTGGGTGCCCATACCCGGCAGGCGTCCTGATTGGGACATCAGGTCTTAGATGTTAGGTTTGTCTGTGAGGTCTGTTTGGTACTAGGCCCAGACTATCAGCATCCCTTCATCAATTGGATAGGAATAGCGACACTTTTGCTGCCTAGACGGTGGCTTCAGTCTTAATGTTGTATGACTTTGTAAGGTTGTATGTGAATAATTAATAAAATGGTTGCATGCATCGTCCGATGCAGAGGCCGGGGGTCCTCCTCCATTAAAAAAAAAGCGTGAACCCTTTGAACAACTGGCATAAGTTCACTGCCGTATCAGCTTTCTGTGAACAGTTTTCCTTAAAGTACCGTCTAGAGTTCTACATCATATGATGTTGAGTCCTTAGAAGGAAGAAAATTAGGACCACAATTAATCTATTTGAGTGATTACCTCAGTGGAATCTAGACACGTTTTTCGCTAGAGCTTTTGGTCAATGTTAGTGTGGTTTATTGGATATTACCATGCCAGGCGTCGCTTATATTTTCAAAACATGAATGAAGCCAAAGAACTCCCGCAAAAAAAAGTGAGCAGGAAGCCAAGGAACAACACCAGATAATAACCCCATACATTTTAAATAAATAGGCGGGCTATCTATTTGAATCAAGTACTGTATTTATATGAATGATTGGTGAACAATAAGATCAATTTGCACATTGTTTGGTCTTCTGATGGCCATGGAATAATTGTTAAGTATCATTATTGGCGTTTGGTCCACTAGGAGATTCCGTCGCAGATGCATAACAGATGCTTGAAGTGACATCACGACAGCTATTATAACTCGGTTAAATAGCCACTATTGGACACGTTATCTCGTCACTACAAGAGTTTTTCAAAAGGAGAAAAATCTTGCAAAACCCCAAGCGAAATATATCTTGGTGCACATGAACTGAGGTGACTTGTGTCGCTCAAATGAAATCACCCTCTAGCATATTTTGTAACTATATTATGAAGTGTGACAGATGATTAAATCAGCAATATTTTCATGAAAGTTCAGTGCTAAATATAATTAAAATGGATCAAACTTAGTACATTTATTTTGCACTGCTTCAACATTATGTGCCTTATAGGCTGTGTCTTAAACTCAAGATGATGCTTGCAGTTGAAGGAAAGAAAAGAATTTATGATCCAATTACCTTACAATATAGTACTCCCTTCATCCCAAAAAATTTGTCTTAGATTTGTCTAGATATGAATGTATTTAATTATATTTTAGTATTTAGATACATCCATCTTTAAACAAAACTAAGGCAAGAATTTTGAGACGGAAGAAGTATTATCTTGAAGCAACAGGAAACCCGTCCAATTTCTGTTATCAGGAACCAGTGGAGGTGGGCAATCCTAACAAGTGATAAGATATGCAGTATATCATAAATCGATCGCTGCAATAATAACTTGTCGTTCTTATCATGAGGGTCTGGCCGTGTGGGGCGTTGCCGCTTGAAAGGAGAGGTATGCCTGGAAAGCAAAACAAGCAAAATTATTTGATGCGTGAAAGAGACTGCTGTCCATTTCCATCCAACCAAACATCAACATAATTGAGACAATTATTGGTGGCCTTTTGCAATTATATATTGTCAAATGGTGATACATACGTCGCCTTTTCAATACTTTCTCATTAGTCAAAACAAATTATACAGCCAATAATTTGAGTTATATATATACAGAAAATGGCAGGACTGCTCGTGAGCTTGTCTGCTCATATATTTTGTAATTTAACTAAATCGCTGACACGAATCTGGTGATGTAAGAGTAAGATTAGAAGTACAAATATACCAAAAAGACTTTCACCCCGCTTTATATATAAAGCAATCATCACAAGCTGAATCTAACAAGATAGCAATACAAATGACGACGCACATCACGGACAAATACAAAAGGTAGCACAAGAAGGATTGTGCTGAGGGCACTAGTTCAACAAGTCCTAAAATACAAAACAACAACGGGATACATGGCGCCAAGGTCTAGTCCAGCTCTGGTGGTGATGGAGGTAGAGAAGGCGCCAAGAAAAATGTCACAGATCTGAAGCCACCATTGGTGGTGTCATGGCACCGCGCTCCTGTCAAGCGGCTTCCATTGCTGCAGAAAGCCACATAGTTTGTAAGTAGCGTCAGTAAGCTGTCGCATGGAAGTCCTCTCAAGGACAAACTTATTGCGAACCGTTCACAACGTCCACGTTTAGAACCCCAATCACCGGGCACCCTAATGTGGTAGTACCCAACGGTGAAAGCTCGTAACTCTTCGTAAATGTTAGGAAGGTTATTGTGGCACGCATGAATATTAATAAGCCTTTAAGGAAATCTCCAAGGCAGACTGCAAACCTCCCGCAACCGTCCGGGCCGCATTGTCCGAACCATGCAAACTATCCAACGCGGTCCTGTATCAATCCGTGGCGTGGTCCGAACATATTTTATCCCGCAAACCGGAGACAATCATGCGGGGGAGGGGATTGCGGGAGTCCGGACATACGAAATATCGCTCTCTACCCCCTGGCCCTTCCAAAAGGAAGGCGACCCATGCTTTTGTATCACCCTGAACTGCTTTCGCGCCAAAATCTCCCACTCTCTTCATTGCAAAGACCACTGCCCAAGCCAGCGAGGAAGGAACCGGTGATCCTACTGACCCAAACCAAGAACCGCCCAAAAAAGTTATAAAAAAATTACGGGAGGAAGAAGTGGGAGGAGGAGAGGGCGAATGAGCAGTTGTGGCGGCCAAGCTGACGGAGAGGTCCGAGGACATCTTGGCGAAGAAGGAAGAGGCATGTGTGAAGCTCTCGGATATCAAGGAGGAGAAGAAGGTAGAGAGATTCAAACTATTAATGGAGGCGACGGACAAGAAGCTCAAGCTCGAACGGAGTAGGACCATGATCGAAGAGAGGAAGGCCGCACTCGAGGAAAAGAGGGTAAAGATCGCCGCCAATGAGAAAGACGCCAAAATGTTGACCTTGAATGTTGACTTTCCGGCTGCCGAGGCAAAAATGATCGCGCAATCCATCCACTACCAGATGTTATAGTGGCAGAAACATGAGTTGGCGGAGGAGGAGTATGAGGACGCAACGGAGGCAGAGGCTGCTTACGCGGCGGCGGCGACACCTCCTTTATTATGGAGCAAACAACTCGGATTGCCAGGGTAGAAATGCACGGACTGCTCGACTGATATTCTTTTGAATTCGGGCATGTAAAAACTAAGTATATTTGCCTCTTTTTGGTTGTGATCGAGCATATGCGATCCAGCATTGATGTGATCCGACGTGCTGTGTGGATCGGAATACATTTCAATTTGAATTTACTAACGGACATATATATGGCTACGATTGGATGATGGCCTCTGCATCCGTGTTCGTGGACTGCTCCTCCCCTGTCCATGACAGATGCGAAAAAAGATTTATAGGTTGCTGTCGAAGATACCATAACCGAGCATTGATCAGCCTAAGCACGGCAGTTTTGGAAGCTAGCATATATTGAAGCTATTTTTGCTTGAGGCGGGTGGTATGTCAATTTCGTTGTGCTGTTTGAGTGTAAGGATTTAAATTGGAGAGAAGCATTTTGAAGGCCGAGCATCCTGGTTCTCGCTACGGGAATTATCTTGTCCGAAAGAAAAAGAAATACCAAAGTTTCAGAATTTACGTTCTATTCATTCAATATTTTCCTTTTTAGAAGACAAATTTTTGCATTTGGATTATCTATCACATATAGAAATACCCCTCGACCGTCTTAACATGTGGATGCATGCCGTCAACCTTTTAAGCTGTATACGGTCGATAGTGAAAAGAAATACTCCCTCTATAAACTAATATAAAAGCGTTTAGATTACTAAAATAGTATTATAAACGCTTTTATATTAGTTTATAGAGGGAGTACAGCGATACCTTGTCTGTTGTGTTCACGGCCAACTGTTAGCCGGTGATGTTCTCGGTGTGCGGCTTTGAATTTGGCCCACTGCGCGGGCTGGCGAGGATCTTGTGGGCCCGCTCAATGACCATTATGAAGCTAGGCAGTGCGCAGGCTGCAGGGTACGCCTGTTCAGCCCGTCGACCGCTAAACTGGAGGATACAGGAGCAGAGGCGCTTTGGCCATGGATGGCATGAAGTTCTTCTATGAAGAATCAGATGCAGGGTAATGGTCCCTTTAGCTCTTGATTTTTGCCTATTTTCGTTCTGGGGATGTCACGTAGTTGGCGTGGCAGTGGTTTGGATTGTCGCTTTCCCGTATTTCTTCATCTAAAATCAGATCTGGCCCGGCGTTGTTTATCTGGGCAGGTTCGTTCCTCATTTGGACGTCGGGGTTGTCTTGAGAGACCGACGCGCGCTCGATTGATGATGAGACCAGCGGAACTGCAGGAATGGGTACCCTCTGGGATACGAAGCAGATGAGCAGATGGAACAAACATTTGTCACCGGAAGGGATTGCAGCTCAGTGGTCGTGGCCAAGGAGTGGACGATTCATGGGAGCTGGGCGCTGGAAATATTAGCGGTGATACGGTAGCAGAGGATTGAGTGGAGGACAGCGTGGTGTGTCAAAGTCAAAAGGATATTGTTGGACCAGGAGGTGACTTCCCCTACCCATACGTCATCTGATGTTTGCCGGTCTCAAGCGACATTTTTTGCAGCTGTTTTTGTGTGAAAATCAGAAGAAGCCTGCTCGTGTGAAATGTATGGGCAGCGAGCGCCTGAGAAGTTTCATTGCTGCTCACGATGCGGGTTGACCAACACACGTATTCAGCAGTCTGCTTTTACTTTATGCTTTGGCAGGGGTGGTTCATTCCTGCTGATTGTATTTAGTTATTACGAACCATGTCGCTTGAGACCGACATTTCTGTATAGTCCCATACCTTATGTTTTATTTTTGAGAATATACTAGTATATGTTTGTTTTATTTGGACTAGATGTGGCATGAACAACATGTTGCTTTCTCTGTTAAATCGATATATGGGTGTTTTGGTGCTGTGGTTTCAGAAAAAAATCTTTTGTTCCTTTTTATTTTTTTCATGGTGATCCCTGTTGTTGCAAGAGCTGCACTTGCCCCCGATTGGGCAATGGGCAAAAGTAGCAAAAATGTGTTTTTCTCTGGGCACAAAACGAGTTTGTTGCCGCCTACCTGTCGACCGAGCTCGACGCCATGGGCAATGGCTACTTGTTGTTCTTGTGTAATTTTGCTACGCCATGGACCGATGCTGTTCTTCGCCGGTATAAATAGATGGCCTCCAAACGGTCTGATCATGAGCCTCAACGTCCGGAATCAGATGGGTGTAGTGCAAACGGCTCTTGGATCGCAACCTGGCAGCGTGCCATCTACATGGGCTAACACTGTGCGTAAATATAGAATACGGTGTGTGGTGGATGTCTGTGAGCTGAAATACGTGAGATTAATGCGAGCCTGCAGCTGATCGCTGGGATGACAGACGCTCGAGATTACGGCCTGCAGGGTGCTCGGCCTCCAAATGACATTTTCGTTTAAATTGTTGTCTGAAAGTTTTTACGCAGGAACGCAAAACATTGAAGTTTCGTCTTATTTGGAACAAAGCGCACCTGATTAGATCAAAAAAATTTATCAGCCTCTCATCAAACAATAATGTCTTATTTCACGTCATTCTATTTTAATTCAAGTTAATATACGAGCATCCATTCAAATATAAATATGGTACGTTTGCTTAATGAAGCTGAGCCTCTCCACATCAATTTGACGTTCTCAACCATGGGATCAGTGTAGGATTAACTGGGTCGTCCCACAAGTTATTTGCCCTAATTATTTACTCTTCCTGGTCTGCTCGGGGCATCGTTACCGAGACGTTGCTCCGTCAAGCGAGTTAGGGCATCTGGAACGCCCAGTCGTAAATCGAATATCGCATCCGTCTATGAATAGAAAGAACCAGTCTACGAACGGGAATGCGGAAGCTAACCATTCAAATCTAGCCGCAGATATTTCAAAACGGATTTTAACTAACCAAATGAATTATATGTAATTTGGATGATTTTTATATGAACCAGACAAAACATTTACATTTTAGATATATTTTTACTAAACTATACTGGAGTAGGCTAAACTAATCTAATGACGGCCACGGCGGTTCTCCATTCCCACATGTCTTTCCTATGTTCGCTAGCCCGCTCGTCGAATTGTCAGGAGCCCCGTAGGGATATGCTTTAGCGGGAGTGAAAGAATAGTCGTCCTCGGCCTCCACGAAGGACGGACCAAGGTTGGTTTTTGGACGGGGAAGGCAGTCGTTGTGGTCTACGCCCTCGCGTAACGGGACAAGTCATTGACTGTCTCACCAGGCAACACGGGGTGGTAGCCTTCCTGGGACCAACCAACGGCTGCCTCCCATGATCTACTTTTCCTCGCTATCCGCGGTTGTCGCGAACGTGACGGCCTCTACGTACAAAAATGTCTTCTTCCCCACCTACCTGGTGTGTTGCTGTCATTGCTGCTGGTGGATTTGACGAGAGACATCGTTGGCCAGACTGGATAGGAGCGGAGGCTCTGGCGATGGCAATGGCGTAGGATTCATAGGGTTTGCTGACAAGCCAACCTATATCGGGTTGGCTCATTGGGCAACCCACGCAGTTGCAATGCCAAAGAACTCCTTACACGTTGTCTTCGTAATGGGCTATTTAAATACATTAATACATTATAACTGAGCACCTTTTCAGCCCTCTCAGGCCATCATCATTTCTATCCGTTGGATTGACAGTTTTAGCCTTTTTTAGCCATCGGATTTGCTCCTAATCCCACCCCAATCTCGTGTACGCACTGAATCGCGTGAGGCTGAGCTACCTTTAGGGCCGTTGCTCCAACACGCTTGAGCTTGGGCTACCTTATCGGACCGCTCCTCCAGCAATATCAAAGACCCAAATGATCCTACATACTCCCTCCGTTTCTAAATATAAAATCTTTTAAAGATTACACTATAGACTACATACGGATGTATATAGATCTACTTTAAAGTATAGATTTATTCATTTTCTTTCATATGTAGTCTTATAGTGGAATCTCTAAAAGGTGTTATATTTAGAAACGAAGGAAGTATATGTAGGCAACATTCAGCCTAATTCTACGTTATCCACCCATCACAGCCTGCTGGTCCCCATTATCTTTTGTCCAACCACATCGCTGAGGTGGAAGGTAAGAGGAGGCAACACTTGCTTGAAAGTTTTTGTTTTAAGCATCCATCAGTTGACTTTGACCATAAGTTGACTTTGACCATAGGTAAGAGGAGGCAACACTTGCTTGAAGGTAAGAGGACAGCACTTCGGTCGCTAGTCCATCATTTATTTATTTAATTTTGAGGTAAAACTTTGACCATAAGTTAGACCAATATTATATTGGTTACTATATAATTGCATGTATGTTGCAACAAAGGCATTAATATTTTATAGGTCAGCCTATGATTTACCAGCCCATATTGTGTAATAAATAGGATTTTATTTGGTAACCCCTTATTTCGTAGGTATTTATCGGCTTACTAAAGAAAACATGATTTTATGTGGCAAGTCATTAGGATATGCGGCAGATTACATGGTTTTTAGAAAGAAAAAAACAGTGGAAACAACCAATGATATGATAAAAAAATAAGAATGGAGAGATGAAGGGGGTGGGGGGAGGGTTGTATTTAAATTTGCACAAAGGACAACCGAACAAAAGAACCTTAAACTTTTATTAGGTGGGAGATATAAGACATACGGATTATACCTACCCAAAATAAGCATCCTTCTTTGTATACTTTATGATTTTTCATGTGTCTTCTTTGGTTCTAATTTTTCCCTTTTAAAATTTATTATTATTTTATCAAGATATAGTGTCACTTTCTTATTTTTGTTAGCATTTTCTGCATCCATCGCTCGTCCCGGCCCTTCAGGATCACGGGAGGCTATAAGCAAGATGATAACTCCCCTTATTTTGGTAGCATTACTGTAGGAGTACCTTCCTTTTTTCTCTCTCTCTGTTTTTGTTCGACTTGTTCAATGTTTAGGCCGGGTTTTTTCTAGGTGATTTTTTTGGGTTTCACTGTTGAGATCACGTTTTCTTGTTTTTTCTTCATGTCTTCATTTTTTGGTGTTTCTTCTCCTTTTTAATTTCTTCAACAGTTTTCTTCGGTTTTTCTTTTTCTTCTTTGTGTCTTTTTTTTCTACTTTATATTTTATTTTCTTTGTTTCTTTCTCATTTTATTCGCCTTAATTTTGTTTCATTGTTCATTTTTATATTAATTTTTTCTTTTTTTCACTTTTATTAAATACCATTATTTTTTAATACAGGGTAAACATTTTCAAATACAAAGTGAACATTTTTTAGTGGAAATAAAGCATTTTTTCACACACAATGTCAATTTTTCATATACAACAGAAACATTTTTATATACATATTTAGCATCTTCTAAATACATAATTAATTTTTTTTAAATTCATGTTCTTATGTATATTTTATTCATTTTATGTTGTAGATTTTTAGTATACATCATGGATATTTTCTTTATAAGAGTTTAAGATGTTTTAGATACAACATCAACATTTCCACATACACATTGTATGTTTTGTTATACATTTTTCATATGCATGAGAAACATTTTCAGTACACATATTTATCATTTTCAAATGCTTGATTAATGTTTTTAAAATACATGATCTACCATTTTTATACGCACCATGCATTTTTATGTACATTTTTTATGTGCAGATTTAACATTTTTATATTTTTTTTGAATAGTATTTTTCAAATGCTTGATTAACATTTTGTAAATGCATTCTCAACTTTTTTTTTCATAAACATTGTATACATGAGTAACCTTCTTTGGTACACATTTAAGAAAATTTAGACTCTTGATTAACATTTTTTGCTTCAGTAAGAGGCACGATCATGTCTCTTTTCGGAAAGGGAAAAAGAGCGTGCTCGCGGTTCATTTCTTATTCCCGTTTTTTTTGTGATTTTTTTTCGTCAAAACGCATCAATATGGTATCTAATTTCAAAGTTCTCGACGTGAGAAATCCAAAATTGAAAACAGTTTAAAATTTAGACGCACGATTTTAAAAGTAAAACTTTTTAAATAAACGGATATATCCAAAAATAACTTTTAAATTACAACAAGTGACGCACTGTATGACACTTATCATGACATGTGAAGGTCGGAGTGATATTTGCAAAGAGCGCGGAAACGACACCACTCTGTTTGGGCTTGAGCCCGATTTGGCGGAGAGGGAGGGGCACATTGGGTGCTTGTCAAGTTCTAAAAGGAAAAAAGAAAGCATTTTTTGAGTGGCCGTCAGTTCATCGCCGTGCCTCGCTGATGTTCGGATTACCCCCAAATCTATTCGGCGCGCATCGATTGCCGCCATACCCCCCAACTCATCGTTCTGATCCCAATCGACCATGCTGTGCTTCCGGGTCGTCGTCGGCAGCGGCGGCGGCGGCGGCGGCGGGCGCTTCTCGGGGTGCCTTGGACCGCGCGGGCATCGGTGACGGTGGTAGCTGCTACCTGCGCAGCCGCCAAACCATCTTTTCTCCCCTTGCCCTTGCCGTCCCATTTCCCTGAATCGCGTCACCGCCGCCTGCGGAACCCCGCGCAGCCCCTGAGCTCTGGGAAGCGCGCCGCCCGGCCGGTGGGGAGGGGAACGCCTACCGACAGCTTCGGGGTCCTGGAGCTCAAGCCGCTGCCGCCTCTTCCGGCCGCCGCCTCAGCGTGAGTTTCGCCGGAAACCTAACCTAGATCTCATTTTCTTGCACATTTGTATTGCTGTTGATCCGAGGTGGACTTTCCGAGATAAAATTCGAAAATATTCAACTGAAAACTTGGAATAGCGAACCAGAACTTGATAAAATCAAACTGCAAGAGGGGAAAATTTCGGATTTGAAATTTGAGATGCGAGGCGATGAAGAAGATGGTTTTATCTTCAAGTCAGTCCTATACTCGCAGAGCCAAGTTGAAGCAGGAATTTAAATGCCTTATTTCCATAGCTAAGAGGAACAAATACTCTTCGTTTGAGGCTTGGGTCCGGGCTTTTCGTTGATAATAGTCGTAGCTTTTTAGCCCTTGCTGTAGCCCCCTCCTTCAGTTAACCTTAGCTGCCTCAGTCAGTCTCTCTAGGCTTAATATCTCTTTCTTTGTTTTAGTCTTTTGTACTACATATTTTTGAAAATTATTAGCAAAAATATGCACTAGGGATGACTATATAATGTGGCGCATCTGATCTGGGGGATGTGCTCGTGCGTTTGACGAAAGTGCAGTGAGGTGTCGCCTTCGCCGTCTCACTCCAAAGTCCACCAAGAATCCCCAGTGTAGATTCGTAGTACCGGATTTTTCTTCTGGCTTGCATCATCCTTGAATACTTGGAGCACCATTTGAGAATGCCTTGTCAGCATTGATTTAGTCTTGGTCCTTGCTGTCCATCCATCACACGCCGAATCTGGACTTTCACACCCTACATTTCATATCCGTTGAACTGGTCATAGCAGAGTTTAGCATTTTGATAGAAAAACATCGGTTTGACTGACCGCTCCCAACTATAGACCTAGCTATTTCCCACTATGGAGAACCGTGTGCCTCAGAGTCAGCTAATCAAATCATTGTTGTATATGTATGCTATTTTCTTCACTGGGGGCTGGCACACATAATGGATATGTCCTGCTTCCCCATTTTCATCCTCCTATTCTTGTTTCCTTTCAGCAAATCTGATGACCAATTGACACAGAGGAAGCCACTCTCCCCTGGTGACATGCTCGTCTCCAAGGACGGCATCTTCGCTCTCGGCTTCTTCTCCCCCGCCAACTCCAACAAGAGCATATATGTTGGAATTTGGTTCTACAACATCCCAGAGAGCAGCCACGCCATCGTATGGGTCGCCAACCGCGACAACCCGGCCACCACCACTTCACCCGCGACACTCGCCATCAGCGTCAAATCCAACCTCGTGCTGTCGGATTCCGAAGGCCGCACGCTCTGGATGACAAAGAACAACATCACGGCCGATGAAGACGCGACAGCCTCTGCAGTGCTGCTCGACACGGGGAACTTGGTCCTTCGGTCGCCGAACGACACAGTCATATGGCAGAGCTTCGATCACCCGACCGACACCATCCTCCCAGGCATGAGGTTTCTGCTGAGCTACAAGGGCCATGTGGTGGGGCGCCTTGTCGCTTGGAAGGGCCCGGATGACCCGTCCGTAGGAGATTTTTCGTTCGGTCTTGACCCATACTTGGATATGCAGATGGTCACTTGGCATGGAGCCAAGCTGTACTGCCGCATCAGCGTGTGGAACGGCGCATCAGTGTCTGGCGGCACATACCCAGGCAGCAACAGCTCCGTCGTGTACCAGACCATCGTGAACACAGGGGACAGGTTCTACCTAATGTACTCGGTCTCTGACGGCTCACCGTACGCACGCATCATGCTCGACTACACCGGCACCATGAGGCTCCTCACCTGGAACAGCTACTCCTTATCATGGATAGCCACATCGGAGCGCCCCTCCGGCGGTTATGGCGTCTATGACTCGTGTGGACCGTTTGGCTACTCTGACTTCACGGGTGCTGTTCCAACGTGCCGGTGCTTGGATGGGTTCGAGCCTGACCCAGCGAACTCCTCGAGAGGGTGCCGGAGAATGGAAGCACTGAAATGTGGCAGCAAAAATCATTTTCTGGCCTTGTCTGGAATGAAGGTGCCTGACAGGTTCTTGCACATCCGGAACAGAAGCTTTGATGAGTGTGCGGCCGAGTGCAGCCGCAACTGCTCGTGCACAGCCTATGCTTATGCCAACCTGAGAAGTGCTGGGACTCTGGGGGATCAGACAAGGTGTTTGGTTTGGACAGGGGAGCTTGTCGACACGTGGAAGACCAGCAACTATGGCGAGAACCTGTACATCCGCCTTGGTGACTCTCCTGCTGGTATGGACGACATTCCTTTTTTGGATCAATAGTTTTTCTTTTGCTTACTTGGATGCGCAACAACATTCTTTTGGAATCATCCAGCAGAGATAAGTGCAAAAACACAAGGGAGGTTGTGCTGTGCTGTCTGGAAAAGATATATCAAACAGGGAAATTTTGGACATAGGACTGTAGGAGAACATACCACTTGCCTCTGGTGCCACTACATAATTAGCCAGTTCCTTTTGTGTATGTAGATTCAGGAAATGACCAAGTATTTTTTTTTTATTCACGAAATGGCAAACAGCTTGCCTTTTCATTTATCATAGAGCTCTGTTATACAGGGAAACTGCAAGTATTTTGTACTACTGCACCCTCAGTTTTACCACATGCCTAGCAGTACCGCTCAAGGGGTTATTGAGATTAAGAACACCTAGGCACACAGATCAGTCATGGTACTCCATGCAAATAACTAGTTTTATTCTTGCAAGTAATGCTTGATGCAGTAAATTCTGTTGGCATACATTTCAGCTGTTCACAAGAATAGCAATTTGGTGAAGATTGTACCGCCGGTTGTAGCATGCCTGCTGCTACTCACGTGCATAGCCATTGTCTGGAAATGTGAGTGCAAAGATAGAATAATAATTACCTTCCTTTCCTTCATACCAAGCTATTCTTTAAGTTCTAATCAGTTAAGTGCAAATGCCAATCAGCAGTGGTACAGCGAAAGAAGGAAATCAAGAAGAAACTGATGCTACGATACTTGAGTGCTTCTAGTGAGCTTGGAGGCAAAAAAGTTGATTTTCCATTTGTTAGTTTCGAAGATATTGTGGCCGCAACGGATAATTTCTCTGACTCCAATATGCTTGGAATGGGAGGTTTCGGCAAAGTTTACAAGGTAACACTAAGCTTAACTAACATCGGCAAGGAGGTACATTATATCCATCAGAATTGTGGTCTGATTTTGTAAAAAAAACATTCTATCCTTCTTAATTGATATTTGACAACATAATGGTTCAGTCAATCTATTCAAATTATCTTCAGTACTATATGTCCAAAAACGCAGTAGTTTCGGTGGAGAAAAAAAGTTGTGGCTTGCATTATTTCTCAGTTCAGAATGATGGGATTAAGCACCTCAGAAAAATGTATACAATTATGTAGGGAATACTGGAAGTTGACAAGGAAGTTGCTATCAAAAGGCTTGACAGTGGGTCTGGGCAAGGTATAGAGGAATTCAGAAATGAAGTGACTCTAATTGCAAAATTGCAGCACAGAAACCTAGTTAGACTTCTTAGTTGCTGCATTCATGATGATGAGAAGTTATTGATCTATGAATACATGCCTAACAAAAGCTTGGATTTCTTCCTTTTCGGTATATTCCAACTTCTGATCTCATGTTGCAGAAAATTCTCAATGTTGACCATAAAGTTGTTTTGTTTGTTCAGATTACGAAAGAATATGCATGATGACTAACAATACGTTTTATTGAACTGTTCATGCTGCAAGATAATACAAGAAAAGATGTCCTTGATTGGCTGACACGGTTCAAAATAATTAAAGGGGTGGCAAGAGGCCTTCTTTATCTCCACCAAGATTCAAGATTAACAGTAATTCATAGAGATCTTAAAGCAAGCAACATTTTGTTGGATAAAGAAATGACTCCTAAAATATCAGACTTTGGTATGGCAAGGATATTTGGTGGAAACCAGCAGCAAGGAAACACTATTAGAGTTGTTGGAACATAGTAAGTAATTCATGTGCTGAGAAGTGTCTAGGATATTGTTTCAATCTTAGGGGTAGAATCAAGTGGGCAGGGATGACCATCTTTACTCCCATTGCCTGGTATATTTTTGGTTTACTTAAGTTCAACTTGTGTTCTCAATGCTAGTGAAATTCTTTAATGAGTTTAGCTGGGGTACTATTTTCGATATATCAATTCAAAAAAGGCTGTTGTTAAAAAGTGAGGACAGTTATGAGAGAATTTAAATAATTAGCCAGATTTGTTGGATATCTTTGCTTCGTTGCCCTGTCGGATGCAAGTTACGAAATTGGAATATTTTGTTTGTTCAGAGATTCAGTAATTTACGATGATCTTAGTTAAGAGCACTTTCACTTTTTTACTTTAATCTCTATTAGATCTTCACTTGTGTTTGATTAGGATGTTTCATGCTTCCCTGCAAGTCATGAAAGAGATATAGATGGTTTTGGATAAATGAAAACTAGACTATTTAATATCGTGATCAAACTGCCCCTTAGTAAGACCCACATGATTTTATTTAAAATGTGCACTGAGGCAAACTTAATGTTTAAACAGCGGTTACATGTCTCCGGAATATGTGATGGGTGGTGCTTTTTCTGTCAAGTCAGACATCTACAGCTTCGGTGTTCTTCTCTTGGAGATTGTAAGTGGCTTGAAGATCAGCTCACCTCATCTCATAATGAACTTTCCAAACCTTACAACTTATGTAAGTATCATGGGATGCTTGAATTTCGGCAACCTTAACAAAACTAGAGTTAATTGGTTGAAACTTGACTTTATTCCGTCAGGCATGGAGATTGTGGGAAGATGGAAATGCAATGGAACTGGTGGACTCAACAATTGATGGTAGCTGTCCAATTCATGAAGTTCTACGGTGCATTCACGTGGGACTCTTGTGTGTCCAACACCATTCAGATGCCAGGCCACTCATGTCATCAGTTGTGTTTATGTTGGAGAATGAAACCGCTTTGCTTCCAGAGCCGGAGCAACCTGCATATTTTGCAGCAAGAAATCAGGAAAACGGACATACTGGGGAAAACATGGATAATTCACAAAATACCGCGAGTATCACAACACTAATAGGGCGTTAGATGTTTTAATGACAACTTTTACAATATATTGGAACCCCATGATAAGTGTAAAGTCTCTAACTTACTGTACAAAAAATGTGATTTTCAGCATAGTGGTGGTAACATCTGTTCGTTTGCCGTATGTAAAGCATCGAAGTGGACCTTACTGTGTATGAACAAAATGTGGATAATGCATCGTTACTTAAGGTTTATATATTGTTTCTCATTTTAGACAAGGTGTTTCTATTTTTATGTGCTTCTGTTTATCTTCATTTGCTAAGGATAAGGCTTCCTTCATAGCATTTCATTATGCCCTGCATTATATCTTTATATCTTTACCCTGAGATTGCTCTGTGTCAGCTGTTCCTTTCTTTTTCTCAGTAAAGGCAAAAACACACACTAAAGGTTCAACCTCAGCGTACGACCAAGTGCCATCATCAACAGGACATCTCTATCTTCCGCCCTTATTTGGGGAAAATATGTGAACACCTTTCAAAATTACATGAACAATTTTTCCCAAGTTCATGATGATTTTAAATATATGAATATTTGTTTTGCGAGTATATGAATATATTTTTTGTATGCAGGAACATTTTTGAACGTGATATAAATATTATATATATATGATCATTTAATATTAGTTTATGTAAATGGTCTACAGTTTAAAATAAAATATGAAATTATTGTAAAAACTTATTAAGAAAAGAAAGTATTTTTTGATTCTTTATGGGAAAAACCACATTAATGGGCCGCGCTAGTGGCGAGCTTTGAGCGGTGTCAAGATCCTAAGTAAACCTGCAGCCTGCTTGATAGAAGGGCCTCCAGCCCACAAGCAAGTAGCGGCCATTTGCGTTCGCCGGCTCGTCGCAGTCCCCTCACACCCCACCGCCGCCGCCGGCTCGCCGCAGTCCCCACTGCCGCCGCCGCCGCCACCGCCAAATGCGTCTCCGGCGCCTCGTCTTCCTCTCCCGTTTCAGACGACCATGGCAAGCGGCCGGCACCTCATCGCGCCGTCGCGGCCACCCTCCCCTAATTTCCCCCGCCAGTCACCTCACCTCCAGCGGCGACAGCCCGGTCGCGCTCGCGCTCGCCGTCGGTACGTGCTCGTCCCACCCACTCGAGATGAAAAGTCGGATGCTGCCTGATTTTTTTTTTCTTCCGGAAGCAAACGGATGATGGCTGATAAGGGGACAGTGTGCCGGCACGTCGCCGCGACGACCCCGCCGGGGCTCCATCTGACGGTGACCCGTTCCTTAGCAGTTAGCACGCGCCTTTCGTCCGACATGTACTTCCCAAGCTTCCTGCCGAAGAGCGGCGAGTCGTCAACGATGCTGAGATCTGGACAATAATTTCTGCACCATCCTGATGCAGTGTTGCATCAGTTTGTCTGATGGCGTGGCTCTGTGAGGTCCAAGTCCCCGGACTATTGGTACCATGGCACATTTATGCAGACGACGACCACCTGGGTAGGATTCCGGTCACCAGATGGTTGCGAGTCGACCTCGGCTCCTCGGTGTGTTTGATGAAGTCAACACATCCAAGTCTTTGAAAATGGAGCATTTCTTGGTCCTTTAATTCCCCAGAGGCCAGCAGCAGTTTCATATCTGCAAGCAAGCAAATCCAGAGCATATCTTTGATACCATCTCATTACCTTGCTCTTCACAAGCATATTTGAAAGAAGGCTCAATGGGCATGACTCTCCTCCCCTTTTTCATCCTCCTATTATTGATTTGCTTGTGCAAATCCGATGACGCCTAACACCCACAAAGCCACTCTTGCCTGGCGACAAGCTAGTCTCCAACAATGGCATCTTTGCTCTTGGTTTCTTCTCCCCAGAAAACTCCACCTCAAACTCATATGTAGGCATATGGTACCACGGCATCCCGGAGCGGACATATGTGTGGGTGGCCAACCGCGACAACCCAATTGGCAGCGGTTTGTCCGGGAAGTTGGTTCTCACCAACAGCTCTGACCTTGTCTTGTCGGATTCCGAGGGCCGTATCCTTTGGAGGACGACGAACAACGTCATCGCCGGGGGTGATGGGGCTGCGGCTCTGCTGCTCGAGGCGGGCAACTTTGTCGTCCAGTTGCAGAATTTCACGCAGATATGGCAGAGCTATGATCACCCGACTGACACCATCCTCCCCGGCTTCAAGTTATGGGCCAACTACAAGACCCACACAGCAGTGCGCATCGTTGCTTGGAAGGGTCCTCAAGATCCGTCCACCGGCAAATTCCTTCTCAGTCGTGACCCCAGGACGGGCCTACAGATCCTCACCTGGTGCGGGACAACCAAGTACTGGCGCAGCGGACTGTGGAACGGTGCAGAAGCTTCGGACAAGAACGGATACATGTGGTCCCAGAACGTCGATGACGGGGAGACCATCTACTCGACGTTCAACACGGGCAACAGCTCCGCGCGTAGATCGCATTGGAAGCTGGACTACACGGGTGACTTGATGCTCAGGATCTGGAGTGGCCAGTCATGGGTGGTTCTGTTCAAGCGCCCAGATGGTGGCTCATGTGGTCCGTTTGGCTACTGTGACATGTTCACCAGGGAGTGCAGGTGCCTCGACGGGTTGAGCCTGCCGCCAACTTCTCCAGAGGATGCGTGAGAAAGGAGGCGCTGACATGTCGTGGCTACCATTTCTCGGCCTTGCCTGGGATGAAGGTGCCTGACGAATTTGTGTATGTGAGGAGCAGAAGCTTCGAGGAGTGCACTGCTGAATGTGAGCGTAACTGCTCCTGCACCGCGTACGCTTACGCCAACTTGAGCAGTATTGTTGCAACCGGTGGCCCATCAAGATGCTTGGTCTGGTCAGGGGAGCTTGTTGACTTAGAGAAGACAGGCGTACTTGGTGGCAACCTGTACCTTCGGCTTGCTGGCTCTCCTGGTATGCATTGTTCCATACTTCATGGTTGCTTTAATCTTTTAACCTGCAGTAATAGCCTGCTTGTGAAACTATGAAGACCAACCTTTCCTACCTGGGACTTATAGTCTTTATCATTGAATATACTCATCAGTTAGCATTTCTTTCAGAATTGTGTCGGTAGGCTAGTTTTCCATCTCACATTTGTAACACTAGTTAGCCACTTTTGGTTTCTGCAAACACTCATTTCTGAAACAAAATCTGTAACTATATTTGAGATAGGAGATGCATTTTATTTTACTACCATCTTTCGTATTATATGCAAGTGAATCAATATCTTGTACTCGTTGAGAAAAAGTTAATGTGTACTCTCACTGGCTATGCTTGAATCTTGATGCAGTATTCTTTTCATCGTTTTCTTCACAGGACACAACAGGAATGGTGATGTTGGTGTTGTATTAAAGATTGCGCTCCCAGTTATATCATTCCTGCTGATACTCTCGTGCATATATCTTGTCTGCATATGCAAGCGAAGAGGTAGAATAAGGGACTCCAGTTTCCTGTAATATGATGTTCATTTAATAGTGCTCAGCGGTTACATTACTGATATTTCTGCAGGGAAACAAGTAAACAAAGAAAACCTGAAAAGACCGGCCCTGGAACACTTGAGCACTTTGCAAGAAGTAGGGGATCAAAATTTGGAATTGTGTTCTATTAGTTTTGAAGAAATCGCTGCTGCAACAAACAGTTTCCATGACACGAACGTACTTGGAAAAGGAGGTTTCGGCAAAGTCTATAAGGTTGTAAAGCTTTGATCTTGTCAATTAATTACAACATTGGGAAATCTGTATAATTTCCTCCTTGTCAATTTGTTTCAATAATTATGAAATTACACAGGGAACACTAGAAGATGGAAAGGAAGTTGCTGTTAAAAGGCTTAGCAAGGGTTCGGAGCAGGGTATGGAGCATTTTATAAACGAAGTGGTTCTTATTGCCAAATTGCAGCACAAGAATCTAGTTAGACTTCTTGGCTGTTGTATTCATGAGGATGAGAAGTTGCTTATTTATGAATACTTGCCCAACAAAAGCCTAGACAATTTCCTTTTTGGTATGTTCTAATTCCATACTCTAGAAATCAATCTTGAATTAACCAAGCAAATTTACTTGCATGAACAGCTTACTAGACCACTTACTTGTATGTACGCATCCTGTTCTTGGCAGATACCGCAAGGAAATCTATGCTTGACTGGCCAAGACGGTTCAAGATAATCAAAGGAGTAGCTAGAGGGCTTCTATATCTTCACCAAGATTCGAGAACGACTATAATCCATAGAGACCTCAAACCAAGCAACATCCTACTAGATGTGGAGATGAACCCGAAAATATCAGATTTCGGAATGGCAAGGATCTTTGGAGGAAATGAGCAACAGGAAAGTACCAGACGAGTTGTTGGGACTTAGTAAGTATCTTGCACTAGCTCTTTGCCTCAGTTTTATTTATGCGACTGAAATAACTCGAACTGCGCATATACTTGCTTGTGCGATGACTTAAACAGCGGCTACATGTCGCCTGAGTATGCGATGGAGGGCATTTTTTCCGTGAAGTCTGACACCTACAGCTTTGGTATTTTGCTACTAGAGATTGTAAGTGGATTAGAGATCAGCTCACCTCATGATCTTGTGATGGACTTTTCAAACCTCATATCATGTGTAAGTGTTACGTACGGTGTTTTGAAATGCTTTAGGTTCTGATAAGTCAACCAGAAAATAGTATTAGCAAATATAAATTACGAATTTCACCGTGATGTTTCAGGCATGGAACTTGTGGGCAGATGGAAGAGTGAGGGATTTCGTGGACGCAGCCATCACGGAGAGCTATTCACTTGACGAAGTGTCCAAGTGCATCCATGTTGGGCTCTTGTGTGTCCAGGACAGCTCCAGCGCTAGGCCACACATGTCATCGGTCGTGTCCATGCTCGACAGTGAAGCCATGCCTCGCACAGCGCCAGAGCAACCTGTGTATTTTGCACGGATAAACTACGAAACCAGCGAAACGATGGAAGACACGGAAAACTCTGCCAATGGTGTGAGCCTTACGGCGCTAGAAGGACGATGACTCCCGTTTGCCGCTGCATGTATGTGACGAGAAGTAGGACAATTGAGTTGTCCCAATAAGGTGCTGCCTGCTTGATAGACAGTGCTATTTGAGGGACTGCCCACCATAAGTAGATTATTCGATCAACACAAGGTGATATTGCACATATGTGGAGCGCTGCCATCCACATCACCGGGTACTACTATCCTCCACCTTGACATCACTTTGCTCATCTAAAACACACATGAATCCTTCTTAGTTTATTTCTCTGTCTAGTCTAGTATTTATTTTATGTTATAGTAGCACTTAGTTAAACTCTCCTCTTTTACCATTTTCCCAGCAATCGATTAGAGCAAACTATTTTCAAACTTTGGCTTGAGTGCGGATGTAGCTGCGTTCGTGACAATAGTGACAACGTAGCTGTGGAGTTGGTAGTTATCTTTCTATAAGTTCTTTGTGGCTTCAACACCTAAATTGGGCAAATACTTATCGTGAATTGTGCTTGACAGCACCCCCCCCCCTTCCCAAACGTTCGGGCCGTCTAGCTCTCCTCAAACCCAACCCGTATGTTGGTGGATTTAGGGTTGCTTGGACATGCCCTAGCGTGTTTGTCACATCTCAGATCGGTCACTATGCACACCTTGGACCAATCCCTGGCCATTTGCCGGTCTGCTCCGCACAACTCCTCTCTGGTGATATCCCGCCATTTTCGGCATGTCGGGCATCGAATTTTAGTCCAATAACTTTGAACCTATTGACTGGGACCTTGTCCCCTGCACGGACAAGGAGGAGATAAGTTGTCTGATTGGTTCGTCGCCGGTCTTGGGAGGAAATTCCGGCTCCTATGGGGCTTAGATCCAGCGGTGGCAATGTGCGTGTCAGCAGCTCGAGGCATGTGTCCACTCCGGATCTAGTGCCGAGGAGCGATGGTTGGAGGTACATGCATGCCCATTAGGACGGCCTTGCGATATTTGCACAACCTCGGTGCTAGGTCCTTGTCCTCATAACATCACGCTCCGAGTATGAGTTCAACGGCGCCAATGTGCACGACCATTATGGATGCTCCAGCTATGGTTGAAGAGGTCGCGGCACGGCGTGCCCAGGGCGACGATGCGCCGTGCCGGACAAGGTCATGGATGACGCCCATGCCTGGATCCTTGTGAAGGCGCATCTCACACCTCCAGCTCTGGCATTGAGCACATCCGCCTTGACCCTCATGTTGTCTTGGAGCACTACCATCACGACCAAGAGGGCAAGGGGCTTGGTCGTGGATGAACTTGCTCTTGAACCCCATTTACTAGTAAAACATGCCAAAGTTTGGTAATCTGATGACATGTATGATGATGAACTACCATATGGTATGTCTAGTATGAACTATGTGCTATGATTAATATGAATCATGAAGTACGTCTAGTATGAACTATGTGCTATAATTTATATGAATTATGAAGTGCGTCGTTTGGACTATGTGTAATGATTTATATGTTGTGTGATGATTTCGGAAAGAACATTGAAACCCCCAGTCTCCGCATCCAAAGATGCACTACTCAATAGAGCCTCACAAAGCAAATACATGGATCAATCTAGACATGGGCATTCTCCGGTTCAGGCCGGGCTTCACAAGGTCCGACCAACGAAATGCCGAGCCTGGGGTTAAATAATACTCAATGTTATGCCTATTTTTTATTTAATATCCCAAGCATACTTGTTTGTCGGGTTTTTTTCGTGCTTCGGGCCGGGCTGCGGGCTGGAAAGCAAGGCCTGAGCCCGGCCATCCATCCATGCCCAGGTTTAGATCAATCCACCTATAAGTTTGATGACGTGTCCTACTAGCACCAACACATACCATCTAACCCGATGGGACGTGGACAAATGAGAGATGGCCCTGCTGTCCGCGGATGGGCAAATTTGTAAAGTCAGAACATAGATGTTCTCATAATCCGCCTACGTCACATTATGTTCTAAGGTATATATACGTAAGACTTGATTATGTTCTAAGGTATACATAGATGTTCACAGTCAAATAATTGAAGATGCTGCTCTGGCGAAGGGCAGCCATAGAAATGACCTTGCAGTGTACTAGTACACTGGCGAGATGCATGCATTGATCAGGGTGGAGGGTGGTAGCTGTCCGTAAACTGTTGGACTGCGATATGCATTCATATCACCTCTTCCAAGATAAAATTACTGGGTGAAGTCCTACTTCCTCTCCCATCGTCGCTCTCCTCCCTCTGTTTGCTCCCGAGCTCTGCCCACTGCCCAGTTCCCCTCCTCGCCTCCGCCGTTGCCGGTCGATCCCGGCCAGCTCCGGCGGCCATCTCCCGCGCATCCAACGCCGCCTTGCTGCCATTACCCTGTCGGAGCTCCACCTGACGGTAACTCGTTCCTTTTGTCTTCTGTGTACACTTGTCAACCATGGTGGCATATTTCTGCCCACAGCGACTTTGACTGACTCCGGTGTCCGGTCAACCAGATGGTTGAGAGTCGCGAGAGCTCAGTTCCTCGGTTTATATGGTACTTATTGATCTTCAGTTTCCCACGGTTAATTTCTGCAGCAGTTTCCTACCCTTCAGCCTGAAATTATCTGTGGCAAACTGGTTGTAAAACTCATGCTGCTGTGAACTGCTTACTTTGCTCTTTCACAAGCATACATATATATATATATATATGTGAAAGAAAAGAAGTCTCACTGGGCAAGACCCTTCGTGTCATTTTTACCCTCCTGCTGTTGATTTGTTTCTGCGAATCCGATGACCGCCTAACACCGGCGAAGCCACTCTTGCCGGACGACAAGCTCGTCTCCAACAATGGCATCTTCGCTCTTGGCTTCTTCTCCCTCGACCCGGACAACTCCACCGCCGCAAGCTCTTATGTAGGCATATGGTACCACGACATCCCGGAGCGGACATATGTGTGGGTGGCCAACCGCGACAACCCAATCGGCAGCGGTTTGTCGGGGAAGTTGGTTCTGACCAACACCTCCGATCTCGTCTGGTCAGACTCCAACGGCCGCGTCCTCTGGAGGACGACGAACAACATCACCACCGGCGGTGATGGGGCCGTGGTGCTGCTGCTCGAGGCGGGGAACTTTGTCCTCCAGTCACGCAATTTCACGCAGATATGGCAAAGCTATGATCACCCGACCGACACCATCCTCCCCAGCTTCCAGTTATGGGCCAACTACAGGGCACACACAGCAGTGCGTCTTGTTGCTTGGAAGGGTCCTCAAGACCCGTCCACCGGGAAGTTCTTCCTCAGTCGTGACCCCGGCACAGGCCTCCAGATCCTCACCTTGTGTGGGACAAGCAAGTACTGGCGCAGCTGGCTGTGGAATGGCGCAGAAGCCTCGGACAAGAACGGGTTCATGTGGTTCCAGATCGTCGATGACGGCGAGGCCATCTACTCGACGTACAACACGGGCAACAGCTCCGCCCGGAGGTCGCACTGGAAGCTGGACTACAACGGCGACTTGATGCTCAGGATCTGGAGTGGCCAGTCATGGATGCCTCTGTTCAAGCGCCCAGATTCTGGCTGCCGCCAGTATGGCTTGTGTGGTCCGTTCGGCTACTGCGACATGTTCGACAAGATCTGCAGGTGCCTGGATGGGTTCCAGCCGGCAGACGGCTTCGGTGCCATCCCCTCCAGAGGATGCGTGAGAAAGGAGAACCTGACATGCCGCGGCCACCATTTCTTGACTTTGCCGGAGATGAAGGTGCCTGACAAGTTTGTGTATGTGAGGAACAGAAGCTTCGAGGACTGCACTGCTCAGTGTGAGCGTGACTGCTCCTGTACCGCGTATGCTTACACCAACCTGAGCAGTATCGTCGCAACCGGTGGCCCATCAAGATGCTTGATCTGGACAGGGGAGCTTGTTGACTCTGAGAAGGCCGGTATGCTTGGTGGCAACCTGTACATTCGGCTTGCTGGTTCTCCTGGTATGTACTATGTTGTTACCACTGAACAAACTCATCAGTTGCATTTCTTCCACAATTGTGTCAGTGAACAAACGGGGAGTACTCTGTGGTGTTCACAAGCCAGTTACTTTTGCTCTCTGCACTTATTACTTTTGAAACAAAATTTGTAATTATATTGAGATCAAAGTTTTAAATAGCTGGATATGGCGAATAGCGGCAGCCTCAATAGCATTCTAAATGGCGCTAAAGCCGCTAAATTGTACACGATGTCGTTAGCGTGTTGTCCCTCCAAATGGTATAGCGGCAAGACGGCATGCTATTTAAAACTTTGATTGAGATGGATTTTTAATATCTTCTTTGGTATTATACGTAATGCAAGTAAGTCGATATATTACTCATTGCGAAAATGATAAATTCACACTTTCACATGCTATGCTTGAATCTGATGCGGTACTTTCTTGTTTCCTATCATTTCCTTCACAGAATACAGTTCTGCAGTAAACAACACAAAGGGCGGTCCCGGTGTAGTATTGAAGATCGCAATCCCAGTTATATTAGTCCTGCTGACACTCACATGCATATATCTCGTCTGCATATGCAAGCCAAAAGGTAGAACAAGGGACTCCAGTTTACTGTACTGTGATCTTTCATGTAGAAGTGTTGAGTATTGATGTTACTGATATTTCTGCAGGGATACAAGTAAACAAGGAAACCCTGAAAAGAACGTCCCTGGAATACTTGAGCACTGCGCAAGTTTGGGATCAAAATTTGGAATTCCGCTCTATTGTGTTTGAAGACATTGCCACTCACTACCAGAATTAGGGTCGTTGCCGACGGCCTAAACTATGCCGACGGCCATCGTAGGCATATGTCACCCTACGCCGACCACCAGTGCCTCACCGTCGGCGTACTAAAAACCGTCGGCGTAGATCACCCTATGCCGACGGCCACCGTCGGCGTACAAAGGCCGTCGGCGTAGATTCACCTATGCCTACGATGGCCGTCGGCGTAGGCACCCCGTCACCGTATCAGTGGGCCCGGCCACTCGACGAGTAACGCCCGTTTGATGCAGTCAAAGATATGTCGACGGCCCTGACGGACACCGTCGGCATAGTTTCGACGGTCCACGTCATCGATCCGTTGTAGGTGCCACGTCATCGATCCGAGGGAGGTGTGTACCTATGCCGCCGTCACACGGAGTGTGGAAACAACCACGCTGGTGAGACACAAAGGGGATCTTGCGGCGGGCTAGGCCCGAACCATGCCCTGGGTCCTCTTACGTTGGGAAAATGTGGCATCGGGTCAACACCAAGGGAATCTTGCGGTGGGTTGGGCCCGGACCTTGTGCTAAGATGTTGCTATGGGCTGGCCTATCACAGCTAGGTGAAAATGTCCCTCGGTCAACCCTCGTCCGATTAAAGTCAAAGGGGTAGATCCGTTCGATTAACAGTGTCACGGTTAGACAGGACGGGGGACCCGGGGGGGGGGTGGCAATCCCGTCAGGTTTGCCCTGTGCCCTCTTACGTTGGGATAATGTGGCATCGGGTCGACACCGAGGGAATATTGCAGTGGGTTGGGCCCAGACCTTGATCCAAAGTGTACCTATGGACCGACCTATCACAGCCAGGTGAAAACGTCCCTCGGTCAAACCAAGGCCGGTGAAAGTCAAAGGGATAGATCCGTTCGGTCAACAGTGTCAGGGTTAGACGGGCCGGGGGACCTGGAGGGTGGCAATGCCGCCAGGTCTTGCCCTGGGCCCCTCTTACGTTGGGAAACTGTGGCATCGGGTCGATACGGAGGGAATGTTGCGGTGGGTTGGGCCCGGACCTTGTGCTAAGATGTTGCTATGGGCTGGCCTATCACAACCAGGTGGAAATTATCCTCGGTCAAAACCCCGTCCGGTGAAAGTCAAAGGGGTAGATCCGTCCAGTCAACAGTGTCAGGGTTAGACGGGACGAGGGACCTGGGGGTGGCAATGCTGCTAGATCTCACCCTGGGCCCTCTTACGTTCGGAAACTATGGCATCGGGTTGATACCGAGGGAATCTTGCGGTGGGGTAGGCCCGGACCTTGTGCTAAGATGTTGCTATGGGCTGGCCTATCACAACCAGATGAAAATGTCCCTTGGTCAAACCCCGTCCGGTGAAAGTCAAAGGGGTAGATCCGTTCGATCAACACTGTTAGGGTTAGACGGGACGGGAGACCTGGGGGGGGGGGCAATGCCGTCGGGTTTTGCCCTGGAACCTCTTATGTTGGGAAAATGTGGCATCGGGTCGACATCGAGGGAATCTTGCAGTGGGTTGGGCCCGGACCTTGATCCGAAGTGTACCTATGGGCTGGCCTATCACAGCTAGGTGGAAATGTCCCTCGATCAAACCCCGTCTGATGAAAGTCAAAGGGGTAGATCCGTCCGTTCAACAGTGTCCGGGTTAGACGGGACGGGGGACCTGGAGGGGGGCTATGCCGCCAGGTCTTGCCCTGGGCCCTCTTACGTTTGGAAACTATGGCATCGGGTCGATACCGAGGGAATCTTGTGGTGGGTTGGGCCCGGACCTTGATCCGAAGTGTACCTATGGGCTGACCTATCACACCCAGGTGCAAATGTTCCTCGGTCAAACCCCGTCTGGTGAAAGTCAAAGGGGTAGATCTGTCCGGTCAACATGTTGAAAATATGCCCTAGAGGCAATAAATAAAGTGTTTATTATTATATTTCCTTGTTCATGATAATTGTTTATTATCCATGCTATAATTGTATTGATTGGAAACACGTTACATGTATGGATAAGTACACAACACTTTGTCCCTAGTATGCCTCTAGTAGACTAGCTCGTTGATCAAAGATGGTCAAGGTTTCCTAGCCATTGACATGAGATGTCATTTGATAACGGGATCACATCATTAGGAGAATGATTTGATGGACAATACCCAAACTATAAACGTAGCATATGATCGTGTCAGTTTATTGCTACAGTTTTCTGCATGTCAAGTATATGTTCCTATGACCATGAGATCATGCAACTCACGAACACCGAAGGAGTGCCTTGTGTGTATCAAACGTCGCAACGTATCTGAGTGACTATAAAGGTACTCTACAGGTATCTCCGAGGGTGTGTGTTGAGTTGGCATGGATCAAGACTAGGATTTGTTACTCCGTGTGACGGAGAGGTATCTCAGGGCCCACTCGGTAATACAACATCACAACAAGCCTTGCAAGCAATGTGAATGAGTGTTAGTCACGGGATCTTCTATTACGGAAAGAGTAAAGAGACTTACCGGTAACGAGGTTGAACTAGGTATGGGGATAGCGACGATCGAATCTCGGGCAAGTAACATACCGAAGAACAAAGGAAACATCATACGGATTAACTGAATCCTTGACATAGAGGTTCGATCGATAAAGATCTTAGTAGAATATGTAGGAACTAATATGGGCATTCAGGTCCCACTATTGGTTATTGACCGTAGAGGTGTCTCGATCATGTCTACATAGTTCTCGAACCCGCAGGCTCTGCACACTTAAGGTTTGATGATGTTTTGGTAGTATAGAGTTATGCATGGTGGTGACCGAAGGTTTCTCGGAGTCTCGGATGAGATCACGGACGTCACGAGGAGCTCCGGAATGGTCCATAGGTAAAGATTGATATATAGGAAGTCCTGTTTTGGTCATCGGAAAAGTTTCGGGCTCATCGTTAGTGTACCGGGAGTGCCGGTAGTGTACCGGGGGACCATCGGGAGGGGTATTTGGAACCAAGAGGCTACATGGGATGTGGGAGGATGAATACCAGCCCTTAGTGAGCTGGTGGAAGTCCCACACAAGGCCCATGCGGCTGGGAAGAAAAGCCCAAAGAGAAAAAGGTGGAAAAAGGCAAAAAAGGAAGGAGTCCTAGTCCTACTAGGATTGGAGGAGGATTCCTCCTCTCCTATCCACTTCGGCCGAAGCCTCCTAGGTCTGGCCCTTGGGCCAAGCCTCCTCCTCTCTTCCTCTTATATATACTAGAGGTTTTAGGGTTTTTGCACTAGATTTTCAGCCACGTGCTACCCTCTCCTCTAGTGCATAGTTTATTCTCTAGATCGGTTTTCTGCAGTGCTTAGGCGAAGCCTTGCCGGAATAGCTCCACCACCAACACCGCAACGCTATCACGCTGCCGGAGAACTCGTCCACCTCTCCGCTCCATCATGCTGGATCAAGAAGGCGGAGATCGTCATCAAGCCGTACGTGTGCTGAACGCGGAGGTGCCGTCCGTTCGGTGCTAGATCGGGACGGATCGTGATTGGATCGCGGGACGCTCGGTGATTTGGATCACGAAGACGTTCGATTACATCAACCGCGTTTCTTAACGCTTCCCGCTTAGCGATCTACAAGGATACGTAGATCCACTCTCCCTCTCGTAGATGCTCATCACCATGGATAGATCTTGCGTGTGCGTAGGAATTTTTTTGTTTCCCATGCAACGTTCCCCAACAGTGGCATCATGAGCTAGGTCTATGTGTAGATGAGATCTCGAGTAGAACACAAAGATTTTGTGGGCGTTGATGTTTAGATTGCTTCCTCCCTTGGTCGTGTTTTGGTTCAGCGGTATTGTGGGATGAAGCGGCCCGGACCAACCTTACTCGTACGCTTACGAGAAATCGGTTCCATCGACTGACGTGTAACCTTGTTGCACAAAGATGGCTGGCGAGTGCCTGTTTCTCCTACTTTAGTTGGATCGGATTCGACAAAGGCGGTCCTTGAGAAGGTTGAAAAGCAACTTATGTATCACCGTTGTGGTTTATGCGTAGGTGAGAATTGTTCTTGCTAGATACCCGTAGCAGCCACGTAAAACATGCAACAACAATTAGAGGACGTCTAACTTGTTTTTGCATGGTATGTTGTGATGTGATATGGCCAATTACATGATGATATATATGTGATGTATGAGATGATCATGTGTTTTATAGAATATCACGACTTGCATGTCGATGAGTACGACAACCGACCGAAGCCATAGGGTTGTCTTTAATTATTGTATGACCTGCGTGTCAATCATTAAGCGTTGTGTAATGCTTTACTTTATCGCTAAACGGTAGCAATAATAGTAGAAGCATGGTGGGCGCGACAACCCCGATGGCGACACGTTGATGGAGATCATGGTGTCGTGCCGGTGACGATGGAGATCATGCCGATGCTTTCAAGATGGAGATCAAAAGCACAAGTTCATGGCCATATCATGTCACTTATGATTTGCATGTGATGTTAATCCTTTTATGCACCTTGTTTTTCTTAGGATGACGGTAGCATTATAAGGTGATCCCTCACTTAAATTTCTATATAAATTGTGTTTTCCCCGAGTGTGCACCGTTGCGAAAGTTCGTCGTGTCGAGACACCACGTGATGATCGGGTGTGATAGACTCTATGTTCACATACAACGGGTGCAAGCCAATGTTGCACATGCAGAACACTCGGGTTAAACTTGACGAGCCTAGCATGTACAGACATGGCCTCGGAACACAAGAGACTGAAAGGTCGAACATGAGTCATATAGTAGATATGATCAACATGATGATGTTCCCCATTGAAACCAACTCAACTCACGTGATGATCAGACTTGAGTTGGTGAATTTAGATCATGTGACACTCAGATGACCTGAGGGATGTCAATTTGAGTGGGAGCTGTAGTAATTTGATTAACTAAACTCATTATCTTGAACAATAGTCTAAGTAACTTTTGCATATTTATTTTGTAGATCAATGGCTCGCGTAGTAGCACCCCTGAATGTTAATGCGTTCCTAGAGAAAGCTAAGTTGAAAGATGATGGAAGTAACTTTGTTGACTGGGCCCGTAATCTGAGGATTATCCTCATGGCTTCCTAGAAATCATATGTTCTTGATGCACCGCTTGGTGACCAACCAGAAGACATGTCATCCGAAGACGTTAAGAATGCTTGGGAGGCACGTTCTGGAGATAACTCAATAGTTTAGTGTGCAATATTGTATGACTTAGAACCGGGACTTCAAAGATGTTTTGAACGTCATGGAGCATATGAGATGTTCCAGGAGTTGAAGTTTATCTTTCAGAAAAATTCCCGGATCGAGAGGTATGAGATCTCCGATAAGTTCTATGCTTGCAAAATGGAGGAGAACGGGTCTATCAGTGAACATATACTCAGAATGTCTAGGTATTCGACTCGCCTGGCAGAGTTGGGAATTGCCCTTCCGCTAGAGGTGATCACTGACAGAGTTCTTCAATCACTGCCACCTAGTTACAAAAGCTTTGTGATGAACTATAACATGCACGGGATGAACAAGTCAGTCGCCGAGCTGTTTGCGATGCTAAAAGTCGCTGAGTCTGAAATCCAGAAAGAACATCAAGTGTTGATGGTCAATAAAACCACTAGTTTCAAGAAGAATGGCAAGGGCAAGGGCAAGAAGGGTAAAACCAAGAAGGATGGCAAAGCAGTTGCTACTCATGTAAAGAAGCCCAAGGCTGGACCCAAGCTAGAAACTGAGTGCTTTCATTGCAAGGGAACTGGTCACTGGAAGCGGAACTGCCCCAAGTACCTGGCTGACAAGAAGGCGGCCAAGGACAAACAAGGCATATATGATATACATGTTATTGATGTGTACCTTACTAGCTCTCGTTGTAGTGCCTGGGTATTTGATACCAGTTCGGTTGCTCACATTTTCAACTCAAAAAAGAAACTACGGAATAGACGAAGGCTGGCGAAGGACGAATTGACGATGCGCGTGGGAAATGGTTCCAAGGTTGATGTGATCGCCGTCGGCATGCTCTCTCTTCGATTCCCATCGGGATTAGTGATGAATCTGAATAATTGTTATTTAGTGCCTGCGTTAAGCATGAACATTATATCTGGATCTTGTTTATTGCGAGATAGTTACTCATTTAAATTAGAGAATAATGGTTGTTCTATTTATATGAGTAATATCTTTTATGGTCATGCACCCAATGTGAGGGGTTTATTCATATTGAATCTTGATAGTGATGATACACATGTTCATAACATTGATGCCAAAAGATGTAGAGATGACAATGATAGTACCACTTTCTTGTGGCACTGCCGTTTAGGTCATATTGGTGTAAAACGCATGAGGAAGCTCCATGCTGATGGACTTTTGGAGTCACTTGATTTTGAATCACTTGACACATGTGAACCATGCCTCATGGGCAAGATGACTAAAACGCCGTTCTCTGGAACAATGGAACGGGCAAGTGACTTATTGGAAATTATACATACTGATGTGTGCGGTCCAATGAATGTTATAGCGCGCGGTGGATATCGTTATTTTCTCACCTTCACTGATGACTTAGGTAGATATGGGTATATTTACTTAATGAAACACAAGTGTGAAACATTTGAAAAGTTCATGCAATTTCAGAGTAAAGTTGAGAATCATCATAACAAGAAGACTAAATTCCTGCGATCTGATCGAGGAGATGAATATCTGAGTTATGAGTTTGGCAGTCACTTAAGACAATGTGGAATTGTTTCATAGTTGACACCGCCTGGAACACCACAGCGTAATGGTGTGTCTGAACGTCGTAATCGAACCTTATTAAATATGGTGCGTTCTATGATGTCTCTTGCTGATTTGCCACTATCGTTTTGGGGTTATGCATTAGAGACAGCTGCATTCACTTTAAATAGGGCACGATCGAAATCCGTTGAGACGACACCATATGAACTATGGTTTGGCAAGAGGCCAAAGTTGTCGTTTCTTAAAGTTTGGGGATGTGATGCTTATGTCAAAAAGCTTCAGCCTGAAAAGCTGGAACCCAAAGTGGAGAAATGCGTCTTCATGGGATACCCGAAAGAGACAGTCGGGTATACCTTCTATCTCAGATCCGAAGGCAAAGTGTTTGTCGCTAAGAATGGAACATTTCTTGAGAAAGAGTTTATCTCGAAAGAACTGAGTGGGAGGAAAATAGAGCTTGATGAGGTTATTGAATCTTTACTTCAACCAGAGAGTAGCGCAGCACAGAAAGATGTTTTTGTGGAGCCTATGATATTTGAAGAGGAAGTTAATGATGATGATCATGAAGCTTCGGATCAAGTTACTATTGAACCTCGTAGGTCGACAAGGGCGCGTACTGCTCCTGAGTGGTACGGCAACCCTATCTTGGAGATCATGTTGTTGGACAACAATGAACCTACAAGCTATGTAGGAGCGATGATGGGCCCGGATTCCAAGAAACGGTTAGAGGCCATGAAATCCGAGATGGGATCCATGTATGAAAACAAAGTATGGACTTTGGAAGTATTACCTGAAGGGCGAAAGGCCATTCAGAACAAATGGATCTTTAAGAATACGGATGCGGACGGTAATGTCACCGTCTATAAAGCTCGACTTGTGGCAAAGGGTTTTTCACAAGTTCAAGGAGTTGACTACGATGAGACCTTCTCACCCGTAGCGATGCTTAAGTCTGTCAGAATCATGTTGGCAATAGCTGCGTATTTGGACTATGAAATTTGGTAGATGGATGTCAAAACAGCGTTCCTCAACGGTTTCCTTGAGGAAGAGTTGTATATGTGCAACCAGAAGGTTTGTCGATCCAGAGAATGCTGACAAAGCTGCAAACTCCAGCGATCCATTTATGGGCTGGTGCAAGCATCTCGGAGTTGGAATAAGCGCTTTGATGAGGTGATCAAAGCGTTTGGGTTTATACAAGTTTGTGGAGAAGCTTGTATTTACAAGAAACTGAGTGGGAGATCTATAGCATTTCTAATATTATATGTGGATAACATATTGCTGATTGGAAACAATATAGAAATGCTGGAAAGCGTGAAGGAATATTTGAACAAGATTTTTTCAATGAAGGACCTAGGAGAAGCTGCTTTCATATTAGGCATTAAGATCTATAGAGATAGATCGAGACGCTTAATAGCACTTTCACAAAGCACATACCTTGATAATGTTTTGAAGAAGTTCAAAATGGATCAGTCCAAGAAGGGGTTCTTGCCTGTGTTACAAGGTGTGAAGTTGAGTAAGACTCAATGCCCAGTGATTGCAGAAGATAGAGAAAAGATGAGTGTCATCCCCTATGCTTCAGCCATAGGCTCTATCATGTATGCAATGCTGTGCACAAGACCCGATGTCCGCCTTGCCATAAGTATGGACGGAAGGTTTCAAAGTGATCCTGGAATGGAGCACTGGGCGGCGGTCAAGAATATCCTTAAGTACCTGAAAAGGACTAAGGAAATATTTCTCGTTTATAGAGGTGATGAAGAGCTCGTCGTAAAGGGTTACGTCGATACAAGCTTTGACACTGATCCGGATGACTCTAAGTCACAAACTGGATACGTATTTATTCTCAACGGGGGAGCGGTAAGCTGGTGCAGTTCCAAGCAAAGTGTGGTAGCCGATTCTACATGCGAAGCAGAGTACATCGCAGCCTCGGAGGCAATGATGGAAGGTGTCTCGATGAAGCAGTTCATGACAGATCTTGGAGTAGTGCCCAGTGCACTGAATCCAATGACTCTATTCTGTGACAACACTGGTGCCATTTCTCTGGCCAAGGAACCAAGGTTTCACAAGAGGACCAGACACATAAAGCGACGCTTCAATTCCATCCGCGATTACATCGAGGAGAAGGACATAAATATTTGCAAAGTGCACACGGATCTGAATGTTGCAGACCTGTTGACTAAACCTCTTCCAATGGCTAAACATGATCAACACCAGAACTGCATGGGTGTTCGATACATTACAATGTAAATCACATAGTGATGTGAACGAGGTTATTGACTGTAGTGCAAGTGGGAGACTGTTGGAAATATGCCCTAGAGGCAATAAATAAAGTTTTTATTATTATATTTCCTTGTTCATGATAATTGTTTATTATCCATGCTATATTTGTATTGATTGGAAACACATTACATGTGTGGATAAGTAGACAACATTTTGTCCCTAGTATGCCTCTAGTAGACTAGCTCGTTGATCAAAGATGGTCAAGGTTTCCTAGCCATTGACATGAGATGTCATTTGATAACGGGATCACATCATTAGGAGAATGATGTGATGAACAAGACCCAAACTATAAACGTAGCATACGATCGTGTCAGTTTATTGCTACAGTTTTCTGCATGTCAAGTATATGTTCCTATGACCATGAGATCATGCAACTCACGGACACCGGAGGAGTGCCTTGTGTGTATCAAACGTCGCAACGTAACTGGGTGACTATAAAGGTACTCTACAGGTATCTCGAGGGTCTCTGTTGAGTTGGCATGGATCAAGTGACGGAGAGGTATCTCAGGGCCCACTCGGTAATACAACATCACAACAAGCCTTGCAAGCAATGTGACTGAGTGTTAGTCACGGGATCTTGTATTACGGAACGAGTAAAGAGACTTTCCGGTAACGAGGTTGAACTAGGTATGGGGATATCGACGATCGAATCTTGGGCAAGTAACATATCAAAGAACAAAGGGAACATCATACGGGATTAACTAAATCCTTGACATAGAGGTTAGACGGATAAATATCTTCGTAGAATATGTAGGAACCAATATGGGCATCCAGGTCCCGCTATTGGTTATTGACCGTAGAGGTGTCACGGTCATGTCTACATAGTTCTCGAATCCATAGGGTCTGCACACTTAAGGTTTGATGATGTTCCGGTAGTATAAAGTTATGCATGGTGGTGACCGAAGGTTGTTTGGAGTCCCATATGAGATCCCGGACGTCACGAGGAGCTCCGGAATGGTTCGGAGGTAAAGATTGATATATAGGAAGTCATGTTTTGGTCGTCGGAAAAGGTCCGGGCTCATCGTAGTGTATCGAGAGTGCCGGTAGTGTACCGAGGGACCATCAGGAGGGGTATTTCGACCCAAGAGGCTACATGGGCTGTGGGAGGATGAATACCAACCCTTAGTGAGCTGGTGGAAGTCCCACACAAGGCCCATGCGGTTGGGAAGAAAAGCCCAAAGAGAAAAAGGTGGAAAAAGGCAAAAAAGGAAGGAGTCCTAGTCCTACTAGGATTGGAGGAGGATTCCTCCTCTCCTATCCACTTCAGCCGAAGCCTCCTAGGGCTGGCACTTGGGCCAAGCCTCCTCCTCTCTTCCTCTTATATATACCTGAGGTTTTGGGGGTTTTTCACTAGATTTTCAGCCACGTGCTACCCTCTCCTCTAGTGCATAGTTTATTCTCTAGATCGGTTTTCTGCAGTGCTTAGGCGAAGCCCTGCCGGAATAGCTCCATCACCATCGCCGCAACGCCGTCGCGCTGCCGAAGAACTCATCCACCTATCCGCTCCATCTTGCTGGATCAAGAAGGCGGAGATCGTCATCAAGCCGTACGTGTGCTGAACGCGGAGGTGTCGTCCGTTCGATGCTAGATCGGGACGGGTCGTGATTGGATCGCGGGATGCTCGGTGATTTGGATCGCGAAGACGTTCGAGTACATCAACTGTGTTTCTTAATGCTTCTCTCTTAGCGATCTAAAAGGGTACGTAGATCCACTCTCCCTCTCATAGATGCTCATCACCATGGATAGATTTTGCGTGTGCGTGGGCCTAGACCTTGATCCAAAGTGTACCTATGGGCTGGCCTATCACAGCTAGGTGAAAGTGTCCCTCGGTCAAACCAAGGCTGGTGAAAGTCAAAGGGGTAGATCCATTCGGTCAACGGTGTCAGGGTTAGACGGGACGGGGGACCTGGAGGGTGGCAATGTCGCCAGGTCTTGCCCTGGGCCCTCTTACGTTGGGAAACTGTGGCATCGGGTCGATACCGAGGGAATGTTGCGGTGGGTTGGGCCGAGACCTTGTGCTAAGATGTTGCTATGGTCTGGCCTGTCACAGCCAGGTGGAAATGTTCCTTTGTCAAAACCCCATCCGGTGAAAGTCAAAGGGGTAGATCCGTCCGGTCAACAGTGTCAGGGTTAGACGGGACGGGGTACCTGGAGGGGGGCTATGCCGCAAGGTGTAAGCACCCGGGACGTGGCTCCGTAGCATGCCCCCCATCACAGACGTCGCTGTCGCCGTCACATGTAGGGTGGAAACGACCACGTCAGTTATACATGGAGGGAATCTTGCGGTGGGTTGGGCCCGAACCTTGATCCGAAGTGTACCTTGCACTAGCCACCGCACTTCCGGACGTGTAGGACGGCCCAGCGAAAGACCCGCCAACATAGCTACCCCCCAAACTACACCCGTCCCATCTAACCCTGCGAGAGTTGACTGGGCGGTAAACTAGGCCCAAGAGACACGCGTGGTGTATCTATGTGTGTTTATGTATAGATAAGACACAATTTAATTAATGAGTTTTTAAGGAAAAATTATATATAAAAATCATTTAAAAAAATTTGAACGTAGATACGCTGACGGTTAAGCCGTCGGCATATCCCCCTGCCACATCATCGATCCGCACCACCGTGGGGGCCCGTAGATATGCCGACGACATAATCATCGGCATAGACCCCTGCCACGTCATCTATCTGCGCCGCTGTGCGGGCCCAAAGATATGCTAACGGCATAACCATCGGCATAGACCCCCCTTATCCGGTCGGGCGGCCTCTCCCTCCTCCACTCATCCCCTCCCCCAACCCCTCCCGACCCCGCGCCGCCGCTTCGCCCTAGCGCCGCTGCCCCATCCCCGGCCCAGCCCCGCACAACCCCAGCCCCGCGCCGCCGCCCCGCACCGCCCCAGTCCAGCCCCTCCCTGCACCGCCGCCTCGCCCCGCGCCGCCGCCCCAGCCCCGCCGCTCCCCACGTCGCCGCCATGCACCGCCACAGCCCCCCCTCCCGCGCCGCTGCCCCAGCCCTGCCCTTCCCCGTGCCGCCGCCCCGCCCAGCGCCAGCCGCCCCGGCCACGTCCAGCCCCGCGCATCGCCGCCTCGCCCCGGCCACGTGCCGGCCCTCCCCGGCCACGTCCCTCCCCGCCCCGCGCCGGCGACGCCCCCTACATGAGATCCTCTTTGCCTCATTTTTTTGATGGATGGATGAATGATGAAGATAATTTATGATGTTAGATGTTAGATGGTGATTGATGATGATGATTTATTGATGATAATTGATGATGTTATTAGATGGATGAATGATGATGTTGTTAGATGGATGAATGATGATGTTGTTGTTAATGTTAATGTGCTAAAAATGTTAATGAATGATGATGATGCTACTGTTGCTAGATGGATGTAGATGGTCTTGATAAAAATAGATAGTGAGAAAAAAAAATAGTATTTGAGAAAAAAATGTTTGGCTAAAAAATGTTAACTTGCTAAAAAACGCACGGAGGGGGAAACAATAATGAAGATGTTGATGGTCTTGGTAAAAATAGATATTTTATGTGATGATCTAAATTGTTTTGTCGATAAAATTTGCAGGCTTTGTTGTGTTGCATCTGTTTGGAGTCATCACCGTCGAAGTTGTTGGTCCGTGATCCCGCCGTTGTTCAACTACTTCCTCTACATCCGACGGGGAGGTGATAGATTTAATTATCACGTCAAGTCGCGTAACCTAGGCATCTCCTGTCCGAAAGGGTTGCATCGATAAATATGCATTCAATTGCATATTTATCACCACAACTCTTTTGGATTGTCTAGCGTTTTCCACGGACAGCCCAAGGATGTGCAGATTGGGTACGTTCTCCATGCTCTACCCCGTTCCGAGATAGGATTTCGGCAGCGCCTCCCCATTGTTCTTCGGAGCACACTCTCTCGGCTATTTGCCGAGACGTGTATCTAGAAAACAACGGGGAGGTGCTGTCGAAATTTTGTCTCGAAACGGGGTAGAGCATGGAGAACATACTCAATCTACACATCCTCGGGTCGGATTAGGATACTCTTTACCTATTAGAGATGTAGGTAGATTCAGTGTCGTCAACACAGTAGAAAATAAATATTTGATGTGATTAATTCAAATTAAATCTTAATTTTGTTGTGTGGCTCCCAATAAAACAGATGATGGCAGATAATTGGTGGATGTATAGTGGTTTTACCCGTGGCCTCCGTGGGAATCGAGTAACATCAGAGTGGATTGCCAAAACCGATGTGTTTTTGAGGGAGACATTCCGTTGTCCAATGAGAATGATCCCACATTGCCCGTGTGCGAGATGTGGCAGGCGTCACTCTAAAGGCAAGGACGAAATGACCTGGCACCTTCGCACGCACGGATATATGAAAAACTTTGACATGCCAATAAACTTTGCCAAGCGGGACAGTGGTAGAGAGGCGGTGATGCGTCAATGCATCGGTGGTTATGTGGACGATGGGGTCAGAGACGTGCTAGATGATGTCATTGCTATAGAGGCGACACATGCGACACCTTCAGAGAATGAACTAGAGGAGCCAGAGGAGCCGGAGGCAACCGCAAAGTCCTTCTTGAAGATCTTGGCTTCGCCAAAGAAGCCTCTTTATGTGGGTACCAAACTCTCTCAGCTAGATGCCATCTCGCAACTAATGGAAGTTAAGGCCGAGTACGGTTGTAGCCAATCTTGCATCAAAGCATTTCTGGAAGTATGGGCTAACAACCTTCCCGATGGCCATGAACTGCCGGAAAGCATGTACGCCATGAAGAAAATCATGAAGACACCATATGGATTATGAGAAAATACATGTCTGTCCGAAGAATTGCCTTTTGTTTAGGCATGAGTATGCAGATGAAAAGTATTGTAGGAAGGGTGGTTCCTCTCGGTACCTTGAGGTGGTCGGTAAGTATGGTCACAAGAGGCAGCTACGCATCCCTGCAAAGGTTCTTCGATATCTTCATTTCATAAAAAGACTCCAGCGCCTTTTCATCACGGAGGAGCCTGCCAAAATGATGAAGTGGCACAAGCAAGGGAAAAGGTACCATACAAACAAAATCGTACATCCATCAGGAGGTGAAGCATGGAAGTCATTCGATAAAGAATACCCCGAGGAAGCAGCCGAGGATGGGAATGTCAGAGTT
This sequence comes from Hordeum marinum, assembly GCA_022496015.1. Lineage (NCBI taxonomy): Eukaryota > Viridiplantae > Streptophyta > Magnoliopsida > Poales > Poaceae > Hordeum > Hordeum marinum. Next base: position 567,964,397 of record CM039673.1, on the reverse strand, counting down.
CCAATAACAGGTGATGGGGTCAATCTATATGGTATGTCGTCCAATTCATATAGCTACTGGCCTGTGTTTGTTATTCCGCTCAATCTCCCTCCCGGTGTCCTAATGCAACGCGACACCATGTTCTTGTCGCTGATCATTCCAGGGCCCGAATACCCGGGGAAGAATTTGGGAGTGTTAATGCAGCCGCTGGTGGATGATTTGCACCATTCTTGGTACTTCCCAAGGTTGACATACGACCGACATCTGCAAAAAAAAATTCTTGATGAAAGTTTGGTTGATGTATTGCATGCATGAATTTCCCGGCTATACCCTATTCTGCGGATGGTGTACAAGTGGTAAAATGCCATGCCCAGTGTGCATGCAGGCTCTACGTTTTATTTGGCTGCAGAAGGGTTGCAAGTATGCAGCCTTTGACCAGCACCGCTAGTTCCTCCCTCCAGACCATCCAGACAGGGAAGACAAGAAGAACTTCACGAAAGGTCGTGTTGTCCATGAAGTAAACGAGATTCCAACATTTTCAGGGGCAGATGTTCTTTCTCAGCTGAAAGCTCTCCAGCCTGAAGTCAAAGGGAAAGGTAAAGGAAAACGCTTCGAGGGATATAGTGAGATGCACAACTGGACTCACATTAGCCCCTTCACGAAGCTTCCCTATTTCAAGGACCTCAAACTTCCTTATAACATCGATGTGATGCACACCGAAAGAATGTCGCAGAGTCCCTATTTCTCACAATCCTCAACATTCCTGATAATACAAAGGATAACGTTCAAGCTAGAGCCGATCAACAAAAATTTGTGATAGACCACGTGTTGGGGATATAACCCCGTGGTGAGACCTGCCTAGACGGGACCGGGTCATACCTGGCGGCTCATAGGCCGGACCAAGGGTGGGCCTAGGAGACTCAAGCCCAAGACGTTTGGCAGCTTACCAAGATGGGCCAAGGTGAGGCCCAGACAGAGAAGGCATGAAGACCCGGGCAGATAAGCCTCCCGGAGACGGCTTGCTCAGGAAGGCAAGACAACATAGAGATAGACTCAGACACATTGCAAGAGTCGGTATGAGACTTGTGTAACCCGTGGTCTTGACCTCCTATATAAAGGCGAGACCCGAGGCGACTTAGACATAAACCAACTAATCGAGAACTAGGTCAAGCGAATCTTCTCCCTTGTAATCGATACTCCAATCAATACAACACAAGCAGGATGTAGGCTTTTACCTCTCCTTGAGGGGCCGTACATAGGTAAACTCGTGTCCTTCGTCCCAACCAACCCCTTTGAGTCCATCACCTTAGAGATGGCCTCGAATCTAAGTCCTCGGACATCTTCCGTGACAAAACCATGACACCACGTCTAAACATGCAACCTCCCACGGACGGTCGAAAAAACTGGTTCAATCCAGAGGCTAACTTCGTCCTTAAACCGCCAGAAAAGAAGGAGGTAATTATGTGGCTCAAACACATTGTGAAGTTCACTGATGGTTGTGCATCGAATATAAGTAATGGAGTCAATCTTTCAACGGGCAAAGTCAACGGGCTCAAGAGTCATGACTATCATGTATGGATTGAGTGGTTAATGCGGGTGATGGTTCGAGGCTATGTCCCCAAGCGTGTCTGGCGAGTGCTTGCGGAGCTAAGCCATTTCTTTCGCATGCTTTGTGCTAAAGAAGTATGTCCCGAGGTGATTGGACAATTGCATAAGAAGGCACCCGAGTTGATATGCAACCTAGAGAAGACCTTTTCGCCAGGCTTCTTTACTCCGATGACACATCTCATTTTACACCTCGCGAAAGAGGTATTGTTGGGGGGCCCTGTGCAGAATCGTTGGTAGTACGGCCCTGAGAGACAGAACAAGCATCTCCGAAAGAAATGTGGAAACAAAGCTAAGATTGAAGCTTCCATAACTGAGGCAGTTATCCTTGAGGAGGTGTCAAACCTCAGGACATCGTACTATCCAGACCACGTTCCCAGCCTGCATAATAAGGTGTCTCGATACAATACGGAAGAGCCCAAGTATAAACCCAAGCTCGATTTATTCAGCGGGCAAGGTAGCAGGGCTGGGTGCTCGAAATCTTATAACATGCCAGAACAAGAGTGGGAGGACATCATGTTCTATGTCTTGCACAACATCAAGGAAGTTGAGGAGGAGTGGATGATGTAATACCACCACACCATTCCTTTATGTCTTGCACAACATCATGTTCTATGTTCTCTTAGTCTAGGCCTAAACACTGCTTTTCTTCTTTCAGCCAATTCATTTATGAGGAGTGGAAGGGAATGATTCATCCTACTCAGGCGGAGGCACTTACTATTCTTCGACATGGAAACCCTGGAAGGCAAAATTTTGTTGCTTGGTTCATGGCTAAAGTAATTTTTCACATTCCCCTATTAAATACCTAGTTGAACATTTTATTAGTTAACCAAACAATTTCAATTAAACTTGTAGGGAAAAGATCGGAACATATCTATGGATGACGAATTGAGATGGGTTTCCATGGGTTTTAACCCTTAGGTCATGACATGTGAAAAATATGATGTGAATGGGTATCGCTTCCATATAGAGGAGCACCAGAACAATCGGCTTGATCCCAAAACTATAAATACTGGAGTGTACACCCCAGGTCAAAATGGAGTTCAGTATTACGGAAGGGTAGCAAAAATATACGAGCTTTCATTCAGTCGTGGCCGCGAAATCCTAAGCCTCCTTGTGTTCAAATGCCGATGGTTTGACCCAGTAAAGGGGCTAAGACATACGCCTTTGTATGGTTTGGTCAAAGTTAAACCATCAACCGTCTATGCTGGAGCCGATCTCTTTATTGCGGCTACCCAAGCCACACGAGTTTATTATCTGCCTTACCCATGCCAGAAAGAATACCTAAAGGGTTGGGAAGTTGTGTTCAAGGTGTCGCCACATAGTAAGTTACTAGACCCGAACGATGACGATTATTACAACATTAACCCCATGACGTACAAGGGAGTGTTCTTTCAAGAGCAACCCGATGATGATGATGATGATGATGATGTGGTCAAAAGCGATTATGATGACTCCTTGGGTGATGATGATGTGGATCCAAACGATGACGATGCAGGGAATGATGGTGAGACCATTGTTAATGAAAAAGACATACTTATGCTAGAAAAGTTGTTAAATGAAGACGATGACGACGAGAAAGAGCCTCCACCTTCGTTCGACAATGAAGATGATATGTGTGATAGTGATAGTGATGATTCGTATGGGTCCTAGCAGATGTACGTTTCATGTCTTTTTACTATGGTTTATTAATATGCTTATTTATCAATGTCTTTTTATATGGTTTTTTTCTTCCTTATTATTATACTAATTGTTTATTCTCTTCTCAATGCAGGTTTGCTAAGAATGGGCAAGGGCAAGGCCGATGGCACGGGTTTACTAAGCAAACTCAAATCAATTACTAGTCGGAGTGGTAGAGCCCGTACTATTGCGTCTCGACTACTTTAGGATGACTCCTCATAGGGAGGTCAAGGGAGAGGTGCCCTAGAGGTGGAGGGGTGCGGGGAGAGCCCCTAGAGTGGGAGGGGGTGCGGGGAGAGACCCTAGAGGTGGAGGGGGTGGTCGGGGCCAAAAACAACGCTCCCTCACCGACTTAGGGGTGCCTTTTACAAGGACCTCCTGTAGTGAGGTACCCTTCTCTAGTGACAGACCCTCTTGTAGTGAGGTACCTTGCTCTAGTGAGGTACCCTCTACTAAGGAGGAGGAGTTTCACGAGGAGGTTGAGGTTGAGGAGGAGGAGGAGGAGGAGGTTGGTGGTGGCAGGTGGGGAGGGGGTTGGAAACAACAAGGGGTGGCTGCATGGTCGAGCAAGACCCCCCCCCCCCGATCGTGATACGGAGGAGCAGAGGTGGATCATTACGCCAAAGGAAAAAGAATAAGTGCCTCTTAATCATATTTTAATTCTTTTGCTTGTAAACATGCTCATATTTTCTATCTTTTGTAGGGCTGGGAGGTTCCTTCGAAAGCCCGTGTTACGAACGGTGTCATCACTATCTTGCTGAAGGAATATTGGCCGGGGTTGTTCGTTCCGGACCCAGTCAAGCACCCGAAGCATCGGGTTTTGTCTATGACCTGGGACCACTACAAATTGGCTACCCATGCGGACTATCCGACACATGCTAAGGTCGTGGAAACAAATTTTTGGGTAAGTTCTCTTCAGAAGCATGAGTCTTGAGTTTCGTCCATAGTTTTCCATCGAATGGTTTGACCCATGGCTTCTTCCATTCTGTTTTCATGAATAACTATAGAAATACTATCGAGTTCTTGAGGAGAACAATCCTGACACACCTGACCCCATAAAAAAGGCTACGGACGACAGGGCGGTGGTCGGCATAGGGCCGAAGAGTCATGGTCGGCAACGAGTTCTGGATGCTGTGGTCACTCCTTCTATCTCCTACACACGGCTCCGAGTTACCAACCCGGGCCTGAGCCCGCAGCCGAGGACGACAAGTGCACACTCACTGTCCCTCCTAGCCCACTAACACTCTGTAAGAATTTTCCCTCTTATCTTCCTTTTTCTCATTTTATTTTCCATACCAAGATGTTCTTATGAGTTTCATCATGTTATATTGAAGGCCTACATGGAGTACCAACGTCAGGAGACCATGGCGTGGAACGTGAGACTTGCAGCAGTCTCGAACCACGCCAGTCACATGATGAAGGTTAGTTTAGCCCCTTTCATTTGACTATCACATTTGCATTCTAATTTCTTCTAACCTTCGTGTGTGCTTGGTCAACTAACATGCAGCTCGATTTTGAGTCCATGGCGGCCGGAACGGTTCCTGTAATGGAACCACCACCACCACCTGCTAGAGAACAACCAATTCTGCTTACGTTTGAAGACTTTGTGGCACAACACTGTCTGACTCTGGTTAGTACATCCCCAAACTATCCAACTACTTATCATGCATTCAACACTATCATATATCTCTTTAACATCTCTTTTCAAACATGCAGGGAACCGATCGATCCTCCGTTGGTGGTAGTGCCAATTATGGCATCACTCCCGAGTCACGGAGCCCGGTCGCTCCGATCCACCGAGGAGGTGGCGGTCACGGTCTTGCTGGTAGCGCTGCTGGTAGTAGTGACGACCTTGTCTTTGGCGGTCTTGGCGGTACCGAACTTGGTGGTGGACCTCCGGATGCTTAAGCCTCTGGGTGGTGGTGGTCATGACTTATCTTTCATGCATTTATATTATGTTGTTCAGACTTATGTTGTGTTGTTTCGACATATGTTTTATTGGTTTCATGTATGTTGTGATGGTATTACTTATATTGTGGTGATAATACTTATATTGTGGTGACAATGATGTGGATCTGTGATATAGGGATTGACTATTCGTCACCCTGGGTGAGGAATAGTTATTCTTCACCCTCCTCTATTTTCACATCAATGCACCGTAATTTTACGTTCCGTAAATTTTATCATATTCCATACGTAAAAAGAGACCGTAAGAAAATATATAGTCACTGTAAAAAATATTTATGTCATGTAAATTTGTAAACATAAAAACATAGTGTAAAATATACATAAAATATGATTTTTCTAGTCTTATGACTTATATTTTTATTTTTTTATGTGAAACTTTACGTAGTGAATCAATATAAATGTAATTATTTGCATTTGAAATGTAATTTATTTATGAAACGATCGTAATATTACCTCGGGTGAAGAATAACTTATTCTAGACTCTGGATGATGAGTAGACTTTCTATATATATATATATATATATATATATATCTATATATATATATATATATATATATATATATATATATATATATATATATATATATCGTACGACCGGGTATAGTTAGTCACATGTCTCATATACTATCATGTGGTAGTATATATATACTACTTTATTATTTTTAGTATGTTCATATACTATATCTAAGATACTCCAAAGTGAATTCTTGGAATTTTATGAAAAAAATTACAAGTTGACTCATATTTTTATTATATTTATAAAATACGTACATATTTTTACGTAAAAAATTATATGCTCAAAATATGAGACATACTATCAAATATTATATATATATACTACCTAAATATTTGTTATATACTACATAGTACGTATACATACACTTCAGAATGATAGATACTATCTATAGCATACGAAACAAAAGTGGAAGTAACTACACCCGGTCGTACCAAACAAATATATATATATGTTGTGTACACCCGGTCGTACCTAAATATTCTTAGTGTATGTATGTATGTATATATGTTGTGTACTATTTGTGTTGTATATTATCGAGAAATAAAAAAACAGCACCTATGCCGACGGTGTAACCGTCGGCGTAGCCCTGCCTTCGGGTGCACCAGAAGTTGCCACGTGGCAGGGCTACACCGACGGTTACACCGTCGATGTATCTCCTGGCCTATGCCGACGGTGTAACCGTCGGCATAGCCTTGCCTTCGGGTGCGCCAGAAACTGCCACGTGGTAGGGCTACGCTAACGGTTACACTGTCGGCGTAGCCCCTGTCACGTGGCAGCTTTCGGTTGGTGGATGAACTCTGACATCGCCGTCAACCGCCGTGAGGTGAGAAAGGACGCCGACCGTCGTATGGCCGGAGGTCGGCATAGGGACCTACGCCGACGGTTTTCCTATGCTGACGAAAATGCCCGGGTACACCGACGTTCGCGATCCCGACGGGCCTACGCCGACGGGGGCCGTCCGCGTAGCCCTATGCCGACGGTATTCTAGCCTACGCCGACGGGGCCTGGCCATCGGCGTAGGGGCCGATCCAGGTAGTGACTGCAACAAACAGTTTCCATGACACAAACATACTTGAAAAAGGAGGGTTCGGCAAAGTTTATAAGGTTTTAAAACTTCTACCTTGTCAATTAATTGCAACATTGGAAGATCTGTACAATTTCCTCCTTATGAATTTGTTCCGATAATTATGAAATCACACAGGGAATACTAGAAGATGGAAACGAAGTTGCTGTTAAAAGGCTTAGCAAGGGTTCTGATCAGGGGATAGAGCATTTTAGAAATGAAGTGGTTCTTATTGCCAAACAGCAGCACAAGAATCTAGTTAGACTTCTTGGCTGCTGTATTCATGAGGATGAGAAGTTGCTTATTTATGAATACCTGCCCAACAAAAGCCTGGACCAGTTTCTTTTTGGTATGTTCTAAACTTGTAATCCCATACTCTTAGAAGTAATCTTGAATGACCAAGCAAACTCACTTGTCTGAACGGCTTATGCATTGCACTCATGTAAGTACACATCCTGTTCTTGGCAGATTTTGCAAGGAAGTATATGCTTGATTGGCCAAAGAGGTTCAACATAATCAAATGGGTTGCTAGAGGACTTCTGTATCTCCACCAAGATTCAAGAACGACTATAATCCATAGAAACCTCAAACCAAGCAACATCCTGCTTGACGTGGAGCTGAACCCAAAGATATCAGATTTTGGAATGGCAAGGATCTTTGGGGGCAACGAACAACAAGAAGTACCAGACGAGTTGTTGGCACATAGTAAGTACTTCTTTCATTAACTCTTGGCCTGAAAATTTAATTTATGAGCCTGAAATAGCTCAATTTTTTCAAACAGCGGGTACATGTCGCCTGAGTATGCGATGGAGGGCATTTTTCTGTCAAGTCCGACACCTACAGCTTTGGTATTTTGCTACTAGAGATTGTAAGTGGACTAAAGATCAGCTCACCTCATCATCTTGTGATGGACTTCTCAAATCTCATATCATTCGTAAGTGATACCGTGTTATGAAATGCTTCAGATTCTTATAACTCCACAAGAAATGCGGTATTAGCAAATATAAATTACAAATTTCACCACAATGTTTCAGGCATGGAACTTGTGGGCAGATGGCAAAGTGAAGGATTTCGTGGACGCAGACGTAATGGAGAGCTACTCGCTTGATGAAGTGTCCAAGTGCATCCATGTTGGGCTCTTTTGTGTCCAGTGTTAGGTTTAATCTTGATCATGTATCTGCATTTTAGTTTGCTTTCTTTCTGCATGTAGCTAGAGTATGTGTAGTGTGTGCAGAAGTACGTGAGATGCGTATGTTCCGCTGGTTTCATCCAAGAAAGATCATGCATGGCGAGAGGCCTGTGCCGCGCGAAGCTGGCGTAGCCGCGTGAAGCGGTGCTGCATGTGATTCTTGAGCCAACGGGCTGCACAGAGACCGGGCAAGCAAGTAGTGGTTTGTTACGGTGCATGCGTGGAGTTAGTTGGGCTGGTGGCCTGACTTAGTGCATGGAGTTGTGCTGTTAGTGGCCGAGCATGATGGCCAGGTTAGTGTGTGCGTGTGTATTTAAGATAAGTATGCATGTTTGCTTTGACACAAGAGAATAGACAGAGAAGAAAAGGCCGGCTGTGTGATACAGCGGCACCAAACACCTGCGTCCTTTTTCTGTTCTTGTGAGAGCTACGTGAGGTAGAAGAAGAATAAGAGGGGCTGAGAGAGTTAGCCCCAACATCCAGGACAGCTCCAGTGCTAGGCCTCACATGTCATCCGTTGTGTCCATGCTCGACAGTGAAGCCATGCCTCGTGCCGCGCCCAAGCAACCTATGTATTTCGCACAGATAAATTACGAAACCAGTGACGTGACAGAAGACCTGGAAAACTCTGCCAATGGCATGAGCCTTACGGCACTAGAAGGACGATAACCGGCTCATATAACTGTGCCATTCCCTATTAGCTATTAAGATTTACTTATATTCGAAGGAAGGTATTCTATTGAAGATTTTTGTCCTTCCTTTCATTGTTGGCTATGGCATTAAGCTCACTTTTGTTGGGTTGCGCCGTTGACATGGATTGAGAATTTTCTTGTCAAATTAATTGAGTGATAAGGGTGATAAATGCATTTTCTTATTTTAGTATCATATATACACGTTCGCCCCTTTTTTTCCTATTTTATTTATTTCCCAAAAATATATTGGAAACAATATTTTGGGTAAAGAAATTAGTTCATGTAATTTAAAAAATGTTCATTATATACTTAAAATTTTCATTCTGCATTCAGTAGTTGTTCATGTATGTGAAAAAATGTTAGTCGTCCATGAAAAAATATATTCTATGTGTATTAACAAAATGTCAAAAACTGTATATCTATTAAAACAATGTGCAACACGTGTTAAATAATGTTCAACTTAAATTTAAAATGTTCATCATAGTAACTAATTTTTTTTCATATGTATATGAAAATGTTCAAGTATAAATAATTATATTAAAAAAACCATTTGTATTTTGGTTTACATTGTTAATACATAAATAAAAATAAAATAGGCAAACAAAAAAGTAAAAAGAAACGTGTAAAGAAAAGGAAAAGGAAATAAAAACAGGAAAAAACAAATAAAGCAAGAATAAAGAATTAAAATGGAACTAAATAGGAAAACATAGGGGAGAAATGGAAAATAATATGGAAAAAATAAACAGAAAAACATAAAATTAAAAAGAGAGAAAACAAAACCAAATAAACTAAAAGCAATTGAATCAACAGAAGGCAAAAACTGAAAAAACTATTGTTTTTGGATGGTCCACACAGACAAGCAGTACATGGTCAACGCACAGAACCAAGAAAAACTTAGAGCACAAAGGCAAGCATTAGGGATGAAAAATAGCAAGGCTGTGTTTGGCACTAAAGTATTATAAAAAACCGGAATATTCAAACTCTACAATATGTTAGAGAAATCCAGTTTGGCTTTTGGGAGTACATGCTCCTGCACGTCAAAAATGTTATTCTTTAATGTAACGAAAATTTGGAAGAAAAGATGTCTTCATGATCATATCCAAATACTACCTGCAAATTTTAGGAGAAAAGGTTAAGCATTTTGACTTGTGCAAAAAACAAAAACAAATCAAACATGAAATGTTACTCTTAATTTTGTCTTTTTACTGATGAAGTTGTGCTATCCCATTTCGCATAAAAATTGTCAAGCATACTTGTCACACTAGCATGAACATCTACAGAAAATTCAGATTTATTTATTTATTATTGTGAACTACATGTTCATTCAGGAGCATATGCTCCCTGGAGCCAAAACTGCCCAGTATTTCATCCTTTTAGCATAGTGCAAAGTTGTGTGTGCAAGGGCACCCCGCTTGCGCCGGCTTTGGTTCGAATGAAAAGAGCCCCCCAAACTATGGGTTGAGCCCGACAACTCGTGCGACGAGATTGGCAAAAATATTTGCTATGCTTCAACGACCATAACCGTTGGCAAGGGTGTGTGCACACCCTTTTGGGACTCCCATTTGGCGCGGAATCGTAAGCCAAGAGACATCGCGACACTTATCTATGATGCTTCCTCTTGAAAGAATTAGAAATTTCGGGAAGCTCTCAAGGATAACGCTTGGGTTGGCAAGATTAGGGTCACGCCCAATTTCACCTTCAAACATCTCCGACAATTTATTGACCTTTGTTCCCCCATCCGAGGCTTCCCTCTTGAGGTGCACGCCGAAGGGGAGATTGTGAGGAAACACACCCAGAGCAGGATATACCGCCAAGTCCCCCTACTTGCCCTCCCACCCTCCCCCCATGGAGCTTGTGGTGTGGAAGGTCTAGGCCCCGTCCAAGGTCAAATTTTTCGCATGGTTCGCCATGCCAAATAGGATCTGGACTGCTGGCCGTTTGGCCAACTAGGGATGACCTAATTGCGAGCTTTGCCTGCTATGCAAGCACGTGAAAGAATCCATCGACCACCTCCCCTTCAGATGTTGATAAACTACTAGACTTTGGAAAGTGATAAAAGATTGGCTCCAGCTCGAAAGCATCAACACTTCCACTTGGCACTTGGCAAGGCCAACCGAAGAGTGGTGGATCGGGCTCTTCGACTCTACCATACCGAATAGGAAGGCCATGGCTACCCTCTTCAGGCTCACCTCTTGGACAATCTAGAATGAAAGAAACACTTGCATCTTCCAACTCAAGAGTGTCCCGCCGACGGCTCTACTAGCTAAATTCAAGATTAAGGCTCAAACTTGGGTCATCGCGGGTGCAAAAAAATTGGGACCCATCATGCCGTAAGAATAGACCTTATATAGTGGTGTTGTAACACAACTGGTGTTGTAATACAAATATTAAACTATTTTTCTTCTTAATTAATGAGTGAGGCAAATCTTTTGCCTCCTTAAAAAAATAGAGACAGTAGGTCAGCCCGTCTGAGCGTTGTATGTAGGCAGTTCATCCAGTTCAGGGTTCGGCTCACCTACAGGGCTCCCTACAGGAATTATTGTGCAAGGCAAATAAGAGAGTGTCCTGTACCCTTGTGGGTCAGCAGCTCTGGTTAATTAAATTTTATTGCTAGCACAGGCCGGTGCTCGCCGGCCGACAAAGCTGCTGCGTCATCTACCACAAGTTGAGCACGATCCTTTGCTAAGAAGCAGTGGATGACGATCATTTGAGGTTGACTGACGCCTGCAGTTCCTCTTTTTTTTTCTGCCACTACGAAGTGCCGTCGCCGCCGGCCTCTCATGTCTTAGTACGCCGCCACAATTGTCTCATGCTCCATGCCGTCGGCGTTCCTTTCTCCCACTCATCTTCACTGTCGAATGAATTGAATGGAAGCGCTCTAAATTAAGAGTTTGGAAGTCGTCTTTTTCAAGTCCGGTGGAACGCCCCCGTGTTGATCTCCTGCTGCAGCGAGATTCAGTTTTCTTCTCCGGATTCAGTGACATCCTGAAGTCCTTCTGTACCAATACACCTAGTCAACTCTAGATTAAGAAAACTAGTACTACTTTTAAGCCAAGGAATGGAAGATCTGCAACGACATGTTCCTCATCAGCATCGCCATGCTCCTGTACGCCTTCCTTCTCAGTTCGCACACCATCGTCGATTGGCCGTAGACGGCCCAGTGGCGTCGCCGGGGCAGCAATCTGTCTCAGTCCATGTGTCTTTCTCTATCAGATAGCGAAGCCAAGGGAGAAAAACTTCTCGTTCTAATATCTCGTAGGCTAGGTGAGAAAGAAGATCGAAGCATCGAAGAACGATTTTTTGAGCCTGTAAAAAGAAGTAAATATAATTAACTGGGGCTGAGTCACAAAGGTACGTGGCACCATTTTAGTAGCCTTGCAAAATAATTCCTGCAGGGAGCCCTGCAGGTGAGATCATATAGCACTAGTGTCTAGGTGAGAGTCTTATCTGCCGCTCTTTGCGGCAGGTTGGTGGGACAACGCTAGTGCACGCGGCAATCGGAAACCAGACACTGTAGCGTCATTGGATCGTGTATTCGCGGATCCATCAGCCGACTGTAGTGAACCAGACAGAGGCACCATAGCGAACCAGCTCGAGTTACTGTAGCAAACAATTTAGATAAAACAGAGAACATTTTTTGAAATCGGAATATTTTTTAAAACATTATTTTAAAACCACAAAACTTGAAATTCCAAATATTTATGAAAAAGTAGATTTTTTTTAATTATAAGTTGTTTGAAAACATGAGCACAGTTTCAAAATGTGAATATCTTTTCAAAGTTCTATTTTTTTTGAGGAAAAAGCGAGTATGTTTTGAAAAACAATTACTTTTCTAAAATGTGAATATTTTTTGTAAACATGAAAAATATTTCATATTTGTGTCTTTTTTGTAAACACAAACATTATATTCGAATTTGCAAGCTTTCTTTGGGACGCAAATATTTTCCTAAATTTTAATTTTTGAAAAGGAAAGAGATAAGAATATAACAGAAAATATGAAAGCAAGGAAACTAAAAACTGAAAAATAAAATAAAAATAGAAACAAAAATAAACCCGAAAACCAATAAAATAAACAGAAAACAGTCTTGAAACCTTCTAGAAGTTTCTCCAAATCGGTCAGAAACCTTCCAGAAAATTTTGAAAATAGGGATACTCTTTTTTAGGGGTAAATGCAAATTTTATTAATCATAAATCACAATTTGGATCGTGAGGGTGAACAAGCTACATGTGGCACCCCTGGCCTAAGAAAAGCAAAAATCTAGCTAAATTATGAGCATCACTATTTGCTGCTCGGCCTTCAAATGAACTTCAAAGTTGAAACTCTCGGCCTGAAGTTTGGATTCTCGAATCACCGAACCATAACTTTCATTGATTGCTTTGTTTGATATCATGACAACTTGTTTTGAGTTGCATGCAATAGCGAAACTGTGTAGGAGGAGATCTACAGCCAATGCAAGGCCTTCTCGACAGGCGATCACCTCAAGAGTTGTTGGAACCTTCTAGAAAGGACTCAAAACGGGGATACTCTGTACATAAGTAGTTCTAAATGGATCCACCATCTAATGTTTGTTAGTTGCTATTCTATGCTTTTCAATGATGACTTGATGCAAAGCGTGTTTAAAGGGAAATGTGTGTCTCGGTTTCGCTTCTAGTAAGACTGAATTGGACACCTGCTCGTTTTTTTCTTTCGTGTTCCCCTTTTCTTTTCTTTTGTTTATGTTTTGAAATATTCTAAATATGTATATGCTATAAAATTAAGTTACACCGATTTTAAAAACACTCCCCGCACATTAAAATATAAGTTTGTGCATATAAAAGTTTATTCGTGCAATTTTAAAAAGTATTCATACAATTGGAAAACATGCTCCTATAGATCAAAAAGTGTTCACTCGTTTTAAAATGTGCTCATTATACCATCTATAAATTCCTGAAATTTTTATAAAATGTCCATGTAATTTACAAAACAATTAAGATAATTGAAAAACGTTTGCAGATTTGAAAATATGTTTGATGCAATTTTCAAATAATTTTCTCTTAAATTGAAACAATTCGTTCCCACAATTTTATAGAATTTTCATAGAATATACAAAACTGGTTGCATGTTTTAAAAAAATGTTTGAGAATGTTTTGTTAGATGTTCACATTGTGTTAAAAATGTTCACTATGCATTTAAAAGATGGTCAGCGTTTATTTTAAAAATGTTCAACGTGCAATTTACATCGACATGTATTTTAAAAAGGTTCAAAGTATCTTCTAAAAAGTTTAGCCTGTATAGAAAAATATTCAACGTGTATTCAATAAAAGTAGACATGTATTTCAAAAATGAAAGAAAATCAGCATGTAAAAAGCAAAAACAAAACCTAGATGAAAAACCAATTTGAGAAACGAAGAAGCAACCGAAAACAGGGCAATACCAGCCAGGATATTTCACGAACCGTTCTATCGAAGCTTCCCAGAATTGCTTCTTGGGCCGGTCATGTAGGCGTTGTGTGTCTCACAACAAGAAATATTTCGCATAGCACTCGCCATGGGTGGTACATAGTATTTTTTGCTTTTGTGCACTGTGTTATTTCACATTGTGTTATTTCAATATTACATTATTTTTCCCAATTGGAGTTTTGTTTTTCTTCTGGTTTTAATCTTTCCTGGGTTTGTGGCGCCTTTATAGTTGATGGAAATGTCTCCTTTCACTGAACGCACATCACCGAAAGGCCTGAAAAAAATCTAGTAAAATGCGACCGCCAGTGCCAAGTCTAGGAGTTGAATGTCGGTGGGTTGGTTAGGGATGAAAATGGAGTGGAAAGTTTCCGCTTTTCCCGTGAAAAAATGAAAATGCAGTGAAAAAAAAGTGAACAAGGAAATTTGCAAAACGGAAATGGAAAAGGATTTGTTTATGTGGAAATGGAAATGGAAATGGAACAATGCTTTTTTATGCATTGGTGCCGAAACGGAAATTTTATTTTCCATTAATATGGAACTTTCCGTTTTGAATATGAGCACATGGCAATTTTACAGCCCAACAAACACATAAGTAAGCTGTACACATGATGGGAAGGATAGCCCACATGGCCTAACTTCTACATACTACAATTGCATCAAGCATGGCAGCACCAGAGTTGAACCCTGATCCCCAAGCTTGGACGCCTCTGTCCCTGACATATCCTATTATATAGCCATGATATATCATAATATTTAGTAATGACCTTATCAGCTGAAAAACTATGTTGTTTTCATGTTTTTTTTAGCTATGGTTCAAGGGGTCTTTAGTTTCATGAACACTCTGCTCCCGTAGCCGTGTCCATGCCCTATTTGCTCGATTTCCATTTCCGATAGTATTCATTTTTATATACGTTTCCGAGGTTTCTGTATTCATTTTCGCTTTCAGAAAAATATGAAAACAAACGTGGCAGCACCCAGTTATGTTCGTTTCCGCTCCGTTTTCATCCCTAAGTTGGTTCCACCATAAGGAACCTAACCACCTGAGGTACGCTCGGTTCGCTTCTATTTATTGTTCTTTCAAAGAAATAAGCATACTTATTAATGCGTGACCACTTAAAAAAACTAAATGGACCCTTCAATTGCAAAAAAAATCTTATTTAAAGTGGGTGAACACCTTTTTAATTACATGAACATTTGGAAATTAATGCGTGAAAATCTTACACAATTTATTGGTAAAATTCGTTTTATTAGGTGTACTCGTGTTTTCAAAAACGTCACCAAAAAATCCGTCATATAGGAACATATTTCTTGTAGTGCTTAACAAATATGTTCTCCTTCATATAGAAAACAACTTCCCCTCCAAATACCCTACTTTGTCTTCCCCTTAATGTTCTTCCAATCACTATTTCTTGTCATTTTTATCAATATTTATACCTAAATATGCGACTGGTAAAATTCCAGCCTTGCAGGCGAAGATTCCTCAAGAGATTTCTTAGTCTCCCTTGTATTACTTTTCGAGACGTGCCCTAATAGACTATACCCTCATATAGACCAAATATAAGATACGGCTCTACCTCATGGTTATCCTGAGATTACTTCCATCACATGCCTTTTGTTCCACCCGCATTGAAAACCCTACCTCCTCGAGACTATAATTGATGCCCTAGGGTTTTTAATCGGAGACCCACAAATACCCGCTTCAGATATGTTTTATTATACACGTTTTTTTGGTCCACATCGAAAGCCATGGCTGATACAAATGAACCCTTGTATAGTAGTGTGCTCTTCTTCTCCCTTGATATAGTTGCTCTAAGTAGTGGCGGTGTCCTAATTGTCCTTTGAGTAGCAGCTATCTCCAGTTTAATGCAGTGAAGGAGGGTTGGAATAGCCACCCACTCACTATTTATATCCTTTTGTGCACCGACGACCACTCGAGACTAGATTTCCTTCACAAAGCGGCACAATTATATGGGCTCCGCCGCGGGGAGATGAGATAAGGGAGGAAAATGAGGAGATGTTGCGGTTAAGGAAGAGAGACTGGTCGGGTGTATGAGAAAAGAGGAATGAGTCAGGGATTCACGGTTAGGGTTACAAAGCCATTGTAAGATACATGGGATCGGCGAGCATACAATCAGTAAGAAATCTACTCCCTCTGCCCCGCAATGTAGGACACTTTTTGACACTACACTAGTGTCAAAAAAAGACCTACATTACGGGACAGAGGGAGTAATAATGAACCGTATGCATTGTGGAGCTAATCACATGGGAAACTTTGAAGGATTCTCGACATAAACAACAATATAGCAAAACACTTCTTATGAAGAGCCAATCATGGTTATTTTTTCTTTCAAACGGGAGGAAAAAGTATTGCCAGATCGATTAAGTAAGAAGAGAATTTTCTAGTTAATTTACGGAAAACCGGACAAAAAACGATACAAACGAATTCACTCAACACACCAAGACAACATAGACGGGCCGCCAAATTCTTCGAACACATAACAACCACAACGCTCAATAATTCTACAAAGCAACGAGACCCCAGCGAGAAAACCAACACCGACAACTCAGAATAGCAAAGCCACATCAACAACACGAAAAACCCAGCACAATCACATACATAGTTGGCTGTAGGTAGTAAGTGGTATCCTTCGGCAATACTTTTGCAAGCCGGTGGATTTTTTCCTCATCATTCAGTAGTCATTACTTTCACAATCAATGACGAAGATATGTACCTAGGGTAGGGTCCTAGGCATGACCTACATACCCTACCTAAGGACACTACATTGGAGGACTTGAAGATCGCAAGTAAGCTTCTGACTGGATTCCCTATGGCGCCCAAGTCACTCGACAAGCAATCCACTCGGAGACTTCTTCCTCCACTCGACAGTCATCTGTCACTCGGAAGACCTCACTCCCAGTCGACGCCAGAAGACCAGAAGCCACCCTCCAGGAGGCCAATGGGCAGGCGTTAGGCCTTTCGTCATTAGTAGCTTTTATTATGTACTTTACCAGGAACAACAGTCTTTAAACCCACGATCGGACCCTTGGATGCCAGGTAATTATGAGGGACAACGAATTCTATATAAGCCGCCCCTCCCCTCTGACACAAGGGTTCGTAACCACTGTAATCTCAACATTCCACACGACAAAGCTCCCGAGCACTGAGAAGTAGGGTTGTTACCTCCACGAGAGGGGCCTGAACTCATACATCCGTGTGTACACCCTCGCCTTAGCTAGGACTCTGCCCTCTCCTTTCGTACCCCAACCTTCTACTGTCAGGCTCGTTCCCACGACAGTTGGCGCCCACCGTGGGGCAGGCGTCTAAGCGACTTCCGGCGAGGTTGCATTTTTCATCCTTCGACATGTCTTCCGGTGGTGTTTTCGCTCTGGGTCACGAGATCCGTTTCGGAGCGCTCACCTTCATCGCCGACGATTCGGCATGGCTTCAGGAAGCGCCTCTCGACGTTGAGGCGCTCCCGTTCCATGGGGCCGTGCATTTTCGCGCGAGTCCCTATGGCGTGCTACTGTGACAACCATCGATTCCATACTCGTCGATTACCCTCGCGGATCGTCGTCGCAAGCGATCTGGTCGCTCACGACTCCCGCGTTGGGTCAGTCATGCAGCGGCGCGCCAAACTTCTCTGCAGATTGCAGCGCTCGAGCCCGCCGAGTCCCTTCACGGCGTGTTCGAGTCGGATTCCGATCCGTCCGATGTGCCTTCCGAGAGCGAGAGCTGCGATCTTGTAGCGGAGGTCCTAATGGCGGGCTCCCATCAAAGCCCACCGCATGGTTGTGGCCCTGGCAAGCGCGAGGCTGGCGGCCCGTCGAGTGAACATCCGCGTCGCGATGGTGAAGTCCTTCATACTCCCATCGTCGGTACGACCGCCGAGGCCCAGGCCTTGGAGGCCACGCGTATTCGGCTGGAAGAGCTCTAGAGGGAACTCGACGAGCGTGCTTGCCAGCGCCCACCACATTCCGGTCGACGTCAGCGACAGCTGTTTCCGGATCTCATAACAACGTTGAGGTATATCGTACTCCCGTGTTAAATGTTGTAGCTGCTGCTAGGATAGAAGATTCTATTCAGCTGTCGCGGTCAGAGGTTGGAAGAGGGTTGATGCAGATCAGAGCTTTGCTAGATGCAGCGTAGCGTCAGAATTGTGTTGTGTCACAGTCGCGTAATAGGATACACAACAACTCACCCAGGGCGGAGATCGTTCAGTCGGCACACAGCCCTGGATTGCCCTTGCATCATAGGGGTGGAGGCTTTCATGAAGAGCAAGTCAAAGATCAGTTTCACCATGAAGACCACCGTCGAGTGCCCACTCCTCCGCGGGGTGGTCCGCACGTGCCCCGGCACCAGGACGGTAGGCACTCGTTCGGTGATGAGCGGAATGCAGGTTTTGATGCCCATGACATACTCACCCAGAAGCGGATCGACAGGGGCAGAGCCCACAGAGAAGGACAAGACAGAGATTTTCCGAGTGGCAGCTCAGCTGTGATTTCTGGTCCTGATTGTTTCAGCAGAGCCATCCGTTCTGCAGAGATTCCCCCCAACTTCAGGTTGGCGGCTGGGATCAGGAAGTTTTCTGGCGAGTCAAAGCCAGAGACTTGGTTGGATGATTTCTGAGTGGCTGTACAGATTAGTGGCAGCAATGATAACGTCGCAATGAAACACCTATCCTTGATGTTGGATGGTTCAGCTCGTGCCTGGTTGAATCGCTTGGCTCCATCCAGTATATATTGCTGGGAGGATCTTGCCCGAGTGTTCATCCGAACCTTCGAGGGCACTTGCAAGCATCCTGCCGAGCTGATCGACTTACAACATTGTGTCCAGAAGTCCAATGAGACCTTGAGAGATTATATTCAGCATTGGTCCACTCTGCATCATACAGTGGAGAATGTTTCAGAACACCAAGCTGTGTGTGCCTTCAAGGCTGGTGTGAGATACAGAGAGCTTTATTTTAAGTTCGGTCGAACGGGTGACATTTCACTCGGCAAGATGATGGAGATCGCCGCTCGGTACGCCAATGGCGAGGAAGAATACCACCTCCATAGTGGCAAAGGAAAAGCAGTTGTCAGTGATACTTGCGGTAATCCCAATCGGAAACAAAAGCGGAAAGCTGATGGTCCGGTCCAGGCGGAGGCAGCCGCTCTGGCGACTCAGGCAAAAAATAAGGGGAAAGCTAAAGGACAGTTTGCCCCTAAGAAAGAAAAGAATCAGTCAGGGACTGATATTATGGATCAGCCGTGTGTAATTCACATGAGGAAAGATGAGGAAGGAAATGTGATTTTGCCTAAGCACACCACTCGGCAGTGTCGGACGCTTATCCAGCAATTCAAAGAGACTCCGCCGAGTGATAAGGCTCCTGAAAAGGGTGATGATGAAGATAAAGAAACATTCCCAGATGTCACCACAACGCTTGTGATTTTTGCTGATGTAGAGAGCAAGAGCTGGCTGAAGGTTATCATCCGGGAAGTCAACATGGCCGTATCTGCCACCCCCACCTACCTCAAGTGGTCCTAGTATGCCATCACATTCCACCAAACAGATAATCCTGCTCATGTGGCCACTCCCGGTCGGCAGGCTCTGGTGGATGATCCAGTGGGGGGGGGGCACTCGACTCCGAAAGGTCCTCATGGACGGTGGTAGTGGTCTGAACATTCTCTATGCAGATACCCTAAAAGGTATGGGCATTCCGATGTCTCGACTGAGTGAAAGAAACATGCAATTTCATGGAGTCATCCCAGGGAAGAAGGCCAAGTCACTCAGCCAGATTGCATTTGACGTGACATTCGGGAACGATAAAAATTTCCGAAAAGAAAAGTTGACGTTTGAAGTCGTGGATTTCTAGAGTGCCTATCATGCCATTTTGGGTCGACCCGCTTATGCTCGTTTCATGGCCCGTCCATGTTACGTATATCTCAAGTTGAAGATGACGGGCCCTAAGGGTGTGATCATGGTCACTGGCAATTGACAGCGGGCTGAAGAATGCCTCTAGCAAGGCTCCAAGGTCACCGATCATCAGATGACCATGGTCAAGCTAGAAGAGTACAAGAAGAACGATGACCCTGCTGATTTGCTCTGCGCAAAGAAGCCCGCTTCTGAGTCGGCATTTCAGTCGGCAGGGGAAGTGAAGAAGGTGCACATCCACCCGATGGACCCAACTACTGCCCCGACCAATATATCATCAACACTCGACAGCAAATAGGAAGCCGAGCTCATCCAGTTCCTCCGTGAGAACTGGATATCTTCGCATGGAATTCTGCTGACATGCTGGGGGTTCCCAGGGGACTGGCTGAGCACCGTTTGAGAGTTGATCCGAAAGCTAAACCTGTCAGGGAGCATTTGCGTCGATCGGCAGCGGAGAAGCGCAAAGAAATCGGTGAAGAAGTGGCCCGTCTCTTGCAAGCCAAGTTCATTCGGGAGATTTACCACTCCGAGTGGCTCTCGAATGTTGTGATGGTTCACAAGAAGGATAAGTCGTTGCATATGTGCATTGACTTCAAACATCTCAATCGGGTCTGCCCGAAGGATCATTTTCCGCTCCCCCGCATAGATCAGATTGTTGACTCGACCACGGGATGTGAGCGTTTATCATTTCTAGATGCTTACTCTAGGTACCATCAAATCCATCTGTATGACCTAGATGAAATAAAGACAACCTTCATCACCCTATTCAGGTGTTTTTGCTACATCACTATGCCATTCGGTCTGAAAAATGCCAGCGCTACTTTCATGCGCATGATTCAGAAGTGTCTACTCGACCAGATCCCTCGGAATGTGGAGGCATACATGGATGATATAGTTGTCAAGTCCCGCAAAGGTTCCGACCTGCTGGTTGACTTGGCCGAAACATTCGTCAATCTGAGGAGATACAACATAATGCTGAATCCGGCCAAGTGTACTTTCAGCGTCCCTGGCGGCAAGTTACTCGGTTTTCTCGTTTTCGAACGAGGGATCGATGTCAACCCTGAGAAAATCAGCGCCATTACCCGAATGAAGACTCCTGTGTGAGTGCACGATGTTCAGAAACTCACAGGTTGCTTGGCAGCATTGAGTCGATTCATTTCTCGTCTCGGTGAGAAGGCACTGTCTTTGTACCAATTGATGAAGAAGTCCGACACGTTCGAGTGGACTCCAGAAGCCGAAGCAGCATTTGTTGAGCTCAAAGCCTTGCTCTCCACCCAGCCGGTGCTTGCCGCTCCTTGCAGAAAAGAGCCTGCTTCTGTACATCGCGGCCACTAATCAGGTCTTCAGTATAGTGCTAACTATCGAGCGAGAAGAGGAGGGTAAAGCTTACAAAGTCCAATGACTAGTTTATTATGTCTCTAAAGTTCTGTCTCCCTGGAAGCAAAGATATCCACACTACCAGAAGCTGGTTTATGGTATTTACCCATCAGTGAAGAAGGTGGCGCATTATTTTCAAGACCACTCGATTTCAGTCGTCAGTGATGCTCTGTTATCCAAGATTTTCAACAATCGAGACACATCTGGTCGAGTGGCTAAGTGGGCAATTGAACTCGGACACTTTGACATTAAGTTTGAAGCTAAGAAGGCGATCAAGTCTCAGGCACTAGCAGATTTTATTGCCGAGTGGATTGAACAGCAACAGCCAATCCAGATTCACTCGGCACACTCGACCATGTTCTTCGACGACTCTAAAATGTGGAATGGGTCCGGTGCTGGTGTTGTCTTGATATCTCCAAAGGGTGACAAGCTTAGTTACGTCTTACAAATCCACTTTGATTCCTCCAACAACGAGGCAGAATATGAAGCACTTTTGTATGGGTTACGCATGGCTATCTCACTCGGCGTTAAGCGCCTGATGGTTTATGGCGACTCAGATTTGGTGGTGAATCAAGTGATGAAAGAGTGAGATGTTCGAAACCCTGCTATGACTGGGTATTGTAATGCTGTTAGAAAGTTGGAAAAGAAATTCGAAGGCCTGAAACTTCATCATGTTCCCCGACTGAAGAATCAAGCGGCCGGCAAACTAGCAAAGATTGGGTCCACTCGACGGCCTGTCCCCAGTGATGTGTTTTTTGAGCACCTGCATACTCCTTCGGTGCAGGAAGATTCTTTCACCGAAGAGCCCCCGAAAGCTATGAGCTCCACTGATCCGACTGAAGTCGATGTCCCTGCAATGATTGATTCGGTCATGGAGATTCTGGTTGTCATCCGCGATTGGACAGTGCCTACATTGCCTATATTCTCAGACAAGAACTCCCTGAAGACGAAACAGAAGCTCGACAGATTGTGCGTAGGTCAAAAGCCTTTACTGTGATTGGGGATCAACTGTTCAGAGAAAGCGCGACTGTCGTGATGCAGCGTTGCATCTCCCCCGAAGAAGGTCGAGTGATTCTAGATGAAATCCACTCGGGAACTTGCGGCCATCATGCATCCTCATGGACATTCGTCGCTAAATCATACCAAGCTTGTTTCTTCTAGCCACGAGCTAATGAGATGGCTAAAGACATCGTGGATCATTGTGATAGATGCCAGTTCTATGCAAACTTGTCGCACAAGCTGGCCTCTGCTCTGAAGATGATTCCCCTCGCTTGGCCGTTTGCTGTTTGGGGACTCAACATGGTTGGTCCCTTTCGGACCGGAAAAGGCGGGTTCACTCATTTGCTGGTTGTAGTCGATAAGTTTACAAAATGGATAGAAGCCAAGCACATCAAGAAGCTGAACTCCCGCACAACGGTCACATTCATGAGGGAGATACTTTTTTGATACGACATTCCCCACAGCATTATCACAGACAACGACACCAACTTTGACTAGGAAGAATTCAGGAACTTCTGCACCTCCCAAGGCACTCGGGTGGATTATGCATCTGTTGCACATCCTCAAACTAATGGACAAGTCGAGTGGGCTAATGGCCTCATCCTGCAAGGTCTGAAGCCACGTCTCATGCGCGCTTTGGATCATGCTGCCGGTGCCTGGGTAACTGAGCTGCCATCTGTTTTATGGGGCCTGAGAATGACGCCTAATTGGTCGACTGGATGGACTCCTTTTTTCCTGGTCTATGGATCCGAAGCTATCCTACCGAATGACTTGTTTCACAACTCTCCTCGAGTGGAAATTTATTCTGAAGCTGAAGCTGAACAAGCAAGACAGGATGGTGTCGATCTCCTGGAGGAAGAGCGAGAAATGGCTCTGATGCGGACTACAACTTATCAGCAAGATCTGCGGCGTTTCCATGCGAAGAATGTCAAGAGTCGGTCGTTTCATGAGGGAGACTTGGTGCTCTGAGTGGATCAACAGTGACCTCATAAGCTTGCTCCGGCATGGGAAGGTCCCTTCATAGTCACCAAAGTGTCGAACAACAGAGCCTATCACCTGTACAACCTCCAGAAGCAGATGGATGAGCCACGGGCCTGGAATGCAGATCTGCTCCGAGTTTTTATACTTAGAGACAAAAGAGTTTTGATGTAATAAAAATATTTCATCTATGCAAATCATACTTCCGCAGTTTGTTGTCAATTCCGATCGTACAGTTTCGCACTTAGGAATTCTCCAAGTGTTGAGCAATCCTCACACTCGGAGGCTTAGCTACGAACATGCTTTCGCCTAAGTTAAAAACCCTGTCGGGTGGATAGTAGCCCATTCACTCGACGACTTAGCTACGAACCAACCTTCATCTAAGTTCAAAAATCTTCTCCGAGTGTTGAGCGATCCTCACACTCAGGGGGCTTAGCTGCGAACATGATTTCGCCTAAGTTAAAACCTTTGCCGAGTGGATAGCAGTCTATTCATTCGACGACTTAGCTACGAACCAACCTTTGTCTAAGTTCAAAATCCTTCTCCGAGTGTTGAGCAATCCTCACACTCGGGGGCTTAGCTGCGAACATGCTCCCCCTATGTTAGAATCCTTGCCGAGCGGATAGTAATCTATCCACTCGACGTCCTAGCTGTGAATAAATATTCGCCTAGGCTTAAAAACTACCTCGAGTGTTGGGTAATCCTCACACTCGGAAGCTTAGCTGCGAACCAGCTTTCGCCTAAAACAAATGTAGTCGAACAAGCGATTCAAAGCCAAATACGGATAAATCCAAAGGTTTAATCACGGATAAATGTTTCACGAGAAAGCAAACGTGCTCAGGCCTAAGGCCTGAATGAAGTTTTAAAGCAGATACAATTCCACTCGGTATACTGAGGCAAATAATTTTTTTTCTCTCAAAGATCAAGTTTTTCAAGCACCCGACGGGCTGGCTGGCTCAACGAAAGTGTCCAAGTCAATGCCGTCTGCGATCCTGGTGGCTGCGTCAATGAAGGTCTCCATGAAATCCTCAAACTGAAGTTTCTTCGTGTTAACCAATCGGAGCTCCTTCAACTTGTCTTCCCTCACATCCCTGCAATGGACCCTAACGAGGGAGAGTGCCACGTTAGCTCCGTAGCGAGCAGCAGATTTCTTCCAGGTCTGCACTCGATTGGGGAGGTCGTTCAGGCGCGCCATCATAGATGTGAGGTTGAGCTGAAGAGTGTCTTCAGGCCACAATTTCTTGTCGATCCTCTCCATCGCAGATTTTAGTCGGACGAGATATGCTTGAACGTCCTGGAGCCTGATGTTGATTCTGAGCATGTTCATGGCCACCGCATCTCCAATAGGTGACTTGGTGGGATCCAAATTGGGCTCGATCTCCTTGGTCTCTTTTTCAAAGTCCTGGCAGAATTCTGTTGGGGAGAAGGAATGGGAGGAGAATCGATGAGATACAGTCGTCAAAGATTTTATAAAGTTCAGTTGACAGAGATACTCACCGTCGAGCATGATGTACATCTTCCTTAAGAACTCCCGCAAGTGCTTCTCCAGACCATTGCTCCTCGTGGTTAGCTGCTCAATTCTCTTGACGAGGTCCACGCGCTCCTGCTTCAGTTTCGAGTTCTCCTCCTCCATCTTGGCAACAGTCAGCTTCTGGTCGGCAGCTTCAGTTTTCTCCTTCGCCACCCGTTGGGCGTCAGCGAGCGCAGTGTCCTTGTCCTCCAGTGCTTTCTTCTGTCGGGGAACATCGCATGGGAAACAAAAAAATTCCTACGCACACGCAGATCTATCCATGGTGATGAGCATCTATGAGAGGGAGAGTGGATCTACATACCCTTGTAGATCGCTAAGTGGGAAGCATTAAGAAACGCGGTTGGTGTAGTCGAACGTCTTCGCGATCCAAATCACCGAGCGTCCCGCGATCTCATCACGATCCGTCCCGTGAACTCATCACGATCCGTCCCGCGAACTCATCATGATCCGTTTTCGCGATCTGGATCACGATCCTTCCCGCGAACTCATCACGAACCATCTCGCGATCTTGATCACGGTCCTTCCGATCTAGCGCCAAACGGACGACACCTCCGCGTTCAGCACACGTGCAGCTTGATGACGATCTCCACCGTCTTGATCCAACAAGAGGAAGTGGAGAGGAAGAAGAGTTCACCCGCAGCGTGACGGCGCTCCGGCGATGGTGGTGGAGCAATTCCGGTAGGGCTTCACCTAAGCACTGCGGAAATCCGATCTAGAGGAGCACCGGTGGAACGGGTAGCACGTGGCCGTAAAATCAAGTGCAAAACACCCAATACCACCAGTATATATAAGAGGGAGGGAGGAGGAGGGCTGGCGCACAAGGCTGCCCTTGCGCAAGGAGGAGAGGAGGAATCCTCCTCCAATCCTAGTACGACTAGGATTCCTCCTTTCCTACTAGGAATCTCTTTCCACCTTGCGTTTTTTCTTTCTCTTTCAACTCCAGCCGCATGGGCCTCTTAGAGAACTTCCACCAGCCCACTAAGGGCTGGTTTCCACCCTCCCACAGCCCATGTAGCCTATTGGGTCGAAATACCTCTCCCGATAGTCCCCCGGTACACTACCGGCACTCCCGATACACTACCGATGAGCCCGAAACTTTTCTGGCGACCAAAATAGGACTTCCTATATATGAATCTTTACCTCCGGACCATTCCGGAGCTCCTCGTGATGTCCGGGATCTCATCCGGGACTCCGAACAACCTTCGGTCACCACCATACATAACTCTATACTACCGAAACGTCACCAAACCTTAAGTGTGCAGACCCCGCGGGTTCGAGAACTATGTAGACATGACCG
This sequence comes from Hordeum marinum, assembly GCA_022496015.1. Lineage (NCBI taxonomy): Eukaryota > Viridiplantae > Streptophyta > Magnoliopsida > Poales > Poaceae > Hordeum > Hordeum marinum. The sequence goes on along the minus strand of CM039673.1, from coordinate 567,938,171 downwards.
AGACACCTCTACGGTAAATAACCAATAGCGGGACCTGGATGCCCATATTGGTTCCTACATATTCTACGAAGATCTTTATCGGTCGAACCTCTATGTCAAGGATTCAGTTAATCCCATATGATGTTCCCTTTGTTCTTCGGTATGTTTACTTGCCCGAGATTCGATCGTCGGTATCTCCATACCTAGTTCAACCTTGTTACTGGCAAGTCTCTTTACTCGTTCCATAATACAAGATCCCGTGACTAACACTTAGTCACATTGCTTGCAAGGCTTGTTGTGATGTTGTATTACCGAGTGGGCCCTGAGATACCTCTCCGTCACACGGAGTAACAAATCCCAGTCTTGATCCATGCCAACCCAACAGACACCCTCGGAGATACCTATAGAGTACCTTTATAGTCACCCAGTTACGTTGCGACGTTTGATACACACAAAGCACTCCTCCGGTGTCAGTGAGTTGCATGATCTCATGGTCATAGGAATATATACTTGACATGCAGAAAACAATAGCAATAAACTGACACGATCATATGCTATGTTTGTAGTTTGGGTCCTGTCCATCACACCATTCTCCTAATGATGTGATCCCGTTATCAAATGAAATCTCATGTCCATGGCTAGGAAACCTTAACCATCTTTGATCAATGAGCTAGTCCATTAGAGGCATACTAGGGACATGGTTTTGTCTATGTATCCATTCATGCATCTAAGTCTCCAATCAATACAATTATAGCATGGATAATAAACGATTTATCATGAACAAGGAAATATGATAATAACTAGTTTATTATTGCCTCTAGGGCATATTTCCAACATCTTCATGGTATCTAAAGAAACAACATTGTTGGGTCACACTTGGAGTTGACGATTTTCATTGCGTACGTCTGTTCGAGTGAGAGCACTCGGTTCAAAGCATGAAAAGAGAGGATGGGAATGCAGAAGGTCGACAGTAGTTACCTCCCAGAGTTTTCAGTTCAGCCTGCGATCGCTCCAAAGCATTATTAAAGGCTTCCAGATCCACGCGCAGCCGGTTCCTTTCATGTTCAAGGTCCTTGTACTGCGTTCCAAGTTCACAAGCCCCCTGAAACCAACAAAGAAAGAAATTCAATCGACAAGTAATACCAGCACTCCGAAGTGCAGAAGATCAAAGGCGGTCGACTGGGCGGCGCGTATCGCCCAGACGGTTAACACTCGATCCGTCGAGTGACCCGTCGGCCCCATTATCCTGGAATAGCGTCATATAATGGTTAATCAATGATATCCATGAAACATGTGTCCAGGGGAAGAAGAACTCAACCAAAAGTCCACTCGACATGTCAAGTGGCTCATGTACTCCGCATACCGTAAACAAATTCAAGACAGTCTCTATTAGACCCCCGCGAGTGCAAGCACTCGACGACAGTCTTGGGGACTACACCCAGTGGGTGCAGTCAGAGTGCCCCCACCGAGACGGTTAACACTGTTGGGGAACGTTGCATGGGAAACAAAAATTTTCCTACGCACACGCAAGATCTATCCATGGTGATGAGCATCTACGAGAGGGAGAGTGGATCTACATACCCTTGTAGATCGCTAAGCGGGAAGCATTAAGACACGCGGTTGGTGTAGTCGAACGTCTTCGCGATCCAAATCGCCAAGCGTCCCGCGATCTCATCACGATCCGTCCCGCGATCCAATCACGATCCGTCCCGTGAACTCATCACGATCCGTCCCGCGTTCTCATCACGATCCATCCCACGAACTCATCACGATCCGTCCCGTGATCTCATCACGATCCGTCCCGCGATCTCATCACGGTCCTTCCGATCTAGCGCCGAACGGACGGCACCTCCGCGTTCATCACACGTACAGCTTGATGATGATCTCCGCCTTCTTGATCCAGCAAGAGGGAGCGGAGAGGTAGAAGAGTTCTCCGGAAGCATGACGGCGCTGCGGCAATGGTGGTGGAGCTATTCCGGCAGGGCTTCGCCTAAGCACTGCAGAAAACCGATCTAGAGGAGAAACTATGCACTAGAATAACGGGTAGCGTGTGGCTGAAAATTCTGTTCCAAAACCCTAAAATCCTCTAGTATATATAGGAGGAGAGGAGGAGGAGTCTTGGCTTCCAAAAAGCCAGCCCTTGGGTCGACCAAAGTGGGGAGGAGAGGAGGACTCCTCCTCCAATCCTAGTAGGACTAGTATTCCTCCTTTTTTTGGGCCCTTTTCCACCTTTTTCCCTTTGGGCTTTTTCTCCCAGCCGCATGGGCCTTGTGTGGGACTTCCACCAGCCCAAAAAAGGCTGATATTTACTCTCCCACAGCCCATGAAGCCTCTTGGGTCGAAATACCCCTCCCGATGGTCTCCCGGTACACTACCGGCACTCCCGGTACATTACCGATTAGCCCGAAACTTTTCCGGCGACCAAAATGGGACTTCCTATATATCAATCTTTACCTCCGGACCATTCCGGAGCTCCTCGTGATGTCCTGGATCTCATCCGGGACTCCGAACAACCTTCGGTCACCACCATACATAACTTTATACTACCGAAACGTCACCAAACCTTAAGTGTGCAGACCTCGCGGGTTCGAGAACTATGTAGACATGACCGAGACACCTCTACGGTCAATAACCAATAGCGGGACCTAGATGCCCATATTGGTTCCTACATATTTTATGAAGATCTTTATCGGTCGAATCTCTATGTCAAGGATTCAGTTAATCCCGTATGATGTTCCCTTTGTTCTTCGGTATGTTTACTTGCCCGAGATTCGATCATCGGTATCTCCATACCTAGTTCAACCTCGTTACCGGCAAGTCTCTTTACTCGTTCCATAATACAAGATCCCGTGACTAACACTTAGTCACATTGCTTGCAAGGTTTGTTGTGATGTTGTATTACCGAGTGGGCCCTGAGATACCTCTCCGTCACACGGAGTAACAAATCCCAGTCTTGATCCATGCCAACCCAATAGACACCCTCGGAGATACCTGTAGAGTAACTTTATAGTCACCCAGTTACGTTGCGATGTTTGATACACACAAGGCACTCCTCCGGTGTAAGTGAGTTGCATGATCTCATGGTCATAGGAACATATACTTGACATGCAGAAAACAATAGCATTAAACTGACACGATCATATGCTACGTTTGTAGTTTGGGTCTTGTCCATCCCATCATTCTCCTAATGATGTGATCCTGTTGTCAAATGACATCTCATGTCAATGGCTAGGAAACCTTAACCATCTTTGATCAACGAGCTAGTCTATTAGAGGCATACTAGGGACATGGTTTTGTCTATGTATCCACACATGCATCTAAGTCTCCGATCAATACAATTATAGCATGGATAATAAACGATTATCATGAACAAGGAAATATGATAATAACTAATTTATTATTGCCTCTAGGGCATATTTCCAACAAACACTCGATATGTCGAGTGACCCATCGACCCCATTTCGTGCCTTTGAAGCAGCGTCATATCAGCTTCGGTGTGAGACGGTGAAGAAGAAAATGCACTCGACATGTCGAGTGATGCTCGTACTCCGTGTATGACAGAAATTCCGATTTCAAGTTTCAAGACTACTGCTTATCGTCTGCGATTAACAGTAGCCTCGGGGACTACACCGAGTGGGTGCACTTAGCGTGCCCCCACTGGTTACTAAAACCGTCGACAAGGTCTGCCCTTTCCGAACATTCATCTGTCACTCGATCTGTTGAGTGACGTGCCACCCCACTCCATGAAGTGCAGTCTATCCTTATGTAGCGTCGTATCATGGTTTATCAATGATATCCTTGAAACCTATAAGGTAGCTTCGGAGTGGTGCGATCAAGGGCAAACGTATCCCGCATATGACAAACTCTAAGACCCTTGCTGGTGCAAGCACTTGACAGCGGTCTCGAGGACTACACCAAGTGGGTGAACTTAGCATGCCCCACTAGATCTGCCAACTCTCGACTTGTCGAGTGGCAGAAAATATCCATCATTGGAACATCCGTCACTCGATCTGTCGAGTAACATGCCCCCCACTCCGTAAAGTGCAGTCTATCCTTATGTAGCATCATAACATGGTTTATCAATGATACCCATGAAACCTACAAAGTAGCTTCGGAGTGGCGCGATCAAGGGCAAACATATCCCGCATACGACAGACTCTAAGACCCCTGCCGGTGCAAGCACTCGACTGCGGTCTTGGGGACTACACCCAGTGGGTGCACTCAGAGTGCCCCCACTGACCCAAAACCTACTCGATTAAGACCTGATCTATTCGAGTGGAGAACTTTCAAACATTCTACGAGTGGAAAATAAACACCCAGTGGGTGTACAGTCAAAGAAGATAGGAATTCAATCGGAAATGTACTTACAATCGAACTTACTCGGACATTTGTGCGAAGCGCTGTGCTGGCATCGTAAGCCAACTTGCTGGCCTCGTACGCCTCCTTGGATCATGGACTCCTTTGCAGCTCCGATTTGATCTTCCGGAATGCAATGCAGAGGAAAAGCCATCATCGGCGGGATCGGTGTAATAGCTGGGCCAGTCGAGGTAGTCTGGGCAGGTCCGGTTGGAGTTGACGTCACGATGGTTGAGACAGCTGGAGGGGCACTTGTCATAGGCACTGTAGGGTTAGCTCTCATCTGTGTCGAGTTGCTTATCCCCTGGGAGGACTCTGCAGTCGACCTCTGAGGCGTCTGCATGGACGAGGTTCTTCGAGTGCGTATGCGCAGGGTACCTGAGATTTCGCCTTCACCTCCCGTACCCCGAGGGTGTTCCTCATCATCTTCCAGCTGGATGATCTCTGCAAATATCAATCGGCAACATTAACTTTTGCAATCGACGAATCCCATTCGAGCGAACTGAAGATTTATTTACCTCTGTGGGAAGTTGCAGCGTCAGCAGTGTCTATGTCCATTGCCTCCTCTCCGTCACGTGGAGGCGATGTTACTAAAGTAGCAGCTCTGATGGATCAAACGACACTCGATCAACAAGTATGCAAAGTCACAATCGACAGCGAGAATTCGAAAGTAAATACTCACGTGGAGACGATAGGCACAGCCATCCTCATGCGAGGCAATGCTTTGCAAGGTTTGGTTGCATTCTGCTTGGGTTGCTTCACCGATCGCTCACTTGACTCGACGGTCGAAGGTCGGCTCCGCTTCGGGTTCTTCTCGCTTGGGCCTAGAGCCTTGTCCTCTGCAATCGTAGGGTCCTGGCGAGACTTGGAGCGGTGTTCGGAGCGAGGAGGAGACTTGACTTCTTCCTCGTTCTCACCCGAGTTTTCGTATTCGTCCTCGGAGTCAGAAGAGTCGTCGCCGTCCACGTTGCCGCCCTCACTCACCCCACCATCTTCAGGTTAGTTCCCGTTAGGTATAGGCGAGTACATGTTCGCCCACTCCTGCATGATTCATACAAGGAAGCCAGTCCATAAATTAATCTATCACTCGACAGTACAAGTACTTCAGTCGGCAAAGTGCAACTTACCAGATTCTTCGGCAGGTTTTCGACCGAGTAGGGTCGGATCCTCTTGGCTCCCAAGGGGTTGTCACATGCCCCAGTGATGCTGTGAAGCCACTGCTCGAGAGTTTTTTGCGGAACCTCTTCTGGGTGCATCCTGGTCGATTCCTCAGGGCCTATATAGTGACACATGGTGTGATCCATGGCTTGGAGCGGCTGAATCCGTCGACTGAGGAATGTCTCCAAGAGATCCATGCCAGTCACTGCACCCCGAATCAGTTTCACCACGGCGTCCACCAAGATTCCCACTTGGACCTGTTCCTCTTCACACACCCTCAGAGACTTGGGGACGGCTGGATGGTCAGTTGTGTAGGGGGAAAGACCAGTCGACATGTTGGGAGAACCTACATCATTGCAATAGAACCAAGTCGACTGCCAGCCTCTAGCAGATTCAGGAAAGGTCATAGAAGGGAAAGAACTATGAGCTCTCTTTTGAAGTCCTAGACCCCCACACAACTACAACACATGAGTTCACATCCGCAGGGAGGGCTTTCTTCACAGTGTGAGATCTAACCGTAAAGATGTGCTTGAACAGTCCCTAATGAGGAGGATAACCCAGAAAGCACTCGCACAAGGTAATGAAAGCAGACAAGTAGGAAATTACATTCGGCGGGAAGTGGTGGAGCTGAGCACCAAAGAAGTTCAGAAACCCTCTAATGAACGGGTGGGGAGGCATAGTAAAACCTCTTTCGACGTGGGAGAGGAGGAGAACTCACTCTCCGTCGTGCGGCTCCGGTTCGCGCTCTCCCTCCGACAACCTCCAGGCACCGTCCTCCACAAGCCTGTCAGCAACCAGGCCGTCCATGTCCGCTCGAGTGACCACCGAGGGGAGAAAGTCTCCCTGCATCCATCCCGCCGGCGCGGTGAACCGAGCGGTCGAGGGCTTCTTGCCCTTGCCTTTTTCTGCCCCCTTCTTAGCGCGCTCCAGCTTCTCCGTGGTGCCCTTCGTCATCGCGGTGGCTGCTCTCGTAGGAGAAGAACGGAGTGTTGCGCTGAGGACAGGGGAGGCATAGGAAGAGATGAAGTTTGGGGAAAATTACTGTGCAATCCGCGATGCTTCGGGATTTATACCCTGCCGAGTGCCTCACTGACTGGTGGGCCCGCGAGATCACCGCATACGCCAACCGTAGACGACGCCCTGTACGTGGCAAAATTACCGGCGTGAGAATCGAGGCGTCATGCCCCCACTTGCCCTTTATCATGGCGTCATCGTTGCACGCGCGCGCGCTTCCCAAATTTTCGTATCCCGTAAGATCCGGGTCTGATAGACCGACCCGTCACCTCCAAAGATTCCTTCAGTTCACTCGGAACAAAATTGGCATTGAACATTCACTCGAGCACTTTCAAGGTTGAATGGATCCGGGCGAATGACGAAGAGTTCAGTCGACGCAAGTTTCGTTGAAGCCCCGAATATCATTCGGAAGATTTGATGCCTTGTTCTGAATTGAAATCGATGCCCCCATTCACCACTCAAACCCCGATCCACGGAGGCTAATGATGAGGATATGTACCTAGGATAGGGTCCTAGGCATGACCTACATACCCTATCTAAGGACACTACATTGGAGGACTTGAAGATCGCAAGTAAGCTTCCGACTGGATTCCCGATGGCGCCCAAGTCACTCGACAGGCAATCCACTCGAAGATCCTCCACTCGATAGTCATCTGTCACTCGGAAGACCTCACTCCCAGTCGACGCCAGAAGACCAGAAGCCACCCTCCAGGAGGTCAACGGGCAGGCGTTAGGCCTTTCGTCATTAGTAGCTTTTATTATGTACGTTACCAGTAACGTCAGTCTTTAAACCCACGATTGGACCCTTGGATGCCGGGCAATTATGAGGGGCAGCGAACTCTATATAAGCCGCCCCTCCGCTCAGGCACAAGGGTTCGCAACCGCTGTAATCTCAACATTCCACGCGACAAAGCTCCCGAGCACTGAGACGTAGGGTTGTTACCTCAACGAGAGGGGCCTGAACTCATACATCCGTGTGTACATCCTCGCCTTAGCTAAGACTATGCTCTCTCCTTTCGTACCCCTACCTTTTACTGTCAGGCTCGTTCCCACGACAATCAACTTGGCACACGCTCACACCCCCAGTTTGGCGAGGTGCTCTCATTTGCGAGGGACCAAGTGCATCACACATTGTTTCACAAAATAAAAATAACAGAGGGAGCATTATCCATTTGCCAACAATAACACATATATTATGGTTACTAAATGTTTAAGCCATGCACCAAGTACACAGTATATTCCGGCACAAGCACGTACCGCCGATCGACATAGCCAGTATTACACGGTGTCACAGTATGTGTATCTGAAGCAGCTATGTATCTAGCTCACACATATTTATTCGTTTATTTATTTATTTAGTGTGACACGTTTGGATGGAGCAATCGCGCGCTCGTACGTACGTAGAGCCAGCCTGCAGCTTGCTCAATTCACCTGTACCTCCGGCCACCGCAGCTGCCCTCCCTCTGGCAGTTGAAGTAGGCGGCGGCGACCGGAGCGCCGAGCTCGTAGCACTCGGCCAGGTCCCTGGTGACGAAGTTGGAGCGCCACCCCGGCGCGTAGATGGCCTGCCGTGCCGCCTGCCGGAACACCACGAATACCACGCGGTGGATCCCCGCCGTCGGCTGTGGCTTCTCGTACGCCACCACCTCGGTTCCTGCATGCAGCCATGCACACGCACAAAAGTTTGATTAATGGTTCCCACCGGACTATCTGTTTTTTGCTTGTATACTTTGTGAATTAACTTCTTACCACGGCTCACGTCACCTCCGTCTGGTATGTCTGTCACCATCCTGTGTGTAGTCAAGAAATTAAACGGAAGCAATTAGCTTAATTCTCTATAGTAGTAAATACACATACACTAGTGATTATATATTTTTCTCACGAAATGGTTAGCACACAAAGTGCATGCATGCACTAAAAACAAAGGTACCTAGCTGGCTAGCTAAATTAGCCAGCATGCACGTACCAATGGAGGTACTCCCGTTGGGAAGGGTTGGTTGGGGTGGGTACATCAGGGTCGACCATCACCTGAAACATGGCACATGTTACTCATGAAATGCATACGCATGTTTAAAATAAAGGACGCGCGTGCATCCATGTATGATTTCATGCAACCAAATGACGCGCATGCATGCATGCATGCGTGGAGACGTTTGGCCACTCACGAGCGTGTAGAGTGACCCGCGGCGTCCTGTGATCCGCACCGTCGGCTGGTTCTCCACCTGCGACGGCCTCAGCTCGAACCCGTTGGTGATCTCGCGGTTGTTGTACAGCACCCTCAGCTGCGCCGCCATGTCGAAGTAATCGACCACGTCGCCGACGATCCCCCCCACGATCAGCGGATCCCTCGACGCCATGCTCGACTTAACCAACCTTACTGCTTAGGTTTAGATTATATGCTCGAGTACTGCCTTAAAAGCTTTGGTGCGATGTCTGTGCAGCGGCGTACGCACTGCCATTTATAGGCCTCCAGGCGAAGTCCCCACGTACGCATTTCCAGTGTGAGCACGGCTCAAAAGATACGAGGTGTGGTGTGCCTTTTCGCCCATCCTAGACTGATCACAGGTACCTGAAAGATACTGGACTGTATAAGGGTTGACGTGCGACATCGTAGAACCTGTGCCAGCTTCATCGTTTCTGATCGGACGGCTGAGACGTTGCCGCCAGAGAGTTTGGATTATGATCCGATGACTGAAAATCGTTGCCACTTGGCACCAAGAAGGATAGGGGCTTCTTCATAGAATCTGGTAACTTTCTGCAATGGTCCATCTCAATCTTTTAGGCCTAGACTAGATAGCCAGTGGACAGAATCTGAACCTGCCGTGGCAAACAAACAAAAACTATTCTTTCTTACAAGATACAACAAAAACTATTGGAGTGCTCTGAAGTCTCCACCAGACTCCAGTCAATCATCTTGTGGCATGAAATGGAGATGATCTTCCATATTCTCCTGTTCAACATAGTGGAGAATACATTCTTGACAGCAAACTAGCGCTAAGGGTCAGCACGAGCCGTGTGGTACCTACAATGCAAAAATAACGCTGGGGTTTTGGCTCGCAAGTCACCACCAAATCTATTGTTCTCAAAACTAAAAGGATGTGGCTAGATCTTAGTCGACTGACATTTAGTCAAGTCTTGGTCAAGTTACATAACGTATACCAAAGAAGAAAGAAAAATCAAGAAATTTTTTTAAACAAATCTCTACGCATCGACTGAGACTTTGTTAAATCTGAATCGACTGAGGTTTAGCAATCCCAAAACTGAAATATTGAGTAAGTTTTTTTCTTTCAAGAATACGCATGAATGTGTGTATCCTATGTTAAAGATGAAAGAGGGTTTAAGAGACCCGTGCACATGAAGTTACAATGGTGTTAATTACAAAGAAGCCGCAATCCACCAATATACTGAGAAACCAAATTACCATCAAGGGGGCATACAAACATATCTACTAACATCTATGCTGCTGGGTATGATGCTGATCATCCTGTTACATGTTACAGTTTTTCGGGCATACCTATCTCTCAGGCGACTGAGATTTTGCTAGACCTTAGTGAATATGTTACAAAATAAAGTTAGCAATCACTATCAACACATGATCCTAGCAAAATTCACAAAATTGGATCCAATGTCCAATGTACTCGACCGAGGTTCAATAAGTTCTTAGACAACTGGGAATTAGGCATTCCGTAGTTCTTTCAATGGTACATAAGATTACAAGTTTTGAGCTGATGACATTTCTAGTTTCCCAGTTTAACTGCCTTCTATATATTCTATTGCGTATGGGACGGCCCAGCAAATCGTCACACAGAAGCCTAGAGGGAAAACTATCTGTGATGCATGTCCATCTATGATTGTGTTTTTATGCGGGTCACATGTGAGAAATCATATGGTTTTACTGGGAGTTAAAAGCAAAAAATTACAACATTTGTGGCGAGGGTTGCAGACAACCACCCAGTCGCAAATCTTTTGCAAAAGTCACCATGTTTTCAGTAATCATTTTACAGAAAACACTGGCCATCTGCTTTAGCATGTTTAAGTGCAGTTATGACAGATAGGATCAGATCGTCATAGCAAATTTGGCAAAAAAATGCCACATGTACGTGTCAAATAGTCTTCTCGAATCTCTTTGACATAGTCACCCCCCCCCCCCCGCCCTGATAAAGAACTGTAGCGGGCGCCATGGCGAGAGGTGTGTCATCGAGACTTCTTCGCCCATCCGTCGATCGTTCTTCGGCGAGCCACCGCGCCATCTCGCTCTTCTCCTCTCTGCTCCATTTTCCATCACCTCGTCGTTGGAAGTCGAAGGCATGCAGCTGTGCCCTCTTGATCCTTCTTCACCTATAGGTCAAAGCTTGAGCTATGACAGTTGCGTGCTCCTTCTCCTCCTTGACCTGGAGGTCGAAGGCGGCGTGCGCGTAGGTTTCGTTCTTGAGGCGGGGACACAACTCGAAGCATGAGGTCAACATGCAGTCATTTTCTACGAGAGACATGGTAGGGGAGTCATGACAAGGAGGCCAGAGAGGAGGGAGGAAGGCAACAGGGCGGCAACTAGCCAATGGGAGGTCATGATAGGCGGCAGGCTGTCGGATCCGATCGGTCCAATGGTGCGGACGCGAGCTAGGCCCGAGAGGCATGCGTGTGGCACCGAAACAGAGCCAAGGTGGTGGCGATGCAAGAGATAAAATGTGGAAGCCAGAGGGAAGGAAGAGGTGCAAGGCACAATGGAGGGATGGGATGCGACACTCGTCCAACCAGGGTTGCGGGTCGATGGTGAGGCAGGATCTGGAGACTGACGGAGCAAAGGGTATGGGGATGACCGTGACCATGGTATCGGTCGACTTGCCGGTGGTGGCAGTTGTCCATACGATATGTGTGTGTGTGGTGGTGGTTGGGGGGTGATGTGTTTTTTAGAGCGAGGGGCGTGAATCTTTTACCGGCTTCTTATAATACATTTTTGACGTGTTAATATTTGGGACTTCATGTGGGCAATGGTCTCTACTTCCTGGTCATCTTTGATGGCTACCTTCACTGGTGGTAACCCACTATTCTTTTCAAAATGGACGCACCAAATTTGCATCCTCGATTAATTAAGAAGAAAATAGTTTCCTGATTCATTATCGTAGAACCGGGCAAAAACCAACCAGGCAAACCACACCCAATGCATTAAACCTCATAGCCACACAGGTGGCTCAATAAAATGCTCTCAACACGCAACAAATGCAAACCCAAACGCCTTCCATGATGTTATATACTCATCTGGATCACAGGTGGTTCGGCACCCACCCATCATTGATCCTTTGAGCTACTTAAGTTAAACCCACAACTACATATTTCTTCAGAACCTTATATGTTTACCAGAATGCACCGCAGGTCTTGTGTCGAATTTTTACCAGTTGAGCACTTTGGATATTGATTATACATCAAGTATTTCTTAGCGTCTAAGGTTACTAATTGTTGACTATTGCCAATTCCTGTAGTTTTGCTCTAATTACGTATTTGGGTAATTTATGGGTAGAGATAGGAAAAATTGAGGGTAGGGCCGGGTGTGCTAGATTTGTGGGAGAGAGGCAATATTTGGATATTTTACTTATTTTTATTATATAATTGTAGGTAAGTACTAGAAAAATTGCATGTGCATTGCAACGGGAACATAAATATTCTGGTAAATTAGTTTGTGATTTACCTCCTGTTTTATTGTTAATGTGATCGTTTAAAAAATATGATTTATTGGTAAACATTTATTTACTTACCAAAGAAATTTTAATTTTAATTCAATAAGATGTTGCGCAGTTGAGGCGGTTCTCCAGCAAAACGGGTGAGAAAAAACAAGATTACGAGCGGGGATCAAAAGGGAAGAGGGAGAGTAGGTTGGACGAAGGACCGAGCCAAAAGTTAGGAGGTGAAATAGGGAACACAAATTTGGTATAAAGTTGGTAGTAGGCAAAACTGGAGAGGGGGGAGAAATTTAGGTTTGTATGGTTTTCTGTCTTGGTAATATTTGGTTAGTCATATGTGTTTCCTTCATGGATGGGTCGAAGTTGGACATGTGATGGATAGAAAAACCACATACTTAGTCCACCGCCTACCGGAACCAATTCATTGACCAAACTTTTTCAGTACACACTTATGATCTGGGTAAAGTACTGAACTTCAATATCATTGCTCATTTTTTGTCATTTCTCTGGGAAACCATATATTTTGCACTAGAGCTCCTGGTACACCCATTGCATCCTCCATAGCAGGGCTTGATGTTTTAGAAAACTTCTATAAATTAATGGATGTAACACAACATATAGTCCACTCTTCTGATTAGAGGGTATCTCTCAAAACTCAAAAAATAATAATTTGTAAGGCCCATTTATCGGGAACATGCAGATATAGCTATGTTTACCCTAACTTTTGTCAGATTTTTGTTGTCAATGTTGAGTTACACATCCATGCATGTAGCCAGTGGCGGAGGATGAAAAAAAAAATCGAGGTGAGGCGAACATCTAGAGCATAAGAAAAATCGATGCAAAAATCAAAAATAGACCATAGATATTAACAATGCATGCAAATAATGTTATGTTATCTTGAAGATAATAAACAAGGTCTGACCTGTGGGCTAGACGCTAGCAGCCTAGCACTAGGGCGTGTGTCCCGAACTGTATCCTGTGGGTGCTTACCGTCCTCGTCCGCCCCTGCCGGCCACACCGCTCCATGCCTGTAGCCTGCTCGTCGCGCGGCGCTAGGTGCTGCTAGGGTACCGATCTGGGGAGAGTATCAGATGATACCACCTCCCAAATGCTCCCATGATACCATTTAAAAAAATCAATTTTAAATGTTTCAAAAAAATCTGAAAAGATTTGTGGATGTTCACATCACATAAATGTACAACCCCTAAAAAATTCACGTCCAAATTCTAAATACACATTGAGAAACAAAAAAGTGAAATCCGGATGTGAATAGTGACATTTTGACTTCTGTCTTTTTTTTGACACTATTCATACTGAATTTGTCCTTTTTGTTTCTCAATGTACATTTCGAATTTGGAACTGAATTTTTTAGGGGTTGTATATTCATGTGATGTGAACATCCATAAGTTTTCCAGATTTTTTTGAAACATATTTTTTTTAATAAATGGTATCATGGTATCACCTAAGGGGTGGTATCATGTAATATTTTTCCACCGCGAGAGCGACATGCGCATATATATACGTAAAAAAGTCTAGCGAATCAAGGTAGGGCGGGCGCCTAACCTTGCCCTACCGGGAGCTCCGCCTCTGCGTGTAGCCTTAATATGTTGCCTAGCACTTAAACATTAAAACATGTCCTCCTTGGTTTATGTGATTTCTAACATGAGCCCAATAAACCCAAGAGAAGTATCTTAACCATAATATATCATTTCAAATCTAAATTTAAAACATAGTTCAAGATACAGAAAAGGATAAACATCAACATGCATGAATAATAGCTAATCCAAGTCGGGCAAATTCGACCCGTTTAGAAAGCGAATTATGTCTAGAGAAAACCAGACATCAATTTTAATTAAGATAAATCTCAGGCTGGCTAGCCCAGCAAACATGGACCATGGTGCTACCTAGTATGAAATGAACCCGGGTGACTGTTATATCTACCAGATTTTGTTTGCCTGGAGAGAGACTTCCTGACCAGTGACCAATTTACTGTATACCATGCATATACTCCTACACAAGACGCACACGTAATTTTGGCATATACTCCTACACAAGTCGCACACGTAATTTTGGCACCATGGCTAGGACAGGAGTGTTCCAATCGCCGCACATTCTTGAATATAATCGCACCGCCAGGGAAACCATCGACCGAATCCACGACGATTTTGCATCCATCCCTGCGTTGCCGACGGAAGCCCCTGACTATACAGCACGTGCGTGCGTTGGCTGCAAGTCCAGGAGGAATAATTATGCCGGAACTCGATGGCGACGGCACAATGATTAGACGAGAGGGGCTGCAGATCGATGATCCGCAAGCAGAATTTATGCGTGATCCCGTGATGGGTACGTGACGCGTCTGTGCATGGAGCAGCAGCAGCAGCTCCCCCGCTTGCTCTTGATGTGCCCACGGACGCTCTTTTTCGATGGAAAAGCCGTGCACATGCACCACTCGTAGGAACCTTGTGTGGCTGGGTCTGGCGTGCGAGAGAATTGACCGTGGAAAGTTCCTTCTATCAGCGTTGAATAGTACTGCAGCCACTGTTTCAATCAAAGTGTATATAAAAGCATCTACGATCAGACTTGGTAAATCCGGTCTCTTCAACACTTGCAGACGCGTTTAGAGCATTCGCAGGCAATGACCGGTCACACCTTATATGCTAGCTTCCATATTCACATCCTTCATATCTAAAACACGAAACCCATGCAACTCATGCAACCCTACGTATACACACGATCACTATTTTATCGTCACACAAAAGGTGCCTAGTTCATAGGAGTTAATCAGTGGACAGTGCAAATCTATACTACAAACTATTTTAAACATAAAAAGCATAAATAAAACGGGGAAGCGTGGAGGAAATCATCATTTCCTCGGCGGACCCTTCCCCTTCATGTAGGCATCGTTGTTTGAGCTGGAGGTGGAGCCCTCCGTCAGGTCGGATTTCGAGCTGCAACTTTGCCCTGACAGCCTCAGAAGCAGGTATACAGGTCGGCTTCGCATTCACTGTTGCATCCTGCTTGTCTCGCACTTTGATAACTCTATGACAAGTCGGAGCACCTTGGCATTCTTGCGGCAGAGGCGTCGCGCATCCGTTTTCATCGTCGTGAAAGAGCGCCGGAGGACCGACGCGAGGAGCACGACATCAGGATCGACCGGCGCGCTTTCAACGCCTCCCCTCGGCCGCCCTCTCCCTCGCCCGCTGCCACTCGTGGCGGGATGCTCGTGCCTCGGATTCGGGCATCCTCGTGCACGTCAGCCCGGGCGCGGGCGTGAGGACCCGGCCTTGGCTGGGTACCACTCCCAGAGCATAGGGTGGTGATGCTCAGCGTTCATGAAGGACAGGAGCGGAGCTGCGTGCCGGGTGGGACGGGCCGGTGACATTGCATGCACTGCATCGATGGGTGACGGGCGCTGCAGAAGATGATCTGCTGTTGCCGGTGCTGCCTTGCTCGAGCAACAACCGCCTCAACGCGATGCAGAGGGCGACCTCCTCCACATTGATGGTCGAGCCATTGGATTCTCCACCAGAGCCAATGCTGCTTTCGTCGCCGACCATCGAATCGGATCGGAGGGGATCAAAAGTGGTGTAGACAGAGAGGGGAGTGAAGTGGAGTTTGGAATAACCAATATCTAGGTTTTTCTTGATGGGATATTAGTGGGGCATGCATGGGCCAGGTTGGCCCAAGCAGATGTAGCGGACGCATCCGAGCGTGCCTTATATCCGTCCTACATTTGGACTGAATATGAGGGGTACTAGACAGCCCGGACATTTGAGGCTGGTTTAAGGCACCCGGCTAGGTCGGATTTTTGCTACCGATCAGTGATCGGAGGGTCCACCCGGGCGTTTGGGGACGTTTTGGGGTGCCTGGCTATAGATGCTCCAAGTTTCCTCCAAATCAAATTTATGCATGCTTGATCAAATGTACAGATTTCAAAATATAGGGCATCTACAACTGGACTGAAAACATTTGGCCCTTGCATGTCCGTGGACGCGCCCACTCAGTGTTCGCGCTTGTCTGTTTTGACTCTCTATTTGCCCCTCCATGCAGCCTTGCCCCTTATTTTTTTTGTCATACATCCGATCAGATGCATGTGATTGGTGGACAATGAGAGAGAGAGAAAGAAAATAAATAACAAAGAAAAAAATGCTCTGTAATGGGCCCAATCCTATGTGGCACAGGCAGGGCCATTGATTGGACACGCCCAGGCACTCTTCATATCCATCTCGAAAGGATCAATATGGTTGACTAGAGGAGGGAGGGGGTGAATAGGCAACTAGCAAATTTTAACTTTTCTTTAACAATTTAGGCTTAGCAACAGATATGTTGGCTAAATATGCAACTAGGTGAGCAACCTATATGATGCTAAACACAACAACAAGATAAGCAAGCAAGATAAACAATGTAAGTAGCTTGCACAAAGTAACCACAAGTGGAACCGATGGAGACGAGGATGTGTTACTGAAGTTCCTTCCCGGTAAAGGGAAATACGTCTCCGTTGGAGAGGTGTGGAGGCACAATGTTCCCCAAGAAGCCACTAGGGCCACCGTATTCTCCTCACACCCTCACACAATGCGAGATGCCGTGATTCCACTACTAGTGCCCTTGAAGGCGGCAACCGGACCTTTACAAACAAGGTTGGAGCAATCTCCACAACTTAATTGGAGGCTCCCAACGACACCATGAAGCTTCACCACAATGGACTATGGCTTCGAAGTGACCTCTTCCATCTAGGGTGCTCAAACACCCAAGTGTAACAAGATCCGCAAGGGATTGATGGGGGAATCAAATATCTCTCGGTGGAAGTGTAGATTAGGGCCCTCTCCTACAAACCCTAGAGCATCAACAAGATTTGATAGCTAGGGAGGGAGAAGGAGAAAGAATAATCTTAGGAGCAACAATGGAGCTTTTTGTGGGAAGAGGTGAGTCTCAATGAGGAAGAAGACTCACTTATATAGGTGGGGGGAAAGTGGCGTTTTTCTGCCAAGACACGAGCATAAGCGGTATTACCGTCCTAGGGGGTGGTACTTCCGCTTATACACGTATTGGAACAACTAAGCGGTAGTACCGCTCTGGAAGGAGCGGTTCTTCCGTTCAGAGATCCCAGAAGTCCGGAAGAAAAAGGATGTGAAAGAGGCTCCAAAGTTCCTCGGGGCGGTAGTACTGCCAGGAACTTCCGCTTAAAAAAGTTAAGCGGTAGTACCGCTCGGAACTTCCGCTTAAAAAAGTTAAACGGTAGTTCAAGGCGGTAGTACCGCTCAGAACTTTCGCTTAAAAAAGTAAGCGGTCGTTCGAGCGAACCTTCAGGGCAGTAGTACCTCTGGAGCGGTACTACCACTCTGAAGAGCAGTACTTCCGCTTAGGATACACTGTGGAGCCTTGGGTACAGAGAAAGTTCCATCGTGTCGGTAAAAGGACGGAGGTGCAAAGTGTACGTGATGATTCCTTCCAACCTTTCCGGATGCGGATCCCATCTTAATAGTATGGATTTTCCTATGACTCAGGGTTCCAACCTAACCTCAAAAGGAAAATACTGCGTCTTCTCATTTACTACTTGAGGGGAAGATAACTGTCTCGTGCCACCTGATAATCTCTGAAAGCTTAATGCACACGGTTAGTCCGCAAACACACTGTCATCAACCACCAAAACTACTTAGGGAAAAATATCACTAGTAGAAAAACGCCCATTTGTCCCGGTTCTGGAACCGGGACTAAAGGTTGGGACTAAAGCCCAAAACCTTTAGTCCCGGTTCGCTTACCAACCGGGACAGAAGGGGCTCCACGTGACCGGTGCTAGGAGCCCAGGCAGGACCTTTAGTCCCGGTTGGTAACACCAACCGGGACCAAAAGGCATCCACGCGTCAGCATCTAGCAGTTGCTGTTTTTTTTGAAAGGGAGGGCGTTTAGGGGGTTTTGGACGGTTAATTTAGGGGTTTTATATTGTTTTAGCTAGCTAATTAATAGAGAGAAGTGTCCTTTCTTTCTCCGTGCTTGGTCGACGCTAGCTACTATAGAGAGAACTCGACACGCTAGCAAGTAAGCAAATGAAGGAACCATTAAGTACAGAAGATCGTCATGAACATATAGAGATAGAAGTGATCGACCTCTCTTTCTCCGAGAGATTGGTCGTATAACAAGTTTTCGTATATATATCCGACGCTACTAGCTACATATATACAATATAAGATCTCTTACAATCCCTAACATCTAATGTCCAATTCCAGATGGCATTCTCCGGCTTTATTTATGACGTGGTCATGAAAGAATCCCGCAATTCTTCTTGAATTGCTCGTATGCGATCATGTGGTAGGAGTTCATCCCGCATCTGCCACATCTAATTTGAAGAAGGGGGTCAATACATATATATGGTAATAAAATAAAATTGTGAATATTATTGCTTACGCACTTGAAATTGTTTTTCGGAGTAGCCCCGCTTAGGGGTTGTCGCGTTGTAGATGAACTCGCAAACGTAGTATCCACAAAAATCATTCCCGGTTTCCTGCCACAAGCACTTTACGAGAAATAGAGTTCAATCAAACTGATAATCAAGCATGATAAATGGTATTGATGAAACTAGAATCAATGGGAGATGCGCGGAACTAGCTAGTAGTACTTACTTTCGGGTGTGTAAATCGCAGCTCCCCCGGCAGTGCCGAAACAATTGCTATGAACTCTTTCCAAACTCTGCCAGACAAAGAAAATAATTACTTGATATTAGGAAATGAACAAAGTTGTCGATATGATGCGATAATGATCGATTGAACTTACTTCTGGAGCATTTCAGTCATGCCCGCATATTCCTAGGGATCTCTTCGTTTGGAGTCTAATGCGATTACTACTCCCCGCTCAAGCTTAATCTCTAGCAGAATAAAGTGGAAACTGCGCACGCATGCATAACTCATCAATTAAATTACTATAAACCTCGAGTAATAAGGGAAACCGAATATGCACAAGACAGTAACACTCACTTGAAGTTGTAAGGAAAGAGTATTGTCCCTTTGTTTTGATTTTTAAAGCAACAATTGTAGCAAGTTGTCCTCGGTTTGTGTGGCATTCTTTTGAACCGTATACTCATGTATGATATTTGGGTTAATGAACTCAATGTCATAGATTTGTGCTTTTCTGCATTCGGCGATCTTAAATCTGCATAATATAGTGAGGATAATTATATATACATGCAATGAAAGAGCTGAGCTATATACATAGAGAGACTTAATTACAGAAGTAGTACTTACAGACAGTAGCAAGTCACGATTGTTTTGTCGAGGGCCTTTTGATTGTATAACTGGAATATCTCCTCAAATTCATCATTCAACATATCCATTCCAACGAGGTCGTGCTCCTCTTTAACTAACAGTGTCAAAGAATCCTTCCCAGACTCGCGACATGTTTTCATGTACCATTCATGGAATTTTCGCATCATCGTTGTTAGAGGATGATGATCAGGTTTGATGAGAGGCCGCCCTATAGGAGATATGCCCTAGAGGTAGTAATAACAGTTATATTGTATCTCCAAAGTTTGTAATGAAATTTTATGTTCCATGCTATAACTGCAATGACTCTCGAGTCTACAATAACCATGAGGCTTGGAGGGAAACTCATGTGCACGTGTGGTCTAATAAAAGGTAAATTGAATTCCTAGTCTAGCCTCTTAGACTACCTCAAGTATTGCATGATGATCCTATTTTCCTGATCATGGGCATGGCTATGCCGGCAATTTTGAGGACGCGATGTTGGTAGAACACTCGTGTTGAATCAATCCGAATTGATGTTATGCTAGGATATACATTCGTCGCAAGTTAATGGTTAATAACACAAAGATGGTTAACGTTTGCATAATTCCTTAGCCATGAGAGTATCGAGTTTCTTCATGCTTGCTTCATGAACTTGTAAATGGGTGGCTATTACGGTGGTTTACGGGTTCATGGAAACTTTGTCAAGTAACTTGATAGCTCAAGATTGGGATTTGCTCCTCCAACGATGGAGAGATATCTCTGGCCCCTCTCGGTGTTATGGTATCCATCATCGTCTGGCCAAACACTTTGTGATTTGATCACGGGGATGCCGGAACACGGGAACGAGAAAAGAGAACAATACCGGTAACGAGGTAACTGACATAGTGGACAAGTTCTTGATCCATGAGGATGCCTACCTGTCTCACCTTGGGTAATTGTAACATATCGCGAAGCAACAAGAATAGCTCACGTCAACTGGAGGTTCACTTGAATATTCATTCGTGTGGGTATAGGGGTCAATATGGGTGTCCACGGCTCTGATGTTGATCATTGATCGGAAGGGGTTCTGGGTCATGTCTATGCTTCACCGAACCTATAGGGTCACACGCTTAAGGGTCATCTATCTGTTGAATACTAGACAGGGAGTCTGAGAGAAAATCACCGAAAAGTTTCGGACAGCGGAAAAGTTCCGCAGACAGAACACCGGAACAGTTTCGGTAAAACTAAAAAGTAGTTTCAGGGGATACCATTAAGTCAAATTGGTTTCGGCACATGCCTGATAATTCTTGGAGGATGCGAGAATCATTCTGGAAACTTCTGGGAATTTTCTGGAAGAAAAACCGGAAATGTTCTGGAGCTGCGGGAACCGCTTCAGATGCTTTTCGCAGATGAAAATCACTATTCCGGAATTGTTCCAGATCGCATTAAAAATTATTTTAGTGGGGTACTAGAATTGTTCTAAGCCCACATAAATCTTTTTAGTTCGATCGGACGCTGAAAAATGTCATCGTGAATAGTGAAAGGGCTTTTTGGATATTTATGGAAAAGCACCTTTTTGGATATTTCCAAAAAGGCTTCTAGAAGGGATTGGGGAGCAAGGTAGCTCCTCATGGGGGGCCCCAAGGGTTGGCCGGCCAAGGGTGGAGCTCCTGCATGGAGCTCCACATGGCACCCCTTTTCCTTCTTATGATTTTTTTGTGTGACATAAAGTGGGGATAGTTTGGTATTTTCAAGTCCCAACCCTACCCCTTGGTTTTCCTATAAACAGAGGAGATGTGGGTTGCCATCTCTTCATCCTTGTGCTCTCAACACATGCTTTGCTTTGCAAGCTCTCTCTCTCCCTCCCACGAAAAGAGTCTTTCGTAGAGCCAAAAGGATGTGTGGGTTCTGGCAGGAACTAGTTCTAGACGGCGAAGCCCTGCCGGATAGATGACACCGTATGTGTGCAACGCCGTAGAGAGGTCGTAGTTTCGATCTTTTGCCCAAGGGGCTGTTCGTGTGTCCTCCCGTAGGGCTGTCCGAGTCTCCGTTCGAGTTTCGAGTGTCCTCCCGTAGGGCTGTCCGAGTCTCCGTTCGAGTTTCGGGGGTCCTCCCGAAGGGCTGTCCGCGACATCATCCGGGGGACTGTCCGATCACCTCCCGAAGGGCTGTCCGATGAGGGAGTACATCCTCGTGGTTGGGAGGTTGTAAAATCCTAGCTATGGGGATCTACACCAACGATCTCCACCGACTCTTCTTCCGCTGCGCTTCGAGTCGGTACGGATCAGATCAAACCTTGTATGCAGTCTCTATAGTGGTCCTGGGCATGCTCGCTATACCGAATTTTTTTATTTTGTGTCGCGTTCCCCAATAGTGGCATCAAGAGCCAGGCTATGAGTAGATGCATGTTATGATCTAGAATACATGAGATGTATGGGTATTGCATAGTATAATTTTGTAGTAGATGAGATCTGTTGCTGAAAATTATTTGTGCAGGTAGCAGATGAAATCTGTTACCCGATGTTCCTGTTGCTTCCTGTGAATTTGTGTAGTCCTGATCTTGACGGAATGGTGGAATCTTACAAAGTTCTGGCAATCCACGATCCTTTCATGCTGCTCCTGACTATGCTGATTGACAGATCAACGAAGTGCTAACAGTTCTTTGGGTTCCACCATAGTTAAAGAAAGATGGATGTTTCGCAGACAAAAGGGCAATGCAGATATGATCTGCACGGGGGTCACGCGTATGACGAAGTTTAGTATGGGGCTCGAGATTTTATTATCTCGTGTTTCATACACCCTGGAAAGTTAATCTAGCAACTTAAATCATCATACTTGAAGATAAACGTTGGTAGCTGTGGTTTGAGTCAAAACCTTAGAAGCCACGTAAATTTTTTTTTGTATAAACCGATTAGAGGCGTCTAACTTGGTTTTGTAGGATGGTTTGCATATGATGTGGTATAGCAATGCTCATATTCAATTTGATTATGTATGAGATGGCTATATGAAATAATTAACATGACCTGCGTGTCATGATTTGGCATGATGGCTGGAGCCATATGATTGCACTTTAATGACCTGCGTGTCAACCTTATGTAATGCACTTATTTTATTAGCTATATAGATAGCAATATTATCTGATGCATCGACAAGGTGGTGGCAATCTTCGCAAAGGTGAACACCGACGCGAATGCCGAAGATGAAGAAATACTTGACTTCTCCGTGAGAAAGGGCTATACCATATCATGCAATTATGAATTGCCTGAGATGTTTATCCCTCTTGATGCACCCTTCTTAATTGCGCGGTAGTCGCTTTTTATTAGGGTAATCTCTCACTAAAAATATCAAGTAGTTAGTGTTCTCCCAAGTGTAGCACCGTCATGGCACCTATGTCTTCGGGGTATCACATGGTTACATGTGTACGAAAGATTGGAGAAGTGTGAGGCGGGTGAGTAGAGACCTCGCAGCGAGATCACTTGGTTGTCTTGACGTTCAGGCATTAAAGTCATGAGCTCGAAACACACGCATCAAAAGATGAACAAGAGTCACATAGAGATGTGATTGGCAAGTTGGCCTACCAATTGAAATTCTCGTCACTTGAGATGGTTACATCCTTGACGCTGAATTGAAAGTTGGGTCTTGCATCACTCACAATCAATTATGAGAGATATTGATTTGAGTGGGAGTGCACCTTAGAATAAAAATTGTTTATTCACTAGTGCCAAAAATCATTATGAACAAAGTCTAAGTGAACTTGTGTTTTTCGTTGTAGACCAAATGGCTCGCAACACCGCGTTCAACTTAGGCCCTATGTTAGAGAAAGAGAAGTTAGCTGCGAATGGAAACAACTATGCGGACTGGGTCCGTACCCTGAGGATTGTCCTCCGGGGTGCTAAGAAAGTGTACGCGCTTGACGGACCTCTTCCTCCTAAACCGGCGGCAACAGCCACGGGAGACATACAAAATGTCTGGGCCACTAAGGATGATGATTACAACTTAGTGCAGTGCCTCATGCTGTCTTCCATGAGTTCAGAGCTTTAAAAATGTTTTGAATTCCATAACTCCTTTGATATGATCAAGGATCTGGATGCTCTTTACAAGTTTAATGCACGGTCTGAACGTTTTGACATCATGAAAATGATGGCGAAGACCAAGATGGCTGAGGGCAGTTCAGTTGGCGAGCACGTAGTCAATATGATTGGCTACGCTGAAAGGCTTAAAATCCTGGAATTCCCACTTCCAGAAGAGCATGTTATGGACTTGTTGCTAGGTTCACTCCCCCCGTCTTATGGCGGTTTTATCATGAACTACAACATGAATGGGATGGACAAAACAACAAATGAGGTGCTTGCCATGCTGAAAACTGCTGAAGGAGGACTGCAGAAAAATCGCAAGCAAGTGTTGCTTGTGAATAAAACTGCCAGTTTCAAAAAGAAAGGCAAACCAAAGAAGGGTAAGGGCGCCGGTAAGACCGGCTTCCAAAGCAAATCTAAGGGAGGAGCCAAGAATGAAACTGAGTGCTTCTACTACAAGGGCACAAGACACTGGAAGAGAAACTGCAAGAAGTATCTGGAAGATAAGAAGTCCGGGAAAACCGGAAATGGTATAATTGTTATACAAGTTAGTGTTATTGACGTTTTGGTTGCTAGCGAAAATTCTAAGTCTTGGGTATTTGATACCGGATTGGTTTCTCACATTTGCAACTCGATACAGGGGCTTCAGAAGGTGTGCAAACTAGCAAAGAATGAAGTCGTGATGCGTGTCGGGAATGGCGCTGGGATTGCTGCTCAAGCCATCGGCATTATGCCTCTACATCTCCCTTCAAGATTTATTTTGGAACTTAGTAACTGTTATTTTGTTCCGTTCTTGTGTAGAAACATTATCTCTGGATCATGTTTAGTACACGATGGGTACTCCTACAAGTCTAAGAACAATGGTTGTTCACTTTATTGTAAGGATATGTTTTATGGATTTGCACCCATTGTTAGGGGCCTTTTCATACTAAATCTTGATTGTGGAAATGATGTCTTTAACGTGAATGCTAAACGCCTTAAGAAGGCTGATACCACCACCACTTACTTGTGGCACTGTCGGCTTAGCCACATCGGAAGGAAACACATCCAACGACTCCATAAAGATGGAGTTTTACCGTCCCTTGATTTTGAATCATTTGACACATGTGAAGCTTGCTTGATGGAAAAAATGACCAAGATGCCGTTCACAGGTCATCCTGAACGGGCGGGTGAATTATTGGAAATAATACATAGTGATGTATGTGGTCCAATGAACACGGCCGCATGGGGTGAGTATTTTTACTTCGTGACTTTTACTGATGATTTAAGTCGGTATGGCTATATCTACTTGATGAAGCATAAGTCGGAAACCTTTGAAAAGTTCAAAGATTTTCAGAATGAGGTAGAAAATCATCGTGACAAAAAGATTAAGTTTCTGCGGTCTGATCGCGGACGCGAATATCTTAGTCATGAGTTTGGCCAACATCTGAGTGACCGTGGAATCGTTTCACAGCTTACGCCTCCCGGAACTCCATAGCGAAACAGAGTGTCAGAATGACGTAACCGAACCCTGTTAGACATGGTAAGGTCGATGATGTCTCTCACAGATCTACCGATATCTTTTTGGGGTCACGCACTACACACTGCTGCTTATACATTAAACAGAGCGCCGTCTAAGTCTGTTGAGACGACACCACATGAGATGTGGTATGGGAAGATACCTAGTGTGTCGCATCTCAAGGTTTGGGGTTGTGAGGCATACGTAAAACGTTTACAACCAACTAAACTAGAACCTAGATCAGACAAATGTTACTTTGTAGGTTATCCAAATAACACCATTGGATATTCCTTCTACCACCAGTCCGAAGGCAAAATGTTTGTCGCAAAGGTTGCACACTTTCTCGAGAAAGAATTTCTCGCTAAAGAATTGACAGGGAGGACAGTACAACTTAATGAGATTAGTGAATCTTCGGCAACCATTGACATGGCTAAAGAACCGGCAGAAATTCCGCTAATTATCCCTATAACCGAGCCGGAAGTTGTCGCATGTGATGCGGAGACTTCAGGCAATGTTGCTACTAAACCGCATAGATCAGGTAGGGCTATCTAGCCACCTGAGTGGTTTCATAACGAAATCTTCATTCTTGAAGACGATGAACCTGCGCACTACAAGGAAGCGATGGCGGGGCCTAGCTCAAGGTAATGGCACAAAGCCATGAGATCCGAAATGGAATCCATGTACGAAAACCAAGTTTGGAACTTGGAAGAAGTTCCAGATGGCGTAAAACCCATTGGTTTTAAATGGATTTTCAAAAGAAAGATGGACGCGAATGGTAACATTACTATCCATAAAACTAGACTTGTCACGAAAGGGTTCACGCAAGTTCCAGGAGTGGACTACGACGAGACTTTCTCGCCCGTAGCTATGCTTAGGTCTGTTCGGATATTACTAGCAATTGCTGCTTATTTTGATTATGAAATATGGCAGATGGATGTCAAAACGGCTTTCCTAAATGGAAACCTTGAACAGGATGTATACATGATACAGCCAGAAGGTTTTGTCGATCCTAAGAATGTTGGAAAGGTATGTAAGCTTCAGAAAGCCATTTATGGTCTGAAGCAAACATCAAGGAGCTGGAACAGTCATTTTGATGAAGTAGTCAAAGAGTTTGGCTTCGTCGGGAATGATGAAGAATCTTGTGTTTACAAGAAGTTTAGTGGGAGCGCGAAAGCTTTTCTAATCTTATATGTGGATGACATATTGTTGATTGGAAATGATGTGAATTTTCTTAGCAAAATAAAAGACTCATTGAAGAAGAGTTTTTCAATGAAAGACTTAGGTGAAGCGACATATGTATTGGGCATCAGGATCTATAGAGATAGATCAAGACGCCTAATAGCGCTTAGCAAAAGCACGTACATTGACAAGGTGTTGAAAAGGTTCAACATGGAGAACTCCAAGAAAGGCCAACTCCCCATGTCACCTGGCACAATGCTTTGCAAGAATCAGACTCCTCAGACCCTCGATGAGCGAGTACAAATGAATGATATTCCATATGCTTCGGCAGTTGGTTCTATTATGTATGCCATGCTATGTACAAGACTGGATGTTTCCTATGCGCTAAGTGTTAGCAGCCGGTACCAAGGTGATCCAGGATTGGAACACTGGGCAGTCAAGGGTATTCTTAAGTACCTCAGAAGGACCAAGGACTTACTCGTTGTGTACGGAGGTGATGAAGAGCTCATTGTAAGTTGTTACACTCATGTAGGCTTCATGACTGACCCAGATGACTTCAAATCTCAATCAGGCTATGTTTTCATATTGAACGGCGGCGCAGTTGATTGGAAAAGTTCCAAACAAAAGACTGTGGCGGATTCTACGATGGAGGCGGAATATGTTGCTGCTTCTAAAGCCTCCAAGCAAGTTGTTGGTATCAAGCAATTTCTTGAAGACCTTGGTGTGGTTCCAAGTGCTCTGGACCCGGTGGAGATCTATTGTGATAATAGTGGCGCCGTGGCTCAGGCAAGGGAGCCATGTTCGCATCATAAGACAATGCATATTCAACGCAAATATAAACTCATTCGACATCATGTCGAAGAAGGTTTAGTGAAAGTATGCAAAGTTCACACGGATCTAAATGTGTCAGACCCGATGACAAAGCCTCTACCCCGAGCAAAGCATGAGCAACACCGGATAGCCATTGGTGTTAGGGAAGCCATGTAACTGGATTATGACTCTAGTGCAAGGGGGAGTCTGTAGGAGATATGCCCTAGAGGTAGTAATAACAGTTATTTTGTATCTCCAAAGTTTGTAATGAAAGTTTATGTTCCATGCTATAACTACAATGATTCTCGAGTCTACAATAACCACGAGGCTTGGAGGGAAACTCATGTGCACATGTGGTATAATAAACGGTAAATTGAATTCCTAGTCTAGCCTCTTAAACTGGCTCAAGTATTGCATGATGATCCTGTTTTCCTGATCATGGGCATGGCTATGCCGGCAATTTTGAGGACGCAATGTTGGTACAACACTCGTGTTGATCGATCTGAATTGATGTTATGCTATGAGATAAATTTGTCACAAGTTAATGGTTAATAACACAAAGATGGTTAACGTTTGCATAATTCCTTAGACCATGAGAGTATCGAGTTTCTTCATGCTTGCTTCATGAACTTGTAAATGGGTGGCTATTACGGTGGCTTACGGGTTCATGGAAACTTTGTCAAGTAACTTGATAGCTCAAGATTGGGATTTGCTCCTCCCACGACGGAGATATATCTCTAGGCCCTCTCGGTGTTACGGTATCCATCATCGTCTGGCCAGACACTTTGTGATTTGATCACAGGGATGCTAGAACATGCGAACGAGAAAAGAGAAAAATACCGGCAATGAGGTAACTGGCATAGTGGAAATTTTTTCGATCCACGAGGATGCCTACATGTCTCATTTCGGGTTATTGTAACATATCGCGAAGCAACAGGAATAGCTCACGGCAACTTGAGGTTCACTCGAATATTCATTCGTGTGGGTATAGGGGTCAATATGGGTGTCCACGGCTCCTATGTTGATCATTGATCGGAAGGGGTTCCAGGTCATGTCTATGCTTCATCGAACCTATAGGGTCACATGCTTAAGGGTCATCTATCTGTTGAATACTAGACAGGGAGTCTGAGAGAAAATCACCGAAAAGTTTCGGACACCGGAAAAGTTCCGCAGACAGAACACCAGAACAGTTTCGGTAAAACTAAAAAGTAGTTTCAAGGGATACCATTAAGTCAAATTGGTTTCGTCACATGCCTGATAATTCTTGGAGGGTGCCAGAATCATTCTGGAAACTTCTGGGAATTTTCTGGAAGAAAAACCGGAAATGTTCCGGAGCTGCCGGAACCGCTTCATATGCTTTTCGTAGATGAAAATCACTATCCCAGAATTGTTCTGGATTGCATTAAAAATTATTTTAGTGGGGTACTAGAATTGTTCTAATCCCACACAAATATTTTCAGTTCGATCGGACGCTGAAAAATGTCATCGTGAATAGTGAAAGTGCTTTTTGGATATTTATGGAAAAGCACCTTTTTGGATATTTCCAAAAAGGCTTCTAGAAGGGATGGGGGAGCAAGGTAGCTCCTCATGCCCCCCAAGGGTTGGCCGGCCAAGGGTGGAGCTCCTCCATGGAGCTCCACATGGCACCCGTTTTCCTTATTATGATTTTTTATGTGTGACATAAAGTGGGGGTAGTTTGGTATTTTCACGTCCCAACCCTACCCCTTGGTTTTCCTATAAATAGAGGAGATGTGGGCTGCCATCTCTTCATCGTTGTGCTCTCATACACATGCTTTGCTTTGCAAGCTCTCTCTCTCTCCCTCCCACGAAAAGAGTCTTTCGTAGAGCCGAAAGGTTGTCTGGGTTCCGGCGGGAACTAGTTTTGGACGGCGAAGCCCTGCCGGATAGATGACACCGTATGTGTGCAACCCTGTAGAGAGGTCGTTGTTTCGATCTTTTGCCCGAGGGGCTATTCGTGTGTCCTCCCGTAGCGCTATCCGAGTCTTCGTTCGAGTTTCGAGTGTCCTCCCGTAGGGCTGACCGAGTCTCCGTTCGAGTTTCGAGGGTCCTCCCGAAGGGCTGTCCGCGACATCGACCGGGGGACTATCCGACCGCCTCCCGAAGGGCTGTCCGATGAGGGAGTACATCCTCGCGGTTGGGAGGTTGTAAAATCCTAGCTGCAGGGATCTGCACCAACGATCTTCACCGACTCTTCTTTCGC
The DNA here is from genome assembly GCA_022496015.1 of Hordeum marinum. Classification (NCBI taxonomy): domain Eukaryota; kingdom Viridiplantae; phylum Streptophyta; class Magnoliopsida; order Poales; family Poaceae; genus Hordeum; species Hordeum marinum. Next base: position 567,908,994 of record CM039673.1, on the reverse strand, counting down.
TGTGTTTCGAGTCGGTACGGATCAAATCAAACCTTGTATGCAGTCTCCATAGTGGTCCTCGGCATGCTCGCTTTACCGGAAATTTTCATTTTCTGCCGCGTTCCCCAACATGCCCGTGCTGGTAACGGAATTTGTCTACCTCCAATGGCTTAAACTGTACATCATCGCTCAGGTAATCACCCGGTTTGGTACCGGGCACCATCCCCGGATGATTAGTGACGATATCGCTACACACCTTGAGCGGGGGGCACGATTGGTTCGCCTGTTCGCCGAACTGGGGATTTTTTCCCACTTCTTCGTTTTAGCAACCTTGCATCACTGGAAGTACTTCCCGAACGCCGCGCATCTTGATATGTCTTTTTAATACAACGGTCAAAGTTGGAATCCGGCGGAGGTGGTGGTGGTCGCTTCAGGGCATCGATAGTGCGCATCGGTTTCACTAGATCTATCTTCTCCTTCGGAGGTGGAGTTTTATTTGCAAAATGGGCCCTCAATTCGGCCTAACATATCTCCTCAATTTAAGACTCGGTCCTCTCATATGGTAACTTTTCTAGAGTCTTGAGAGATGGACCGTATGTGTATCCCCTCCTGCCTATGCTTGTACTGCTAGCCGCCGGAGCGGCGGCGGCTCCCTTTCCTCATTGGTTACTAGGCGCCGGAGGAGCCGGAGCGGCAGTGTCTGTCTTCCACCGTTGCCGACGAGGCTTAGGAGGAGGCATACTGCTCCGACGTGCCAGACCGCCTCTCTCATGAATGTCCGATGTCCGGACCGCCTCTCTCATGAATGTCAAACAAGGGATTCTGTTAACCTTTAAGGGATTTAATTAACAAAATGGAGCCATTCTCAATGTGCAGAAAATGGTTCATATTTTTCTTGATCTCATCTACCCTTCTATATGTCACGTTGTCTAGTGTGAAAGGATTCAAGAAAACCAAGGCTTCATCATTAGCCGGAAGTAACAGGCGCATAATCATACGAAGCTCTCCAAAATTGTTTTGTAACGGAGTCCCAGATAGGATAATTAATTAGCTGTTTGGTACGAAGTTCAGCAGAGCCATCCAAATATTGCTATTTGGAAGGCCTTTATTAAAATTCGTACCAAAAAGTGAATTATTCTATCTGGGACTCCGTTTCAAAACAACTTTGAAGAGCTTCGTAGCATCATACACATGTTACTTCTGGCTAATGATGAAGCAATGGATTTCTTCAATACTTTGACAGACAACGTGACATATAGAAGAATATATATAAAGATGAGATCAGAAAAAAATTGGATCAACTTGTGCACATCCATAATGGGGGCATTGTTGATAAATCTATGTTACCGGAGTTTTCTTCATTTAACTTGGTAAATTTGGGTTGCCTCGACAACGCTTCTAGGGTTTGGAGTGGCCTCGACAACACTTCTAGGGTTTGGGGTGGCCTTGACAACGCTTTTTCAGTCCCGGTTTGGGTGGCCTCGAGAGTTTATCGGGTAGGGACGGGGTAGATCGACAATGACGCTCTTCCTTCTAGGGTTTGGGTGGCCTCGATAGTTGGTCGGGTGAGCGGACCGCCTCTCTCTCATGCATGTCCGACGTCCCCTCTCATGTCAAAGTTATCGTGGAGGGCGTAGATCGACAACAACGCTCTTTATTCTAGGGTTTGGGTGGCCTCGATAGTTTGTCAGGCGAGCGGACTGCCTCTCTCACTCATGCATGTCCGAAGTCCCCCTCATGTTGAAGTTATCGGGGAGGGGGTAGATCGACAACGACGCTCTTTCTTATAGGGTTTGGGTGGCCTCGATAGTCGGTCGGGTGAGCGGACCGCCTCTCTCTCATGCATGTCCGACGTCCCGTCTCATGTCGAAGTTATCGTGGAGGGGGTATATCAACAACGACATACATTCCGGATCCGTTGGAAAGCACTCGGGGAGCCTAGGCCAACGTGATGATAGGGGGCCGGGGTGCTCCCGTGGCCTTGTTGATAGATAGAGCCGATGCCAACGTGATGATAGAGCCGATGCCAACATTTTCATTTAACAAAAAAACTACCTTCAAAAAAAGACTTGCTTCGCCGTGGGTGCTCGGTGCGACGTGAACTCGGTGGAAAAACTTTATGAAAATGCGGTGGTGGCCAGGCCGGGCGGCTTTCTTTTCTTTCTTCATTTTTACTTTGTTTTTTCTTATATGTTTGTTTTCGTTTTCACTCTACATTTTTGTACATATGAAAAACAATGAAGACTTTTTACATGAACATATACACACATATACATGAACATATATACATACATGAAAAAAACGTATACATGAACATATACACGCATGACACATATACATGAACATATATACATATACATGAAAAAAACATATACATGAACATATACACACATATACGTATACAAACATATACACACATATACATGAACATATACACACATATACATGAACATATATATATATATACATGAACATATACACACATATACACGGGGAGCAGGGGGGCTAACTGGGGGGCGACGGGGACGACGGCGGCAGGGACAACGGCGATGGGGATGGCGGCGACGGGGAGGCGACGGGGAGGGCGGCGACGGGGAAGCAACGAGGATGGCAGCGACGGGGAGGCAATGGGGACGAGGACGACGGCAACGGGGAGGCGACGAGGACGGCGGCGGCGGGGCTGGCGGCTCGAGGAGGCGACGGGGAGGCGATAAGGACGGCGGCTCGGGGAGGCGACGGGGCCGGCGACGAGGACGGCGGCTCGGGGAGGCGACGGAGACGAGGACGGCGGCTCGGGACAACTGGTAGATGAAAACTGAAATTTTCCAAGAGTTTTCTTATATACAAGAAGCATTGGTCCCGGTTGGTGGCACCAACCGGGACCAATGCCAACCTTTAGTCCCGGTTGGTGCCACCAACCGTGACCAAAGGTCTCTTTTCGGCAGCCCCAGAGACCTTTGGTCGCGGTTGGTGGCACCAATCGGGATAAAGGTGGGCATTGGTCCCGGTTGGTTCCACCAACCGGGACCAATGGCCTTGCACAGCGGCGTGGTGGGAGTTTAGTCCCACCTCGGTAGTGGAGACTGTGCTGCACCTATTTATAAGGCGCGGTGTGCCTGAGCCTTCGAGCTCCTCTCTAAAGCAGGCTTACGGGCCTAACCACTTTGTACCTGCCAGTGGGCCTAGTGGGCCTTCTGTGGGCCTGAATCCTGGCCCAATTGGCTGGTTGGGTTTCTAGTCGTATTCAGGCCATGGTGGCCTGGTAGGCGGCATTTTTATATTTTTTCAGTATTTTTGTTTTATTTTTGTTTTAAATTTTTTTCCAGTATTTTTCTTGTGTTATTTTAGTTCATTCTTTTTAACAAATAAATACTTTGATAATTTTAGTTGCATAATTTCCATTATTTTGTTTCGTTTCTTGCTTTATTTTTTTGCTTTACTTATTTCGAGTGTGTTGTATCATTATATTCTTTTTGCTATTAATGTTTTGAACAAAAAATACTTTGATAATTTTAGTTGCATAATTTTTATATAACTATGGTTTGAAAAATACTAGAGGTTTATAAAAGCTTTTTAGGTGATTCTTTTTTGAACTCCACTCCCACAATGTTTTGAAAGAAATTAAAAGGCACTTCAAACGAACTCTGAAAAGGTAGAAAGTTGGCATGGTATCATAATTTCACCCACATAGCATGTGCTAAAAAGGTTGAGTGGGTTACGACAAAAACTGGATGCACTTCGTGTACAAAATGGACAATCTCTTTCAAAGTATCACGATTTTGGATGAAAACTCATCTGTTACAAAGGGATTTCATTTTTTGAACTTATTTGAACTCCATACTTTTTGTGTGTTCAAAATGCACCATTAAAAGCCACATCATCTATTTTCAACCCTTTCTGACTTCATTTGGTATTTTTCATGCACTTACTGATTTTTGAGCTAAATGACCGTGAAATTGAAAAGCACATCTAATGAACTCTGAAAAGGTTGAAAGTTCGCATGGTATCATCATTTCACCCACATAGCATGTGCTAAAAAGTTGAGAGGGTTACGACAAAAAATGGACGCACTTCGTATACAAAATGGACAATCTCTTTCGAAATATTAGGGTTTTAGACGAAAACTCATCTCTTACAAAGGGATTTCATTTTTTGAACTCATTTGAACTCCATACTATTTGTGTGTTCAAAATGCACCATTTAAAGCCACATCATCAATTTTCAACCCTTTCTGATTTCATTTGGTATTGTTCATGCACTTGTTGATTTTTTTAGCTAAATAACCTTGAAATTGAAAAGCACTTCAAATGAACTCTCAAAAGGTCGAAAGTTGGCATGGTATCATCATTTCACCCACATAGCATGTCATAAAAAGTTGAGAGGGTTACGGCAAAAACTGGATGCACTTCGTGTACAAAACGGAATATCTCTTTCGAAGTATTACGGTTTCGGACGAAAACTCATGTGTTACAAAAGGCATTTCATTTCTTCACATGTCACTACAATGATATAGTTGTGGAGAGAAAGTCTTCACTTTTTTTTCGCTTGTGTCCTTTGCTTATTGCGCCATAACCATGGATAATCTTAATCGTTAAACATGGTGCTTGGGTCAGCCTTGACTTTGAAGGGAGGAATTTCATGAAACTTTTCATAATCTTCAGACATGTCTGTCTTGCCCTCCAATCCCACGATGTCTCTTTTTCCTGAAAGAACTATGTGGCACTTTGTCTCATCGTATGATGCATTCGCTTCCTTATCTTTTCTTTTTCTCGGTATGGTAGACATGTCCTTCACATAGAAAGCCTGCGCCACATCATTGGCTAGGACGAATGGTTTGTCTGTGTACCCAAGATTGTTGAGATCCACTGTTGTCATTCCATACTGTGGGTCTTCCTGTACCCCGCCTCTTGACCTATGGACCCATTTGCACTGAAACAAAGGGACCTTGAAATCATGTCCATAGTCAAATTCCCATATGTCCACTATGTAAACACAATATGTGTCCTTTCCCCTGTTGGTTGCTGCATCAAAGCGGACACCGCTGTTTTGGTTGGTGCGCTTTTCATCTTGGGCGATCCTGTAAAATGTATTCCCATTTATCTCGTACCCTTTGTATGTCAATACAATCGAAGATGGTCCCCTGGCCAACGAGTACATCTCATCAGAAAAAGTGTTGTCACCCATGAGACGTGTTTGCAACCAACTACCGAAAGTCCTGATGTGTTCATATGTAATCCAGTCGTCACACTGCTTCGGGTGTTTGGAGCGCAGAATATTCTTGTGTTCATCGACGTACGGGGTTGCCAAGGTGGAATTCTATAGAACTGTGTAGTGTGCTTGAGACCAAGAATGCCCGTCCCTACATATTATTGAGTCCGCTCCTAGCGTGCCTTTTCAAGTCAGTCTCCCCTCATACCGCGATTGAGGGAGACCAATCTTCTTAAGGTCAGGAATGAAGTCAACACAAAAACCAATGACATCCTCTGTTTGATGGCCCATGGAGATGCTTGCTTCTGGCCTAGCACATATTTCTTTAAGACTCCCATGAACCTCTCAAAGAGGAACATATTGTGTAGAAATACAGGGCCCAGAACGACAATCTCGTCAACTAGATGAACTAGGACATGTGTCATGATATTGAAGAAGGACGGTGGGAACACCAGCTCGAAACTAACAAGACATTGCACCAAATCACTCCTTAACCCTGGCAGGATTTCTGGATCGATCACCTTCTGAGAGATTGCATTGAGGAATGCACACGTTGATGTTCCTCCTGTGCCTCCGGTGTATCTTTTGTCTTTCCATACACTCCCAAGAAGCCTAGTAGGTTCACGCGAAGATTCTTCATCACGTCCATCACCTCGATTGCAGAGCGAACCTGTAGGTCTTTCCAATAGGGTAGGTCCCAGAATATAGATTTCTTCTTCCACATGGGTGCGCGTCCCGCATCGTCAGTCGGAATAGATAGTCTGTCTGGACCCTTTCCAAATATTACTTGTAAATCATTGACCATATAAAGTATGTGATCACCAGTACGGAGGGCAGGCTTGTTCCGGTGATCTGCCTCACCTTTGAAATGCTTTCCTTTCTTTCGACATTGATGGTTGGTCGGAAGAAATCAACGATGCCCCAAGTACACATTCTTCTTGCATTTGTCCAAATATATATTGTCGGTGTCATCTAAACAGTGTGTGCATGCGTGGTATCCCTTGTTTGTCTGTCCTGAAAGGTTACTGAGAGCAGGCCAATCGTTGATGGTTACAAACAGCAACGCATGTAGCTCAAATTCCTCCTATTCGTTCTCATCCCACACACGTACACCTCTTCCATTCCATAGCTGTAAAAGTTCATCAACTAATGGCCTTAGGTACACATCAATGTCATTACCGGGTTGCTTAGGGCCTTGGATGAGCACTGGAATCATAATGAACTTCCGCTTCATCCACAACCAAGGAGGAAGGTTATACATACATAGAGTCACAAGCCATGTGCTATGCTTGCTGCTCTGCTCCCCAAAAGTATTAATGCCATCTGCACTTAAACCAAACCATACATTCCTCGGGTCACCTGTAAAGTCGCTCCACTTTCTCTCAATCTTCCTCCACTGCGACCCGTCAGCGGGTGCTCTCAACTTCCCGTCTTTCTTACGGTCTTTTTTGTGCCATTGCATCAACTCGGCATGCTTTTTGTTTCTGAACAGATGTTTCAACCGTGGTATTATAGGAGCATACCACATCACCTTGGCAAGAACTCTCTTCTCGGTGCACTGGTGCTCAACATCACCAGGGTCATCTCTTCTGATCATATACCGCAATGCACCGCATACCGGGCATGCGTTCCGTTCCTCATACTCACCACGTTAGAGGATGCAGTCATTAGGGCATGCATGTATCTTCTGCAGCTCCAATCCTAGAGGGCATACAACCTTCTTTTCTGCGTACGTACTGTCGGGCAATTTGTTGTCCTTTGGAAACTTCTTCTTCATTATTTTCAGTAGCGAACTAAATCCCTTGTCAGATACACCATTGTCTGCCTTCCATTGCAGCAATTCCAGTGTGGTATCGAGCTTTTTGTTGTCATCTTCGCAATTTGGGTACAACCCTTTTTTGTGATCCTCTAACATGAGATCGAACTTCAACTTCTCCCTTTCACTTTTGCATTCTCTCTATGCATCAACAATGACCCAGCGAAGATCATCATCGAGCACATCGTCAGGTTCCTCTTGATCTTCAACTTCCCCCGTTGCAGCATCACCATATCCAAGGGGAGGGTAGTTGTCGTCATCCTCTTCTTCTTCATTGTCTTCCATCATAACCCCTCTTTCTCCGTGCTTGGTACAAACATTATAGTGTGGTATAAAACCCTTCTGAAGCAGGTGGAAGTGAAGGATTTTAGAGTTGGAGAAAGACTTTGTATTCTCACAGACAGTACATGGACAAGGGATAAAACCATTCTGCTTGTTTGCCTTAGCCGCTTCGAGAAAATTATGCAGGCCCTTAATATACTCGGAGGTGCGTCGGTCACCGTACATCCATTGCCGGTTCACCTGCGTGCGTTATATAATAAAGTGTCTTAAAAACCATTACGACATATCATGAATAGAGAAGTGACCAAATTAATAGAAAATCATCATCACATTAAAGCCAAAGTACAATAATGACCAAAATAAATACGTACAGTTCATACATAGTTGTCATTATTGAACAACATATAGCTATCTAGAGCATCTAATTAAAACGTATAGCGAAACTATGTAAAAAATTTAAATGCAACAACAAATGCAATCATAACCACTACTAAGGTACCAATTGATCCAACGGCATAATGATATCAAGCCTTAGTATGAATGGCATATTTTCTAATCTTTCTAAGCTTCAAGCGCATTGCATCCATCTTGGTCTTGTGATCGTCGATGATATTGGCAACATGCAACTCCAATCTCATCTTGTGATCTTCAGTTCTTTTCAATTTTTCTTTCAAATGATCAATTTCTTTTTCAGCTTTAGTTAACTTGTCGAGCAGAATTGCATAGTCGGTATCAATTTCTGGTTCAACTACTTCCTATAGATAAAAACATCTACGTCAAGTTGGTGGCATAATTAATTGTCATAAACATTAGATGTGTGAAATAGTTATATAAAAGATAATATACCACATCTGCATCATAGACTGGACGAGTGCCGACGTGGGCGGATACCATAACCATGGCACTATATAATAACAAACAATAATAAAAGTAAGAAAATCATATGAGTAAGTATATTTTCTTTTAGCAAGAAGATAAGATCAAGAGGCTCACCACGCGCGGGTGATCGATGGTGGTTTCAGGACAGGGACGGGACAGGACGGACCGCCAAACCTAGACAAATCTTGACGAAAATGGAGTTTGGACAAGGAGCTTCAAGAGGAGAAAGCTTAAGTTTGGCTTGGGCATTTCATCAAACACCTTATGTGCATAGGAGGTGAGCTAGAGCACCACAAAGCTCTCCCCTCGCCGGCCTGAAAAATAGAGCAATGTGGAGTGCTCTGCTCACCGGCGAGGGGGTATATATAGGCATCTCATTGGTCCCGATTCGTGGCTGGAACCGGGACTAAAGGACCCCCTTTGGTCCCGAATCCAGCCACGAACTGGGACCAATGGTTGTGGGCCAGGAGCAAGGCACATTGGTCCCGGTTCGTGCCTGGAACCGGGACCAAAGGTTCTAGACGAACCGGGACCAATGCCCCACGTGGCCCACCCGCCCCATGGCCTCATGAACCGGGACTGTTGCCCCCATTGGTCCCGGTTCGTGACTGAACCGGGACTAATGGGCTGGCCCTGCCTAGACCAAAGCCCTGTTTTCTACTAGTGTATGCTCTTAGACTTCTTATATATGAAATGAATATGAAGAGTGTCAGATAGGCCAAGCATTTAAGGATGCTTTGAGGGGTCCGGTTGGGTCTACCTTTTGCTCTCTCCTGTCAGGACAGTGGTCCTACGTTCACCCGATCAATTTGGGGAGTCCGGCTATAGATGCTCTAAGATCCATAATATTCTCCAAAGTCAAACTGTGGAAGTTTGATGAAGTTTATGTATATAACATTCAACGTCTAAAATACATTATGAAAAATACATTTAATGATGGATCTATTGATACTGATTTGATATTGTAGGTGTAGATAGATAGTTATTTATACAAATATGGTCAAATTTACTAGACTTTGGCTAAAACAAAAACTTATACACCATGTATTTTACAAGGGTGTCAATTTTAGAATGGATGTAGTGTGGCTTCTCGGGGCACGAAAATTGCTGGGAAAGCGGTTATCACCTGTTTTGGGTGTGGTATTTATTGATCAATAGACGTAGTACATGGTTCGATTTATTGCAAGAGGTAAGATATAACTTGCAGTTAAATTTATGTAAGTTTAAAACCAGATCATACAAGACCACAACTTCCTAACTGTAAACATACAAATTTGTTAAAAAATTCATCTCAATGATAACATATCTATGTTGAGCACATGCACACTCCCTCCGATCCATATTATTTGTCCTTGAAATGGATGCATCTAGACGTATTACAATGCTAGAAACATCCGTTTAAGCAACAAATAATATGGATAGGAGGGAGTAGCTTCATTCTTTTTTTACTTTCATTAATTTATTTTTCTCTATTTTTAGATGTCCATATTTTAGCTTCCTGCTAGTTAGTTTATTTTTCTTTCATTTATTCTTTATATTTTGTTCACAATTTTGAAAACATCCTAAATACATCCATTCAAAACCTAAAAATACTTTAGTTTTTTTAAAAGAACAAATTAGATAAATGTGAACATAGTGTAAACAAATTGTGCTTAATTTTAAAAAATGTTGAAAGCATTTCATATAATATCATGACATTTAATAGGTGTTCACCCGTTGCTAAAAATATGCTGATATAATTTAAAAAAACATATTGTGATTGAGAAAGATTTTTTTATCATTAAAAATATCTACTCTAAAATTAAATATTGGGCTGGTCCTCTTTGTGCTGATTATTTCTCCTTCTGCATGGGTTTCTCTGGGTGGGTTTTCGTGTTTTATTTATTTGTCTCAAGTTTGATTTTCGTCTACATGGATTTTTATGGTTTGGCTTTCCTTGTTTTATTAATTTTTTATTTAGCCTCTCATGTTTTATTTTATTTTTATGTTCGTGTTTCCCTTTTTTATTTTATGTTTTTTTTATATATTTATATTTTCGAAAATGCATGGTGTTTTTTTAATCATTTCAATTTTTTGTTTTGTTTTATATGTTCTCTTCCCTTTTATGTTTTCATTTTCATTTTTATTTTTGTATACTTTATTTTGAAAAAACATGATGTTTTTCTTTATAATTATAATTTTACATTTTCATTTTTAAAGTCTCTCTTTATGTTTATACAAGAATATTTTTTGATACATGGTGAACTTTTTCAGAATACATAGTGAACATTTATAAAGTACAAATGACATTTTTTAATACACATTGAACATTTCTACAAATAAACAGTGATCATTCTTTAATGACATGATGAACATTTTTTGCAATACGCCTTATATTTTAGACAGGTGTATACTTGAGAATGGATGTGATATGGCTTCTTGAGAGCTTGAAAATTACTGGGAAAGTGGGTATCACCTGACGTGGATGCAGTATTTACTCATCAATAGATGATGTGTACATGGCTTGATTTGTTGCAAGAGGAAAGACATAACTTGCACTCAAATTTATCTTAGTTTAAAGCCCGACCATACAAGACCACAACTTCCTAACTGTAAACATACAAAATTATTTAAAATTCCCTCTCAACACTAGTGGAAAAAAACCTATTTGTCCCGGTTCGTAAGGCCCATTTATCCTGGTTCAGGAACCGGGACTAAAGGGTCTGGACTAAAGCCCACGACCTTTAGTCCCGGTTCGCTTACGAACCGGGACAGATGGGGCTACACGTGGCCGCTTCACCGAGCCCAGGCAGAGGGCCTTTGGTCCCGGCTGGTAACACCAACTGGGACCAAAGAGCGTCCACGCGTCGGCAGCTGAGGGGCTGTTTTTTGAAAGAGATGGGGATTCGAGGGTTTTGGAGGGTTAATTTAGGGGTTTCATATATTTTGTTAGATAGCTAATAGAGAGAAGTGATCTCGCTTATCTCCGTGCTTGGTCACGACGCTACGTACTATACTTATAGATAGAACACATGACACAATTTAATCATCATTTTCGTCAATGAGACATCATATCACAAGTTGGTCACTGGTCATAATCACAACTCCTCTTCCTCCTCCTCGTCCTCATCAACTCTAACACACAGTAGCACATAATAACACATCGTACCTAGGACCTACGTACTCCTATCTCGTAGGACCTATTCTACCCTCTCTTAGGTACAATATCATAAAACAAGATAGGCCCTGACTCTCCATTATGGAGAACAGAGATCATCCTGTCTCCCAGTATTGGCCTACGTACAATGTTGCTTCTAAGTAGCTATGTACGATTGAGCATACATTTTTGCCAATCTGTGAATTTCATGACTCCATCGGTTTTAGAAATCCGGTATGGACAGGAGTGATGTGTAGGCTGACCTGGCCGTGGTGGCCCTAAGCTCATAACAACAACGCGACCTCTCGGAAACATCAGATGAGGCACACAATCCTCCGCGATTTTCTGTTAAAAAACATAGTAATAATTTTGTAGTTAGCAATGTAGTTTAGTTTTAGATGAATTTATGCAAAAGATGCACGGATGTCGTAATAGTAGAATTAAAAGCTTACCATGCAATCTCCATAGATGTTACCGTAGTTCACCACGTGCACTAGTGGCACGTATTGACCATAATGTGCAGGAGTTTGATAGAAGCTATTGTAATTCTCAAGATGACTAATAAATGTGGTAAGATGATCTTTCTCCTTATAAGTTAATTCTGCTTCATCATTGTAGTATTAGGTTCTGTCTACCATCTTCCGTACATTTTTTGAAGAATGAAAATAAGCTATCAATGCAAATAAGTTGTCAAATATATTTTAATAAACAATATAAATTATTTAATAAATATGGTTCAGAAACTCACACAATGGTAGAACTGGAGGCGTCTGCACATCGACCTAGATGTCGATATTACCTTCTATTTCATCTTCCGGACGAATATCAAAGGTGAGAAGCATATTAGGCTCAAATGCATAAGGCTTGCATAGTGCTTGCCAATTTTTGCATTCAACATAGCAATAGGTGTCTGCATGGTATAATTTTACCGCAAAGTAAAACCATGCTCGGTCCTCAAGTGAACTATCTTTACCTCCATACCTTTTTTAGTATTCAAACCAATCTTATCCAAGATAGCAATTCTTGCATGGCAGGGGATACGCTAGTAGAACAGTTAAAAATGAAAATTAATTATAAGTTGAAGCAAAAGAGGCAGAAGTCATGCTTAATCAGGAAAAAAGACTTGTCATTGTGACTTACTGTATCCACTTCAAAGTTCTCACCCAGCATGATGCTGAAGCGCCTACCATCAACTAGGAAAGTCTTGTCACACAGGCCGCGCTCGTCTTCACAGTATTCGCACATACCGAATTCACTTTCGTCGTCAGACATTTCCTATGTTCATAGTTGAAACATTTAAAATCGATCGAAGAAAACTACGAGAAAACTGATCAACACACAGATCACTATTACTCAATATGCAACAGGTTGACTTTAGGTCTGTCGAGTCTTTCCTTCCTAAACTCTCATCTCGCGTATATGGTGGGCACTCCTTCTGATATTGCGACAGTCGGTGATGGTGGCTCCTCCATTCGTCCCCGAGTGCATCACACCAAAATGTCTAGCACACGGAAACGAAGGAGAAGCGACCCCCACGATAAGAGTCGGGATTCTTCCTCTCTCATATTTATATATGATGGACACTCTCCCTTAGTGAAAGACACACAAGTAGCCGAAATAGATCTAAAGTCAACCCATTCCATATATCGAGCAATGACATAGAAAAAATTCCCTATGTTTTGCCGGAATGACCTGCAAATCACAAATACATTTATAATGAACTCGAATATAATATCACTAATACATCATCCCAAATAATCCAATTCAAGAATTACGGCACGCTTTGGATCTTAATTACTACGTGTGTGTGACTTTCGATCCGTCGAGGCTTTCCTTAAATAACTCTCATATCTCATGGTGTGTTGGTGCGCACTCTCTGATATTGATACGGTGGTGTGTATATGTTGGTGGACACTCTCTCACAGTAATAGTTCGACCGCCCGTGATGGACGCCTCCCCTCTTCTCTTCTTGCGCAATATAGAGACGAGTATATCAGAAAGAAGAGAAGAAAGAGGAAGCAGCCCCCATGACAACAGTCGGGATTCCTCCATCAAGAACACACATGAAAGTCACACAAGGAGCAACGACAGACTGAAAGTCACACATGCATTATACCGATAAAATATCACTAATACATTAATATTTATAATGACCTCAAATATAATATCACTAATACATCATCCCGAATAATCCAGTTCAAGAATTATGGAACGCTTTGGATCTTAATTAATGCGTGTGTGACTTTCGGTCCGTCGAGGCTTTCCTTAAATAACTCTCATATCTCATGGTGTGTTGGTGCGCACTCTCTCACATTGATACGGTGGTGTATATATGTTGGTGGACACTCTCTCATATTAATAGTTCGACCGCTGGTGATGGACGCTCCTCCTCTTCTCTTCTTGCGCATTATACCAACGAATATATCGCAAAGAAGAGAAGAAAGAAGAGGCGCCCCCACCACAACAGTCGGGATTCCTCCATCAAGGACACACATGAAAGTTATTTAAGGATAACCTCGACAGACTGAAAGTCACACACGCATTATACCGATAAAATATCACTAATACATTAATATTTATAATGACCTCGAATACAATATCACTAATACATCATCCCGAATAATCCTGTTAATGCATCATCAAATATTAACTAATACTGATCGAATATCCTAGAATCCAAAATGGAGAATGGTGAACTCGGTTCACTAGCGATCTCTGAGACGCCGGCGGTGGACACCCAAAGATAAGGAACCATCACGGGATCATAACTCAAGTGAGATCCCTAAAGGATCTGCCATGTATTATCAAACCGGGCTTCCAACGCCGCTATGTAGCGACGGACGTGCTCGTCCTCCTCCCTGACACGGCGACGTACCACCTCCGCGGATGTCAGCTCCCTCTGCACCGAAAGTGGCCCACGTGACCGCCACCACAGAAGGTCCAGGTCGACGACGAGACCTGCATTCCTCACCAACCTCCAAGCCCGGGAAGGTAGCACCTCCCAGTGCCAGCCCGGCGGAGCCCAGTCCCGGACATGGCGCCTATCAAGCAGGCTCTTGCGGACTACTCAACGATGAGGATGCGGGCCGGGCATTGTCGACTATTTTTCATAAAACCAAAATTAACATACACATACTAATCTAACATAAACATACTAATCTAATTTCAAAAAAAGCAAAAACATACTAATCTAACATACACATACTAATCTAGCTAACATAAACATACTAAAAAAAGCATAAACATACTAATCTAACATACACATACTAATCTAGCTAACATAAACATACTAATCTAACATGCATACACATACTAAAAAGCATAAAAATCAACATATATTTTAAAAAAATTGCAACGAGCCACAGCAGCGGCGACTCACAGCGGGGGCGGCGACGGGGGGGGGGGGGGAGGCGGCGACAGGGCGGGGCGGCGACGGGGGCGGCGGGGGAGGCGATGGAGAAGGGGCGGCGACAGGAGCGGGGCGGCGACGGGGCAGGCGACGGGGGCGGCGGGGGAGGCGATAGGGGCAGCGACGGGGATGGCGGGGGAGGCGATGGGGAGGCGGGGGAGGCGGTGGGGGGCGGCGGGTGAGGCGACGGGGCGGCGGCGGAGGCGACGGGGCGGCGACGGGGGCGGCGGGGGAGGCGACGGGGCGGCGACGGGGGCGGCAACGGGGACGGGAACGGCGACGGTGGGCTCGGGGGCGCAACGAGGGTGAAGTGAAATTAAAACTGCGAATTTTTCTAAGTGCTTGTCATATAGAAGGAGCATTGGTCCCGGTTGGTGGCCCCGATTTGTCACACAAACCGGGACCAAAGCCCTATGTTCCGTGGCCCAAAGGGCGGGAAACAGGGACCTTTGGTCCCGGTTGGTGCCACCAACCGGGACCAAAGCCCTGTTTTCAGCAGCCCAAAGGGCGAGAAACAGGCCCTTTGGTCCCGGTTGGTGGCACAAACTAGGACGAAATGGTGGAATTGGTCCTGGTTGGGGCCACCAACCGGGACCAATGGCCTTGCATAGCGGTGTGGTGGGAGTTTAGTCCCACCTCGCTAAGCGAAGGTTGCTCGAACCTCCTTATAAGCCCCGCCGCGGCTGTTACGTTGAGCTACTCTAACAGTGATAATAGGTGCATTTATACTGAAATTCGGCCTAAATTCAAAATGGTAGTTAGGCGCCTAACTAGCACTTTGAATTTAGGTTGAATTTCAGTGTAAGCGCATCTATTTTTACTTTTGCTATTTTTTATGTTATTTCTTTGCATATTAAAAGTTGTTAACAAAAAATACTTTATGAATATTTTTTTTGCTATTAAATTTGTAACAAAATAACTTTGATAATTTTAGTTGCATGAATTGTATATAATATCAAGTTTCTTTCGAAGTATCGTGTACAAAACGGACAGTCTCTTTCGAAGTATCGGGGTTTCACACGGAAAATCATCGGTTAGAAAAGGCATTTCATTTTCTTGAACTTATTTGAACTCCAGGATTTTTGTGTGTTCAAACTGCACCATTCAAAGCCACATCATCAATTTTCAACCCTTTCTGACTTCGTTTCATATTTTTCATGCATTTACTGATTTTTAGAGCTAAATGACCCTGAAATTGAAAAGCACTTCAAATGAAGTCTGAAAAGGTTGAAAGTTGGCATGGTATCATCCTTTCACCCACATAGCATGTGTTAAATAGTTTAGAAGGTTACGGCAAAAGAAGGATGCACTTCGCGTACAAAACGCACAGACTCTTCCGAAGTATCGGGGTTTGGATGGAAACATATCGGTTAGAAAAGGCATTTCATTTTGTTGAACTTATTTGAACTCCAGGCATTTTGTGTGTTCAAAATGCATCATTCAAAGCCACATCATCAATTTTTAACCATTTCTGACTTCATTTGATATTTTTCATGCATTTACTGATTTTTTGAGCTAAATGACCCTGAAATTGAAAAGCACTTCAAATGAAGTCTGAAAAGGTTGAAAGTTGGCATGTATCATCATTTCACCCACATAGCATGTGCTAAATAGTTGAGAGGGTTACGGCAAAAGCAGGATGCACTTCGCGTACAAAACGGACAGGCTCTTTCGAAGTATCGGGGTTTCGGATGGAAACACATCGGTTAGAAAAGGCATTTCATTTTCTTGAACTTATTTGTACTCCAGGCATTTTGTGTGTTCAAAATGCGTCATTCAAAGCCACATCATCAATTTTTAACCATTTCTGACTTCATTTGATATTTTTCATGCATTTACTGATTTTTTGATTTAAATGACTCTGAAATTGAAAAGCACTTCAAATGAAGTCTGAAAAGGTTGAAAGTTGGCATGGTATCGTTATTTCACCCACATAGCATGTGCTAAAAAGTTGAGAGGGTTACGGCAAAAACGGGATGCACTTCGCGTACAAAACGGAAAGTCTCTTTCGAAATATCAGGGTTTCGGACGGAAAATCATCGGTTACAAAAGACATTTCATTTTCTTGAACTTATTTGAACTCCAGGATTTTTGTGTGTTCAAAATCCACCATTCAAAGCCACATCATAAATATTCAACCCTTTATGACTACATTTCATATTTTTCATGCATTTACTGTTTTTTTTAGCTAAATGACCCTGAAATTGAAAAGCACTTCAAATTAAATCTGAAAAGGTTGAAAGTTGGCATGGTATCATCGTTTCACCCACATAGCATGTGCTAAAAAGTTGAGAAGGTTACGGCAAAGCAGGATGCACTTCGCGAACAAAACGGATAGTCTCTTTCGAAGTATCGG
The DNA here is from genome assembly GCA_022496015.1 of Hordeum marinum. Lineage (NCBI taxonomy): Eukaryota > Viridiplantae > Streptophyta > Magnoliopsida > Poales > Poaceae > Hordeum > Hordeum marinum. The sequence goes on along the minus strand of CM039673.1, from coordinate 567,891,929 downwards.
GGTTTTAGACGGAAACTCATCGGTTACAAAAGACATTTCATTTTCTTGAACTTATTTGAACTCCATGCTTTTTGTGTGTTTAAAATGCACCATTCAAAGCCACATCATTAATTTTGAACCCTTTCTGACTTCATTTGGTATTTTTCATTCATTTACTGTTTTTGAGCTAAATGACCCTCAAATTTGAAAAGCACTTCAAATTAGGTCTGAAAAGGTTGAAAGTTGGCATGGTATCATCGTTTCACCCACACAGCATGTGCTAAATAGTTGAGAGGGTTACGGCAAAACCAGGATGCACTTCACGTACAAAACGAGCAGACTCTTTCGAATTATCGGGGTTTCTGATGGAAACACATCGGTTAGAAAAGGCATTTCATTTTCTTGAACTTATTTGAACTCCAGGCATTTTGTGTGTTCAAAATGCATCATTCAAACCACATCATCAATTTTTAACCATTTCTGACTTCATTTGATATTTTTCATGCATTTACTGATTTTTTGAGTTAAATGACCCTGAAATTGAAAAGCAGTTCAAACGAAGTCTAAAAAGGTTGAAAGTTGGCATGGTATCGTCATTTCACGCACACACCATGTGCTAAAAAGTTGAGAGGGTTACGACAAAAGCAGGATGCACTTCGCGTACAAAACGGATAGTCTCTTTCGAAGTATCGAGGTTTCAGACGGAAAATCATTGGTTACAAAAGGCATTTCATTTTCTTGAACTTATTTGAACTCCAGGATTTTTGTTTGGTCAAAATGCACCATTCAAAGCCACATCATAAATTTTCAACCCTTTCTGACTTCATTTCATATTTTTCATGCATTTACTGTTTTTTTTTGTGCTAAATGACCCTGAAATTGAAAAGCACTTCAAATGAAGTCTAAAAACGTTGAAAGTTGGCATGGTATCATCATTTCACCCACATAGCATGTGCTAAAAAGTTGAGAAGGTTACGGCAAAGCAGGATGCACTTCGCGTACAAAACGGACAGTCTCTTGCCAAGTATCGGGGTTTCGGAGGGAAAATCATCGGTTACAAAAGGCATTTCATTTTTTTGAACTTATTTGAACTCCAGGATTTTTGTGTGTTCAAAATGCACCATTCAAAGCCACATCATACATTTTCAACCGTTTCTGCCTTCATTTCATTTTTTTCATGCATTTACTGTTTTTTTGACCTAAATGACCCTGAAATTGAAAAGCACTTCAAATGAAGTCTGAAAAGGTTGAAAGTCGGCATGGGATCATCATTTCACCCACATAGCATGTGCTAAGAAGTGGAGAAGGTTACGGCAAAGCAGGATGCACTTCGCGTACAAAACGGACAGTCTTTTTCGAAGTATCGGGGTTTCGGACGAAAAATCATCGGTTACAAAAGGCATTTCATTTTCTTGAACTTATTTTAACTCCAGGATTTTTGTCTGTTCAAAATGCACCAATCAAAGCCACATCATAAATTTTCAACCCTTTCTGACTTCATTTGATATTTTTCATGCATTTACTGATTTTTTGAGCTAAATGACCCTAAAATTGAAAAGCACTTCATATGAAGTCTGAAAAGGTTGAAAGTTGGCATGGTATCATCATTTGACCCACATAGCATGTGCTAAAAAGTTGAGAAGGTTACGGCAAAGCAAGATGCACTTCGCGTACAAAACGGCCAGTCTCTTTCGAAGTATCGGGGTTTCGGATGGAAACACATCGGTTAGAAAAGGCATTTCATTTTCTTGAACTTATTTGAACTCCAGGCATTTTGTGTGTTCAAAATGCATCATTCAAACCACATCATCAATTTTTAACCATTTCTGACTTCATTTGATATTTTTCATGCATTTACTGATTTTTTGAGTTAAATGACCCTGAAATTGAAAAGCAGTTCAAACGAAGTCTAAAAAGGTTGAAAGTTGGCATGGTATCGTCATTTCACGCACACACCATGTGCTAAAAAGTTGAGAGGGTTACGGCAAAAGCAGGATGCACTTCGCGTACAAAACAGACAGTCTCTTTCGAAGTATCGAGGTTTCAGACGGAAAATCATCGGTTACAAAAGGCATTTCATTTTCTTGAACTTATTTGAACTCCAGGATTTTTGTTTGTTCAAAATGCACCATTCAAAGCCACATCATAAATTTTAAACCCTTTCTGACTTCATTTCATATTTTTCATGCATTTACTGTTTTTTTTGAGCTAAATGACCCTGAAATTGAAAAGCACTTCAAATGAAGTCTAAAAACGTTGAAAGTTGGCATGGTATCATCATTTCACCCACATAGCATGTGCTAAAAAGTTGAGAAGGTTACGGCAAAGCAGGATGCACTTCGCGTACAAAACGGACAGTCTCTTTCGAAGTATCGGGGTTTCGGAGGGAAAATCATCGGTTACAAAAGGCATTTCATTTTTTTGAACTTATTTGAACTCCAGGATTTTTGTGTGTTCAAAATGCACCATTCAAAGCCACATCATAAATTTTCAACCGTTTCTGCCTTCATTTCATTTCTTTCATGCATTTACTGTTTTTTTGACCTAAATGACCCTGAAATTGAAAAGCACTTCAAATGAAGTCTGAAAAGGTTGAAAGTCGGCATGGGATCATCATTTCACCCACATAGCATGTGCTAAGAAGTGGAGAAGGTTACGGCAAAGCAGGATGCACTTCGCGTACAAAACGGACATTCTTTTTCGAAGTATCGGGGTTTCGGACGAAAAATCATCGGTTACAAAAGGCATTTCATTTTCTTGAACTTATTTTAACTCCAGGATTTTTGTCTGTTCAAAATGCACCAATCAAAGCCACATCATAAATTTTCAACCCTTTCTGACTTCATTTGATATTTTTCATGCATTTACTGATTTTTTGAGCTAAATGACTCTGAAATTGAAAAGCACTTCATATGAAGTCTGAAAAGGTTGAAAGTTGGCATGGTATCATAATTTCACCCACATAGCATGTGCTAAAAAGTTGAGAAGGTTACGGCAAAGCAGGATGCACTTCGCGTACAAAACGGCCAGTCTCTTTCGAAGTATCGGGGTTCCGGATGGAAACTCGTCGGTTACAAAAGACATTTCATTTTCTTGAACTTATTTGAACTTCATGCTTTTTATGTGTTTAAAATGCACCATTCAAAGCCACATCATTAATTTTGAAACCCTTTCTGACTTCATTTGATATTTTCCATTCATTTACTTTGTTTTACCTAAATGACCCTGAAATTGAAAAGCACTTCAAATAAAGTCTGAATAGGTTGAAAGTTGGCATGGTATCATCGTTTCACCCACATAGCATGTGCTAAATAGTTGAGAGGGTTACGGCACAAGTAGGATGCACTTCGCGTATAAAACGGACAGACTCTTTCGAAGTATCGTGGTTTCGGATGGAAACACATCGGTCAGAAAAAAGGCATTTCATTTTCTTGAACTAATTTGAACTCCAGGCATTTTGTGTGTTCAAAATGCATCATTCAAAGCCACATCATCAATTTTTAACCATTTCTGACTTCATTTGATATTTTTCATGCATTTATTGATTTTTTGGCCTAAATGACCCTGAAATTGAAAAGCACTTCAAATGAAGTCTGAAAAAGTTGAAAGTTGGCAGGATATCGTCATTTCACCCACATAGCATGTGCTAAAAAGTTGAGAGGGTTACGGCAAAAGCAGGATGCACTTCGCATACAAAACGGACAGTCTCTTTCGAAGTATCGGGGTTTCGGACGAAAAATCATCGGTTACAAAAGGCATTTCATTTTCTTGAACTTATTTAAACTCAAGGATTTTTGTGTGTTCAAAATGCACCATTCAAAGCCACATCATAAATTTTCAACCCTTTCTGACTTCATTTCATATTTTTCATGCATTTACTGTTTTTTTCAGCTAAATGACCCTGAAATTGAAAAACACTTCAAATGAAGTCTGAAAAGGTTGAAAGTTGGCATGGTATCGTCATTTCACCCACATAGCATGTGCTAAAAAGTTGATAGGTTACGGCAAAATCAGGATGCACTTCACGTACAAAACGGACAGTCTCTTTCGAAGTATCGGGGTTTCGGACGGAAAATCATCGGTTACAAAAGACATTTCATTTTCTTGAACTTATTTGAACTCCAGGATTGTTGTGTGTTCAAAATGCACCATTCAAAGCCACATCATCAATTTTTAACACTTTCTGACTTCATTTCATATTTTTCATGCATTTACTGTTTTTTTGAGCTAAATGACCCTGAAATTGAAAAGCACTTCAAATGAAGTCTAAAAAGGTTGAAAGTTGGCATGGTATCATCATTTCACCCACATACCATGTGCTAAAAAGTTGAGAAGGTTACGGCAAAGCAGGATGAACTTTGCGTACAAAACGGACAGTCTCTTTCGAAGTATCGGGGTTTCGACGGAAACTCATCGGTTACAAAAGATATTTCATTTTTTTGAACTTATGTGAACTCCATGCTTTTTGTGTGGTTAAAATGCACCATTCAAAGCCGCATCATTAATTTTGAACCCTTTCTGACTTCATTTGATATTTTCCATGCATTTACTGTTTTTTGACCTAAATGACCCTAAAATTGAAAAACTCTTCAAAGCAAGTCTGAAAAGGTTGAAAGTTGGCATGGTATCCACGTTTCACCCACATAGCATGTGCTAAATAGTTGAGAGGGTTACGGCAAAAGCAGGATGCACTTCGCGTACAAAACGGACAGACTCTTTCGAAGTATCGGGGTTTCGGAAGGAAACACATCGGTTAGAAAAGGCATTTCATTTTTTGAACTTATTGGAACTCCAGGATTTTTGTGTGTTCAAAATGCACCATTCAAAGCCACATCATAAATTTTCAACCCTTTCAGACTTCATTTGATATTTTTCATGCATTTACTGATTTTTTGAGCTAAATGACCCTGAAATTGAAAAGCACTTCAAATGAAGTCTGAAAAGGTTGAAAGTTGGCATGGTATCATCATTTCACCCACATAGAATGTGCTAAAAAGTTGAGAAGGTATGGCAAAGTAGGATGCACTTCGCGTACAAAACAGACAGTCTCTTTCGAAGTATCGGGGTTTCAGACGGAAACTCATCGGTTACAAAAGACATTTCATTTTCTTGAACTTATTTGAACTCCATGCTTTTTGTGTGTTTAAAATGCACCATTCAAAGCCACATCATTAATTTTGAACCCTTACTCACTTCATTTGATATTTTTCATGCATTTACTGTTTTTCACCTAAATGACCCTAAAATTGCAAAGCACTTCAAATGAAGTCTGAAAAGGTTGAAAGTTGGCATGGTATCATCGTTTCACCCACATAGCATGTGCTAAAAAGTTGAGAAGGTTACGGCAAAGCAGGATGCACTTCGCTTACAAAACGGACAGTCTCTTTCGAAGTATCGGGGTTTCGGACGGAAAATCATCGATTACAAAAGGCATTTCATTTTTTTGAAATTATTTGAACTCCAGGATTTTTGTGTGTTAAAAATGCTCCATTCATAGCCACATCATAAATTTTCAACCCTTTCTGACTTCATTTCATATTTTTCATGCACTTACTATTTTTTTGAGCTAAATGACCCTGAAATTGAAAAGCACTTCAAATGAAGTCTAAAAAGGTTGAAAGTTGGCATGGTATCATCATTTAACCCACATAGCATGTGTTAAAAAGTTGAGAAGGTTACGGCAAAGCAGGATGCACTTCGCGTACAAAACGGACAGTCTCTTTGGAAATATCGGGCTTTCGGACGGAAACTCATCGGTCACAAAAGACATTTCATTTTCTTGAACTTATTCGAACTCCATGCTTTTTGTGTGTTTAAAATGCACCATTCAAAGCCACATCATTAATTTTGAACCCTTTCTGACTTCACTTGATATTTTCCATGCATTTACTGTTTTTTGACCTACATGACCCTGAAATTGAAAAGCACTTCAAAGGAAGTCTGAAATGGTTGAAAGTTGTCATGGTATCGTCGTTTCACCCACATAGCATGTGCTAAATAGTTCAGAGGGTTACGGCAAAACTAGGATGCACTTCGCGTACAAAACGGACACACTCTTTCGAAGTATCGGGGTTTCGGATGAAACACATCGGTTAGAAAAGGCATTTCATTTTCTTGAACTTATTTGAACTCCAGGCTTTTTGTGTGTTCAAAATGCACCATTCAAAGACACATCATCAATTTTTAACCTTTCTGACTTCATTTGATATTTTTCATGCATTTACTGATTTTTTGAGCTAAATGACCCTGAAATGGAAAAACACTTCAAATGAAGTCAGAAAAGGTTGAAAGTTAGCATGGTATCGTCATTTCACGCACATAGCATGTGCTAGAAAGTTGAGAGGGTTACGGCAAAAGCAGGATGCATTTCACGTACAAAACAGGAAGTCTCTTTCGAAGTATCGGGGTTTCGGACGGAAAATCATCGGTTAGAAAAGGCATTTCATTTTTTTGAACTGATTCGAACTCCAGGATTTTTGTGTGTTCAAAATGCACCATTCAAAGCGACATCATAAATTTTCAACCCTTTCTGACTTCATTTCATATTTTTCATGCATTTACTATTTTTTTGAGCTAAATTACCCTGAAATTGAAAAGCACTTCACATGAAGTCTAAAAAGGTTGAAAGTTGGCATGGTATCATCATTTCACCCACATAGCATGTGCTAAAAAGTTGAGAAGGTTACGGCAAAGCAAGCTGCCCTTCGCGTACAAAACGGACAGTCTTTTTCGAAGTATCAGCGTTTCGGACGAAAAATCATCGATTACAAAAGGCATTTCATTTTCTTGAACTTATTTGAACTCCAGGATTTTTGTGTGTTCAAAATGCACCATTCAAAGCCACATCATAAATTTTTCAACCCTTTCTGACTTCATTTCATATTTTTCATGCATTTACTGATTTTTTGAGCTAAATGATCCTGAAATTGAAAAACACTTCAAATGAAGTCTGAAAAGGTTGAAAGTTGGCATGGTATCATCATTTCACCCACATAGCATGTGCTAAAAAGTTGAGAAGGTTACGACAAAGCAGGATGCACTTCGCGTACAAAACGGACAGTCTCTTCCGAAGTATCGGGGTTTCGGACGGAAACACATCGGTTAGAATAGGCATTTCATTTTCTTGAAATTATTTGAACTCCATGCTTTTTGTGTGTTTAAAATGCACCATTCAAAGCCACATCATTAGTTTTGAACCCTTTCTGACTTCATTTAATATTTTTCATGCATTTACTGTTTTTGACCTAAATGAACCTGAAATTGAAACGCACTTCAAATGATGTCTGAAAAGGTTGAAAGTTGGCATGGTATCATCGTTTCACCCACATAGCATGCGATAAAAAGTAGAGAAGGTTACGGGAAAGCAGGATGAACTTCGCGTACAAAACGGACATTCTCTTTCGAAGTATCGGGGTTTCACACGGAAAATCATCGGTTACAAAAGGCATTTCATTTTCTTGAACTTATTTCAACTCCAGGAATTTTGTGTGTTCAAAATGCAGCATTCAAAGCCACATCATCAATTTTTAACCATTTCTGACTTCATTTGATATTTTTCATGCATTTACTATTTTTTGAGCTAAATAACCCTGAAATTGAAAAGCACTTCAAATTAAGTCTGAAAAGGTTGAAAGTTGGCATGGTATCGTCCTTTCATCCACATAGCATGTGCTAAAAAGTTGAGAGGTTTAAGGCAAAAGCAGGATGCACTTCGCGTACAAAACGGATAGTCTCTTTCGAAGTATCGGGGTTTCGGACGGAAAATCATCGGTTACAAAAGGCATTTCATTTTCTTGAACTTATTTGAACTCCAGGATTTTTGTGTGTTCAAAATGCACCATTCAAAGCCACATCATAAATTTTCAAAGCTTTCTGACTTCATTTCATATTTTTCATGCATTTACTGTTTTTTTGAGCTAAATGACCCTGAAATTGAAAAGCACTTCAAATGAAGTCTAAAAAGGTTGAAAGTTGGCATGGTATCATCCTTTCACCCACATAGCATGTGCTAAAAAGTTGAGAAAGGTTACGGCAAAGCAGGATGCACTTCGCGTACAAAACGGACAGTCTCTTTCGAAGTATCGGGGTTTCGGACGGAAACTCATCGGTTAGAAAAGACATTTCATTTTCTTGAACTTATTTGAACTCCATGCTTCTTGTGTGTTTAAAATGCGCCATTCAAAGCCACATCATTAATTTTGAACCCTTTCTGACTTCATTTGATATTTGGCATGCATTTACTGTTTTTGACCTAAATGACCCTGAAATTGAAAACCACTTCAAACGAAGTCTGAAAAGGTTGAAAGTTGGCATGGTATCGTCATTTCACCCACGTAGCATGTGCTAAATAGTTGAGAGGGTTACGTTAAAAGCAGGATGCACTTCGCGTACAAAACGGACAGACTCTTTCGAAGGATCGGGGTTTCGGATGTAAACACATCGATTAGAAAAGGCATTTCATTTTCTTGAACTTTTTTGAACTCCAGGCATTTTGTGTGTTCAAAATGCATCATTCAAAGCCACATCATCAATTTTTAACCATTTCTGACTTCATTTGATATTTTTCATGCACTTACTGATTTTTTGAGCTAAATGACCCTGAAATTGAAAAGCACTTCAAACGAAGTCTGAAAAGGTTGAAAGTTGGCATGGTATCGTCATTTCACCCACACACCATGTGGTAAAAAGTTGAGAAGGTTACGGCAAAAGCAGGATGCACTTCGCGTACAAAACGGATAGTCTCTTTCGAAGTATCGGGGTTTCAAACGGAAAATCATCGGTTACAAAAGGCATTTCATTTTCTTGAACTTATTTGAACTGCATGCTTTTTGTGTGTTCAAAATGCACCATTCAAAGTGACATCATAAATTTTCAACCCTTTCTGACTTCATATCATATTTTTCATGCACTTACTGTTTTTTTGAGCTAAATGACCCTGAAATTGAACAGCACTTCAAATGAAGTCTAAAAAGGTTGAAAATTGGCATGGTATCGTCGTTTCACCCACATAGCATGTGCTAAATAGTTCAGAGGGTTACGGCAAAAATAGGATGCACTTCGTGTACAAAACGGACAGACTCTTTCGATGTATTGGGGTTTCGGATGGAAACACATCGGTTAGAAAAGGCATTTCATTTTCTTGAACTTATTTGAACTCCAGGCTTTTTGTGTGTTCAAAATGCACCATTCAAAGACACATCATCAATTTTTAACCCTTTCTGACTTCATTTGATATTTTTCATGCATTTACTGATTTTTTGAGCTAATTGACCCTGAAATGGAAAAACACTTCAAATGAAGTCAGAAAAGGTTGAAAGTTAGCATGGTATCGTCATTTCACCCACATAGCATGTGCTAAAAAGTTGAGAGGGTTACGGCAAAAGCAGGATGCACTTCGCGTACAAAACGGACACTCTCTTTCGAAGTATCGGGGTTTCGGACGGAAAATCATCGGTTACAAAAGGCATTTCATTTTTTTGAACTTATTCGAACTCCAGGATTTTTGTGTGTTCAAAATGCACAATTCAAAGCGACATCATAAATTTTCAACCCTTTGTGACTTCATTTCATATTTTTCATGCATTTACTGTTTTTTTGAGCTAAATGACCCTGAAATTGAAAAGCACTTCACATGAAGTCTAAAAAGGTTGAAAGTTGGCATGGTATCATCATTTCACCCACATACCATGTGCTAAATAGTTGAGAGGGTTACGGCAAAAGCAGGATGCACTTCGCGTACAAAACGGACAGGCTCTTTCGAAGTATCGGGGTTTCGGATGGAAACACATCGGTTAGAAAAGGCATTTCATTTTCTTGAACTTATTTGTACTCCAGGCATTTTGTGTGTTCAAAATGCGTCATTCAAAGCCACATCATCAATTTTTAACCATTTCTGACTTCATTTGATATTTTTCATGCATTTACTGATTTTTTGATTTAAATGACTCTGAAATTGAAAAGCACTTCAAATGAAGTCTGAAAAGGTTGAAAGTTGGCATGGTATCGTTATTTCACCCACATAGCATGTGCTAAAAAGTTGAGAGGGTTACGGCAAAAACGGGATGCACTTCGCGTACAAAACGGAAAGTCTCTTTCGAAATATCAGGGTTTCGGACGGAAAATCATCGGTTACAAAAGACATTTCATTTTCTTGAACTTATTTGAACTCCAGGATTTTTGTGTGTTCAAAATCCACCATTCAAAGCCACATCATAAATATTCAACCCTTTATGACTACATTTCATATTTTTCATGCATTTACTGTTTTTTTTAGCTAAATGACCCTGAAATTGAAAAGCACTTCAAATTAAATCTGAAAAGGTTGAAAGTTGGCATGGTATCATCGTTTCACCCACATAGCATGTGCTAAAAAGTTGAGAAGGTTACGGCAAAGCAGGATGCACTTCGCGAACAAAACGGATAGTCTCTTTCGAAGTATCGGGGTTTTAGACGGAAACTCATCGGTTACAAAAGACATTTCATTTTCTTGAACTTATTTGAACTCCATGCTTTTTGTGTGTTTAAAATGCACCATTCAAAGCCACATCATTAATTTTGAACCCTTTCTGACTTCATTTGGTATTTTTCATTCATTTACTGTTTTTGAGCTAAATGACCCTCAAATTTGAAAAGCACTTCAAATTAGGTCTGAAAAGGTTGAAAGTTGGCATGGTATCATCGTTTCACCCACACAGCATGTGCTAAATAGTTGAGAGGGTTACGGCAAAACCAGGATGCACTTCACGTACAAAACGAGCAGACTCTTTCGAATTATCGGGGTTTCTGATGGAAACACATCGGTTAGAAAAGGCATTTCATTTTCTTGAACTTATTTGAACTCCAGGCATTTTGTGTGTTCAAAATGCATCATTCAAACCACATCATCAATTTTTAACCATTTCTGACTTCATTTGATATTTTTCATGCATTTACTGATTTTTTGAGTTAAATGACCCTGAAATTGAAAAGCAGTTCAAACGAAGTCTAAAAAGGTTGAAAGTTGGCATGGTATCGTCATTTCACGCACACACCATGTGCTAAAAAGTTGAGAGGGTTACGACAAAAGCAGGATGCACTTCGCGTACAAAACGGACAGTCTCTTTCGAAGTATCGAGGTTTCAGACGGAAAATCATCGGTTACAAAAGGCATTTCATTTTCTTGAACTTATTTGAACTCCAGGATTTTTGTTTGTTCAAAATGCACCATTCAAAGCCACATCATAAATTTTCAACCCTTTCTGACTTCATTTCATATTTTTCATGCATTTACTGTTTTTTTTTGTGCTAAATGACCCTGAAATTGAAAAGCACTTCAAATGAAGTCTAAAAACGTTGAAAGTTGGCATGGTATCATCATTTCACCCACATAGCATGTGCTAAAAAGTTGAGAAGGTTACGGCAAAGCAGGATGCACTTCGCGTACAAAACGGACAGTCTCTTGCCAAGTATCGGGGTTTCGGAGGGAAAATCATCGGTTACAAAAGGCATTTCATTTTTTTGAACTTATTTGAACTCCAGGATTTTTGTGTGTTCAAAATGCACCATTCAAAGCCACATCATACATTTTCAACCGTTTCTGCCTTCATTTCATTTTTTTCATGCATTTACTGTTTTTTTGACCTAAATGACCCTGAAATTGAAAAGCACTTCAAATGAAGTCTGAAAAGGTTGAAAGTCGGCATGGGATCATCATTTCACCCACATAGCATGTGCTAAGAAGTGGAGAAGGTTACGGCAAAGCAGGATGCACTTCGCGTACAAAACGGACAGTCTTTTTCGAAGTATCGGGGTTTCGGACGAAAAATCATCGGTTACAAAAGGCATTTCATATTCTTGAACTTATTTTAACTCCAGGATTTTTGTCTGTTCAAAATGCACCAATCAAAGCCACATCATAAATTTTCAACCCTTTCTGACTTCATTTGATATTTTTCATGCATTTACTGATTTTTTGAGCTAAATGACCCTAAAATTGAAAAGCACTTCATATGAAGTCTGAAAAGGTTGAAAGTTGGCATGGTATCATCATTTGACCCACATAGCATGTGCTAAAAAGTTGAGAAGGTTACGGCAAAGCAAGATGCACTTCGCGTACAAAACGGCCAGTCTCTTTCGAAGTATCGGGGTTTCGGATGGAAACACATCGGTTAGAAAAGGCATTTCATTTTCTTGAACTTATTTGAACTCCAGGCATTTTGTGTGTTCAAAATGCATCATTCAAACCACATCATCAATTTTTAACCATTTCTGACTTCATTTGATATTTTTCATGCATTTACTGATTTTTTGAGTTAAATGACCCTGAAATTGAAAAGCAGTTCAAACGAAGTCTAAAAAGGTTGAAAGTTGGCATGGTATCGTCATTTCACGCACACACCATGTGCTAAAAAGTTGAGAGGGTTACGGCAAAAGCAGGATGCACTTCGCGTACAAAACAGACAGTCTCTTTCGAAGTATCGAGGTTTCAGACGGAAAATCATCGGTTACAAAAGGCATTTCATTTTCTTGAACTTATTTGAACTCCAGGATTTTTGTTTGTTCAAAATGCACCATTCAAAGCCACATCATAAATTTTAAACCCTTTCTGACTTCATTTCATATTTTTCATGCATTTACTGTTTTTTTTGAGCTAAATGACCCTGAAATTGAAAAGCACTTCAAATGAAGTCTAAAAACGTTGAAAGTTGGCATGGTATCATCATTTCACCCACATAGCATGTGCTAAAAAGTTGAGAAGGTTACGGCAAAGCAGGATGCACTTCGCGTACAAAACGGACAGTCTCTTTCGAAGTATCGGGGTTTCGGAGGGAAAATCATCGGTTACAAAAGGCATTTCATTTTTTTGAACTTATTTGAACTCCAGGATTTTTGTGTGTTCAAAATGCACCATTCAAAGCCACATCATAAATTTTCAACCGTTTCTGCCTTCATTTCATTTCTTTCATGCATTTACTGTTTTTTTGACCTAAATGACCCTGAAATTGAAAAGCACTTCAAATGAAGTCTGAAAAGGTTGAAAATCGGCATGGGATCATCATTTCACCCACATAGCATGTGCTAAGAAGTGGAGAAGGTTACGGCAAAGCAGGATGCACTTCGCGTACAAAACGGACATTCTTTTTCGAAGTATCGGGGTTTCGGACGAAAAATCATCGGTTACAAAAGGCATTTCATTTTCTTGAACTTATTTTAACTCCAGGATTTTTGTCTGTTCAAAATGCACCAATCAAAGCCACATCATAAATTTTCAACCCTTTCTGACTTCATTTGATATTTTTCATGCATTTACTGATTTTTTGAGCTAAATGACTCTGAAATTGAAAAGCACTTCATATGAAGTCTGAAAAGGTTGAAAGTTGGCATGGTATCATAATTTCACCCACATAGCATGTGCTAAAAAGTTGAGAAGGTTACGGCAAAGCAGGATGCACTTCGCGTACAAAACGGCCAGTCTCTTTCGAAGTATCGGGGTTTCGGATGGAAACTCGTCGGTTACAAAAGACATTTCATTTTCTTGAACTTATTTGAACTTCATGCTTTTTGTGTGTTTAAAATGCACCATTCAAAGCCACATCATTAATTTTGAAACCCTTTCTGACTTCATTTGATATTTTCCATTCATTTACTTTTTTTTACCTAAATGACCCTGAAATTGAAAAGCACTTCAAATAAAGTCTGAATAGGTTGAAAGTTGGCATGGTATCATCGTTTCACCCACATAGCATGTGCTAAATAGTTGAGAGGGTTACGGCACAAGTAGGATGCACTTCGCGTATAAAACGGACAGACTCTTTCGAAGTATCGTGGTTTCGGATGGAAACACATCGGTCAGAAAAAAGGCATTTCATTTTCTTGAACTAATTTGAACTCCAGGCATTTTGTGTGTTCAAAATGCATCATTCAAAGCCACATCATCAATTTTTAACCATTTCTGACTTCATTTGATATTTTTCATGCATTTATTGATTTTTTGGCCTAAATGACCCTGAAATTGAAAAGCACTTCAAATGAAGTCTCAAAAAGTTGAAAGTTGGCAGGATATCGTCATTTCACCCACATAGCATGTGCTAAAAAGTTGAGAGGGTTACGGCAAAAGCAGGATGCACTTCGCATACAAAACGGACAGTCTCTTTCGAAGTATCGGGGTTTCGGACGAAAAATCATCGGTTACAAAAGGCATTTCATTTTCTTGAACTTATTTAAACTCAAGGATTTTTGTGTGTTCAAAATGCACCATTCAAAGCCACATCATAAATTTTCAACCCTTTCTGACTTCATTTCATATTTTTCATGCATTTACTGTTTTTTTCAGCTAAATGACCCTGAAATTGAAAAACACTTCAAATGAAGTCTGAAAAGGTTGAAAGTTGGCATGGTATCGTCATTTCACCCACATAGCATGTGCTAAAAAGTTGATAGGTTACGGCAAAATCAGGATGCACTTCGCGTACAAAATGGACAGTCTCTTTCGAAGTATCGGGGTTTCGGACGGAAAATCATCGGTTACAAAAGACATTTCATTTTCTTGAACTTATTTGAACTCCAGGATTGTTGTGTGTTCAAAATGCACCATTCAAAGCCACATCATAAATTTTTAACACTTTCTGACTTCATTTCATATTTTTCATGCATTTACTGTTTTTTTGAGCTAAATGACCCTGAAATTGAAAAGCACTTCAAATGAAGTCTAAAAAGGTTGAAAGTTGGCATGGTATCATCATTTCACCCACATACCATGTGCTAAAATGTTGAGAAGGTTACGGCAAAGCAGGATGAACTTTGCGTACAAAACGGACAGTCTCTTTCGAAGTATCGGGGTTTCGGACGGAAACTCATCGGTTACAAAAGATATTTCATTTTTTTGAACTTATGTGAACTCCATGCTTTTTGTGTGGTTAAAATGCACCATTCAAAGCCGCATCATTAATTTTGAACCCTTTCTGACTTCATTTGATATTTTCCATGCATTTACTGTTTTTTGACCTAAATGACCCTAAAATTGAAAAACTCTTCAAAGCAAGTCTGAAAAGGTTGAAAGTTGGCATGGTATCCACGTTTCACCCACATAGCATGTGCTAAATAGTTGAGAGGGTTACGGCAAAAGCAGGATGCACTTCGCGTACAAAACGGACAGACTCTTTCGAAGTATCGGGGTTTCGGAAGGAAACACATCGGTTAGAAAAGGCATTTCATTTTTTGAACTTATTGGAACTCCAGGATTTTTGTGTGTTCAAAATGCACCATTCAAAGCCACATCATAAATTTTCAACCCTTTCAGACTTCATTTGATATTTTTCATGCATTTACTGATTTTTTTGAGCTAAATGACCCTGAAATTGAAAAGCACTTCAAATGAAGTCTGAAAAGGTTGAAAGTTGGCATGGTATCATCATTTCACCCACATAGAATGTGCTAAAAGTTGAGAAGGTATGGCAAAGTAGGATGCACTTCGCGTACAAAACAGACTGTCTCTTTCGAAGTATCGGGGTTTCAGACGGAAACTCATCGGTTACAAAAGACATTTCATTTTCTTGAACTTATTTGAACTCCATGCTTTTTGTGTGTTTAAAATGCACCATTCAAAGCCACATCATTAATTTTGAACCCTTACTCACTTCATTTGATATTTTTCATGCATTTACTGTTTTTCACCTAAATGACCCTAAAATTGCAAAGCACTTCAAATGAAGTCTGAAAAGGTTGAAAGTTGGCATGGTATCATCGTTTCACCCACATAGCATGTGCTAAAAAGTTGAGAAGGTTACGGCAAAGCAGGATGCACTTCGCTTACAAAACGGACAGTCTCTTTCGAAGTATCGGGGTTTCGGACGGAAAATCATCGGTTACAAAAGGCATTTCATTTTTTTGAAATTATTTGAACTCCAGGATTTTTGTGTGTTAAAAATGCTCCATTCAAAGCCACATCATAAATTTTCAACCCTTTCTGACTTCATTTCATATTTTTCATGCACTTACTATTTTTTTGAGCTAAATGACCCTGAAATTGAAAAGCACTTCAAATGAAGTCTAAAAAGGTTGAAAGTTGGCATGGTATCATCATTTAACCCACATAGCATGTGTTAAAAAGTTGAGAAGGTTACGGCAAAGCAGGATGCACTTCGCGTACAAAACGGACAGTCTCTTTGGAAATATCGGGCTTTCGGACGGAAACTCATCGGTCACAAAAGACATTTCATTTTCTTGAACTTATTCGAACTCCATGCTTTTTGTGTGTTTAAAATGCACCATTCAAAGCCACATCATTAATTTTGAACCCTTTCTGACTTCACTTGATATTTTCCATGCATTTACTGTTTTTTGACCTAAATGACCCTGAAATTGAAAAGCACTTCAAAGGAAGTCTGAAATGGTTGAAAGTTGTCATGGTATCGTCGTTTCACCCACATAGCATGTGCTAAATAGTTCAGAGGGTTACGGCAAAACTAGGATGCACTTCGCGTACAAAACGGACACACTCTTTCGAAGTATCGGGGTTTCGGATGAAACACATCGGTTAGAAAAGGCATTTCATTTTCTTGAACTTATTTGAACTCCAGGCTTTTTGTGTGTTCAAAATGCACCATTCAAAGACACATCATCAATTTTTAACCTTTCTGACTTCATTTGATATTTTTCATGCATTTACTGATTTTTTGAGCTAAATGACCCTGAAATGGAAAAACACTTCAAATGAAGTCAGAAAAGGTTGAAAGTTAGCATGGTATCGTCATTTCACGCACATAGCATGTGCTAGAAAGTTGAGAGGGTTACGGCAAAAGCAGGATGCATTTCGCGTACAAAACAGGAAGTCTCTTTCGAAGTATCGGGGTTTCGGACGGAAAATCATCGGTTAGAAAAGGCATTTCATTTTTTTGAACTGATTCGAACTCCAGGATTTTTGTGTGTTCAAAATGCACCATTCAAAGCGACATCATAAATTTTCAACCCTTTCTGACTTCATTTCATATTTTTCATGCATTTACTATTTTTTTGAGCTAAATTACCCTGAAATTGAAAAGCACTTCACATGAAGTCTAAAAAGGTTGAAAGTTGGCATGGTATCATCATTTCACCCACATAGCATGTGCTAAAAAGTTGAGAAGGTTACGGCAAAGCAAGCTGCCCTTCGCGTACAAAACGGACAGTCTTTTTCGAAGTATCAGCGTTTCGGACGAAAAATCATCGATTACAAAAGGCATTTCATTTTCTTGAACTTATTTGAACTCCAGGATTTTTGTGTGTTCAAAATGCACCATTCAAAGCCACATCATAAATTTTTCAACCCTTTCTGACTTCATTTCATATTTTTCATGCATTTACTGATTTTTTGAGCTAAATGATCCTGAAATTGAAAAACACTTCAAATGAAGTCTGAAAAGGTTGAAAGTTGGCATGGTATCATCATTTCACCCACATAGCATGTGCTAAAAAGTTGAGAAGGTTACGACAAAGCAGGATGCACTTCGCGTACAAAACGGACAGTCTCTTCCGAAGTATCGGGGTTTCGGACGGAAACACATCGGTTAGAATAGGCATTTCATTTTCTTGAAATTATTTGAACTCCATGCTTTTTGTGTGTTTAAAATGCACCATTCAAAGCCACATCATTAGTTTTGAACCCTTTCTGACTTCATTTAATATTTTTCATGCATTTACTGTTTTTGACCTAAATGAACCTGAAATTGAAACGCACTTCAAATGATGTCTGAAAAGGTTGAAAGTTGGCATGGTATCATCGTTTCACCCACATAGCATGCGATAAAAAGTAGAGAAGGTTACGGGAAAGCAGGATGAACTTCGCGTACAAAACGGACATTCTCTTTCGAAGTATCGGGGTTTCACACGGAAAATCATCGGTTACAAAAGGCATTTCATTTTCTTGAACTTATTTCAACTCCAGGAATTTTGTGTGTTCAAAATGCAGCATTCAAAGCCACATCATCAATTTTTAACCATTTCTGACTTCATTTGATATTTTTCATGCATTTACTATTTTTTGAGCTAAATAACCCTGAAATTGAAAAGCACTTCAAATTAAGTCTGAAAAGGTTGAAAGTTGGCATGGTATCGTCCTTTCATCCACATAGCATGTGCTAAAAAGTTGAGAGGTTTAAGGCAAAAGCAGGATGCACTTCGCGTACAAAACGGATAGTCTCTTTCGAAGTATCGGGGTTTCGGACGGAAAATCATCGGTTACAAAAGGCATTTCATTTTCTTGAACTTATTTGAACTCCAGGATTTTTGTGTGTTCAAAATGCACCATTCAAAGCCACATCATAAATTTTCAAAGCTTTCTGACTTCATTTCATATTTTTCATGCATTTACTGTTTTTTTGAGCTAAATGACCCTGAAATTGAAAAGCACTTCAAATGAAGTCTAAAAAGGTTGAAAGTTGGCATGGTATCATCCTTTCACCCACATAGCATGTGCTAAAAAGTTGAGAAAGGTTACGGCAAAGCAGGATGCACTTCGCGTACAAAACGGACAGTCTCTTTCGAAGTATCGGGGTTTCGGACGGAAACTCATCGGTTAGAAAAGACATTTCATTTTCTTGAACTTATTTGAACTCCATGCTTCTTGTGTGTTTAAAATGCGCCATTCAAAGCCACATCATTAATTTTGAACCCTTTCTGACTTCATTTGATATTTGGCATGCATTTACTGTTTTTGACCTAAATGACCCTGAAATTGAAAACCACTTCAAACGAGGTCTGAAAAGGTTGAAAGTTGGCATGGTATCGTCATTTCACCCACATAGCATGTGCTAAATAGTTGAGAGGGTTACGTTAAAAGCAGGATGCACTTCGCGTACAAAACGGACAGACTCTTTCGAAGGATCGGGGTTTCGGATGTAAACACATCGATTAGAAAAGGCATTTCATTTTCTTGAACTTTTTTGAACTCCAGGCATTTTGTGTGTTCAAAATGCATCATTCAAAGCCACATCATCAATTTTTAACCATTTCTGACTTCATTTGATATTTTTCATGCACTTACTGATTTTTTGAGCTAAATGACCCTGAAATTGAAAAGCACTTCAAACGAAGTCTGAAAAGGTTGAAAGTTGGCATGGTATCGTCATTTCACCCACACACCATGTGGTAAAAAGTTGAGAAGGTTACGGCAAAAGCAGGATGCACTTCGCGTACAAAACGGATAGTCTCTTTCGAAGTATCTGGGTTTCAAACGGAAAATCATCGGTTACAAAAGGCATTTCATTTTCTTGAACTTATTTGAACTGCATGCTTTTTGTGTGTTCAAAATGCACCATTCAAAGTGACATCATAAATTTTCAACCCTTTCTGACTTCATATCATATTTTTCATGCATTTACTGTTTTTTTGAGCTAAATGACCCTGAAATTGAACAGCACTTCAAATGAAGTCTAAAAAGGTTGAAAATTGGCATGGTATCGTCGTTTCACCCACATAGCATGTGCTAAATAGTTCAGAGGGTTACGGCAAAAATAGGATGCATTTCGTGTACAAAACGGACAGACTCTTTCGATGTATTGGGGTTTCGGATGGAAACACATCGGTTAGAAAAGGCATTTCATTTTCTTGAACTTATTTGAACTCCAGGCTTTTTGTGTGTTCAAAATGCACCATTCAAAGACACATCATCAATTTTTAACCCTTTCTGACTTCATTTGATATTTTTCATGCATTTACTGATTTTTTGAGCTAATTGACCCTGAAATGGAAAAACACTTCAAATGAAGTCACAAAAGGTTGAAAGTTAGCATGGTATCGTCATTTCACCCACATAGCATGTGCTAAAAAGTTGAGAGGGTTACGGCAAAAGCAGGATGCACTTCGCGTACAAAACGGACAGTCTCTTTCGAAGTATCGGGGTTTCGGACGGAAAATCATCGGTTACAAAAGGCATTTCATTTTTTTGAACTTATTCGAACTCCAGGATTTTTGTGTGTTCAAAATGCACAATTCAAAGCGACATCATAAATTTTCAACCCTTTGTGACTTCATTTCATATTTTTCATGCATTTACTGTTTTTTTGAGCTAAATGACCCTGAAATTGAAAAGCACTTCACATGAAGTCTAAAAAGGTTGAAAGTTGGCATGGTATCATCATTTCACCCACATAGCATGTGCTAAACAGTTGAGAAGGTTACGGTAACGCAGGATGCACTCCGCGTACAAAACGGACAGTCTCTTTCGAAGTATCGGGGTTTTGGACGGAAACTCATTGGTTACAAAAGGCATTTCATTTCCTGAACTTATTTGAAGTCCATGCTTTTTGTGTATTTAAAATGCACCATTGAAAGCCACATCATTAATTTTGAACCCTTTCTGACTTCATTTGATATTTTCCATTCATTTACTGTCTTTTGAGCTAAATGAACCTGAAATTGAAAAGCACTTCAAATGAAGTCTAAAAAGGTTGAAAGTTGGCATGTTATCATCATTTCTCCCACATAGCATGTGCTAAAAAGTTGAGAAGGTTACGGCAAAGCAGGATGCACTTCGCGTACAAAACGGACAGTCTGTTTCGAAGTATCGGGGTTTCGGACGGAAACTCATCGGTTACAAAAGACATTTCATTTTCTTGAACTTATTTGAACTCCAGGCATTTTATGTGTTTAAAATGCACCATTCAAAGCCACATCATTAATTTTGAACCCTTTCTGACTTCATTTGATATTTTCAATGCATTTACTATTTTTTGACCTAAATGACCCTGAAATTGAAAAGCACTTCAAATGAAGTCTGAAAAGGTTGAAAGTTGGCATGGTATCATCGTTTCACCAACATAGCATGTGCTAAATAGTTTAGAGGGTTACGGCAAAAGCAGGATGCACTTCGCGTACAAAACGGAAAGTCTCTTTCGAAATATCGGTGTTTCGGAAGGAAAATCATCGGTTAGAAAAGACATTTCATTTTCTTGAACTTATTTGAACTCCAGGCTTTTTGTGTGTTCAAAATGCACCTTTCAAAGACACATCATCAATTTTTAACCCTTTCTGACTTCATTTGATATTTTTCATGCATTTACTGTTTTTTTGAGCTAAATGACCTTGAAATTGAAAAGCACTTCAAATGAAGTCTGAAAAGGTTGAAAGTTGGCATGGTATCATCATTTCACCCACATAGCATGTGCTAAAAAGTGGAGAAGGTTACGGCAAAGCAGGATGCAATTCGCGTATAAAAGGGACAGTCTTTTTAGAAGTATCGGGGTTTCGGACGGAAAATCATCGGTTACAAAAGGCATTTCATTTTCTTGAACTTATTTGAACTCCAGGATTTTTGTTTGTTAAAAATGCTCCATTCAAAGCCACATCATAAATTTTCAACACTTTCTGACTTCATTTCATATTTTTCATGCATTTACTGATTTTTTGAGCTAAATGACCCTGAAATTGAGAAGTACTTCAAATTAAGTCTACAAAGGTTGAAAGTTGGCATGGTATCATCATTTCACCCACATAGCTTGTGCTAAAAAGTTGAGAAGGTTACGGCAAAGCAGGATGCACTTCGCGTACAAAACGGACAGTCTCTTTCGAAGTATCGGGGTTTCGGACGGAAACTCATCAGTTACAAAAGACATTTCATTTTCTTGAACTTATTTGAACTCCATGCGTTTTGTGTGTTTAAAATGCACCATTCAAAGCCACATCATTAATTTTGAACCATTTCTGACTTCATTTGATATTTTCCATTCATTTACTGTTTTTGACCTAAATGACCCTGAAATTGAAAAGCACTTCAAATGAAGTCTGAAAAGGTTGAAAGTTCGCATGGTACCATAGTTTCACGCATATAGCATGTGCTAAATAGTTGAGAGGGTTACGGAAAAAGCAGGATGCACTTCGCGTATAAAACGGACAGACTCTTTCAAAGTATCGGGGTTTAGGATGGAAACACATCGGTTAGAATAGGCATTTCATTTTCTTGAACTTATTTGAACTCCAGGCATTTTGTGTGTTAAAAATGCATCATCCAAAGCCACATCATCAATTTTTAACCATTTCTGACTTCATTTGATATTTTTCATGCATTTATTGATCTTTTAATCTAAATGACCCTGAAATTGAAAAGCACTTCAAATGAAGTCTGAAAAGGTTGAAAGTTGGCATGGTATCGTAATTTCACCCACATAGCATGTGCTAAAAAGTTGAGAGGGTTACGGCAAAAGCAGGATGCACTTCGCGTACAAAACGGACAATCTCTTTCGAAGTATCAGGGTTTCGGACGGAAAATCATCGGTTACGAAAGGCATTTCATTTTCTTGAACTTATTTGAACTCCAGGATTTTTGTTTGTTCAAAATGCACCATTCAAAGCCACATCATAAATTTTCAACCCTTTCTGACTTCATTTCATATTTTTCATGATTTACTGTTTTTTGAGCTAAATGACCCTGAAATTGAAAAGCACTTCAAATGAAGTCTAAAAAGGTTGAAAGTTGGCATGGTATCATAATTTCACCCACGTAGCATGTGCTAAAAAGTGGAGAAGGTTAAGGCAAAGCAGGATGCACTTCGCGTACAAAACGGACAGTCTTTTTTCGAAGTATCGGGGTTTCGGATGGAAAATCATCGATTACAAAAGGCGTTTCATTTTCTTGAACTTATTTGAACTCCAGGCTTTTCGTGTGTTCAAAATGCACCATTCAAAGCCACATCATCAATATTCAACCCTTTCTGACTTCATTTGATATTTTTCATGCATTTAATGATTTTTTTGACCTAAATGACCCTGAAATTGAAAAGCACTTCAAATGAAGTCTGAAAAGGTTGAAAGTTGGCATGGTATCATCATTTCACCCACATAGCATGTGCTAAAAAGTTGAGAGGGTTACGACAAAAGAAGGATACACTTCGTGTACAAAACAAATAGTCTCTTTCGAAGTATCGGGGTTTTGGACGGAAACTCATCGGTTACAAAAGGCATTTCATTTTCTTGAACTTATTTGAACTCCAGGCTTTTTGTGTGTTAAAATGCACCATTTAAGGCCACATCATCAATTTTCAACCCTATCTGACTTCATTTGATATTTTCCATGCATTTACTGATTTTTTTACCTAAGTGACCCTGAAATTGAAAAGCACTTCAAATGAAGTCTGAAAAGGTTGAAAGTTGGCATGGTGTGTGCGTGCTTGTTGCCAATGATGACAACCCACTTTTTTGTTGCATATTGTTCTCGGCCACAATCGGAATTTAAGAAAAAACTGAATTGAAAAGCACTACAAATATATAATAGCTAGAGAGATATGTAATATATAATAGTTCAGATATCCATTACAGAAAGTACTCGTCCAAGCGAACACTACTAGCTAGTCTGAATCAGAAGAATATCCGCCCCATGGTGGTGGTGGTGCGAGGTGACGCTGCCCATAGTTCACGGTTCAAAATTTGCGGTACAACTCATATGCAACGTATGCATCTTTTGCTGCATACTCAATGTTGATAGGCTGAAGTGGGGTCCTCTCCCACTCTTTGTGCTATGCTCGGAGGAATTTGGTCTTCATATCTCCGTAATAGTCGTCGATCAAGGCGACTGCCATAGAAGCCATCGAAGTCCTCTCATACTGAAGCCTGAATATGTCTTGGATATCAATAAGGCAGCCAGCTGGTATCTTAATACCGAAGTTGCGCCTCATCTTCAGCTTGTCATTACTTACATCAACGCTAGCAAAATGTATGCCGCTGCGTAGGAAGTCCATGAGTGCTAGGCAGTGCTTGTCACTACTGCAACATCAACAAATTAAAATGAAACAAATGTTAAATACTGCTGCAACAAGTATATTTCGGCAGAATTATAATATGCAACTATATAAAGGAAAATTATTTCGCTGCAACAAAAGAGGAAGATGCAGAGTTTTTACTCCCGGGCTCATTTGAGCCCGATGAACAGTAATATCATAAAAAAATCGAAAATTATTTCACTACAACTTAAGAGAAATTAATCTTTGCCATAGGATTCAAAATAGAACATATATATTGTTATATCCTATATATATACATATATATATATATATATATATATATATATATATATATATGCAATTTTCATATCCTATGAATTGATGAAGAAACCCTAAATTAACTATATGACATATATGTTCTCCCACGTTTTGCAACAAGGAAAATTGTTATTCACTGCAAACTTAAAAGAAATATTGATCTGTCCCATAGGATTCAAAATGGAACATATTTCTATCCTATGCAATTTTCATAATAATCTATAAATTATTAATTGATTAAAGAAAACCCTCAAAACTCACCTTGCCCATTGGAAGATCATGACATGTTTCTTGAAACATAGTTGGATGATGGCAACACCTTTTTTCTTGGTCATGTACTCGAGATCAAGCCCTATGAACTTGTCTTTCTCATCCGCCACTTCAAGCCATTTCTGTAAAAGGGAAATAAAACGCGGCACCATGGCGCTGTCGTTCATGTAGACGACATCGAGATTGGTCGTGCCATGTGCGAGCACCTCCCCGTAGCGAGTGATTGGATTCATGGTAGAAGATATGGGGAAGAAGAGAGGAGAATTGAGGAGAAGAAGAGAGGAGAAGAAGAGAAATGGGCGAAGTTACTGCAGCCCTCGCCGAGGAACAGTTGCCTCTTTCTAGGAGCACGAAACGTCATGGGATGCGAACCGTTCGAACCTTTAGTCCCGGTTTGGGCCACCAACCGGGACTAAAGGGGCTTGCACCAGACGAACGGTTACCCCCTTTGGTCCCGGTTCCAGACACGAACCGGGACCAATGGTTGTGGGCCAGGAGCGAGGCACATTGGTCCCGGTTCGTGTCTGGAATCGGGACCAAAGGTGTCATACGAACCGGGACCAATGCCCCACGTCGCCCGCCCGGCCCCCTGGCCTCACGAACCGGGACTGTTGCACCCATTGGTCCCGGTTCGTGACTGAACCGGGACTAATGGCATGGCCCGGCCCGAACCGATGCCCTGTTTTCTACTAGTGCAATCAAAACATATCTCAGTTGAGATATGTTTTTCTAGTTGCCAAGTGAACCCATAGGGAACTAGATTTCTAGCGGGCGTGCAAAACTTAGATATGTGCCTATCTTTACTAGTAGCTCCGTCTGGGTTTGTTGGGACCCCTTGTATTTTGGGTCAAATTTTGTTCATACATAAAACAAATAAAATACAAACTATATAATAGAAAAGGTATATTGTTGGATTTGTATTTTAACGAGCTTTATCCCAAAATAAGAAGGATCCTAATAAACTTGGACGAAGGTAGTATTTAGACAAAGGAAAATAATTTGATAGGTAACTCAGAAATGATAGAACGGAAAAAAAGCGTGCATGAACAAAAAACCAAGTTGTTAACTAAGAAATGTGTAGAATAGCCCACTTGGAAATAACCTACATGTCATGAATCATTACATAGATTAGTTAGAAATGGACAAAATGTTTGCACGTGTAAGTACAAACAATAATTACTCAGTGAAAACATGTAGATTGTAACTGATACGTCAACATGCAACAAGTTAAAATTAAGCTAACTTTGATGAATTTAAAGATGGATGTTGTTGGGTAAGGTCGCGAAAATGGTAAGGACATTTTATTCTGTATGTAGTAACATTTAACTGCCAACTTTCAGTGTAGGACACATGGTAAAGTCTCTCTAATTGTCCCCACGAATACATGAACAACCGCTTCCTTTGTTATTGAGCCAACTTGGAACATAAATCTATGGTTTGTCTTCAATGTGACCTCAATATTGATGTCTTCATTTATGTGAAGCCCAATTTTGTTGAGGACAGGCGGTCTGGCTAAGAAGGAATGTACTATCAAAACTAATATGAAAACATAAATTGGTAGAGATAATATCTTATTGAAAGTAAAGCAATATGCACACACAATTTATATGGTAGGGACTGTTTCTAATCCCTGCCCTCTCAAAGATTAGACATTTTTGGTCGTTGGATTTCGCTAATTAGGAGTTTCTGGCCGTTGGATTACGTTCTTCCTGAAGCTGATCCGCGCAGTCCATTTCATTTAGCCCTGCTCTGGAGACCGAAATGAAGCATTGTTGTAAACTGGGCCGGTTCTGCCCGCCGCTAGCCCATTTATCTAGCAAACCAAGGGTGTTGCGCTCCTAAAAAAAAATCGCTCAGGGGATCCAGGCATCCAGCGACACGCGCAGAGGGGAGCGGCCAGCCTGCATATCGATCCAGCTCCAATGCGAGGCGAGATCGATCTAAAACGAGGCTCGCGTTGGGATTGATTGGAGGCACGGGATCCTGGTGCAGTTGATGCGCTTGATGGCTCGATTGGATCAAGGGGAGGTACGGGATTCGGGTCCAGACGACGCACCCGAGCTCGCGATGGGATCGAGCAGAATCGCGGATGCGGCTCGCACTCGCACTTACACGAGGGGATCAGCGGAGGCGCGTCATGCGGGCAATAATGATCGACGCCTTAGAAACTGCTACGCTCACTCTTGAAGCAGACAATCATGGCGAATTCATGGCTGGTAATGTTTCAATCTTTTCCTATTCCAACTGGCACTATATATTGGTTCTCCTTCTCGTGGTTTCTGAATGTTCCATGTATGTGGAGGTCCAAGTAGGTGCAGATGCTTCGCGTGGTTTATGAACTCTTTCCTATGTCGAGTGGTACTATTCATGGTTGGAACCCTGACGGTCCATCTCTCTTACCTTCTATTTTCTTATCTGTAACAGCGAAGATGATCTGCGATGACGACTGGTTTCTGATTAATGATCTCCTCTCCGTTCCATCCAGTTTTCCGCTCGTTTGTCTTCGCTCCGGTTGCCGCCTTATGATGATATACAGGTACCAATGAAATCTTGTTTCACTTGGAGGATGTTTGGTATGTTGTTTTACTTGGAGGATGTTTGGTACTCACGGGAGATGAAAAAAACTGAGATTCCTGTTCAATGTTGTGTTACTGGGTGCATTTCTTTTATGTTGTACATATAAAGTTATGTATATTTAAGTAGCCATATATACCAGGAAAAAAATTAGTGTTCACTGAAAAAACCTGAGATCCCAGTTCCGTCTTGTGTTTTGGGGTGCATTTCTATTTATGATGTACAGATAGGAGTTATATTATTTTTTTAATTTCAGGTAGGCATCCGTACCAGGAAGAAATTAGAAACTAATGTTCATTGTATTAATGATGTGCACATATGTGATAGCAGGGTCAAAGTACAATTTTCTATTTGTCTTGTTCGGTCGCATGCTTGCTACTCTTGATGCTCTTCCTTGTGTTGCCTACTGATGTCATTGTGGTATTTGTTTTGCTCAAGGGCACAAGGTCAGTCTCTCCATTTATCTGAGCAGCATCTAAAGGTTAGAATCGACCAACTGCTGGTTATCCACTTTATCATTCAAGTCTTGATACCAGAGTATGTTGTTGCTCAGTCTAAATTGATTTGTAGTTGTTCATGATTCAATGAATTGCTTTTGGTTTGGTCAATATTTCAAATGTTGATCGCACACTTGCAATGTGCGGTCATTCATCTGCAGAACGAATTGTGCAATTTGGAAGTGTGAAAATGGGCACTAGATGTGCGTACTGAATTTGGTCTCACGCAAAAATTTACACTCCAAACGATATTTAGGCCGTTCTCCTCTGCCCATCTGATGGGCATTGTGTATGGATATTTCTGTTCATACAACATTTCTGAACATGTGACTTCACCTTGACTGAACGAGGAACAGTCACTTTGATTTCGCATATCCTTTGCGTTCTTTGCCACTTCAGGCATTTGCATGGACTGTCGACAATTCATTATATTTTTATGAAGAATCTCTTATATACAATGGATAAGATAAGATAGGGATGGAAGAACAAGGGCTGCTGCCGAGGCCAAGGTGCTCTATGAGAAGACGGGGTTTGGAATGGGGATCAAGGAGGAACATGACATACTCTTCTAATTATTAGAGTGATGATTTCCACGTGTAATGATGATACGTTCATATTTTTTGCATAAGAATCTTCACATTTTACATTGAAATGTGGACCTATAGCTTGTAGACGATATATGAGGTTTGAAATCTGAAGTGGTTCTTCTTCCAGTTAAGTAGAGCTTATGAGGTTTGCTTCCTGCTCTCAGTTGGCCTCTTTGGTGATATTTTGGGCTAATTTAAGGAATCAGGTAAGCATTTGCCTTACAAGTCATAATGACTTTTCCTTAGAATTGTGTATCTATTATGTTTCTCAACCAAGCGCACAACAAATGCAACCGGAGCCCTTCACAATGGTCATGGAATTACATTGGCTATTGTGGTAGTGATTATTTATGTTAACGCCCTTTTGTTCGTTGTCAAGCAATTCAGTATTGGTGTTGATCTTCTTTTCTCTTTGGATTGACATCAATACGAGGAGATATAATTTGATGGTCAAGGATGTCCGGCTATGATGCTTTGTGGATTCCTGGAATAGTGCATGATAACACAGTTTCATAGGTCTACAGTTTGTTTCTTCTATTGTGTGCGGCCTGGTATTGTTAACCTGAGTTCAAATTGGCATTACTCATACACTGTATTAATTTCTATTGATTGCTATCTTACTAATCCCGAGTTACTACTTTTATTGATGAAAAAGAAGCTCATGTGTCAGAGTTGTCAAGGTATGATCTAGGGCGTGAAAAAATTCTATGTGAGGCAAGCATTTGATTCTGACCATTGCATATTGTCTCACCAGTGGTACAGTAATATTTGTTAATGGGGTAAATAATCATATTGATAAGCCATGTTTTCTTGGATTTATTATCTATTATGTCTTCAATTCAAGGTGAAGTTCTGTATATACCGGTACAATTTTTAGCATTCTGCATCATAAGGCTGTAGTAGAAATGAATTTCCATGTTAACTTAATTTATTTAGACAAGTTCTTCACATATTTGCCTCAAACAGTCAAAACCAAACATTCAAACAGTCAAATTTATTTAGACCACCGCTTAGCCATCAATGATCTAGTATGTGTGACAGATCGCCCTAATGGGTAGTCCAAAATTATTTCCAACAAAAGCCTTTTTTCCCACCTGCCTCGAAAACCCTACCTCTTCGAGACTATAATTGTTGCCCTATGTATTTTTAGATGGAGTGTCGGTGCATTAGAGTTTTGGGTTCTCCAGTACCCCTTACTCATGTACGGGCAGTAGTAGCCACATCAGTGGCAAGGTCCGACTGGGAACTGCTAGATGCGGATACAGGGAAATCAAGAGAGCATCCAAACAAACAATCAAGGTCAAAGCCGAAGGCTAGACCCCTGGCAAGAACGTGTCGGGATGACCTTCAAAAGCCCGGCAAGATCCCGCCAACGTAGAGGCCAGGTGTCGCCCCACCTGGGCACGTGTCGAGGCGCCGGCGTTGGAGGGGGCTAAGGGGTGCCGATGGGGCGGGGTCCTGTCCCGTCCCGTAGACAGTAAGAGGCACCAGACGGGGCATTAAATGTGCCTGTCTTACACCGTCAGTGTCAGGTATGATAGCATTGTAGCACTGTACACCTCGTGTACGCACTGTACGCCACTGTTGGGATCCCCTTGGTCATATAAAAGGAGGCCTAGGGCGTTACAAGGAAGGATCTTTTGACCAATCTTCTAGCTCGCATGCGTAGCGGCTGTGTTCGATTACCTAAGTAGTGCTCCTGTGGCTAGAACCCAAGAACATCCACAATAGACAAAGCAGGAGTAGGGTTTTACGCTTCTCAGCGGCCCGAACCTGGGTAAAAATCCCCCGTGCTGCTCGTTCGTCCTGCTCTTCGCGCATATCCGTCTCCCTACCGAACCGAAAGGGGTCGTCCCGATCCCATAGGTGTTCGTCCCCCACGACCTCTCTCACGCGCCAGGTAGGGGGATTGGTTGCGTAAATCTGGTCCAACGATCAACACGTCAGTTCCTTCATCATATCCATCGCCATGTCTCCCAAGAAGAAGGGTTTCATGACGGTGGAGCCCTCCACATCCACCGCACCCGTAGTCGCCCAAGCGGGCAACGGAGTGGACGAGGGCGGAGGAAGTGGAGACCCCGCGCCCACGTGGCACTCCGATGATCAAGGCCAAGGAAGCGGCGACGCCCGCCGTGGAGACGCTCACGGCGGTGGCGGAAACCCCCGTACCGCTGGGTCTCAAGACGGAGCTATACCGCCTACGGGCGGTACAGTGAACTCCAATGACGGAAGGGCATGCTCCAAGACACCCACGCCGGCGTGTACGCCATGACCTTCTCAGGATTCGCGCGAAGAGTACCACCGTGGTGTCGGTGGTTCCCAACGTCCCCACAGAAAAGATCCTGTGCATCGCTCCCAAGATGCGCGGGACCAGCATGCACGCCAGCATGTTATCGGGAGTCAGAGCTCCTTCTAACACGGTTAGGAGTCAGAGCACCTTGCGTTCTTCGTGCTGTTCGCTGCCGACCATGTCGGAAGAAGCAATGGCTCGGGCACAGCTGCTCCTGAACTTCCCTCCTTCTGCGGAGAAGCTCGACGAGTGGAGAGCCACCATTCAGAGCCTCCTCAGCCTCGCCGATAAGTTTTGGTCCACCGAGCCGGCTCACGCCAATGGCGAGAAGGCCGGAGGCAATGTGACCACGGTGCACTCTCCTCCACAGCAACAACACTGGTCACCGACTCGTCGGACCAACGCTTGTGACGGTTACTCGACGGCATTGTCTGATCCACGGACTCGCCGCGATCAGCATCAAGTTCTGCGGGAGCGAAGCAAAGAAGACGCTCGGACTACGATCGAGCGGCAGCGGGAAGCGCGCCATCAATCTGATAAGCGCGCGGGGCTCACTATCGACAAATCCGCGCTAGGGTATCCTGTCAGCCTACCTTACGAGGTGGGTTGTCCAGCGTTTACCCGTGAGCTGCGGCGAGTCCAGTGGCCCAAGTACCGAACATTCAAGCTAGAGGTACCAGAGAAATATGATGGCAAGGCTCACCCGTTGGAGTTCTTGAGCATCTACACCATCGCGATGCAGGCTGTCGGAGCTCGCGACGATAAGATACTCGCCAACTACTTCTCCTTGGTACTCAAGCCCAACGTCAGGTCATGGTTAATGCACCTGCTGGAGAATTTCATCACCTCCTGGGCAGACCTGTGCCATAAGTTTGTTGGCGCCTTTACCGGAGGTCACCAAGCTCCTGTTCAAGAAAGTGAATTGCATATCATTCCCCAGAAAGAAGGCGAGACCCTGAGACAGTACATTCAAAGGTTCAGTCGTGTGCATCACAACATCCTGGACATTCATCCTGCCGCTGTTATTAGCGTGTTCCACTAGAATGTGCGCAACCGTAGGATGCGCGAAGAGCTAGCAATGAACAAGTTCAGGGATGTTGTCGATCTTTATGCTCTGGTGATACGTCTCCAACGTATTTATAATTTTTTATTGTTCCATGCTGTTATATTATTAATCTTGGATGTTTTATAATCATTTTATAGTCATTTTATATCATTGTTTTGTACTAACCTATTGACATAGTGTCAAGTGCCAGTTACTGTTTTTTCCATGTTTTTTACATCGCACAAAATAAATACCAAACGAAGTCCAAATGCCACGAAACTTCATGATGATTTTTTATGGGCCAGAAGGAACACAACGGGCCCTGGCTGCACTTGGGGGGTGCCCCGAGGGAGGCACAACCCACTAGGGCGCGCTAGGAGGCCTAGGCGCGCCTGGAGGCCCAGGCGCGCCCTGGTGGGTTGTGCCCACCTTGGGTGCCCCCCGGACCACCTCTTTGCTTTATAAATACCCCAATATGCCATAAACCCTAGGGGAACAGACAAAATATTCATCTAGCCGCCGCAGAGTCCAGAACCACCAGATCCAATCTAGACACCATCTCGGATGGGGTTCACCACCTCCATTGGTGCCTCTCCGATGATGTGTGAGTAGTTCTTTGTAGACCTTCGGGTCCGTAGTTAGTAGCTAGATGGCTTTCTCTCTCTATCTGAATTCTCAATACAATGGTCTCTCGGAGATCCATATGATGTAACTATTTTGCGGTGTGTTTGTTGGGATCGATGAACTTTGAGTTTATGATTAGATCTATCTTTTATATCCATGAAAGTTATTTGAGTTTCTTTGATCTCTTATATGCATGATTGCTTATAGCCTCGTATTTCTTCTCCGATATTTGTCTTTTGTTTGGCCAACTTGATCTATTTATCCTGCAATGGAAAGAGGTGCTTTGTAGTGGGTTCGATTTTACGGTGCTTGATCCCAATGACAGAAAGGGAAACAACACATATGTATCGTTGCTACTAAGGATAAAACGATGCGGTCTATCTCTACATAGATAGATCTTGTCTACATCATGTCATCGTTCTTATTGCATTACTCCGTTTCTCTATGGACTTAATACACTAGATGTATGCTGGATAGCAGTCGATGTGTGGAGTAATAGTAGTAGATGCAGGCAGGAGTCGGTCTACTAATCTTGGACGTGATGCCTATGTAGTGATCATTGCCTGGATATCTCCATGATTATTTGAAGTTCTATCAATTGCCCAACAGTAATTTGTTCACCCATCATTTGCTTTTTTTCTCGAGAGAAGCCACTAGTGAAACCTAAGGCCCCGGGGTCTCTTTCTCATATTATTTTCCATTGCGATCTACTTTTCTCTTGCATTTATTTTCAGATCTATATTTCCAAAAACCCAAAAATAACTTGCTGCACTTTATTTTGTTTGGCGTTCGATCTATCAACATTTACAACTTTCTCCTGCCCACGTGCCTTTCTGGCGCGGTTACCCGAAAGGGATTGACAACCACTTTAACACGTCGGGTTATGAGTATTTGTTATTTGTGTGCAGAGGTTGTTTACGTTGTGTTGCTTGGTTCTCCTACTGGTTCGATAACCTTGGTTTCATATCTGAGGGAAATACCTACTGCCACTGTGCTACATCATCCCTTCCTCTTTGGGGAAATACCGACGTAGCTTGAAGCGACATCAAAAGGAATTTCTGGCGCCGTTGCTGGGGAGGATCTTCAACATATACCAGGTTCCTAATCATAAATCTCATCTCCTTGCAATTTATATTATTTGCCATTCGCCTCTCGTTTTCCACTCCCCCACTTCACAAAAAATTGCCATTTTATTCGCCCCTCTTTTTCCGCTTGCCGTTTTCTCGCCATGACCGATCCTAAAATATCTAAGGGTTTCCTCCCGAGTTTTACTGCTTTGGATAGCCCCTCTGTCCTCTCTAAGCTCATAAACAATGATGCTATGGAAGGATCTACCGGGGTTGTTAAGGAAAATCTTAACAATTGGGATAAAGATGATCCCGGAATTTTTCGTTATTTGCTTGATGAATCTTTGAAAGATGCTTGGGATAGGTTGTTGAGAATTCAAGCTAGCTATGTGCCCCAATATCAGATAGAGATAAACTTGAAAAGTTTCTATGTTGGTTTACCATCTTCCTTCAAGAAAGTTTTCGATTCTATATTTGAAAACGGTTTTCTTGGAGGGGATGTCGTTGATACTTATGAAAAGATGAAAACTATATTTGGGCGCCCCAAAGGAGAAAATGGTGAATCAACTACCCTTATGTGCTCTTATCAAAATGAAACCATTAAAGAGATGAAGGCTAGTTTAGATACAAAATTTTGCAACATGCTTAATCTTTCTTCTGCTATCCATGGTCATGTGCTTTCACAGAATAGAAAATTAAATGTCATTGATAGGAAATTTTCCTTTTGTTTTCAAAAGAACAAAGATGACAAAACTTAGATCCTTGCTTTATGCCTAGCTAAGGGCGTAAAACAATAGCGCTTGTTGGGAGGAAACCCAATGAATACAATTTATTTTTTCTTTTTTCTTTTTGTTCTTGAGTTTTTACACAATTATGCTACTGTTATGATTGTGTTTTTTGTGTTTTAATTAGTGTTTGTGCCAAGTAAAGCCTTTAGGATCTTCTTGGGTGATAGTTGTTTAATCTTGCTGAAAAAACAGAAATTATGCGCTCACGAAAACAATTTTAGTAGATGCAGGCAGGAGTTGGTCTACTAATCTTGGACGCGATGTCTATGTAATGATCATTGCCTGGATATCGTCATGAGTATTTGGAGTTCTACCAACTGCCCAACAGTAATTTGTTCAGCCACCATTTGCTATTTTTCTCGAGAGATGCCACTAGTGAAACCTACGCCCCCCGGGTCTCTTTCTCATATTATTTGCCTTTGCAATCTACTTTTCTCTTGCATTTATTTTCAGATCGATGTTTCCAAAAAACCAAAAAAACCTTGCTGCACTTTATTTTATTTGGCGTTCGATCTATCAAGATTTATAACTTTCTCCCGTCCACATGCCTTTCTGGCGTCGTTACCCGAAAGGGATTGACAACCCCTTTAACACGTCGGGTTGCGAGTATTTGTTATTTGTGTGCAAGAGCTGTTTACATTGTGTTTCTTGGTTCTCCTATTGGTTCGATAACCTTGGTTTCATATCTGAGGGAAATACCTACCGTCGCTGTGTTGCATCTTCCCTTCCTCTTTGGGGAAATACCAACGTATCTTCAAGCGACATCATCTGGCTGATAGATTTTCCTGAGCCGAAGAAGGGAGGAGACTCCCCGGCGAAGAAGTGGCATTGGAGTCAACTCCGATGGGAAGACGACACCTCCCCGGCAAACAAAAACCGGCGGCGGAACAAGAAGAGCAAGAGTAAGACTGTGCTTGCTGTCGAGGGATCCGACAACGTCGACACCGCCAAGAAAACTAAGTTTAACGGTCCCGACAAGGAGGTTGTCGGGTGCACCTCGTGTCAGGCCTTTGTGGCTGCCGACAAGATGGAAGGCTCCGACAAGCAGTACTGCAAGATCCATCGCACCAAGGGCCACGACCTCCAAAATTGCCGATAGGTCGAGCAACTCATCGAGAAGCAGAAGGCTGAATACATGAGACGAGATAAGGAGAAAGCTCAAAGCAGTGCAGAAGGGTCCGGTAAGAAAGGTAGCTACCGAGGAGGTCACCGCGAAAAGGACAAGCAACAAAAGGAGAGGCCCGCTCGAGGCTGCGACGAAGGAGGGGATGAGATTGCAACGAAGAGGACGACGAGTCCAACAAGCATGAGTTCCAGAAGGCTACAGAGATGATGTGCATCGAGGGAGGTGCCTCGTCGCATTCCTGTCACCACCAAATCAAACAGTGGGCACGCAAGGTCAATGCGGCATAGCCGTCTGTCCGTGCCCAGAAACATCTGAAGTGGTCCAACACTCCTATCATTTTCGATGCCGAGGATCACCCTGATCACACAACCACGATCGGGTGTCTGCCATTGTTGGTTTCACCGACAATTCGCAACCTCAAGGTGATGGAAAATCTAGCCGACAATGGGGCCAGCGTGAACCTAATCTCGCCAGACGTCATCCAGAGGCTACAAATCCCTGATGAAGATTTCGAGCCGACACGCACATTCCAAGTGGTCAATTCTGGGAGGACTCAGCAGAAGGGCAAGATCACACTACCAGTAACATTTGGTAGTGACATAAATTTCAAAACAGAGAAGATCGTATTTGACGTTGCCAAGATCTCATTGCCATACAAAGGTATCCTTGGCCTCCCAGCAGTGGCCAAGTTAATGGTGGCCACCCACTTCGCTTACAATGTGCTGAAGATGCCCGGGCCAATGAGCATCATCAGGATCAACTCTGACAAGAAAGGTTCACTTGTCTGCGTTGACCAACCCTACAGGGAGGCAGTTGCAACACCTGCCACCAAGGCACTCGCTCCTGCCGTCGAAGCTCCTGGGGGAAGAAGACCGACAAGGCCTCTGGCGCGCATCCCGGCAAGCACACCTCCTCAGAGTGCTGCGCTCCCGTTGACGATGTGCTAGAGGGCTCCACTGGCAAGAACAAGAAGTCCAAGACAGCTCCACCGCAGACTAAAAATGTACCCGTCAAGGAGGATGGCACAGGGGGGACTTTCACCATAAGTTGTACCCTTGATGATAAATAGGAAAGCGCGCTCATTGCCTTCTTGCGAGGGAATGTCGATGTGTTTGCATGGCAACCGTCTGACGTCCCCGGTGTTCCCAGGGAGGTGATTGAGCACCATCTTGTTGTATGTCCTCATGCGCGTCCCATCAAGCAGAAAGTGAGTAAGCAAGCCTTGGAGATACAAGAATTCATTGCCAAGGAAATTATAAAACGGGAAGCAGCAGATCTGGTCAGAGGGGTGCTCCACCCAACATGGTTGGCCAATCCCATCATAGTGCGCAAGGCGAATGGGAAATGGAGGCTGTGTATTGACTATACAGATCTCAATAAATCCTATCCAAAAGATCCCTTTCCCTTGCCGCGCATTGACCAGATTGTGGACTCCACTTTCGGCTATGACTTGTTGTCGTTCCTCGATGCGTACTCAGGGTACCATCAGATCTTCATGTCGAAGGAAGACGAAGACAAGACCATGTTTATCACCCCATGTGGTACATACTGCTTTGTGCGAATGCCTTTCGGGTGGAAAAGTGCTGGTTCAACATTTGCAAGAGCGGTCCAGATTGGTTTTGAACCCCAACTGCATAAGAATATGGCAGCTTATATGGATGGCATAGTTGTCAAAACCAAGGACAAGGCAACACTCATACAAGACCTAGAAGAGACATTTGCAAATCTATGCAAGATCAACTTAAAGCTCAACCCCAAGAAGTGTGTGTTTGGCGTTTCGTTCGGCAAGATTCTCGGGTTCTTTGTGTCTCGGCGTGGGATTGAAGCAAACCCTCACAATATCAAGGCAATTGAGCAGATTGAAGCACCAAAGTGCGTCATGGATGTACGCCATCTTGCCGGTTGCGTTGCAGCTCTAAGCAGGTTCATCTTAATATCCGCTGAGCGCAGCTTGCCGTTCTTCAAAATCTTGAAGAAGGCAGGTCCAATGAAATGGACTCCAGAAGCGGAGGCGGCGCTGCAGGATCTGAAGAAGTACCTCTCCTCGCCGCCAACACTAGTCGCACCTAGGCCACAAGAACTGTTGCTGCTATATCTAGCAGCGACGAATCAAGTGGCTAGCGTTGCGCTGGTGGCGCAGAGGTAAGCTGATGAAAAGGCAACGACAGGGGCAAGACCGCCAAGCGATGAGCTAGGAACTCCCCCGGCAGGTCCTGATGCCGGCAAGGCAGGGTTAGTACAGACAAACGAAGCAACGCCGAAAAAGAAGATGGTGCAGCACCCAGTTTATTTTGTCACACTACTAGGAAAAGGCCTGTTAGTGGCGCACCTGTTTTGGCTACTAATGGCGCACTACAGGTGCGCCACTAGCATCACGCCATTAGAATTTTTTACTAATGGCGCACCATGCAGTGCGCCATTAGTATAGCTCACGGTGCGCCATTAGTATGCCTCCCAGGGGCCATATTTACCCATGTGCTCTGGCTTACTAATGGCGCACTAATGGAGGATGCGCCACTAGTGTGCTTTTTGCAGTGCGCCACTAATGTGCTGAGTGGTGCGCCACTAGTATGAATATTAGGTATTTTTTTCTTTTCTGATATTTGCACAGGTTACAAAACATATTACTGCACAGAATATAGAGAGCACAACATATAAACAGCAGATTGATCGAATACAATAGAAGATTAGTCTCCGAATACAATTCATCATATTAGTCTCCGAATTTAAAATAACGAACAACGTTAGAACATTATAAGTCTCGACACCGCGAGTAGCGAGTTTGTCTTCACATTACAAGTCGATATCGATCATCTAAACTACCATCACATAGAAGAGAGTTGCGGTCATCACGATGAGCATCATCGCGATGAAACTGGTCTTCATCCAGTTCCTCCAACGCTCCCTCCTCTCTCCCCCTAGATAGCACGCGTATCTAGCTTCCGCCTCCGCCCTAGTGGTGTACCCTTTGTAACTATTACCGCTGAAATGGTGAACTTGTCTCTAACACTCCTCCCAGTCATAGTAGACTCTGAGAACCTTACCCTTGTACATGACATACGACGGCATCTCTATGCACTAGCCAAAGAAAACGTTAGTAGCAATTCACAGACAATACATAAGCAATATATAAGTATGCAACAAAAGGATCGGAAGAGAAAAGCAACACATTAATAGCACGATTCATGGCCCTACTAATAAATAGCATCGATTACATATAAGTTGAACGACTGTCCAAACCAAAGAGACATACAAGTTCATTAAAGTTTAATATTACAACATGAGCCAATTGACATTTCAGAACTACATAGCATCACTACTTTCGGCTCGACTCAGGGACCGGAGCATGGATGAAGCCGCCGTCTTTAGTGATGGTCATGAAATCACGGGTGTTGTCAGCCTACATTCGTAGCGTTGTTTCTATCTCAGTGTTGGACGGTTGATATCTGAGGTAGAACTGCCCCAAGGTACGAAGGACATCTAGATGGATGATTTCCGCAAACTCCGACTGGATGCGATAGAATTCGTGTCTGATGTCCGCGTCCTGGATTGCTGACAAGCGTGTGGCCCAATATTTGAGATTATTTGGTAGAAGAAGGTGATGCTGGTCCCGTACGATCGCCCGCATGTGATGGAGGGCGTAGTAGGCATCCTTCTGACTGCCAGGAGACTGCTTGACGTAGGGGAACGTCGTATTGTGGGTGAACACGTGCTTGCCGTACCTACGAATTGTCCTGCTAAAGGTGCCTCCAGATCTGGCGTAGCTGGGGAGAACATCATCAAGAATTTTCTTGATATTTGTGTAGTCTTTCTTCGACTGACGGTCCGAGTCGAAATACGTGGCCATGGAATATTTCGGGCTTAAGAGGATGAGTGTGCAATGTGTGTCACTGCACAAAACACGGAATGTTAGAAAAAAAAGAACGATCGAAATCTAAGAAATCATATGTTACGGGGCGGTGAGGGGATGACTTACTCGGGAAAGTAAGGCACGGGGAAGTTATCCTTATCTGGGTTTGCCAGAATGACGCCTTCGAGGTGTGAACTCGCGACTTGCCGGTCCCCAGCGTTGCCCAAGATCTTGGCGCGCATGTAGAAGGGGTCGACTATCACAATCTCTGGGCTCTTGTCTCTAATGATCCGCATCTCCATACTCAGCGAAAATAGCCGAACGAAGGTGTAGTGCACCGGATGAAGGTTAAACATAGCAAAGATGTCATCAAACCGCAGGACGATCGTACCCCCAATGGCACTATCCACAAAACCCTTGCCCTCTGGCACCTTGGCCATGAAAACCGGGTATGCCACATCATTCTCGGAAAGACGCTGCTTCTCCAAACAAAGAACATTGTCATGCAGACTCGGCATAGCACCGGTTGCAGCATTGAGCAGATTAGTCGGTAGCATCGGCCTACCCGCCACATGCACCCTCCTCGAGATATCCTTAGGTGAAGGTGGCCCATCTTCAGCACGGATCGTACTCGGTGCCGACTGGCTCGCACCGCCCTTGTTATTCTTTCATTTTCGCCCCTTCTTCTTCTGCTGTAATGGGATTGAGTTCTGCTCACAGACCGCCTTCTTGAGTGTGTTGGGGCTGATAATATTTCGCACCTCGGCTATCTGAGGCTCGGTGAAGGCGGCAGCTGGAGGCGTCTCCTGAGAACTGAACGCCAGACGACGCCTGTTGCAATTGGGTTTCTCCGCGGTACTAGCTAGATCGCGGTCGTCTTTTGCAGGGTTGGGTTCTTGAGAAGGAGAACCGAAGAATTCGTCGCTGTACCCATGTTCGGCAAAGTACTTATCGACGTCGGTAAATGTATCGTCGTTGTCGTCGTCGTCCGGATCCTGTGCAATATGCATGTCCGGCATGTTCGGTAGCGTTGCGACGATCTTGCCATGGCTTGGCGCCGGCACGACTGGCGGTGTTGTCTTTGGGGTGGTGTCCCCCGCCCCCAAACAAATCTGGCTCTTTGGCCAAAGCAGGGGCCAGCTTACGCAGGCGCTAAGGGTCATTACATCATCTTCATCGTCCCTAGCGGGTCAAATTGGAGGTAACAAGTCGTCGCAGCCTGGCAGCACCCGAACCAGTTCAACCCTATACACGGTGGGTGGCATCGGATTACCGTGGAACACGGGGTTGCCCGGTTGAACGATTCTACCCTTGGCGACATCGATCAACTCGCCGCCCATGAAGTGAAGGAGAGTGCATGGAACATCAGCGGCGCCCTCCGAAAACATGTAGGGCGTCAGGGATGCCCAATCAAAGGCAAGGAGATGAAGTCATCGGTCGAGAGGCTTAGTTACCGTGATGGCGTCGAGCTCGGCTAATGTCGAGGCACCGCCAACGGCGGGCGTGCAACTGACGGAGGGGCCGCTTGCTGCCAAGGTGTCGGCCGGCGTACACCCGGGTGCATTAAGCTCCAATGCCTGTCCCGGCGCCGGAGACACCAATACCGCCTCCACCGGAGACACCAATGGTGCCGCCTGCGTGTTGTGCGAGTTGCTAGCCGTGAAGCTGGGAACAGGGGGCGGCCCCTGTTGGCCGCTCGCAATCCACCCCCGCAGCCCCTCAACCAAGGTAGGCATAACGGCGGTGATCGTCGCTCCTAGTTGGTCTCGCACTTGCTCTGAGACTTTGTCGAGAATCCGCGCCACTTGTGCCTTGAGGTCTTGAACCTCGCGTGACTGGGTTTCCGAGCTGGTCTTTCTCTCCTTTCGCCCACCAGCGTTATAGTATGACGACCATTTTGTGGACAAGCCTTTGCCGGCCACACGACCAGCTGACGACGGCTTACTGAACTTATCCTTGTTTTTCAATACGTTCAACGCCCTATTTAAAGTGTTGTCCCAAGGGGAGCTCTGAGACGACCCCGCACTACTGCTTTCAGTCTCCTGCGGAAGGAATGTGAACCATTTAGAAATTTGGCTTCATTAATTAGAATGCAACCATATGGAGCTAATTACGCGGGGGTGTATTCCTTACCAGAACACGCTCAAGCGCCTTGGTCTTCGCATCCGTGGTAAGCTCCTTTGTTACTGGGTCCACCTTGTACCGGGCCCTGACATAGTTCCTGGTCTGCTTGTCACGGTATTTCTCGAAGCGAGGCGATAGGCCTTGCTCGGCACGCTCCGCGTCCTCCTTGTCCCATATAGGTGCCACCAACTGGAACTAAAGGGGGCATTGGTCCCGGTTGGTGCTATGAACCGGTACCAATGCCACCCTTTCGTTCCGGTTGGTGCTACCAACCGGAACCAAAGGCCTTGCGCCGTGGTGCGATGGGATGTTTAGTCCCACCTCGCTAGTCGAGGGAGCGCGAGAGCGGTTTATAAGCGTTGCTGCGCCAACCCTCTCGAGCTCCTCTCAACTGCAGGCTTCCGGGCCTATTGTGTCACTCTTTGCCCGTGGGCCTACTGGGCCTTCTGCGATCCTGAATCGTGGCCCATTGTTGGGTTTCTAGTCGTATTCAGGCCGTGATGGCCCTATAGGTAGCATTTTTTTGCTTTATTTTGTTTCCACTTTTTTGCTTTTAATGTTTTGAACAAAAAATACTTTTTTTTCTATTTTTTGTTTTCTTTTTCTTTATTTTCTTTATTTTGTTTCCACTTTTTTTATTTTAATGTTTTGAACAGAAAATACTATGATAACTTTTTTTTTGTATAGCTATGGCGCATCCGAGAGAGGTGCGCCATTAGTAATCTTTTTTTTGTATAGCTATGGCGCATCCTAGACAGGTGCGCCATTAGTAATCTTTTTTTTTGTATAGCTATGGGGAATGCAGTGCTTGTGTGAGATGGTGTGTCCACATAGCCATTCCCAGTGTGTCATGGTCATGGTCATGGATGCTTGGAGGGGGCAGTTAGTCGTGGGGCCCACAAGGCAGTAGGTTCCAACGAGATCCGGGAGAAAACACGGTTAAAACATTCATTTGTGAATTGGTAAAACATTTATGAATATGAAAACATTTATGAATACAATCGAGAAATGAAGGCTACAATTTCAATACAATCGATCTTAGCTAGCTATCTGTTCACAATCTTCTTGCCCTTATTTTTCGCAAATGGAGTTCTTCTTTTGAACGAACGTCCTTTAGGTAGGGTGGTCCTCCTTCTTCGTGTGGTGTATGCTGCTACTTCATCGTCGTCGTCATGTTCCATCTTTGGGTCTCCGTACTTTTCGAAGTCTTGCTCATTGGCGACTCCATCCATTCCGATGATCTTCCTTTTGCCTCTCCTCACAACAACACGACTGGGCTTTGGCGGGTCGGTAATGAAGAAGCATTGGTCCACTTGGGAAGCCAGTACCCATGGCTCATTTTTCGCGGTGGCGTTTGCGCCCGTGGTCTTAGATTTGGCTTCGGGTATAACCATGGTGGTGAAATACCGGTCTTCTTTTAGGACGCTCTTGGCCCATCTGACACGGAACATCAAGACCTTCTCTCCAGCGTAGCTCAGCTCCCAGATCTCCTCGATCCTTCTGTAGTATTTGTCCTTGTTGTTACCGGTGTAGGATTCCATCGTTACCCCGGAGTTCTGATAACCATCGCTCTTCATGTCCTTTCCCTCGGTGTAGAATGTGTAGCCGTTGATATCGTACGCCTCATACGTCATCAGGTTGTGCTCGGCGCCCTGTGACAAGGCGAATATGAGTTGTTCTTCCGCGGAAGAATCCTCATGTAAAGGGTACGATAGAAGCTTCTTCTTGAACCAACGCGTGAAACATGAGTTGTGCTCTTTGATTATATCTCCGTCCATCCTCTGTTGGACTCGGTCATTGTACGTCTTCTCAACAAAGGTTTTGTGATGTATCACCCAAGGATCGACCACGTCTATGTGTTGTAGCGCGACTAGGTTTGCTCTTTCAAAGTCGGTGAGTCGACCCTCGAAGTCGACATGCATTTCGCGGCGACGCTTATGGTGACCCCATCCAGCGAGCCTGCCGAGGTGCCTGTTGACGGGCAGACCAACGGGGTTCTCAATGCCTAGATAATTCGTGCAATAGGAGATGCACTCTTCCGTCAGAAAGCCCCTGGCTATGCTTCCCTCTGGACGTGACATGTTTCGAACGTATCCTTTGATGACACCATTCATCCTTTCGAACGGCATCATGCTGTGCGGGAACGTCGGCCCGAGTTGGATGATATCCTCCACGATATGGACCAGCAGATGCACCATAACGTCGAAGAATGCGGGCGGGAAGTACATCTCGAGCTTGCATAGTATCACCACGATATCTTCCTGTAGCCTTCTGAGTTGCCTCACGCCAACCAACTTCCGAGAGATGACATAAAAAAAGTTGCATAGGCCAAATAGCGTTTCACGGACGTGCGCGTCCATGATCTCACAGATTGCAACTGGAAGTATCTGCGTCATCAGCACGTGACAGTCGTGAGACTTCATACCGCTGAACTTCTGCTTCGCTGAGTGTAGGTATCTGCTTATCTTTCCCGCATAACCGTAAGGAAGTTTTACTCCTACGAGGCAGGTGAAAAACTGATCGATCTCCTCCTGACTTAGAGTGAAGCACGTGGGAGGGAAGTCATTTCTGGTCTTATTGGCCTCTTTGCCTTTGCGTCGACTTTCTGTGTCCTGCTTCGCCTCATCATCATCATCATCATGATCATCATTATTACCGTGAAGCTCCTCCCTGATGCCCATTGATTTCAAGTCTGCCCTTGCTTTCGGCCCATCTTTGGTCCTCTCTGGCATGTTGAGCAGGGTACCAAGCAGACTCTCGCACACGTTCTTCGTGATATGCATGACATCAAGGCTGTGAGGCACACGGAGGATCTTCAAGTACGGCAAGTCCTAGAAAACAGACCTCGTTTTCCATACCTTAGGATGACTCAACATCTTATCTTTTTTATTTATCTCTGGATCATTTGCGTCATCTTCTCGCTTCTTCTCCTCCCTATCCACGTGCCAACGCAGGAGCTTTGCTACCTTAGGATCCACGAAATACCGTTGCAGACGAGGAGTGATCGGAAAGTACCACACCACT
Organism: Hordeum marinum; assembly: GCA_022496015.1. Classification (NCBI taxonomy): domain Eukaryota; kingdom Viridiplantae; phylum Streptophyta; class Magnoliopsida; order Poales; family Poaceae; genus Hordeum; species Hordeum marinum. The sequence continues at coordinate 567,848,100 of CM039673.1, read as the reverse complement.
TTTCGAGGAGCTTTCTTCCTCTTCTTGTATCGAGTGACGCCGCACACCGGACATATGGTAGACTCCGCGTGATCGTCTCGATAAATGATGCAATTGTTCATGCACACATGGTATTTCACGTGCGGTAAATCCAGAGGACACACGATTTTCTTCGCCTCCTCGAAACTGGTCGGGCACTTGTTCCCCTTGGGAAGATGTTCGTGCCAGAATGACATGTTCTCGTCGAAGCATGCGTCGGTCATTTTGTGTTTTACCTTCATCTCCAGAGCCATGAGCGTTAATTTTAGGCGGGTATCCTCGGGCCTGCATCCGTCATACAATGGAGTAACCACGCCTATCTCCAGTTGATCCAGCTTGGCTTTCTCTTGGGCGGCAGCTCTTTCATTATCCGTCTGCTTGAGAAGCAGCTCTTGAATATGAGGGTCCTGCACCCAGCCCATCGATGGTCCATCGTCGTCTGCTCCGGCATATTCATCTTCATGATCATGCCCTTCGTCTGCTCCGGCATCTTCCTCATCATCATGTCCGGCATCTTCTACATGATGACCGTGTACTGCATCTACTTCGTGATCATGTCCTGGAGATTCTTCATCTTCTCACCCGCCCTCGCCGCGGTTGTCTTGCTCATGCCCTTCCTCATTTCTTGCCCGCCCCCCATGGATGACTTCATAATCATCTTCATCACCTTGCCACCGATAGCCATCCATGAAACCACGCAAGAGCAGGTGGCCCCGCACCTGTACGGAATCCGGGTCCATAAGGCTCCTCAGCTTGCATCTTCAACACGGACATTTTATCTCCGTCTCGTTATTTTGAAGCATCTCGGCCTTTGCGGAGCTCAAAAACCTATTCACGATGCCTTCGGTCATCTTGCGGACCATGGTCGCCTGCGGTGTAGAGCAAAACGATATTTTAGAACCAAGAAAAAATTTGGCATGACTTTGCCTAAAAATAGGACCAAAAAGAATGCAAAGTGCCAAATTCTCGCCGAAACATAAATGAATCAACATTCGGGCAAAATATTGGCAACTATTGCATTTCAAATACCGGTACCTGCAAACACAAACATATATGCAACACCACAAACATATGCAACACCACAAACATACGTAGATCTAGCTAGGCCATAAAAAGTGCATGTGCACGTTGTTGGAGGGAGAAAAAAGTAGATCTACAACATAAAAGCTTTCCCCTTACTTACCTATCAAAAAAAGGTAATTTAACCACTTAATTTGGGTGAATCTATGATGCAAATGAGGTGAGGAGGTGGAGGCACCCAAGACAAGCTTGGAGGAGGAGGTGGAGAGAATGAAACTGGGGAAAGTGAGTGTGGTAGGTGGCTGTCCAAAATATCTAGCTGGTCCCAGGTTACTAATGGCGCACCACCTACAAATGCGCCATTAGTAACCCTGGTTACTAATGGCGCACCAGCTGGAGGTGTGCCCTTAGTAGTTTTGCAACAAAAAAATATAGTAGTGGCGCACTGGGTTAGTGGTGCGCCATTACTAGTTAAACTACTAATGGCGCACTCTGCCGTGGTGCGCCATTAATACTTTTGGAAAAATAACAAAAAAAAGTTTGTTAGTAGTGGCGCACCGAGTGTGTGGTGCGCCATTAGTGCCCATCACACTAATGGCGCACCAGAACATGGCGCGCCACTGCTATATAGTAGCGGCGCACCACATGACTGGTGCGCCATTAGTGTCTATATTATCTATAGCCCTTTTCCTAGTAGTGTCAGTTCCCTCTTGCAGGGAGCTAGGTCAAGATACTCCGGTGTGCAAAAACTGCTTTTCGGCCTCCTTATGGCCTCATGGAAGCTACACCACTACTTCCAAGCACATGACATCACCGTTGTCACTCGCTTTCCACTACAACGGATTGTGCGGAATCCAGATGGCACCGATAGGATTGTGGAGTGGACTTTGGAGTTGTCGAGCTTTGGTATCAATTTTGAAAGTACTTCAACTATCCAAAGCAGAGCCATGGCAGAATTCATTGTAGAATGGACTCCAACACCAGACGAAGAGGTCCAAGCTACAGCTTTTCCCGGCAAGGAAACTGAGCAAGAATGGTTCATGTATTTTGATGGGGCTTTCTCCCTGCAAGGGTCCGGTCCCGGCGTGCTGCTTGTTGCACCCACCGGAGAGCACCTCAAGTACATGGTTCAAATGCACTTTCCCCGGGAAAGATCAATAAACAATAGGGCCGAGTATGAAGGACTACTTGCCGGTCTCAGGATCGCGGCAGACCTTGGAATCAAAAAGCTCATCGTCAGAGGTGATTCACAGCTTGTCATCAAGCAAGTCAACAAGGATTATTAGAGCCCGTTGATGGAGGCTTACGTGGATGAAGTGAGAAAGCTGGAGGAGCGCTTCGATGGCCTACAAATAGAGCATGTTTCTCGTGCGAAGAACATCATTGCCAATGATCTATCGAAGTGGGCTGTCCTCAAGTTACCTGTGGAACCAGGAACTTTTGTGCTCAAGCTAACTCAGCCATCCGTAGCACCGTCAACAAAGTAAGATAAAATAAGGAAGTTGAACTCCAGCCAGTACTTCCCCAGAGATCTCCCAGAAGCCGCCGGTGTGGGAGTTGCCGGGAGCGACGCCAAGCTTGCCAGGGGCAACATGCTCCGGCAAGACCTCATGTCTTTGTCGTAGAGGCAAACGCTCCCGCATAAGAATACATGCATTTAGTCCTTGTCGTCGAGCCCCAGTCTCTCGCATGGGCGCAACACATAGTTCAGTTCCTCGAAATAGGAGAACTCCCTGAGGAACAAGAGGAAGCGGAGAAAGTACCCCGTCAGTCCAGTTGAAAGCACATTTGCTCCCTTGATAGTTTTGGTAATTAATAACAACATATAAGTCATTGAACTAATGTTTCCACCAAGTATATTTCAGGAAATGTTCTATGAGAGGATTGGCAAAAGGAGATTGTGGATAAACCCCAAGATGCAAGGAAATAGGTTGGCCAAGATTCAAGCGAAAGGACTCTACATTTCTATTTGTGAGAAATCACTTTGAGTCCATAGGAAAGCCAGTACTATTAAAAAGGGGGTAAGGTTTTGTCGGTGAACAATATGCTCAAACGTGCACAAGTGATAGTCGCCAAAAACCATCCACAAACTCTCCCCCCAAAGTCTATTTTATACCTACCACTCAAAATCGATGCAACCAACTTTCCCACTTCGGTGCCACCGATTCGAGAACCTAGTCAGACTCAAGCCAAACCCTAGCCACTTCGGTGCAACCGATTCCATACCGGTGCCACCGAGTTTAGGTTGCCAACTTTCTGTTACACAAATTCACATTTTCGGTCCCACTGAGAATGTTGGATCCACATCACTGAGATTCGAAATCTGACCGTTGGTCACCTTATTGGTGCAACCGAGTTTCCTATATCGGCTTTACCGAGATTCAAAAGTTGCCACCTTTTGGTCACTTCGGTACCGTCGAGATTAACACATCGGTGTCACCGAGTTGGTCATTTTGTGTGTAACGGTTGGATTTTTGGGGATGCCTATATGTACCCCTTCACCACCACCTACTCGAAATAGAAGCACTCAGAACTATTCCATACCTATCCTATCAGATTTTCTGAGAGAGAACCACCTACCCTTGTGTTGAGGTCAAGATCTTCCACTCAAATCATATGGGTCTTGATTTCTAGCCTCCCCAAGTTGCTTTCCACCAATCCCATCTGTTCTACCAAGCCAAACCTGTGAGAGAGAGATTGTGTGTTGAGGAGACTATCATCTTGAAGCACAAGAGCAAGGAGTTCATTGTCATTACCGAGCCTATTACCTTTTGAAGGGTGGTGCCTCCTAGAATTGTTAGGTGTTGCTTGGGAGCCTCCTACTTCGTCTTGTGGAGTGAACCAAGAAGTTTGTAAGGGCAAGGAGATCGCCTACTTCGTGAAGATCTACCCATGAGGCTAGTCCTTCATGAAGGGAAGCCGTTATGGAATAGTCAAGGTTGCTACTTCGTGGACCCTTTTGGGCGGAGCCCTCCATGGACTCTCATGACTGTTACCCTCCGTGGGTTGAAGACTCCATAAACGTGGATGTACGATAGCGCCACCTATCGGTACCACGGGAAAAATCATCGTGTCTACAATTGCGTTTGATCTTCCTACCCTATCCCTTCTGTACATGCTAGTTGTTACTTTCTGCTGCTATATACTCTTAGAGTTGCATGTGAGGGTGTACTTGAATTGCCATGAAATGCTAAAACCTGTCAAACCTAAAACTTGGCATAGGCAAAACTTTTAATTGGTCAAGTAGTCTAATCACCCCCCTATAGACCTACTTTCGGTACTACAAGTGGTATCAGAGCATTGGTCTCCATTGCTTAGGTCTCACAACCTAGGAGAAGTATGGCGTCTAGTGAGGGAAGTTATCACCATAGAGGTCCATAATTTGATGGCACTAGTTTTGCTAGTTGGAAGCATAAAATGAAAATGCATATTCTTGGTAATAACCCCGCCGTTTGGGCTGTTGTTCGTGTTGGCTTGCAAGGTGAGTTCTTTGCGGATGGACGGGAACCGGATCGTGAAGCGACCGTGGATGAATTGAAGATGTTGCAACTCAATGCTCAAGCATGCGACATTATCTTCAACTGCTTATGCCCCGAAGAATTCAACAAAATCAGCCATCTTGAGAATGCAAAAGAGATTTGGGATACTTTGGTTGATATGCACGAAGGAACCGAGTCCATGAGAGAATCCAAGTTAGATGTTCTCCAAGGTCAGCTTGACAAGTTCAAGATGAAGGATGGTGAAGGAGTCGCAGAGATGTACTCTAGGCTAGCTCTCATCACAAATGAGATTGTCGGCTTAGGAAGCATAGAAATGACCGACAAATTCATCATTAAGAAGATACTTAGAGCTTTGGATGAGAGATACGACACCGTGTGCACATTAATCCAAATGATGCCAAACTACAAAGATCTCAAGCCTACGGAAGTCATTAGAAGGATTGTTGCTCATGGGATGACACTCAAAGATAAAGAAGAGCTTCATCACAAGTCTAGCAGTGCTTACAAAGCCACAAGTGATTCTCCCGCAACTTCAAGCAACAACCTTGCAACCAATGAAGAAATAAGCCTCATGGTCAAGAAATTCAACAAGTTCTACAAGAATGGAAGCAAATAAAGAAACTCCAACTCAAGATATGAAGAGAAGCATTCGTCAAGTCGTGACTGCAATTGCTACAATTGTGGGAAGCCCGTACACTACTCAAATGAGAGTTGGCTGCCTACAAAAGAAGAGAAGAGTCACCTCGAAGACGAAGCTCAAGGAATGAATCACCACAAAGAGAGAGAAGGAGTAGAGATGATCGTTATGAACGAAGACACTCAAGGAGAAGTAGAGATTTGGAGAAGAAGGACAAGTACACCAAGAGCTACACAAGAAGAAAACATCAAGCTCATGTTGGTGAATGGGTTTCCGGCTCCGACTCCGACAACCACTCTGAGAGAAGCTATCACTCCGACTCCGACTATAGTCAAGTTGAAGGTGTTGTCGGAATTGCTCTAGTGACTACCAACTCCTACGATCTATTTGATTCACCAAACGAAGGGAGTGGAAATTGCTTCATGGCTAAAGGCCCCAAGGTATCACACCCCGAGTATCTTGATTTTGATAGTGATGAAGATAATTTACTTTGTGATGATGACTTGCTTTGTGATAAAACTAGTGATATTGATCAAAATAAACTTGATAATTCTCATGCTAGTCAAGATAAGTCATTTGATGATGATGAGATGAAAATAGAACAACTAACTAAAGAACTAAACACTATCAAGTTAGCTCATGAATCTACTCTCGAAGATCATAGAGAGCTTGTGAGAACTCATGAGAAGCTACGCTTCGAGAAGCTCAACTTGGAGCAAGAGCATGAGTTTCTCAAAGCTATCAATGACGATCTCCAAAAGAAGACCCCATCCTATTGTTGCTATTTGGCTTTTCATTTATCTTTTGCCAATTCGATGGACAAGAATGCCTAGGACCACTCTTTAGCTAATGCTTTCTCACCTCATATTCCATTCATGCTGCATCACAAAATTTGAACAAGGGCTTTTCGATCCCTTTGTGTGTGGAGCACTCAGAGTTCCGTATCGACAAGGACTGGCCATTAAAACCTCCCAAGTGCATCTTGGTGGCACCAACTCCATAATCTCGGTCTCACCGAATGCCTAGGGTTGATCTGGTTTTCAATCTGGGTAACACCGATTTCATATTCTCGGTTACACCGAGTTTCCCTGTTAGCTTACAGTTGTGGAACTCAGTGACACCGAAAACATAAAATCGGCATCACCAACAGTGAGGGGTATATATGCTGTGGACCCCGACGCTTTGAAATTTCTATCTTCAACGTCGCGCCTCAGAACCCTAAGCTACCACCCCAAGACCCCTGGTCATCGCCCTTGACTTCCCGAGCTCCTTCACCGCTGGGAATCGCCGCCCTCGACGTAATCTACAACAACGTCGCCGCCGTAGAGGACCCAGGCCAAGCTAGGGTACGTATTGGATCTCTAGTGCGCTCCCATTCTAATTCTTGCTCATTGGACTTACTTTTATATATAAGCGACCCCTTGCTCATATATTCATCCAATCAAATCTGCAAAATCTCGAGTTAGATGATTTTTTCTAGGGTTTTGCTGTCTGCCAGATACATCTCGGTGGAACCGAAACAGAAATATCGGTCTCAACGATATGCATTTCTGTGAGGGCGAGAACTAACTCAGTGGAACTGAGTAGCTCTTTTCGGTCCTACCGAAAAGGCAGACAAGTTTCTGTTAACGAGTTGGTCAGTCTCGGTCTCACCAAAAAATTCTTTTCGGCTGCACCAATATGTATTTGACAGATTGCAAAACTTTTGAAAACTCATTGCTCAATTTTCAAAAATAGCCACATTTTGTGATTACTCATCTCCTTCTGATCATCTACACTCTATACATAGGGTCATCATGTCAGGTTCAGAAGACAGTCATAACAGGTCAGAGCAGGGAGCAGACATGAGTTCAGGCACAAGCCCAGAGCCCAGTTCATTCTCAGATCCAGGCACCCCCAGCTCTCATGGGTTGCCCAAGGCTGCAACTAGAACCAGGAAAAGGGTGAACTCAGATGAAGAGGATTCAGATTTTGTGCCTGAGGAGATTCTTGCTAAGAAGCAAGAGAAGGCTGTCAAGAAAGCTACAACTGAAGCTACTTCCTCTCGAAGAGTTGTCAGCACAATATATGCACCAGCTTCTACCTTCAAAGCTCATGAGACTGCCAAAGCAACAATGTCTATTGAGATCCTCAAGAGAGCTATTCCTAAGAAGGTAGGGGAGAAGAAGTCCAGAAAGAGGATCATTCATGTGACTGGTAGGCCTACCTCCATGTTTGAGGATCCAGAAGAAGCTGCTGATGCTGAGGCAGAGGAGGTTAAGCTAGCTACAGAGGCTCCTCCCAAGAAGAAGGCAAAGAAACTGATGTCTGATGCTATGCCTAAGACTAGCACATCCAAGAAGGCTGTTGAGAAGCCCAAGAGGACAACTCGGCAGATTCCAGCTTCTGAGAATAACAAAGGAACTGCTTCCAGAGTTGATGATGTGGATGACTTGACAACACTGATGAAGCTCAGACCACACCTCCCAGTTCATAATGCCAGCTACCCACTAGCTGAGGACATGAAGAAGACAAGGGATTCTGGATTGAGGGCATGAAGAGCAATAGATCCTTATGCCTAGAGGAAGAAGACTGTAGTGGACTACAGATTCTATACCAGAGAGCAGCAGGACTTCTATGAGACTGTGCTCTTTGACAAGAGTCCAGCTATCAGCGATATGCAGTACATTGATTGGAAGTTCATCAAGTAGAATGAGGACTACTTACCAAGTGTCCAGGACAACTTCCACTACATAGGTCTAGATGAGTTCGTTGCTAGTTCTACTCCACTGCACACTTCTATGGAGATGGTAGAATTGTGTGGATGACTGAAGGTGCAAGATACGAATCAAGAGTGGAAGAATGGGCTGATATCTTAGGAGTTCCTGAAGCACAGGATGGTGACCTGGATGTCTACTCAGAATCCAAGGCTCGTCACAATGCTATGGCTAACATGTACAAGGAGATCCCTACTGCCAACGTGAAGTCTCACAGGCTTGGATCAATCTATTTTCTCTAGGATGGCCTCCGCACTATCAACACCATTCTAAGGCACACCTTGATGCCCAAGTCCAGAGATGACAAGATGATCCGAGGCCACTCCATCAATATGTTGATCCACCTTGACACTCACACCAGGATCAGAGTCATGGATCTGATTGTAGAGACAATCAAGAGGGTTGCTGCTGATCAGAAGCGCTCATGCTATTATGCACCCTACATCCAGATGCTCATAAACTCAAAACTGGAGAAGCACATATTTGCCCTAGATCACCCACATTTGCCCCTACAGCCAGATCTTGAGGACAACATTGTGGTGATGGATACTGATCATCCCACTTCGGCTGCAACTCAGGTAGAGGCAGAGGCAGCTGGAGCCACTAGTGCTCAAGACCCATGATCCGGGAACGAGCAAATGGATCTATTGATTGCATCAGTTCAGGGCATGCAAAAGAACATTAAGGTGATTCTGGACAACCAGAACAGTATTGTCAGGATCTTTGAGACCAGGATCAAGACCCTTACTAATAAGGTGGACGGGCTGACGAAGATAGTCACAGAACTTTAGCATGAAGTTGACTCCGTGCAGATCCCTCCGGTCTCTTCTACTTCAGATGAGGATGAGGATGACGAGGACGATTACCTCTAGGGCCAGACACTCAGTTCACTACTCATGCTAGATCAGCCACAGTGCCAGCTCCAACAGATCCATTGGCTCCATCAGTGACCACTCCAGCTCCATCCACGACATCTGCAGAGATCTTCGCCGACGCTGTCATCTCGACTCCTTCATCAACAACCGGAGGAGATATGCCCAAGAACGCTTAGATATATGCCTTTGAACTTTTTGGTAACTTGTTGCCAAAGGCGGAAAAGTGTATATAGATCTTTAGGCTTTGAGCAAGAGAGCATTTTGGTGTTTTATTGCTTTTCAAAACATTTGGTTCTTTTGGTTTGATGTGAGATACTTTTGTGTTTGTGTGTGATCATACTATGTTATGTGTGATGCAACTATTTCCTATCATCTTAATGCTCATGAGATGATCATTCACCCTTGCTTATGTGTGTTGTGCCATGTTATTCACTCTAATTATTCTCGCACACCACCAAGTTGTATGTGACATGGAAGAAGTGCCCCACATATCTAATTGATTGTGCATTCGCATTCAAACACAAATTCAAAATAATGCACAAATTTAGGGGGAGCTCTTGCTTATCACATACCTGTAAAAGCGACGATTAATTTCATTGATTTTATCATATGTCGAAGCTTTGATCTATATGTTGTCATCAATTACCAAAAAGGGGGAGATTGAAAGCACATTTGCTCCCTTGGTGGTTTTGGTAATTAATAACAACATATAAGTCATTGAACAAATGTTTCCACCAAGTATATTTCAAGAAATGTTCAATGAGAGGATTGGCAAAAGGAGATTGTGGAGAAACCCCAAGATTCAAGGAAATAGGTTGGCCAAGCTTCAAGCAAAAGGACTCTACATTTCATATTTGTGATAAATCACTTTGAGTCCAGAGGAAAGCCAATACTATTAAAAGGGCGTAAGGTTTTGTTGGTGAACGATATGCTCAAACGTGCACAAGTGATAGTCACCAAAAACCATCCACAAACTCTCCCACCAAAGTCTGTTCTATACCTACCACTCAAAATCGGTGCAACCAACTTTCCCACTTCGGTGCCACCGATTCCAGAACCTAGACAGACTCAAGCCAAACCCTAGCCACTTCGGTGCAACCGATTCCATACCGGTGCCACCGAGCTTAGGTTGCCAACTTTTTTTACGCAAATTCACATTTTTGGTCCCACCGAGAATGTTGGATCGGCGTCACCGAGATTGGAAATCTGACCATTGGTCACACCTTATCGGTGCAACCGAAGTTCCTATATCGGCTTTACCGAGATTCAAAAGTTGCCACCTTTTGGTCACTTTGGTACCACCGAGATTAACACATCGGTGTCACTGAGTTAGTCATTTTGTGTGTAACGGTTAGATTTTTGGGGATGCCTATATATACCCCTTCACCACCACCTACTCAAAATAGAAGCACTCAGGACTATTCCATACCTATCCTGTCAGATTTTCTGAGGGAGAACCACCTACCTTTGTGTTGAGGTCAAGATCTTCCACTCAAATTGTATGGATCTTGATTTCTAGCGTCCCCAAGTTGCTTTCCACCAATCCCATCTCTTCTACCAAGTCAAACCTGTGAGAAAGAGATTGTGTGTTGAGGAGTCTATCATCTTGAAGCACAAGAGCAAGGAGTTCATTGTCATTACCGAGCCTATTACCTTTTGGAGGGTGGTGCCTACTAGATTGGTTAGGTGTCGCTTAGGAACCTCCTACTCCGTGTTGTAGAGTGAACCAAGAAGTTTGTAAGGGCAAGGAGATCGCCTACTTCGTGAAGATCTACCCATAGTGAGGCTAGTCCTTCGTGGGCGGAAGCCATTATGGAATAGTCAAGGTTGCTACTTCGTGGACCCTTTTGGGTGGAGCCCTCCGTGGACTCTCGCGACTGTTACCCTCCGTGGGTTGAAGACTCCATAACGTGGATGTACGATAGCGCCACCTATCGGAACGACGGGAAAAATCATCGTGTCTACAATTGCGTTTGATCTTCCTACCCTATCCCTTATATACATGCTAGTTGTTACTTTCCGCTGCTATATACTCTTAGTTTTGCATGTGTAGGGTGTACTTGAATTGCCATGAAATGCTAAAAATTGTCAACCCTAAAACTTGGCATAGGCAAAACTTTTAATTGGTCAAGTAGTCTAATCACCCCCCTCTAGACCTACTTTCGGTCCTACACCAGTGTGGACGATGTCCTGTACAAAAAGAGACGAAACGATGTGAAATTGAAGTGCGTTCCTCAGGAGGATGGACTAGAGCTACTGGCAGAGATACATGGAGGCATATGTGGCTCCAACATAGGGTCAAGAGCACTGGTCGGCAAAGCATTTCGGCAAGGTTTCTTCTGGCCCACTGCCCTCCAGGATGCAACTGCGCTAGAAACCAAGTGTCAAGCATGCCAGTTCCATTCAAAGAACCTACATCAACCAGCTCAATTTCTTCAAACAATCCCTCTCTCCTGGCCATTTTTGGTCTGGGGGCTTGACATCTTGGGCCCCTTTCCCTGTGCTACCGGGGGCTTTGAGTACTTGTATGTTGCAATCGACAAGTTCACGAAGTGGCTGGAAGTGGAGGCAGTGAGAAAGGTGACAGCACAGTCAGCCGTCAAGTTCTTCAAAGGGCTAGTCTACCGCTTTGGTGTTCCTAATAGGATAATCACTGACAATGGCACGCAGTTCACAAGCCGCACCTTCATGCAGTATGTCCAGGACCATGGCAGCAAAATCTGTTTTGCTTCTGTCGCTCACCCAAGGAGCAATGGCCAAGCGGAAAGGGCGAATGCTGAAGTGCTGCGAGGGCTTAAAACAAGAACTTTCAACAAGCTACATAAGTGCGGAAGGCGTTGGGTTGATGAACTGTCGGCTGTTCTTTGGTCAATCAGAACGACACCAAATCGAGCCACCGACCAAACACCCTTCTCCCTGGTATACGGGGCAGAAGCAGTTCTCCCCATGGAACTCATATACGGGTAACCTCGAGTGCTCGGTTATGATGAGCTTGAGCAAGAGCAGTTGTGACAAGATCACGCGATGCTCCTTGAGGAAGGCCGTCTTCAGGCTGCTGTGAGAGATGCATGCTACCAGCAAGCTTTGCGCCACTATCATAGCCGCAAGGTTCGTGCCCGAAGCCTTGAGCAAGGTGACCTTGTTCTTCGACACGTTAAGTCAGCCATGAATTCAAACAAGCTGACGCCAAAGTGGGAAGGCCCTTATCGGGTAGTATGAGTCACCAGGCCTGGTGCAGTCAGCCTGGAGACCGAAGATGGCGTTCTAGTGAGCAACTCCTGGAATATCGAGCATCTTCGTAAGTTCTACCCATAAGGCATGGTTACCAGGCCCCCCAACAACCACCTTTTGAACGAGTATTGCTGGCAAGGCATGTGATCCTTTGTACAAAGCCAGGCGCAGACCCTATGCATAGCTGAATAAGACCGAGCATTCTGCAACTGTTGTTGATTTCCATGCTTTCTTGTTTGGCATGCTTATCCAAGATGTTGCATTACGCCTATTCCCGGAAAGTACTAACGGAGCGTCAAGGTTCCACATCTCTATTTTCTCTTCTTTCTTTTTCTTACAAGACAGAAGGTTCTCTCGCGTGCAAGTTTGTCGGGGGGATGAGTTGGTATGGACACCGGCGACGTCCAAAATTGGCATCTTGCGGGAAGGAGCGGAAAAAGTACCGCGATGGGAAGATAAGTTGCTAAACCCTAAGTAAAAAAATTCTATGAAGTTATTTTCCTTGGACAATTTCGACTTTTGTATGGAAAACCAGCACGCTAAGGAACCTTGCCATGATTGATGGCGCCCTTGCTCTGTTTCGAGTCCGCTCGACGGCTTAAGTGGCTGCGCTCGCGCCCTTGCTCTGTTTCGAGTCCGCTCAATGGCTTAAGTGGCTGCGCTCGCGCCCTTGCTCTGTTTTGAGTCCGCTCAACGGATCAAGTGGCTGCGCTCGCGCCCTTACTCTGTTTCGAGTCCACTCAATAGCTTAAGTGGCCACGCCAAGAATGTCAGGGTATCTTGATGACAGTAGCGCCGCCAGTAGGGTGCTAAGGACCCGCTCCTCGAAGCGCTCGCGGTAGGGCTACACATGCCGGCAAGGTTTTTCCAAAAAAGCATAGGGAAAACACCATGCAAAGAGGAATCTAACAAGGAGAATAATATGTAGTCATTCAAAGCACAAATAGTCATATTGCATCAAAGGTTGCCACGACACTAACTTAAGATAAAATTGTCTTGAACATGAAACGGTGGCGACGAAAAGAAATGGCGCGGCTAATCCCGGCACTGGCCCTCAACCCGCTTGACCTGGTTCACCTTGTCGACGATGGGCGTGACAAGTTCCTCGAGCGCCTTGACATCCACATCCTTTGGCAGGCAATCGAGGACATAGGCGAAGTTAATGTTGGGGTTCTTGTACGCCACCTTGATGAGCACCTTGAGGAGAATGACCCAGTAGAGCTTGCGGGATTCGTTGGCCAATTGAGCTCTCCAATCAGAGTGAACCTTCTTCAAGGCCCCAATGACGCCGTTGAAGAACATGGTCAACCGAGCGCTCGTGGACACCGCGTTCTTAGAAGAAAAGCCGAAGTTCTATAGGCCCAAGGTGGACATTTGTGCATCGAGTCTCTCCGCCACTTCGACGAGGCACTCGGTCCAGATATCCACGCCCCTCACAAAGTCGTTATGGGCTCTGGCGGCGCTCTTGAGCAGTTCCTTCTCTTCCCGAAGGTCCCTAATCAAGGCCTTCTCGCGAGCATTGCTATCCGCGAGGGATGTGTTTAGCGTGGATAGCTTCAGGTCCTGGTCGGCGATGGCGTCCTTGGTAGAGGCGATTTGCTTGCTCTTCTCGTACATGTCGACTTGTATCTCCGCCAGGATGATGAAGGCTTTCTCTTTGTCGGCCTTGATCATCGAGATCTCCTTGCCGAGGTTTTTGAGATCCGCCTCTAGCCCTTTCACCCTGTCGGCAAGCTCATTCCTGGCGGCTTCTATGGCTTCGGCAGCATCGGCGGCCTCTTTCAGCTTGCCGTCATGATCGGAAACCAAGGCATCTAGGGCTCCCTTGGGTGCCTACTCCAGCTCCAGAGTCCGTTGCACGACAAGCTTTTCGATCTCTTCATCTTTAAGGCGGAGCTTGTCGGTGAGCGCCTTCTCTTGGGTGGTGAGATCTTCCTCATAAGCTTCGAGCCCGACGCGGTGTTCTGTCAGGAGGGCGTTCTCCGTGTTGGCCTATTTTGAAGCCTCTTCCTGTGCTCTCTCGACATCAGACTGCTTTAGAATGAGCACATTCCAACGTTTGCTCAGCTGCTCCCAGCTGGTTTTTAGTTCCTGGTAGGCTTCGGCGAACCAGGCTTGCGTCTCCTCAAAGCGCCCCTGGAAATCTGCCTCCGCCTCATGCACGACTCCCTCCCTGGCTTCCAACCTCTCTTTTTGAGCACGGTGTAATGCTTGGAGCCTTTGTAAGTTGTTGCCCATGGCCTGGAGGAGCAGTTCTTCCTTGGATTGGTCGTCGACACTCAGCTCGCCGACAACTTCGGGACCGACAGCGGTGGTGACTTCCCCATCAAGGATCTCTCCTTTAGTTGGCGCCCGGGTGCCGGCCGTCCCCAGCATGCTGACAAACAGGTCCTCGCCAGCTTTGAGGTATTTGCTTGTAGAGGGGGCTTCGGATGTGGACGGCCGGTCCTCGACAGCCGCCTCACCAACAAGTGGGGGCTCCAGGGTCGACGTAGCACCTGGCGCTCCAGCAGCGGGGACGCCGTCAGTATGGCCACCGGACTCCTTGCCGGCCTTCCCGGCAGGTTCCTCGGCGGTGTTCTCCTGCGCGCCCCTAGCGGCTTCGTCAGCAGCGACCCTAGCGGCCTCAGCGGTGGCATATCTAGCGGTCTCCTCAATGACGACATTCACATCCATATATTCCGTGGGAAGGGGATCTGGGAGGCGGGGATGAGAAAACGATATGAGAGCCAAGTTGAAATTCAAGAAGACAAAAAATAAGAAGGAAAGAATGCATAAGCGTGAAGACGAATTATCAGATACTCTGCGGCAAGAGGTTCACCTGCGCTAGGCTAATGAGAGGAAGTTTTTTCTCCCCCGGCAACATCAGTCACCGGCGCAGAGGTGTCGGTGCCTGTTCCCACCGACCTCTCCCGAGCAAGGGCATTCTCGTTCGCGAGAGCCCTCGCCGGGGACCCGTCTCCAGGTGGCATAACCAATAGAGATGATGCGACTGGGGCAACCTCCGATGGTGTTCCTTGCCGTCGACTTCCTTCTACAATCCCGATGATGTCAGCAGTGAAGATAATCATTCCAACGCTCGCCAGTGGGAAATGAGTAACGAGCTCACGCTGGGGGTTGCGCTGAGGGCTGGGCTCCGGGCTGATGTCGACCCACTCCAGCGCATTTGCGGTGCTCGGTGGCAACTCATCGCCCGTGGAGGACCTCGCCCTCTCCTCCATCCTTTGCGCCAGTGTTTCCGTGTCCCTACGGAAACAAGCGAATGTGAGACAAGCAAACCAAATGAACCTGGAAGATAAAAAGTGTAAAGGGACGCTTAATCTTCTTCCTTCGAGATGAAGGCAGAGATGTCAAAATCCACCTCGGTCGTGATGTCCGTGCGGGGAGGGGAAGGGTTGGTCCTGGATCACTTGGCGGCGAGAGAAGCAGAGGGTCGCTGCTGGGATTCTTGCCGCTGTGCGGCCTCGCTGGCCGCTGCCTCGCCGAGGGCTGCGTTGCTCGAGGAAGCCTATGTAATGGAGGCACTGGAAGGGGCCTTCCTAAGGACGTGTCTCTTCCTCTCCACGAGAGCTGCGAACTCCTCGTACAACTCCTCTTCCGTTGTCTCCTCAACGGAAGGACCCCCGGGGGCAGAGCTGCCTTGTCCCCCGGCAACTTCGCCCCGCCCGGCAAGTTGTTCCTCCTCCACGAAGTCGACGCTGCTGGCCTCTTCGGCGAGGCACGCCTCTTCCATCCTGGTGGCGATGTACGCCGTCTCCTCTTTGGTGGTGGGGTAGATGGGTTGCGTCTCCGCCCGTATAGCTTTCTCCGACAAGCCGTCGAAGAGCTCATGTGCCCACTCCACAGATGGCACTTCCTAATTTCCGGCAGGGTCATGAGCATTGCACACCGACATCATGGAAAGGAGTGAGGCAAGGCGGATTTGTTGCATAGAGGGATCACGCTGGCAGGAAACTTGTGGATCACATCAGACCTAAACAGTTTTTGGCAAAGAGCCTCATGCTACATCGCCGTCAAGTTGTTGTTCAGACCGGGGCGCAACCTCATAATGTTTGCCGCATTCCGGAACTCCCAATTTGGCCTCCCGTTGTTTTGCAAGGAGGCGATGTGCCAGCGAAGGAAGTGAGCCCTGATCATCTCTATGGTGAGCCCGACGGTCTTGAGGCGGAGGATTCTGGTGATTGCGACCGAGAGCTTCTCGTCATGAGGATTGAGGTCGCTCCAATCGGCGCCATGTGCCATCTTCTCCTCCCAGGGCGAACAGAAGGGTGGGGGCTCATCCTCCCGAATCCAGCACCATCTGGCCCGCCACTCGTCCCACTTGTCATGGAGGGCCCCGCCTAGGTATACTTCCTTGGCCCCTCCCCTCGGGATCCAAGTGATGGAACCAGAGAGGGCATCTCCTCCCTGGATACGGGGGACAAAGAAGTGGCGAAAGAGGGCCATGTTGGGGACTACTCCGACGAAGTTCTCGCAGAGGTGGGCAAAGATTGACATACACGTTACGACATTCGGTGTGAAATCCAGAAGATGGAAGCCGTACGTGTACATGATGTCATTAAAGAAATCGGAAAATGAGGGGCAAAGTCCGCAATAAAAATAATTGACGAAGAAAGGGTCTTTATCTGGACTGCCCTCGGAAGAACCCGGGCTCACGCGAGTGGCGGGATGAACTCTCGTGCCCTTCACCCACATTCTTTCGTATCGCGTCTTCAGGGCTTTCGCGTCGAGCACCGGGGAGAAGACGACGCACTCCTTCCGCATCTTCACCAGATCCTTCTTCGAGATGGCGGTCTTTGCTCCCTTGACCTTGCTCGATTTGGGCGGTATGGTGGCTATGGGAGCGGAGGCTGAGGACGGGCAGAATGTAGGGGCGGCAGAAAAAGCAGAGACGACTCCGGTTTGGGCTCGAGGGAGAAGACGACGGAGGTTCCGGATTGGAAAAAGTAGGGAGTAAATGGGCAACTGCTTCTGAGGATTCCCTCTTATGGGGACAACGCGAGGCTGCCTCTTTACTAGCCGGTGCGGAACGCTGTTGCGAACGCACCATAATTACTACCTCTCCGTGCACGTATCCCATGACACGCACCTTGCGCACATCGTGGGGAGGTGCAGTAAGCGGAATGATTGCAACCGCAAGCTCCTACCACGCGTGCCCATGCACTGTTTGGGCCTAGACCAACAACGCCTCGCACTGTGTGTGGCCCAGGCCCCGGGGCTCTTGTCGGTGGACTAGAGTTTTGGGTTCTCCAATACCCCTTACTCGTGCACGGGAAGCAGTAGCCACACCGGCGGAAGGCCCGAATGGGAACTGCTAGATGCGGATACAGGGAAATAAAGAGAGCATCCAAACAAACAATCAAGGTCAAAGCCGAAGGCTAGACCCCCGGCAAGACCGTGCCGGGATGACCTTCAAAACCCCGGCAAGGCGAAGCCGCGGCAAGATCCCGCCAGCGCAGAGGCCAAGTGTCGTCCCACCTGGGCACATGTCGAGGCGCCGGTGTTGGAGGGGGCTAAGCGGTGCCGATGGGACGGGATCCTGTCCCGTCTCGTAGACGGTAAGAGGCACCAGACGGGGCATTAAATGCGCCTGTCTTACACCGTCAGTGTTAGGTACGATAGCATTGTAGCATTGTACACCTCGTGTACGCACTGTACGCCGCTGTTGGGATTCCCTTGGTCATATAAAAGGAGGCCCAGGGCGTTACAGGGGAGGATCTTTTCACCAATCTTCTAGCTCGCGCGCGTAGCGGCTGTGTTCGATTACCTACACAGTGCTCCTATGGCTAGAACCCAAGAACACCCATAATAGACAAAGCAGGAGTAGGGTTTTACGCTTCTCAGCGGTCCGAACCTGGGTAAAAATCCCCCGTGCTGCTTGTTCATCCTCCTCTTCGCGCATATCCGTCTCCCTGCCGAACCGAAAGGGGTTCTTCCGATCCCATAAGTGTTCGTCCCCCACGACATGGAGACCCACGGAGACCAGCCTCAGATATGCTTTTCCCCTACCAGGTTTTTCTGGCACGTATCGAAAGCCATGACCCATATAACTAAACCCTTGTATAATGGTGATTGCCACCACCTAATAGCAATGGTCTCAGAACTAAGTTCTTCTATGAGGATATCTGTCGTGACAAATAACGACAGCTGGTGTCCTCGTTGTCCTTTGTGTAGCAGCTATCTCCGGTCTGATGAGGTGAAGGAGGGTCTCAACAGCCACCCGCTCAATATTGATTTTGTTTTGTCTAGCAACGACAATTCGAGCCCAGATCTCCTTCTCACGGTGACAGTTATAGGGGCGGCGTCACATGAAGATGAGATGAAGAAGGAAAAAGGAGGCAACCTTGGGGGTTAACAAAGGGAACACGGTCGGGTGAGGATGAGAAAAAGAGGAATGGATCATGGTTAGAGATACAACTACGTCATGAGATACATGGGATTGAGCATAAAATCACTAACAAATCTAGTAACCACTTGTATGCATTGTGTAGCTAATCACGTGCAAAACTTTCAAGGATCGCCTAGACATATATGGTAATATAGCGGACACTTCTTATGTAGAGCCATGCATGGTAATTAGGGCATCTCCAACACTGACCCGCAAACCTCGTGTATGTGTCCGGACCACGAAAGTCATCTAACAAGGTCATGTATCGGTTTCGGTACGGTCCGGACGTACTTTCGCCCGCAAAACGGAGACAAACGTGGGGGCTTTGAGGGATTCCAGACTGCTCCCATGCCCACTCCTGGCTGCCCTGGCCCACCCAAACCACTCACCCGCCCCTCCCGCACTCCCCTTCCGATGCACGCGTCCCACATTCATACCGGCCCAGAGCACACAACAACAATATTGATGTTGTGATGTGACCAGAGAGAGGGAGCGCAGCGCTGGCCGACGTGACCTCTCGGGAGCCGCCACTTCCATGCGGACGCTGGTTCCTGAGGAACAAACTCCGGCCACTGCGCCGCATTGAAGCAGCTGACCGGCCCATCGCATGGCCTGGTCGCGGCTATATAAGTCGTGCTCCGGCGCTGTCCACATCGCATCCTCCTCCTCCCCTTTCCCCGCACATCTCCATCGATGGGAAAGTCCTAGGCATCGGCACTAGCAGGCGGCGGTTCTGGGGCGGCCTCTGGCAGATCACGGCGACGCCGTCCTCGAACACTACTAGGAAAAACCTTATAGGCAGGACACTATTAGTAGCGCTGGAAAATAACAACCGCTGCTGGTAATAAGCAGGAGCGCTGTCGTGTGGAGGCGCTATAATTAAATGCTTAGCAGTAGCGCTGGAAACATAATGAGCGCTACTGCTAAGCGGGACCCAACGAGCCCACCTCCACTATTTGTAGTAGCAGCGCTCCCGGGAAAACAAGGCTATTGATAAAATCGTATCGGTAGCACGCTTTTACTAAAAGCGCTACAGCTAATGTACCCTATCATCTTCCCCTCGCCCGCATTGCTCACTCTCCCCTGTGCACACACACTCTCTCTCTCTCGCTCGCCACGTCGTCGCCTTCGTTGCCGCGCCGCTGTCTCCTCCATTGTGGTAGGCCTCCTCCTCGCCCCCACCCTCATCTCGCCCTCCTCCCCCGGCCCTCACCCTCCTTCCTTCGGCCACCACCCCTTCTCCTCCTCCGGCCACCGCCCCTTCTCCTCCTCCGGCCACCGCCCCTTCTCCTCCTGCGGCCACCGCCGCTTCTCCTCCTTCGGCCACCGCCGCTCCTCCTCCCCTGGCCCTCACCCTCCTCCCCCGACCCTCACCCTCCTTCCTTCGGCCACCGCCGCTTCTCCTCCTCCCGGCCACCGCCCCTTCTCCTCCTCCGGCCACTTCCCTCCCTCCCTCCTCCCTCCCTTATTGGAAATGAAAATAAAAATGTGAAAGGAAATGAAATTGTGAATTGATTCTAGGGTTAGCTTGTGAATTGATGCAAAATATGAATGTGCCCAAGTGCCCAAGTACTTTGAATTGTTCGATAACTGTGCCCAAGTGCCCTATATAATTGTGCCCAAGTGCCCTATTAAGACAGAAATTTATCTACGTTTCAAATTAGGACATAAATTTAGGTAGGCTGAATTTAGTTTCAAATATTGTGAAGAAAAACCTTATTGCATTTTCTTCAAGTTCTATCTTTTTCTTACTGTTATATGCAAATGATCCGAGGGGCCTATGTTTCGCCGGAATGTTGATTCATTTCCATTCCGGTGAATTTCAAGCGCTCGATATGTCCTATTTTTTGGAAAGGCCATGCCGAATTCTTTTCATGAATTTTAGCATGACTTGTGCTACAATGTAGGACATATCGTGTTTGTCATTGCTCGATATATGGAGCGGGTTGACTTTAGGTCTGCTTTGTCTCCTTGTGTGTCTTTCAGTGAGAGAGAGTGTCCATCATATATATATATATATATATATATATGAGCGGAAGAATCCCGACTGTTGTCGTGGGGGTCGCTTCTCCTTCGTTCCCGTGTGCTAGACATTTTGGTGTAATGCACTCGGGGATGAATGGAGGAGCCACCATCACCGACGGTCGCAATATCAGAGGGAGTGCCCACCATATATGTGAGATGAGAGTTTAGGAAGGAAAGACTCGACATACCTAAAGTCTACCCATTGCATATTGAGTAATAGTGATCCGTGTGTTGATTAGTTTTCTCGTAGTTTCCTTCGATCGATTTTAAATGTTTCAACTATGAACATAGGAAATGTCTGATGACGAAAGGGAATTCGCTATGTGCGAATACTGCGAAGACGAGCGCGGCCTGTATGACAAGCCTTTCCTAGTTGATGGTAGGCGCTTCAGCATCATGATAGATGAGAACTTCGAAGTGGATACAGTAAGTCACAACGACAAGTGTTTTTTCGTAATTAAGCATGACTTCTGCTTCTTTTGCTTCAACTTATAATTTTAGTTTTTTACTATTCTACTAGCGTATCCCCTGCCACGCAAGAATTGCTGTCTTGGATAAGATTGGTTTTAATACTAAAAAAGATATGTAGGTAAAGATCGTTCACTTGAGGACCGAGCATGATTTTATTTTTACGGTAAAATTGTACCATGCAGACACCTACTGCTATTTTGAATGCAAAACTTGGAAAGCACTATGTAAGGCTTATGCATTTGAGCCTAATATGCTTATCACCTTTGATATTCGTCCGAAAGATGAAATTGAAGGTAATATCGACATCTGGGTCGATGTGTAGACGCCTCTAGTTCTACCATTATGTGAGTTTCTCAATCATATTTATTAAGTAATTTATATTGTTTATTTAAAAATAGTTGACAACTTATTTGCATTGACAGCTTATTTTCATTCTTCAAAAAATGTATGGAAGATGGTAGACAGAACCTACTACTACAGGGATGAAGCAGAATTAACTTATAAGAAGAAAGATCATCTTACCGTATTTCTTAGTCATCTTGAGTATTACAAATAGCTATTATCAAACTCCCCCATAGTATGGTCAATACATGCCACTAGTGCACGTGGTGAACTACGGTAACATCCATGGAGATTGCATGGTAAGATTTTCTACTATTACGACATTCATGTATCTTTTGAATAAATTCTTCTAATACTAAACTACATTGCTAACTACAAAGTTATTACTATGTTTTTCAATAGAAAATCATGAAGGATTGTGCGCCTCATATGATGTTTCCGAGAGGTCGCATTGTTGTTATGAGCTTAGGGCCACCATGGCCAGGTCAACCTACGCACCACTCCTGTCCATACCGGATTTCTAAAACCGATGAAGACATGACAATCAAAGATTGGAAAAGATGTATGGTCAATCGTAGAGAGCTACTTGGAAGCAACATTGTGTGTAGGCCGAGAATGGAAGACAGGATGATCTCCGTTCTCCATAATGGAGAGTCAGGGCCTATCTTGTTTTATGATATTGTATCTAAGAGAGGGTAGAATAGGTCCTATGAGAGAGTACTAGGTCCTAGGTACAATGTGTTATTATGTGCTAACATGTGTTAGAGTTGATGATGATGATGAGGAGGAGTTGTAATTATGACTAGTGACCAACTTGTTATATGATGTCTCATTGACGGAAATGATGATGATGAGGAGTTCTTATATGACAATGATGTATTATGATGATCTAATGAAACTACTGTATAGATTCTGTATAAATACATCACAAATACGTAGAGGGTGTAAATCTACGAAAGCAGGAATACTAGCAGTAGCACTAGAAATCATCTAATAGCAGCGCTGGATTAGCAGTAGCGTTTCGTTCGTCCAAGCGCTATAGATAGTTAGCAGTAGCGCTCGTCTGGCCAGCGCTACTGCTAAAACTTAGCTATAGCGTGATAGCAGTAGCGCTGGACCCAGCGCTACTACTATGCATATTTCGAGCGCTACTACTAGGGTTTCCCTAGTAGTGGAACCCCGAGACCGTCGTCCTTATCAACGAACGGTTCCTCGATGAAGGAAGATATCATCATCTCCTCCAGCGGCAAGGAGGACCAACTATCGCCGCCTCTGCAACAGTCTGGCCCGACGGTGGCGAGCCAGGTGTACGCCACCATCGACATGGAGTACGAGAAGCATATGGAGCTTATGCTCCATCCCTCCATGCTGCACCTCAATGACTCGGGTCCACCAACGGGGACGCTCCTGCCCGTGAAGCCAGAGTTGGCATCCCACTTCCGCTCTTTGTCGCGTAACCGCGGCGTGCAAATCGGACGCCGCATGAAGAGCGCATATCACCGCCGCCAATGCACGTGGAGGAGGAGAGTCTCTCTCTGCTGCCCCGACGCGTGAAGGAGGAGCGGCTCTCTCCGCCTGGTGTTTCAAGGCGAATTGCTACTGGCCGCCGCACGTGCCCAATGCAATCACAAAAGCACGCAATCACCTTCGGTACTATCTAAATGCCGACGACAAAGGCAACTAATCATCACTTCGGAGCACCATAACAGCGCAGGAGTATGAAGATAGGGAGCGGCATCGGTAGGACAGACGCAACGTGGCACACCGGTCAGAGTTCGCTGACTTCGACATCCCGTCGCCACACATCATGACGGACACGGAGCTAGCATACGTGTTGGCTCTGGACTGCTCCGCGACGATGGCGAAGACGAGCAAGCGTAGTATCCGCCGCCTCTACGGTGAGATGGCCAAGTGCGAGGAGTGGTCTTGCACCAAGATCGCAGTCGTCAATGCCGCCTTCTCCAAGGTCTGATGTTCTCTCCCCCGCCAACATAGTCGGTGGCCATGGACGCCCTACGCACGACACAGGAGGAAGTGGGGAGGATCATTCGCACGATGCAAGAAGCTGCCGGGAAGCCCTACCAGGACACCGCCACCTTGTGCGGCCCGAAGCCCGACGACAACGACTCTAATGATGGAGGGGCGGCGGTGACGGAGGAAGAGCCGCCGGCCAGCCCGTCATGTCGTACAAGGTCACTGTCAAATATAGGGTATTTTAGGGTTTTATTTAAAGGTTTTTAGTTCAGAGAAAATAATATTGTCATGTTTCATGTACAAATTATCCTATTTCAAATGAAATTGGTCGTGTTTATATCAAAATTCGCCCGGTTTGCATAAATTTCACCCGGTTGGTTCGAACTATATATTGTCAAAATAAGTGCGACTACGGTTGGATGGCGTTTTTCTGCATCCGTGTCCGCGGACTGGTTCGCCTATCCACGGACGGATGCAGATGAAAATTTGTGGGTTGCCGTTCGTGATGCCCTTTAGGGATGGAATTCGAGCCAAGCTCGACTCCACTCGCTAGAGCTTAGTTTCATTAACGAGCTAGCTCGACTCGACTCGTTACTATAACGAGCTCAAATTCAAGATTGGCTTGACTCGTATAGCTCGCGAGCTAGCTCGTTTTGCTTGTTAACCTCGTTATTGATATGAATATAAAACCTTACAAATATGATAAAGTTATTAATTGGGAATGTAGCATATACATATTAGGCATGCACGATGTTCACAAACAATTGTAAGTAGCTTAACTTATAACTATCGGTATCATGTCAAGTCAGTAACATGTACATGACCACAATAATCAACAAGTCGGTAACCTATACATGAACACAATTCCACATACAGTGGTACATGAGCATAATAATGATCAAGTTAGTAGCATGTACATGATCCGATAGTGGGTTTACGGGGCACTGGCGCCCTCGCAAACTCACGATTTCGAAACAAAGGAGACATGAGGGGAATCGACATATTGGTCTCTCACTATTTCATTGGGATGGAAGGAGAGGAATCGTGGCATGCGTCTCCTTGGTGACTGAGCCTAGTGTTCTGCGGTGGGCCTTATGTTATGCGTATGTGATTGGCCTAGAATGCAAGGTGGTGCTGGATGGCTGATTTTTATACCGAGTCTAATGAGTTACACGAGTACTCGTGAACTTGGCTTGTTTAATTGGTTTATAAACGATCTTAAAACAAAGGTTGACTCAACTCGTTATTCTTTGAGTTCGGGTCGATTCGAGCCGAGGGACGAGCTACTCGTTTAGCTTTAGCTCGCGAGATTTGAGTATGTTTTTTCCAGCCCTAATGCCCTTACACCTACATAGATGGCTCTGGGTGGTAACTGGTACCCTTCGGCTATACTTTTGCAATTGGGTAGTTTTTTCCCTCACCATGCAATAGTTATTATCTCCACAATCAACTTGGCACTAACACACGCTCCCACCCCCGGTTTGGCGAGGTTCTCCTTCGAGGGAACAAGAGCATAACACATTGTTTCACAAAATAAAAATAATTCATTTACAAACAACAATAACACGTATGTATACATTATGATTGTTAAATGTTTGAGTGATGCAGCAAGTGGACAGTATATTGGGTTACAAGTACGTACTGCTACTGCCGATCGAGATATATAGCCAGTATTAGACAGTATCTGTATCCGAAGCAGCTATATACTATCTAGCTTACACATATTTATTCGTTTATTTATTAATGTAGTGTGACACATTTGGATGGAGCGATCAGACGCTTCTTCAATTCACCTGTACCTCCGGCCACCGCAGCTGCCCTCCCTCTGGCAGTTGAAGTAGGCGGCGGCGACCGGAGCGCCGAGCTCGTAGCACTCGGCCAGGTCCCTGGTGATGAAGCTGGAGCGCCACCCTGGCGCGTCGATGGACTGCCGCGCCGCCTGCCGGAACACCACGAATACCAGGCGATGGATCCCTGCCGTCGGCTGCGGCTTCTCGTACGCCACCACCTCAGTTCCTGCATGTAGAAGCCATGCACACAACGTTCCCATTAATACCGGCATATATTTGTTTTTCATTGGGAAAGACGGTTGGAGAGGATAATTGACATTATGCATGTGCTCGGTAGATTGATTTCTTACCACGGCCCACGTCACCTCCGTCTGGTATGTCCGTCACCAACCTATATATGCAAGCAAGAAATAAGCTTAATTAGCTACACGTAAACCCAGTAATGGATGGTTTTTGTTTTTAGTCAAAAAAATTAGCCCACAAAGTGCATGCATGCACGAAAAACGAAAGCACCAAACGAACGTAAATTAAGCTAGCCAGCTTAATTTAGCCAGCATGCACGTACCAGTGGAGGTACTCCCGTTGGGAAGGGTTGCTCGGGCTAGGAACATCAGGGTCTACCATCACCTGGTAAGAGATAAACATGACACACATTATTTTTGCTCGCATACGCATAGTCTCACAACTTTGTTAAAGAAATGACGCGCATGAATTCATGCATGCGTGGAGACGTATGGCCACTCACGAGCGTGTAGAGTGATCCGGCGCGTCCCGTAATCCGCACCGTCGGCTGCTTCTCCACCTGGGACGGCCTGAGCTCGCACCCGTTGGTGATCTCCCGGTTGTTGTACAGCACCTTCAGCCGCGCCGCCATGTCGAAGTAATCGACCACGTCGCCGACGATCCTCCCCACGATCAGCGGATCCCTCGACGCCATGCTCGACTTAACTAACCTTACTGCTTAGGTTAAGGTTAGATGCTCGAGTACTGCCTTACGTGAAAGCTTTGGTGTGGTATATGCAGCGGCGTACGTACTCCTATTTATAGGCCTCCCGGTGAAGTCCCCACGCACGCGTTCTCAGTTTGACCACGGCTCAGAAAATGCGAAGCCTGGTGTGCCTTTTCGCCAATCCTAGACTGACCACAAGTACCCGAAAGATACTGGATAAAAAGTGTTGACATGCGATATCGTAGAACCTGTGGCAGCTCCATCGTTTTTGATCGGACGGCTGAGACGTTGCCGCCAGAGAGTTTGGATGACAATCCGATGACTGAAAATCGTTGTCACTTGGCACCAAGTGGGATAGAGCCTTCTTCTTGGAATCTGATAACTTTCTGCAGGTGTCCATCTCAATCCTTTAGGCCTAGATAGCTAGTGGAAAGGGGGCGTTTGGAGTTATAATCTGCAACCACTAGTAGAAAAAGTTCCATTTGTTCCGGTTCGTAAGGCTCATTTGTCCCAGTTCCGGAACCGGGACTAAAGTATCGGGACTAAAGCCCAAAACCTTTAATCCCGATTCTCTTACAAACCGGGATAGAAGGGGCTTCACATGGTCTCTGCGGGGAGCCCAGGCAGGAGGACCTTTAGTCCCGGTTGGTAACACCAACCGGGATCAACAGGCATCCACGCGTCAGCATCTGGCAGTTGCTTGTTTTTTTTATTTTGAAAGGGAGGGGGTTTAGGGGGTTTTAGAGAGTTAATTTAGGGGTTTTATATTGTTATAGCTAGCTAATTGATAGAGAGAAGTGTCCTCTTTTTGTTCGTGTTTGGTCGACGCTAGCTACTATAAAGAGAACTCGACACGATATCTAGTGAGCAAATGAAGAAACCATTAAGTACAGAAGATCGTCATGAACATATAGAGATAGAAGTGATCGACCTCTCTTTCCCCGAGAGATTGGTTGTATAACAAGTTTTCGTATATATATCCGACGCTATTAGCTACATATATAAAATATAAGATCTCTTACAATCCCAAACATCTAATGTCCAATTGCAGATTGTATTGTCCAGCTTTATTGATGACATGGTCAACAAAGAATCCCGCCAATTTTTCTTGAATTGCTCGTATGCGATCATGTGGTAGGATTCATCCCGCATCTTCCACATCTAATTTGAAGAAGGGGGGTCAATACATATATGTGGTAATAAAATAAAAGTGTGAATATTATTGCTTATGCACTTGAAATTGTTTTTCAGAGTAGCCCCGCTTAGGGGTCGTCGCGTTGTAGATGAACTCGCAAACGTAGTATCCACATAAATTAGTCTCGTCTTCCTGCCACAAGCACTTTACGAGAAATAGAGTTCAATCAAACTGATAATCAAACATGATAAATGGTATTGATGAAACTAGAATCAATGGGAGATGCGCGGAACTAGCTAGTAGTACTTACTTTCGGGTGTGTAAATCGCAACTCCCTCGGCAGTGCCGGAACAATTGTTATGAACTCTTTCCAAACCCTGCCAGACAAAGAAAATAATTACTTGATATTAGGAAATGATCAAATTAAAGTTGCCGATATGATGCGATAATGATCGATTGAACTTACTTCTGGAGAATTTTACTCATGTCCGCATAATTCTGGGGATCTTTTCGTTTCGAGTCTAAGATGATTACTCGTCCCCACTCAACCTGAATCTCTAGCAGAATAAAGTGGAAACTGCGCACGCATGCATAACTCATCAATTACATTACTATAAACCTCGAGTAATAAGGAAAACCGAATATGCACAAGACAGTAACACTCACTTGAAGTTGTAAGAAAAGAGTATTGTCCCTTTATTTTGATTTTTAAGCAACGATTCTAGCAAGTTCTCCTTGGTTTGTGTGGGATAATGTTTTAAATTATGCTCATGTATGACATTTGGGTTAATGAACCCAATGTCATACATTTGTGCTTTTCTGCATTCGACGATCTTCAATCTGCATAATATAGTAGTGAGGATAATTATATATACATGCAATGAAAGAGATGAGCTATATACATAGAGAGACTTAATTACAGAAGTAGTACTTACAAACAGTAGCAAGTCATGATTGTTTTGTCGATGGCCTTCTGATTGTATAACTGTCATATCTCCTCAAATTCAATATTCAACATTTCAGTTCCAATGAGGTCGTGCTGATCTTTAACTGGCAGTATCAAAGAATCCTTCTCAGACTCGCGGTAGCTTTGCATGTACCATTCATGGAATCTTCGCATCATAGTTGTTAGATGAGGATGATCGGGTTTTACGAGAGGATGCCTGTACCAGTATTTGAATTCGTCCACCTCCAACTGCTCAAACAGTACATCATCGCTCAGGTAATCACCAGGTTTGGTACTGGGGACTATCCCTGGATGATTAGCGACGATTTCGCTAGAAACCTTAAGCGGGGGGCATGATTGGTTCGCCTGTTTGCCGAGCTGGGGAATTTTTTCCCACTTCTTCGTTCTGCTAACTTTGCATCATTGGAAGTACTTCCCGACCGCCGCGCATCTTGATATGTCTTTTTAAGAATAAGAACATAGTTGGAATCCAGCGGAGGCGGTGGTGGTCGCTTTAGGGCATCGATAGTGCGCATCGCTTTCACCGGATCTATCTTCTCCTTCGGAGCTGGAGTTTCTTTTGAAAATGGTCCCTCACTTCGGCCTGACTTATCTCCTTGTTTTCAGACTCGGTCCTCTCATATGGTAACTTTCCAGAGGCTAGAGAGATGGACCGTATCTGGATCCCCTGCTGCCTATGCTTGTACTGCTAGCCGCCGGAGCGGCGGTGGCTCTCTTCTGTCATTGCTTACTAGGCACCGGAGGAGCCGCAGCGGCGGCATCTGTCTTCCGCCGTTGCCGACGAGGCTGAGGAGGAGGCATACTGCTTCGACGTGCCGGAGTAGGCGAAGGAGGAGGCGGAGTGCCCCCACGTGCCAGAGGAGCCGAAGAAGGAGGCGGTGTGCCCTGATCACTCACCGGAGGAGGAGGAGGAGTAGGAGCCGGAGTGCCCGGATTCGCCTGAGGAGAAGGAGGAGGCGGAGGCGTCCATTTTGGAAGCTTGATGTACTCCTTCTGCCATAGACATGTACTCCTCAGGGCACGAACCAACTTATTCTCTCCTTCACCTGTACAGTTGTCAAGCTCGAGCTCCTCAAATTCCGGCGTTACTTCATCCACCATCACAACAGCATAGCCATGTGGAATCGAACGGCAGTGAAAAGTTCCGTTGGGTTGAGGAGGTGCAACAGAGCCGATAGTTGCCTTAAAAGTGAGGTTCCGGCATTTCGTCATAAGCTCGCAATGTTGAGCCTCCGTGATAGTATCCACGCGGTAGCTAGGAAACGTGAAGTCGGGCTGAACGGGCTCCGTGGAAGCGACGCTGCTTCTCCGCTGAGATGGCGGGGTAGTAGCTTCTAGGGTAGCTTCGTGCCACTGAGAGGTTGGCCAGCAGCTCGCTGGCTCTCAGCTTCCTCTAGCTTTTGTAGTCTTGCATTGAGCTTCTGAATTTCGCTCAGCTCCGCTTTCCTCTTTCTCTCCCGGCTTCTGTAACCGCCTGCGTCGGGAAACCCAACCTTCCACGAAACGGAGCCTGGTGTGCCTCGTGTTCGTCCAGGGTGCTCAGCATTCCCTAGAGCCTTAGTCAGCTCGTCCTTCTCTCTGTCGGGAATGAACGTCCCTTCCTGCGTTGCGGTGATATAGTTCTAAAGGTTGTTCACGGGTATTGCAAGTTGCTCATCCGTCCAACAACACTTCCCTGATTCAGGGTCCAAAGTTCCCCCAACCCCGAAGAACCAAGTCCTTGCACGGTCTGGCCAGTTATATGTCTGTGGTTGGACCCCTTTAGCAAGCAGGTCATTCTCAGCTTTGTCCCACAACGGCCAGGCTTTAAGGTAGCCACCTGACCCCGTGTGACGGTGAAACTGCTTCTTTGCAGCATTGTTCTTGTTTGTCTCTGACATTTTCTTACTCTTCTCCGATGTCTTGTAGGCCACAAATGCGGGCCAGTAATCTCCTATCTTCTCATATCGGCCGACGAATGCTAGAGTCTTCCCTTTGTCGACAAACTTTGATTTCAACTCATTCTTCCACCTCCTGA
Source organism: Hordeum marinum (assembly GCA_022496015.1). Lineage (NCBI taxonomy): Eukaryota > Viridiplantae > Streptophyta > Magnoliopsida > Poales > Poaceae > Hordeum > Hordeum marinum. The sequence goes on along the minus strand of CM039673.1, from coordinate 567,818,005 downwards.
ATAGATCTGCCATCTTCTTAAGAGCACACGCCTTGACCTGTGGCTCTATAACTGGCTTATTCGGATCCTCCTCTGGCGGTAGGGTGAAATTTGCCTTCAGCGCGGTCCAAAGATCTTCTTTCTGTCTAACGGTGACATAATCACCATCAGGGACGCCGTCCTTAGGCTTATTCCATTGCTTGATGCTGATCGGGATGTTATCCCTAACAATAGCTCCGCACTGAGCAAAAAATGCGTTATTGGTCCGCTTGGGTTCAATCGGATGGCCATCGTCCGCGAGTGCTGTGATCCTGAACTTTTCATCCTTGCGCAACCTCTTCTTCGGGCCTCGTCCCGTTACCGAAGTTTGGCTCGATCCGGAGGGATATAATAGAAGAAAGAAGAGTTAATTAATATATGTACATACCAAAACAATTAATGCCTCAATTAGCTAGAGTCAGCACAGGCTTAATTAATATATATACCTCGCCGGACTTTGCAACAGCTCCCTCCTCCGATCGGTCACCGGAGCCGTCATCATGGTCTCCTTCCTCCGGCATTCGGTCACCGGAGCCATCATGATCATGTCCTTCCTCCTCCATTGTTCGATCACTGGAGCTGTCATAATCCACTCCTTCTAGACCATCGGTGAAGTTGAGATACGACAAGATATCACGTCCGCCGTGGATTTTGTCCCCCAACAACTGTTCTTGTTCTTCGTCTCTTGGATCCATAGTTTCTGCAAATATTACAACATGGCAATTAATATACAAACATGAATGTCCGACATCCGGACCGCCTCTCTCATGAATGTACGACAACTCTTCTAGGGTTTGGCGTGGCCTCGACAACGCTCTTTTAACTCATTTAACTTGGTAAATTTGCTTGGCCTCGACAACGCTTCTAGGGTTTGGGGTGGCCCCGACAACACTTCTAGGGTTTGCGGACTCCTCCCCCCTCATTTTCCTGAGAGAGTTAGGGGATAATCCTCCCCCCTCATTTCCCCCGATTTACGCTCTTTCTTAATATGAACAAAAAAATCATGAACGTTTAGTGAAGTTGCCCCTCCCCGATTTAGGCAAAGTAAAACCCCTTCATGAAGGAACTTCTTTTTAGCCAACTTCTTTTTTGCCAACAAAATACATATAAAAACATGGGATACCTTAATTAGTTCAATTTTTCTCCTTGACAAATCATTGAACCTTTTGACAGAAACCTCCCATAAACTCTTTCATAATTTTCTTTAGCATACATCCAAGGAAAAAAACAGGAAGCTACAATATTTTCTTTATATCATATGATGATTTTCTATATATATATATATACATCCATCCATCCATACACACACATATATATACATGGACCAAAAATGCTATAAAAAAATTATATGAACAAAAAAAACCATACATCATCTATCATCAACATCATCATCTAACTATCATATATGTTGGGGAACGTTGTATGGGAAACAAAAAATTTCCTATGCACACGCAAGATCTATCCATGGTGATGAGCATCTACCAGAGGGAGAGTGGATCTACGTACCCTTGTAGATCGCTAAGCGGGAAGCATTAAGAAACGCGGTTGGTGTAGTCGTACGTCTTCGCGATTCAAATCGCCGAGCGTCCCGCGATCTCATCACGATCCGTCCCGCGATCTAATCATGATTCGTGCCGCGAACTCATCACGATCCGTCCCGCGATCTCATCGCGATCAGTACTGCGAACTTATCACGATTCCGTCCCACGAAATCATCATGATCCGTCCCGCGAACTCATCATGATCAGTCTCGCGATCTTGATCACGGTCCTTCTGATCTAGCGCCGAACGGCCGACACCTCCGCATTCAGCACACGTACAGCCCGATGACGATCTCTGCCTTCTTGATCCAGCAAGAGGGAGCGGAGAGGTAGAAGAGTTCTTCGGCAGCGTGATGGCGCTCCGGAGATGTTGGTGGAGCTATTCCGACAGGGCTTCGCCTAAGCACTGCAGAAATCTAATCTAGAGGAGAAACTTTGCACAAGAGGAACGGGTAGCACGTGGCTGAAAATTCTGTACCAAAACCCTAAAATCCTCTAGTATATAGAGGAGGAGAGGAGGAGGAGGCTTGGCTGCCAAAGAGGCAGCCCTTGGGTCGGCCGAACCTAGTGGGATTGGATGATTCCTCCTCCAATCCTAGTAGGACTAGGACTCCTCCTTATTTTGCCTTTTTTGCCTTTTTCCACCTTTTTCTCTTTGGGCTTTCTCTCCCAGCCGCATGGGCCTTGTGTGGGACTTACACCAGACCACTAAGGGCTGGTATTCACTCTCCCACAGCCCATGTAGCCTCTTGGGTCGAAATACCCCTCCCGATGGTCTCCTGGTACACTACCAGCACTCCCGGTACACTACCGATGAGCCCGAAACTTTTCCGGTGACCAAAATAGGACTTCCTATATATGAATCTTTACCTCCGGACCATTCCGGAGCTCCTTGTGACGCCCGGGATATCATCCGGGACTCCAAACAACCTTCGGTCACCACCATACATAACTCTATACTACCGAAACGTCACCAAACCTTAAGTGTGCAGACCCTGTGGGTTCGAGAACTATGTAGACATGACCGAGACACCTCTACGGTCAATAACCAATAGTGGGATCTGGATGCCCATATTGGGTCCTACATATTCTACGAAGATCTTTATCGGTCGAACCTCTATGTCAAGGATTCGGTTAATCCCGTATGATGTTCCCTTTGTTCTTCGGTATGTTACTTGCCCGAGATTCGATCGTCGGTATCTCCATACCTAGTTCAACCTCGTTACCGGCAAGTCTCTTTACTCGTTCCGTAATACAAGATCCCGTGACTAACACTTAGTCACATTGCTTGCAAGGCTTGTTGTGATGTTGTATTATCGAGTGGGCCCTGAGATATCTCTCCGTCACACGTAGTAACAAATCCCAGTCTTGATCCATGCCAACTCAACAGACACCCTCAGAGATACCTATAGAGTACCTTTATAGTCACCTAGTTACGTTGCGATGTTTGATACACACAAGGCACTCCTCCGGTGTCAGTGAGTTGCATGATCTCATGGTCAAAGGAACATATACTTGACATGCAGAACACAGTAGCAATAAATTGACACGATCATATGCTACGTTTGTAGTTTGGGGCTTGTCCATCACACCATTCTCCTAATGATGTGATCCCGTTATCAAATGACATCTCATGTCCATGGCTAGGAAACCTTAACCAACTTTGATCAATGAGCTAATCCATTAGAGGCATACTAGGGACATGGTTTTGTCTATGTATCCACACATGCATCTAAGTCTCCGATCAACACAATTATAGCATGGATAATAAACGATTTATCATGAACAAGGAAATATTATAATAACTAATTTATTATTGCCTCTAGGGCATATTTCCAACAGTCTCCCACTTGCACTAGAGTCAATAATCTAGTTCACATCACCATGTGATACGCATTGTTATGAATCTAACACCCAATGAGTTCTGGGGCTCGATCATGCTATGCATGTGAGAAAGGTCTTATAGTCAACGGGTCTGCAACATTCAGATCCGTATGTACTTTGCAAATCTCAATGTCAAACTGTAAACACTGCTACCACGCTCCACTTGGTACTATTCCAAATGGCTGCTCCACTATATATATCCAGATTGCTACTACGGGTCATCCAGATTGGTGTTAAAGATTGCATCGACGTAACTCTTTACGACGAACTCTTTATCACCTCCATAATCGAGAAACATCTCCTTAGTCTTTTAGTTACTAAGGATAATCTTGACTGATGTCCAGTGATCCACTCCTGGATCACTCTTGTACCCCTTGACGGACCCATGGCAAGGCACACACAGGTGCGGTACACAGCTTGGCATACTATACACAACCTATGGCTAAGGCATAGGGGACGACATTCATCCTTTCTCTTTCTTCTGCCATTGTCGAGCATTGAGTCTCACTCAACTTCACACCTTTACAAAGCAAGCGAGAACACTTCTCTCTGACTAATCCATAATGAACTCTTTCAAAATCTTGTCAAGGTATGTACTCATTGAAAGTCTTATCAAACATCTTGATCTATCTTTATAGATCTTGATGCTTAACAATTAGGTAGCTTTATCCAGGTCTTCCTTTGAAAAACTCTTTTCAAACAACCGTTTATGCTCTCCAGAAATTCTACATCATTTCCGAATAGAAATATGTCATCCACATATACTTATCAGAAACTCTATAGTGCTCCCACTCACTTTATTGCAAATACAAGTTTCTCGCAAACTTTGTATAGACTCAAAAACTTTGATCACCTCATCAAAGTGTATATTCCAACTCCGAGATGCTTGCTTCAGTTCATAGAAGAATCACCGAAGCTTCCACACCTTTTAGCATCCTTAGGACTGACAAAACCTTCTGGTTGTATCACTTACAACCTTTCCTCAAGTAAACCGTTAAGGAAACGATGTTTTGACATCCATCTGCTAGATTTCATAATTGAAAGTGCAGCAACTGCTAACATAGTTTCAACAGACTTTAGCATCACTATGAGTGAGAAAGTCTCATCGCAGTCAACTCCTTGAACTTGTCGTAAACTTCTTTGCAACAAGTCGAGCTTTACAAATGGTGACATTTACCATCAGCGTCTGTCTTCATTTTAAAGATCCATTTGTGCTTAACGACCTATCGTCCAACGAGCAAGTCCACCAAAGTCTATACTTGGTTTTCATACATGGATCCTTTCTCGGATTTCATGGCCCCTAACCATTTGTTGTTTTTCGGGCCCATCATCACTTCTCCATAGTTTGTAGGTTCATCGTTGTCCAACAACATGACCTCCAAGACAGGGTTGTCATACTGCTCAGGAGTAGTACATGTCCTTGTCGACCTACGAAGTTCGATAGTAACTTGATTCGAAGCTTCATGATCATCATCATTAACTTCCTCTTCAACTAACGTAGGCTTCATAGAAACAACTTCCTGCGCTGCGCTACTCTCTGGTTGAAACAGAGGTTCAATAACCTCATCAAGTTCTATCTTCCTCCCACTCAATTCTTTCAAGAGAAACTTTTCCTCGAGAAAGGACCCAGTTTTAGCAATAAACATTTTATGCTTGGATCTGAGATAGAAGGTTCACCCAACTGTTCTTAGGGTATTCTATGAAGATGCATTTGTCCACTTTGGGTTCGACCTCATTAGGTGAAAACATTTTCCACACAAGCGTCGCAGCCTCAAACATTAAGAAATGATAGCATAGGTTTCTATCAAATCATAATTCACATGGTGTCATCTCAACAGATTTATATGGTGCCCTATTTAAAGTGAATGTAGTTGTCTCTAATGCATAACCCCAAAATTATAGTAACAAAACGATAATAGACATCATAGCACACACCAAATCCAATAGAGCATGACTATGACGTTCGGACACACCATCACACTATGGTGTTCCAGGTGGTGTGAGTTGTGAAACAACTTTCACATTGTCTAAAGTTATATGCCAAACTCGTAACTCAAATATTCACCTCCATGATCATATAGCAAAGATTTTTATCTTCTTGTCACGATGATCTTAAACTTCACTCTGAATTTGCTTGAACCTTTCAAACGATTCAGACTTGTGTTTCATTTAGTAAATATACACTATATCTACTCAAATCATCAGTGAAGGTAAGAAAATAACGATATCCAACGCACACTACAAGACTCATTGGATTGCATACATCAACATGTATCATTTCCAAAAAATCACTTGCCCGCTTCATCAAAACAGAAAACAGGGTCCTTAGTCATCTTGACCAAGAGGCATGGTTCGCATGTCTCAACCGATTCGAAATCGAATGAGTCCAAAGATCCATCAGCATGGAGTTTCTTCATGCGTTTTATACCAATATGACATTTAGCGGCAGTGCCACAAGTATGTGGTACTATTATTATTAACTTTGTATCTTTTTGGCATCAATGTCATGAACATGTGTATTACTACGATCAAGTTTCAACAAACCATTCTTACTGGGTGCATGACCATTGAAGGTATTATTCATGTAAATAAAGTAATCATTATTCTCTAACTTAAATGAATAACCGTGTTGCAATGAACATGATCTAATCACGTTCATGCTCAACGCAAAAACACCAAATAACATTTATTTAGGTTCGTCACTAATCTCGAAGGTAGAGAGAGCGTGCGATGTTGATCACATCAACCTTGGAAACAATTCCAACACACATCGTCACCTCACACTTAGCTAGTATCCGTTTATTCCGTAGCTTTTACTTCGAGTTAGTAACATTTAGCAACCAAACCGGTATCCAATACTCAGTTGCTACTAGGAGTACTAGCAAGGTACACATCAATAACACGTATATCAAATATACTTCTGTCCACTTTGCCAGCCTTCTTATCTACCAAGTATCTAGGGTTGTTCCGCTACAGCGACCGTTCTCCTCATAATCGAAGCACTTAGTCTCGGGTTTGGGTTAGACTTTGGGTTGCTTCACTGGAGCTGCAACTGACTTGCTATCCATGAAGTTTCCCTCCTTGCTCTTGCCCTTCTCGAAACTAGTGCTTTTGACTAACCATCAACACTTTGACGCTCCTTCTTGATTTCTACCTTCGCGGTGTCAAACATTGCGAATAGCTCATGGATCAGTTTTTCTATCCCTGGCGTTTTATAGTTCATCACCAAGTTCTAGTAGCTTTAGTGACAGTAACTTGGAGAACTATATCAATCACTATCTTATCTGGAAGATGAACTCCCACTCGATTCAAGAGATTGTAGCACCCAGACAATCTGAGCACATGCTCAACGATTGAGCTATTCTCTTTCATATTACAGGCAAAGAATCTTGTTGGAGATCTCATATCTCGCAACACGGGCATGAGCCTGAGATCCTAATTTCAGCTCTTACAACATCTCATATGTTCTGTGACGTTCAAAACGTTTCGGAGCCTCAATTCAAAGTTGTAATGCATGACGCACTAAACTATCAAGTAGTCATCAGAACGTGTTTGTCAGATGTTCACAACATCTACAGACGACGCTAGAGGGGTTGGCGCACCGAGCGGTGCATTAAGGACATAAGCCTTCTGTGCAGCAACGAGGACAATCCTCAGATCATGGAGCCTGTCCACAATATTGCTACCATCATCTTTCAACTCTATTTCTCTAGGAACATATAAAAATGCAAGGGAGCTACAGCGTGAGCTAGTAATCTACAACATAGTTTGCAAAGACACCACTGACTATGTTCATGATAATGAGTTCAATTAATCATATTACTTAAGAACTCCCACTCAAATTGGCATCCCTCCGATCATTCGAGTGACACATGATCCAAATTCACCAACTCAAGTCCGATCATCACGTGAGTTGAGGTGGTTTCAATGGTGAACATCATCATGTTGATCATATCTGCTCTATGACTCATGTTTGACCTTTTGGTCTCTTGTGTTCCGAGTCCATGTCTGTACATGCTAGGCTCGTCAAGTTTAATCCGAGTGTTCTGCATGTGCAACACTGGCTTGCACCCGTTGTATGTGAATGTAGAGTCTATCACACCCGATCATCACATGGTGTCTCAACACAACGAACTTTCGCAACGATGCACACTCGGGGAGAACACAATTTATCTTGAAATTAAGTGAGGGATCACCTTATAATGCTACTGTCATCCTAAGCAAAACAAGGTGCATGAAAAGGATTAACATCACATGCAAATCATAAGTGACATGATATGGCCATGAACTTCTGCTTTTGATCTCCATCTAGAAAGCACCGGCATGATCTCCATCGTCACCGGCCAGAAACCATGATCTCCATCATCTTGATCTCCATCAATGTGTCGCCATCGGGGTTGTCGCGCCCAACATGCTTCTACTAATATTGCTACCGTTTAGCGATAAAGTAAAGCATTACATAGCGCTTAATGATTTACACGTAGGTCATACAATAATTAAAGACAATCCTATGGCTCATGTCGGTTGCCGTACTCATCGACATGCAAGTCGTGATAATCTATACATCACATGATCATCTCATACATCACATATATCACATCATGTAATTGGCCATATCACATCACAACATACCCTGCAAAAACAAGTTAGACGTCCTCTAATTGTTGTTGCATATTTTACGTGGCTGCTACAGGTATCTAGCAAGAACAATTCTCATCTACGCAAAAACCACAACGGTGATACACTAGTTGCTTTTCAACCTTCTCAAGGACCGCCTTTGTCGAATCCGATCCAACTAAAGTGAGAGAAACTGGCACCGGCAAGCCATCTATGCAACAAGTTGCGGTCGAGGGAACCGGTCTCTCGTAAGCGTACAAGTAATGTTGGTCCAGGCCGCTTCATCTCACAATACCGCTGAACTAAAATCCGACCAAGGGAGGAAGCAATCTAAGCATCAACGCCCACAAACCTTTTGTGTTCTACTCGAGATCTCATCTACACATAGACCTAGCTCTGATACCACTGTTGGGGAACGTTGCATGGGAAACAAAAAATTTCCTACGCACACGCAAGATCTATCCATGGTGATGAGCATCTACGAGAGGGAGAGTGGATCTACGTACCCTTGAAGATCTCTAAGCGGGAAGCGTTAAGAAATACGGTTGGTGTAGTCGTACGTCTTCGCGATTCAAATCGCCGAGCGTCCCGCGATCTCATCACGATCCGTCCCGCGATCCAATCATGATCCGTCCCGCGAACTCATCATGATCCGTCCTGCGATCTCGTCGCGATCCGTCCCGCGAACTCATCACGATCCGTCCCTCGAACTCATCACGATCTGTCCCGCGAACTCATCACGATCAGTCTTACGATCTTGATCACGGTACTTCCGATCTAGCGTCGAACGGACGGCACCTCCGCGTTCAGCACACGTACAGCTCGATGACGATCTCCGCCTTCTTGATCCAGCAAGAGGGAGCGGAGAGGTAGAAGAGTTCTCTAGCAGCGTGATGGCGCTCCGGAGATGGTGTTGGAGCTATTCCGGCAGGGCTTCGCCTAAGCACTGCAGAAATCCGATCTAGAGGAGAAACTATGCACTAGAGGAACGGGTAGCACGTGGCTGAAAATTCCGTTCCAAAACCCTAAAATCATCTAGTATATATAGGAGGAGAGGAGAGGAGGCTTGGATTCCAAAGAGGCAGCCCTTGGGTCGGCCGAACCTAGTGGGATTGGAGGATTCCTCCTCCAATCCTAGTAGGATTAGGACTCCTCCTTATTTTGCCTTTTTTTGCCTTTTTCCACCTTTTTCTCTTTGGGCTTTCTCTCCCAGCCGCATGGGCCTTGTGTGGGACTTACACCAGCCCACTAAGGGCTGGTATTCACTCTCCCACAGCCCATGTAGCCTCTTGGGTCGAAATACCCCTCCCGATGGTCTCCCGGTACACTACCAGCACTCTCGGTACACTACCGATGAGCCCGAAACTTTTCCGGCGACCAAAATAGGACTTCCTATATATGAATATTTACCTCCCGACCATTCCGGAGCTCCTTGTGATGTCCGGGATCTCATCTGGGACTCCGAACAACCTTCGTTCACCACCATACATAACTCTATACTACCGAAACGTCACCAAACCTTAAGTGTGCAGACCCTACGGGTTTGAGAACTATGTAAACATGACCGAGACACCTCTACGGTCAATAACCAATAGCGGGACCTGCATGCCCATATTGGTTCCTACATATTCTATGAAGATCTTTATCGGTCGAACCTCTGTGTCAAGGATTCAGTTAGTCCCGTATGATGTTCCCTTTGTTCTTCGGTATGTTACTTGCCCGAGATTCGATCGTCGGTATCTCCATACCTAGTTCAACCTCGTTACTGGTAAGTCTCTTTACTCGTTCCGTAATACAAGATCCCGTGACTAACACTTAGTCACATTGCTTGCAAGGCTTGTTGTGATGTTGTATTACCGAGTGGGCCCTGAGATACCTCTCTGTCACACGGAGTAACAAATCCCAGTCTTGATCCATGCCAACTCAACAGACACCCTCGAAGATACCTGTAGAGTACCTTTATAGTCACCCAGTTATGTTGCGACGTTTGATACACACAAGGGACTCCTCCGGTGTCAGTGAGTTGCATGATCTCATGGTCATAGGAACATATACTTGACATGCAGAAAACAGTAGCAATAAACTGACACGATCAAATGCTACGTTTGTAGTTTGGGTCTTGTCCATCACACCATTCTCCTAATGATGTGATCCCGTTAGCAAATGACATCTCGTGTCCACTGCTAGGAAACCTTAACCATCTTTGATCAACGAGCTAGTCCATTAGAGGCATACTAGGGACAAGGTTTTGTCTATGTATCCACACATGCATCTAAGTCTCCGATCAATACAATTATAGCATGGATAATAAACGATTTATCATGAACAAGGAAATATGATAATAACTAATTTATTATTGCCTCTAGGGCATATTTCCAACAATATATCATCTATATATCATCTATATATCATCAAATTAATCAGCAAAATCAATAGGGACAGGGAGGAGGGAGGAAAGGGGGCCGGCCGGACCGAACGGGGAGGAGGGGCAGCAGGGTCGGGGCAGCACTGTGGCGCGGGTCGGCGTCGGGGCAGGGCACACGTCGGGGCACGGGGCGGCGCGTCGGGGCACGGGGCGGCGTGTCGGAGCAGAGGCGGGCATCAGGGCAGGGCGGCGCGTCGGGGCAGGGTGCGCGTCAGGGAGCGGCACCGGCGTCGGGGCAGGGCTTGCGTCAGGGCAGAGGGCGTCGACGGCGAGTTCGGGCAGCCTGTCGGCGTTGATGTGCTCGGCGTCGTCGGGGGCAAGTGCTAGAATAAATCTGAAAAAGTCGAAACTCTCGCTTATATACAAAGAGCATTGGTCCCGGTTGGTGGCACCAACCAGGACCAATACCACCCTTTAGTCCCGGTTGGTGCCACCAATCGGGACCAAAGGTCTGCTTCCCGCCCTTTGGGCTGACGAAATGGGACCTTTTGGTCCCGATTGGTGCTACAAACCGGGACTAATGCCCCCGTTTAGTCCCGGTTGGTGCCACCAACCGGGATCAATGGTCCCATTTCGTTAGCCAAAAGGGCGGGAAGCAGACCTTTGGTCCCGGTTGGTGGCACCAACCGGGACCAATGACCGCCTTTAGTCCCGGTTGGTTGCACCAACCGGGACCAATGCATCCCTTTAGTCCCAGTTGGTGCTGCCCGAGGACAAATGTTTAGTCCCACCTCGCTAGCTAAGAGGGCTCGAGAGTGGTTTATAAGCGCTACTGTGCCAACCCTCTCCAGCTCCTCTCAACTGCACGCTTACGGTCCTAATTGCACTCTCCTCTGCAGGTGGGCCTACTGGTCCTTCTGGGGGGCTGAATCCTAGCCCAACTAGCTATTGGGTTTGTAGTCGTATTCAGGCTGTGGTAGCCCAGTAGGCGGCATTTAAAAAAACTGTTTTTTGTTTTGTTTTTAGCTTTATTTATTGTTTTAATTTTTTTCCAGTATTTTTCTTCTGTTATTTTAGTTCATTCTTTTTAACAAATAAATACTATGATAATTGTAGTTGCATAATTTCCATTATTTTGTTTCGTTTCTTGCTTCTTTTTTTTGCTTTATTTATTTCCGGTGTGTTTTATCATTATATTCTTTTTGCTATTAATGTTTTGAACAAAAAATACTTTGGTAATTTTAGTTGCATAATTTTTATATAATTATTGTTTCAAAAATACTAGAGGTTTATAAAAGCTTTTTAGCTGATTCTTTTTTAAACTCCACTCCTACGATGTTTTGAAAGAAATTAAAAATCACTTCAAACGAACTCTGAAAAGGTTGAAAGTTGGCATGGTATCATCATTTCACCCACATAGCATGTTCTAAAAAGTTGAGTGGGTTACGACAAAAACTGGATGCACTTCGTGTACAGAATGAACAATCTATTTCGAAGTATCACGGTTTCGAACGAAAACTCATCTGTTACAAAGGGATTTCATTTTTTGAACTCGTTTGAACTCCAGACTTTTTGTGTGTTCAAAATGCACCATTCAAAGCCATATCATCAATTTTCAAGCTTTTCTGACTTCATTTGGTTTTTTCATGCACTTACTGATTGTTTGAGCTAAATGACCCTAAAACTGAAACGCACTTCAAATGAACTCTGAAAAGGTTGAAAGTTGGGAAGGTATCATCATTTCACCCACATAGCATGTGCTAAAAAGTTGGGTGGGTTATGACAAAAACTGGTTGCACTTCATGTACAAAATGGACAATCTATTTCGAAGTATCACGGTTTCGGACGAAACTCATCTGTTACGAAGGGATTTCATTTTTTTGAACTCCAGAATTTTTGTGTGTTAAAAATGCAGCATTCAAAGACACATCATCAATTTTCAACCCTTTCTGACTTTATTTGGTATTTTTCATGCACTTACTGATTTTTTTGAGCTAAATGACCCTGAAATTGAAAAGCACTTCAAATGAACTCTGAAAAGGTTGAAAGTTGGCATGGTATTATCATTTCACCCATATAGCATGTGCTAAAAAGTTGAGAGGGTTACGTCAAAAGCAGGATGCACTTCGCGTACAAAACGGACAGTCTCTTTCGAAGTATCGGTGTTTCAGACGGAAACTCATCGGTTAGAAAAGGCATTTCATTTTCTTGAACTTATTTGAACTCTAGGCTTTTTGTGTGTTCAAAATGCACCATTCAAAGCCACATCATCGATTTTCAACCCTTTCTGACTTCATTTGATATTTTTCATGCATTTACTGATTTTTTGATAATCTTCAGATATGTCTGTCTTGCCCCCCAATCCCACGATGTCTCTTTCTCCCGAAAGAACTATGTGGCATTTTGGCTCAACGTATGTGTATTCGCTTCCTTGTCTTTTCTTTTTCTCGGTATGGTAGACATGTCCTTCACATAGAAAATCTGTGCCACATCATTGGCTAGGACGAATGGTTCGTCTATGTATCCAAGATTGTTCAGATCCATTGTTGTCATTCCGTTCTGTGGGTCTTCCTGTACCCCGCCTCTTGACAGATTGACCCATTTGCACTAAAACAAAGGGACCTTGAAATCATGTCCATAGTCAAGTTCCCATATGTACACTATGTAACCATAATATGTGTCCTTTCCCCTCTTGGTTGCTGCATCAAAGCAGACACCGCTGTTTTGGTTGGTGCTCTTTCCATCTTGGGCGATCGTGTAAAATTTATTCCCATTTATCTCGTACCCTTTGTCAGTCAATACAGTCGAAGATGGTCCCCTGGCCAACGAGTACAGCTCATCAGAAACAGTGTTGTCACCCATGAGACGTGTTTGCAACCAACTGCCGAAAGTCCTGATGTGTTCATATGTAATCCAGTCGTCACACTTCTCCGGGTGTTTGGAGCGCAGAATATTCTTGTGTTCGTCGACATACGGGGTCACCAAGGTGGAATTCTGTAGAACTGTGTAGTGTGCTTGAGACCAAGAATGTCCGTCCCTACATATTATTGAGTCCACTCCTAGCGTGCCTTTTCCAATCAGTCTCCCTTCATACCGCGATGGAGGGAGACCAATCTTCTTAAGGTCAGGAATGAAGTCAATACGAAAAAGAATGACATCCTCTGTTTGATGGCCCATGGAGATGCTTGCTTCTGGCCTAGCGCGGTTACGAACATATTACTTTAAGAATCCCATGAACCTCACAAAGTGGAACATATTGTGTAGAAATACAGGGCGCAGAACGACAATCTCGTCGACTAGATGAACTAGGACGTGCGTCATGATATTGAAGAAGGATAGTGGGAACACCAGCTCGAAACTAACAAGACATTGCACCAAATCACTTCTTAACCCTGGCAGGATTTCTGGATCAATCACCTTCTGAGAGATTGCATTGAGGAATGCACATAGCTTCACAATGGCTAATGGAACGTTTTCCGATAGAAGCCCCCTCAATGCAACCTGCAACAGTTGCGTCATAATCACGTGGCAGTCATGAGACTTTAGGTTCTAGAACTTTTTCTCTGCCATATTTATTATTCTCTTTATATTCGACGAGAAACTAGATGGGACCTTCATACTGAGCAGGCATTCAAAGAAGATTTCCTTCTCTTCTTTGGTAAGAGCGTAGCTGGCAGGACCTTCATACTGCTTTGGATGCATGCCGTCTTTTTCATGCACACGTTGCTGTTCCTCCTGTGCCTCCGGTGTATGTTTTGTCTTCCCATACACTCCCAAGAAGCCTAGCAGGTTCAAGCAAAGGTTCTTCGTCACGTGCATCACGTCGATTGCAGAGCGGACCTCTAGGTCTTTCCAATAGGGTATGTCCCAAAATATAGATTTCTTCTTCCACATGGGTGCGTGTTTGTAAGCGTCATTTGGAACAGATAGTCTGCCAGGACCCTTTCCAAATATTACTTGTAAATCATTGACCATATCAAGTATGTGATCACCAGTACGGAGGGCGGGCTTCTTCCGGTGATCTGCCTCACCTTTGAAATGCTTTCCTTTCTTTCGACATTGATGGTCGGTCGAAAGAAATCGACGATGCCCCAGGTACACATTCTTCCTGCATTTGTCCAAATATATATTGTCGGTGTCATCTAAACAGTGTGTGCATGCGTGGTATCCCTTGTTTGTCTATCCTGAAAGGTTACTGAGAGTAGGCCAATCGTTGATGGTTACAAACAGCAACTCATGCAGGTCAAAATCCTCCCGTTCGTTCTCATTTCACACACGTACACCTCTTGTATTCCATAGCCGTAAAAGTTCATCAACTAATGGCCTTAGGTACACATCAATGTCATTGGCGGGTTGCTTAGGTCCTTGGATGAGCACTGGCATCATAATGAACTTCCGCTTCATGCACAACCAAGGAGGAAGGTTATACATACATAGAGTCATAGGCCATGTGCTATGCTGGCTGCTTTGCTCCCCAAAAGGATTAACGCCATCTGCACTTAAACCAAACCATACGTTCCACGGGTCACCTGTAAAGTCGCTCCACTTTCTCTTGATCTTTCTCCATTGTGACCCGTCAGCGGGTGCTCTCAACTTCCCATCTTTCTTACGGTATTTTTTGTGCCATTGCATCAACTTGGCATGCTTTTTGTTTCCGAACAGACGTTTCAACCATGGTATTATAGGAGCATACCACATCACCTTGGCAGGAACCCTATTCCCGATGTGCTGACCCTCAACATCACCAGGGTCATCTCTTCTAATCTTATACCGCAATGCACCGCATACCGGGCATGCGTTCCGTTCCTTGTACTCACCGCGGTAGATGATGCAATCATTAGGGCATGCATGTATCTTCTGCACCTCCAATCCTAGAGGGCATAGAACCTTCTTTGCTACGTACGTACTGTCGGGCAATTCGTTATCCTTTGGAATCTTCTTCTTCATTATTTTCAGTAGCGAACTAAATTCCTTGTCAGATACACCATCTTCTGCCTTCCATTGCAGCAATTCCAGTGTGGTACCGAGCTTTTTGTTGTCATCTTCGCAATTTGGATACAACCCTTTTTTGTGATCCTCTAACATGCGATCAAACTTCAACTTCTCCCTTTCACTTTTGCATTCTCTCTGTGCATCAACAATGACCCGGTGATAATCATCATCAGGCACACCGTCTGGTTCCTCTTGATCTTCAGCTTCCCCCATTGCAGCATCACCATATTCAGGGGGAGGGTAGTTGTCGTCATCCTCTTCTTCTTCGTTGTCTTCCATCATAACCCCTCTTTCTCCGTGCTTGGTCCAAACATTATAGTGTGGCATAAAACCCTTCTGAAGCAGGTGGAAGTGAAGGATTTTAGAGTTGGAGAAAGACTTCGTATTCTCACAGACAGTACATGGACAAGGCATAAAATCATTCTGCTTGTTTGCCTCAACCGCTTCGAGAAAATTATGCAGGCCCTTAATATACTCGGAGGTGCGTCGGTCACCGTATATCCATTGCCGGTTCATCTGCGTGCGTTATATAATGAAGTGTATTAAAAACGATTACAACATATCATGAATACAGAAATGACCAAATTATTAGAAATCCATCATCACATTAAAGCCAAAGTATAATAATGACCAAAATAAATACGTACAGTTCATACATAGATGTCATTATTGAACAACATATAGGTCTCTAGAGCATCTAATTAAAACATACACCGAAACTATGTAAAAAATTTAAATGCAACAACAAATGCAATCATAACCGCTACTAAGGTACCAATTGATCCAACGGCATAATGATACCAAGCCTCAATATGAATGGCATATTTTCTAATCTTTCTAAGCTTCGAGCGCATTGCATCCATCTTGGTCTTATGATCGTCGACGATATCGGCAACATGCAACTCCAATCCCATCTTGTCATCTTCAGTTCTTTTCAATTTTCCTTTCAAATGATCGATTTCTTTTTCAGCTTTAGTTTACTTGTCGAGCAGAATTGCATAGTCGGTTGGAATTTCCGGTTCAACTACTTCCTATAGATAAAAATATCTACGTCAAGTTGGTGGCATAATTAATTGTCATAGACATTAGATGTGTGAAATAGTTATATAAGAGATAATATACCACATCTGAATCATAGACTGGACGAGGGCCGACGTGGGCGGATACCATAACCATGACACTACATAATAACAAACAATAATAAAAGTAAGAAAATCATATGAGTAAGTATATTTTCTTTTAGCAAAAAGATAAGATCAAGAGGCTCACCACGTGCGGGCGATCGACGGCGGTTTCAAGACGGGGACGAGACAGGACGGACCGCCATACCTAGACAAATCTTGACGAAAATGGAGTTTGGACAAGGAGCTTCAAGAGGAGAAAGCTTAAGTTTGGTTTGGGCATTTCATCAAACACCTCATATGCATAGGAGGTGAGCTAGAGCACCACAAAGGTCTTCCCTCGCCGGCAAAAAAACAGAGCAGTGTGTGGAGTGCTCTGCTCGCCGGCGAGGGGGTATATATAGGCATCTCATTGGTTCCGGTTCGTGGCTGGAACCAGGACTAAAGGACCACCTTTGGTACCAGTTCCAGACACAAACCGGGACCAATGGGTGTGGGCCAGGACCGAGGCACATTCGACCCGGTTCGTGTCTGGAACTGGAACCAAAGGGGTCCGACGAATCGGGACCAATGCCCCACGTGGCCCGCCTGGCCCCCTGGCCTCACGAACCGGGATCGTTGCCCCATTGGTCCCGCTCGTGACTGAACCCTAACTAATGGACTGGCCCGGCCCGAACCAATGCCGTGTTTTCTACTAGTGAACTATCTAAACCTACCGTGCCAGAAAAAGAAAAAGAAAAAAATATTCTTTCTTGTGACGAGATACATGAAATAGTACAACTATTGGAGTGTTCTGAAGTCATTGCCAGATTCCAGTACATCATCTGGTGGAATGAAAGGCTCGAGAAACTAGCGCTAAGGGTCAGCATAGGCCATGTGGTACTTGGAATGCAAGAATAACACTAGCGTTTTGACTCGCAAGTCACCACCAGATATATTGTCCTCAAAACTGAGATATTGAGGAATCAATTACCTTCAAGGGGCATACAAACCCTCCCAAAAAAAAAGAGGGAGGCATACAATTCAGTTTTTCGGGCATGCAAACCTCTACTCCG
The DNA here is from genome assembly GCA_022496015.1 of Hordeum marinum. NCBI lineage: Eukaryota > Viridiplantae > Streptophyta > Magnoliopsida > Poales > Poaceae > Hordeum > Hordeum marinum. The sequence goes on along the minus strand of CM039673.1, from coordinate 567,800,412 downwards.
TATAAAGCTGATCATCCCGGTACACATTCAGTTTTTTCGGGTATGCGTATATCTCAGGCGACTAAGATTTTGTTAGATCTTAGTGAATATGTTACAAAATAAAGCTAACAGTCACTATCAACAAATGATCCTAGCACAATTCACAAAAATGGATCCAATGGCCTATGTACTCGACTGAGGTTTAATAAGTTCTTAGACAACTAAGAATTAGGAATTATGTAGTTCTTTCAATGGAACATACCAACACAAGTTTTCACATGACTGACATTTTTAATGGCATAGTGTACCACCTATGTCACATTCTATTACATGTGGGACTGCCGAGGAAATTGTTAGACATAGGCCTAGTGGAAAGACTATGTGAGATCCCATGTGAGAAATTGTCTCTGATGGTTTTACCGGCCCACCTATAATACCATTTAAACGGGTTAATTTTGTGGACTTCATGTGATGTATTTCATGTGCTACGTCTCTGCTTCATATCCATCTTTGATGGCAACCTTCACTGGCGGGTAAACCATTATTCATTTTCAAAACATAGGAGAAAATCTGCCTCATCGATTAATTAAGCAGAAGAAAGTTTCCTAGATAATTAGCGAAAAAATGAGCAAAAACTTGATACTGATAAACCACACTCAATGCATGAAACCCCACAACCACACAGTTGGCCCAACAAAATGCCCTCAACATGTGACAAATGCATACCCCAACACATGTCATGATGCTATATACTCATCTAGACCCCATGTGGTTCAATACCCAGCCATCATTGATCCTTCGAGCTACTTAAGTTTCAACCCACAACTTATTTTTCCAGATTCTGATATACAGCTACACCATTCGGCTTTGGAAGATGGTCATTGAGAAATTCCAACTAGAACAAATGGACACCTAATTGTGGCATTAGGAAGTTTCCGTCAAGAATTGGTGGGAAAATAGAACCAGCACATGAGTCCTCAACAGAAAGGTGATGGCCTCGCTGGCCATGCTTGTGACATGGACCACCTGGGACGAAAGAAATGTCCGGGTCTTCTGGCATAAGAGCGTCCCACCACCAATTTTGCTCACTGCTATTACTAACGAAGCAAATCTTTGGGTCACCGTCGGAGCAAAGAAACTAGGGTATGTTATTTTGTGTGAGTAATCTTTCATTCCGTGTGAGCGTGACTATTGTAACAAACTCTCTTCTCTGCCTAATTAATATATGAGACAAATCTTTTGCCTCGGTTTTAAAAAAAAGATTCTGATATGTTTCACAGAATGCACCTCAACTTGGCCGCCTTCTGTTAAATATCCATTATTTTAAGCTCTTTGGGTGTTGGTTGTCTAAGATTACTAATTGTTAACTATTACCAATTCCTGTATTTCCTGTATTTGGGGAGTTTATGGGTAGAGATAGGGAAAAATAAGGGTGGGGTGGGGTTTGGTAGATTTTTGGGAGAAGGGCAATGTTTTGATATTTTACTATGTTTATAATGTACTAAATAATTGCCCGTACATTGCAACCAGGACATAAATATTCTAGTAAATTAGTCTGTGATTTACATGATATTTTATTGTTAATGTGATTGTCTCAAAAATAGTATTTTATTTGGCAAACATTTATTGAATTACACCGGGGGGAATCCGCGACGATTTTGCATCCCTGCGTTGCCGACACAAGCCCTAGACTATACACCACGTGCATGCGCTGGTTGCAAATCCAGGAGGAATAATTAAGCTGGAGCTCGACGGCGACGGTAGAATGATTAGATGAGAGCGGCTGCACATCGATGATCCGCAAACAGAATTTATGCGTGATCCCGTGATGGGTATCGTGACGCGTCTGCGTGGGCATGCAGCAGCAGCTCCCCCGCTTGCTCATGATTTGCCGACGGACGCTTTTCGATCGATGCACATGCGCCACTCGCAGACTATAACCAGTCGTACGAATCTTGCGTAGCGTGGCTTCTCGCCGGCATAAAAATTACTGGGAAAGCGGCTATCACCTGACGTGGGTGCGGTATTTATTGATCAATTGGATACTTCGATTTGTTTCAAGAGGCAAGATTTTTTTTTTTTGAAAAGGAGAAACGAAGCTTTCGGCCTTTGCATCAATCGATTTGTTGCAAGAGGCAAGATATAACGTGCACTCAAGTTTATCTAAGTTTAAAACCAAATCATATAAGATCAGAACTTCCTAACTGTAAACATACAAACATGAATATAGCTTAATCGGTATATGTAACTTCCGAACGATCGATCCGTGCGCTTTTTGCTCCTAGTGGAAAAAAACATGCAAGTGCTGGGAATCGATCCCACGACCAACTAGGTAAGGTCCAGCCGGCTACCACTCCACCTAGCTTTTGTCTCGTGTCTAAATATAAGTTAGTCAGCTTTCGTACTTTACAAAAACCAAAGAACTAAGCATTTTAAGCAACTAGCATACAGTACAAAAGGTGCATCGGTGGGATTCGAACCCTGGGATTCCCGTCCTGGCACTGGTAGAAACACCCCCCTTTTGTCCCGGTTTTTAAGGGGCCTTTTGTCCTGGTTGCCCAACCGGGATGGGGCAGCCGGGATGAATGCCACCCCCTTCGTCCCGATTGTACCAGGACCCGGGATGGATGGGACGTCCATGTGGGGGGCGTGGGCTGGTCGCTGGCCAGGACTATTCGTCCCTGTTCGTAATACGAACCGGGATGAATGCCCCCTCTGCCGCGGCAGAGATTTTTGCCAATTCTCTGCCAGGGCAGAATTTTTCTTCTTCTTTTTCTTGTTTTCCTTTTAGGGTTTGGTTTGTTTTATTTTTTTCCGATTTGTTTCCCATAAGTATTCTGCATCTAATACACAACCATGTTTTTTTATTGTATTCCATTTTATTACAATACACAAGTTTGCTGATCGCATTAGAATATACAACTATATGGTGATCGCATTAGAATATAGTTGAAGAATATACAAGTAAGTACGCACCATGAATCGAATATACAAGTAAGGAGTGAAGAATATACAAGTTTGTACTCTTTTCCATAATTACTCTAATACACCACCATGCACCATGACTCGAATATATAGGTAAGTACTATGCATCTAAGAATTCGAACATCAAGTTCGTCGAGCATAGTTGGCGCTGACATAGTATTCCCCTCCTGGTGTTAGGACCTCTGCGTCTAAGAATCCGCAAATTTCCTCTTGAATTGCTCGTAGGCGATCCCTTGGTAGAAGACCGTCCCGCAACCCCTCGATCTAATATAAAGAAGAGTGGTCAATATCTAATTAAAGACAATAGATGGTAATAAGATAAAAGTGATGGTTGAAGTACACGAAGCTTTTCTAAATCTCTGCCCAGCTTGGCGCATGTCGTCTGACGAATGAACTCACAGACATAGTATCCACATAAGTTATTCCCATCTCCCTGGTTCAAGCACTTTACAAGAACATTGTTTCAATCAAAATTATAATATAACATTATAATGGTATCGAAACTATAATCAAGGAGATGCGCGGATATAGCTAGTACCACGTACTTTCAGATGTTGAAATTTAAGCTTCTCCTTCCATTCAGCCCTAGCCTTTGCTGTGAACCGTTTCCGAGCGCTGCCCGGCAAACAAAATGAATTAAGCGAGTTATCAGAAAATAAACGAAACTTGTCGATATAGTGTCATAAAGATTGAAATTATCGTTGGATCAGTTCCTGCATGTCCTCCCAGTACTTAAGGGATTTATGTTTCGAGTCCATTACCAGTACTTTTCCTTTGTCAGTTTCAAATATTAGAAGAATATAGTGGAAGCTGCGCAAACATAACTCATCAGTTATACACTTATCATCGAGTAAGCAAAAAAAATGTTTACTGGACAAATAACACTCACTCGAAGTTGTAAGGAAAAAGTATTTCCCTCTTGGTTTCGTGAAACCTTAACGCCTTCACAATTGAATCTTCTGTTTCCCTGGGTTTTGTGAGAAGAGTTGCTTGATTAACCCAATATGGGTCAATGGACCCAATATCATAGATGTGTCCTCTTTTGCTTTCGAGAATCTTCATTCTGCAATTATAATATAGTGAGTATTATTATAAAAATGTAATGAACGAGGTGAGCTAGCTAGAGACTTAACTACAGCGAAATAAATACTTACACACAATACGCACTACCGATAGATTTGTCGAGGGCCTTTAGCTGGAATAACTGATATAGTTCTATAAACTCAATCAGAATTATCCTTTCTCCATAACTGTGATGCTCGTTTCTAACTTCCATCGTTATCCATCCCTCGGAGTGCTCCGAGGCTTCCATGTACCAATTATGCACTCTTTGCATTTTTGTTGGTAGATCATTTTCCTCCCGAGGTTTGACGAGAGGATGCCCGTGCCGATATGGGTGCGCGAAATCAGAAGAGGGGAAGACATCTAAGGTTTGGAGATACTGCGCAATGGACATACCCGCAGCAGCGGCCGCTTGTCCGTACAGTGCAATAAACTCCGGGTCAAGTTCCTCGCCTGCGCCTGTGCTCGGCCCCACCTCGGTTTGGAATGCACTATGAGCGGGGGGATGGATTGATTTTTCTGTTATCCGAGATGGTCAACTGTTTTCCCGCATTTCCTGCTTCCGGTACTACTCTTCTTCGACCGCTTCTTTTCATCGTGTGCCTTAAGAATAGAGCGGTCATAGTCAGGAATGAGACTCGGCTCGGGCTGATGAAGGGTCTTCACCATTTTCAACGCTCGGGCTTTGTCTTCTTCGGTGTTGGGGAAATCTGGCTCTTTCGGCGACTTCTCCTTAGATTTCCACGCCTCATATTCGGCCTTTGCAGTCTCCTGGGTTTCCTCTGGAGTACAGTGTTAAGGTAACTTGGGTAGATTCGGATGTGGTACTCTTGCGAGGGGCGACAATCGACGCTTGGGTGATGCGGTGGTTCTCCTCCGCTTTGAGCTGCCCTGATCAGACTTCGTGGGCGGAGACGGCTGCCGCGGCGGCGTAGACGCACGCGCTGCAGACGGCTGACGCGGCGGCGTAGACGTACGCGCTGGAGACGCCGAGCACGGCGGAGAGTACGAAGACGACCATTCCGCTGGAGACTGGTCTTGAGGCGGCGGCGAAGGAGGATGGCTACTTCGATCAGTCGTTGGCCTTGGCGTCCAATTAGGAAACACGATGTGTTCCTTTAGCCATAGAATGCTCAAGTTCTTGGCGTCTCCAAGTTTAGTCACCTCCCCGTCTTCACCTTCAGGATAGTCAAGCTGCACCCGCTCGAATCCGGTCATAACTTCATCCACCCCGGCAATAGCGTTGCCCGGTTGAACTGGCCGACAATGGTGTGTTGGTTCAGGGCCAACTGGTTTCACATAGCCGACCGCCGCCTTAATGGTTATATTGTTGACGACTTTCACATGCAGCTCACACGGTGTCATCTCCGTTATATGATCCATCGGGTGCATCATCCGCGGTGCATCTTCACCATCATCACCTTGGAGCTGCGTGGAAGCAACACTGCTCTTCCGATTAGATGATGCGGCTTCCATTTCCTGCTGAGATTGGGTGTTACCTTGCTGCTGGCTAAGTCTGCCAATTTGCTCCTGCTGCCGCTCTGATTGCTCCCGCTGCCGCTTTAATTCTGCTTCAATGCTAGTCCACCGGTCTACCCGATTATGTGCTTCAGCTGCCTCCAAATCCTTTCTCCTCTGACGGCTTCTATCCGCATATTTCTTCTTCTCCTGGGGAAACCCATGTTTCCACGGAACAGAGCCTTTTGTGGCTCATGTCCGTCCATAGTGTTCCTTATTCCCAAGGGCGCGGGTGAGCTCGTCGTTCTCTCTATCTGGATGGAACTTCCCCTCTTTAGCAGACATTATTGCTTCTCTAAGAGCATCGATGGGTAGAGGATCTTCTTCATGTCTTACATTATAGATGCATTCCCTTCTGAGTCCAACGTGCCCCCATGGCCGAAAAACCAAGACCTTGTCCGTTGGTCCCAGTAGAACGTCTCTGGAACGATGTCCTTAGCAAGCAAGTCGTCCTCAAGTTTATTCCACTTAGGCATGTTACCCTGTAGCCAGCTTGCCCCATAATATGGTGATAGATCTTTTTAGCGGCGTTTATATTTTTTTTAGACTTTTCCAGAGCTTCCTCCGACTTCTTGTACTCAACAAATTCTTCCCAGTACGGTTTTATCTTCTCATACGTTCCGGTGAAATCCGGAGTCTTGTTTTTCTGGATAAAGTCAAGGTTCAATCTTTTCTTCAAGCTCTTGAATTGCTCGGCCATCTTCCTAAAAGTGAATGCCTTGACCAGTTTCTCTAAGGCTTTGGTCTTTCGCTCTAAGATCAATTCAGGATCCTCCTCATTCTCATCCAACTCATCTTGAGTAACCTTCGACATCGGTAGGGTGAAATTAGCCAACATCTTTTCAAAAAGTTTTTCTTTGGCTTTGTCGCCGACATATGAAATTCCGAGACCCTGCTTTGGCTTATGCCACTCCCGAACGGTGATCGGGATGTGGTCCCTAACAAGCACTCCGCATTGCTTCACATATTTTTGGGCAACAACTTCGGGAAGCTCTGGCGCGCCGTCTGCAGCGATCTGTTCGATCCTGTACCTTTCATGCTCTTTCAACTCCTGGGCTCCGCCTCGTTTAGTCTTCTTTCCGGTGGATTTGCTAGATCCGGATGGCTAAAATATATAAGAAAGAGTGTTAATACATGTATATAGAAAACAAATGCTTCATTTAGTTAACATATATATATATGCACCTCGCCGGAGTTTTTAATTTGTAAGGTTCGACCGGAACCGTCGGCTTCTCTCTCATGGGAGCCCTCGGCTTCTCCCCTGACGATGTCGTAGGCTTCTCCCTCACCGGAGCCGTCTCTTTGGGCGAGCTCCAAATCTACCTCACCAGAGCCGTCTCTTCGGGCGAGCTCCAGATCTACCTCACCAGAGCCGTCTCTTCGGGCGAGCTCCAGATCTCCCTCACCGGAGTTGTTCATCCACTCGGAGACATCTGGGTCTCCCCCGGGCCCGCGGATAACATCCGTGACCATTTCTTCCGCATCTTCGTCTCTGAAGTTTGGGTCCATAATTTCTGCAAATTAAAAATTGCAAGTTAGTGTCAACGCACAAAACTTAAAACAAAATGACTTAGCAGTTTCATCATCCATTCAACCCACATGTTTTGAATGCCTAAATAATTTGTTTTCAAAATATTGCTAAGTAATTGCAACTTCGTTCTTTTTTCCGGAAACTAAACAAATGGCCCATGGGACCGCCACCAAACTAGATCCGGGTCGACGATGTCACCCGGAATCCTCACCAAGCTGCGCATCCCGGAAGGTACCACCTGCCAATGCCAGCCCGGCGGGACCCACTCCCGAACATCACCCCTCGGGTCCAACAGGGACATCGTCGGCGAGAACAATAAACTAAAAAACATATTTTGGTTGTTATTTGAACTTAGCAAAATTTCTAATATGAATGACACAAATAACATTCCGGATCTAAATATAAGACCTAATATAACCGAGCATCTTTTAGAAGTTTAAAAAATTTATTCAATTTTTTATTTTTTAGACCTAATATAAGACCTAACATTCCGGATCTAAATATAAGACCTAATATGAAGACCGCATTCCAGATCCGGATGACACAAATAACATCGATTTCAATTTTTTATTCAATTTAGAAGTTTAAATTTCAATTTTTTTTAATTTTTTAGCTTTTTTTTCTCCACACTCTCTTCTCTGTCTCTTCACTCTGTTTCTTCTCCACGATCGAGCAGGTTGGAGCAAGGCCGGGGGCAGGGAGAGGGGGAGGTAGGGGGAGAGCTTTACCTGCGGGAGAAGGCGACGCGGGCGACGGGCGACGCGGGCGAGGTGGCGCCGGCCGGGCGAGCTCTGTGGCGCGCGGTGCCGCGACGACTTAGGCGGGCGATGCGGGGGCAGAGGCGCTGCAGGCGAGCGATGGCGAGAAAGGGGGGCGGCCGCGGAGCGCGCGAGGGGGGCGGCGACGACGGCGATGGCGAGGAAGAGGCGGCGCGGGAGTTGGGCAGCTTGCCGGTGTTGAGTGTCGTCCTCCTCGCGCGACAGAAGGGGAGGGGGAGAGGGAACGGCTTAAGTACGTGGGGAGGGGCATCCGTCCCGGTTGTTGGCAATAACCGGGACGAATGCCCCACCCATTCATCCCGGTTGTTGCCAACAACCGGGACGAATGACCTAGATGTGGAACGGCGCGAAGAGGGGCATTCGTCCCGGTTGTTAGCAATAACCGGGATGAATGCCCTGTTTTTTCAAAAAAGTTTCATATTTTCAAAAATTCCCGCCAGATTATCTGCTAGTTCAATAATCAGAAAAATATGAAAAAACTACCAAAACATTTAGAAAATTATAAACTAACTAAATATGTTACTTTCAAAAATATTTTGTGAAATTCAAAATTCAAAATTATTTGAATTTGAATTAATTCATTTAAGAAATGGAGAAAATATCAAATAATTCAATAAATTTTGAAAATTGCAAGTTATATATCAAAATGATCAGAAAGATAAATTAAACTCACTTATGATGTTTTGGTACTTCCTAGGGCTTCACTGGAGAGGGGTTGTTCTCTCCAGCGGGGCTAGGGTTTCACCGGAGAGGGGCTGCGGAGCGTCGGGATGGCACCAGAAGCAAGGATTTGGCATACCAATGTGTTTACAAGTGTTCTTAGGGTTGTACATGCCAAATATTTACTCACTCTTGTTGTTGGGTCTTCACCGGCATCGATTTCTCTCTCCGAGTCTAAGTACTTATACGCTGAAGGTCCCTGAACCGACGAACGGGAGGGGATCTTGTGTACAGGTGGTTCATGCCATTGTTTTGGGACTTCCTAGGGCCCACCCTAACACAACCAAGCAAAGTGTAGCACATTGCTACCCACTCCGGGCTCCGGTGAAAGCTGTAGACCCATAAGCTGGGTTGTTCTCTCCAGCGGGGCTAGGGTTTCACCGGAGAGGGGCTGTGGAGCGTCGGGATGGCACCAGAAGCAAGGATTTTGCATATCATGTATTTACAAGTGTTCTTAGGGTTGTACATGCCAAATATTCACTCAAAGGTTCAATACCCTAACACAACCAATAACATTACATAGATTTACATCAGAGGTTCAATACATTATTATACACCACTCCGTTCAGTCCATGAACCCTTGCTTATGATCGCTTCGGACGTAACCATGGAGCATCTTCTTTATTTAACGGGATGGTTGGGTCAGCTTTCACTGTGAAGGGCGGAATTTCAGCAAACTTATCATAATCTTCAGACATGTCTGTCTTGTCCTCGACTCCCACGATGGTTCTTTTCCCTGAAAGAACTATGTGACGCTTCGGCTCATCATATGATTTATCTGGTTGCTTATTTTTTCTTTTCTTTTGTCTGGAGGACATGTCCTTCACATAGAAGATCTGAGCCACATCATTGGCTAGGACAAATGGTTCGTCATTGTAACCAATTTTGTTGAGATCCACTGTTGTCATTCCGTACATCGGGTCTACCTTTACCCCTTCTCCATTCAGGTTGACCCATTTGCACTTAAACAAAAGGATCTTAAAAGAAGGTCCATAGTCAAGTTCCCATATCTCCTCTATGTAACCATCGTATGTGTCCTTTTTCCCATTCTCGTTTGTTGCATCAAAGCGGACACCACTGTTTTGGTTGGTGTTCTTCTTATCTTGGGTGACCGTGTAAAATGTATTCCCATTTACCTCGTACCCTTGAAAAGTCCCAATAGTCGAAGATGGTGACCTGGCCAACATGCAGAGCTGATCTTCAATAGTGATGTCATTTATAAGATGTGCTTGCAACCAACTTCCAAAAGTCTCCATGTGTTTGACTTTAATCCATGTGTCATCCTTCCCCGGGTTTGTGGAGCGTACAATATTCTTGTGTTCCTCGATATACGGAGCCACGAAGGTGGAATTTTGTAGAACCGTGTAGTGTGCTTTAGTGAAAGAATGCCCGTCCCTGGGTATCATTGTTTTGTTTCCTAGCGTTCCTTTTCCCCTCAGTCTCCCCTCATGCCGCGATTCAGGAACACCAATCGTCTTAAGCTCAGGAATAAAGTCAACACAGAACCCAATGACCTCCTTTGTTCCATAGCCCTTGGAGATGCTTCCTTCTGGCCTAGCACGGTTATGAACATATTTGTTCAAGACTCCCATGAACCTCTCAAAGGGGAACATATTGTGTAGAAATACCGGACCGAGAATATGAATCTCTTCTACTAGGTGAACCAGGAGATGCGTCATAATGTTGAACAAGGATGGTGGGAACACCAACTCAAAACTAACAAGACATTGGACCACATCCCTCTGTAACCTTGCCAGACTATCTGGATCGATTACCTTCTGAGATATTGCATTGAGGAATGCACATAGCTTCACAATGGGTACTCGAACATTTTCCGGTAGAAGCCCCCTCAGTGCAATCGGAAGCAACTGCGTCATAATCACGTGGCAATCATGAGACTTCAGGTTTTGGAATTTTTTCTCTGCCATATTTATTATCCCCTTAACATTCGATGAGAAGCCAGACGACACCTTGATACTGTAAAGGACTTCAAAAAAGATTTCCTTCTCTGCTTTGGTAAGAGCGTAGCTGCTTAAGAAATGACGCCATGTATCCATGTGCTTGTTTTTGGGTCTTTCATACGTTGCTGGTCCTCTCGTGCTTCTGGTGTATCTTTTGACTTCCCATACACGCCCAGGAAGCATAGCAAGTTGATGCAGAGATTCTTCGTCACGTGCATCACGTTGATTGAAGAGCGGACATGTAGGACTTTCCAATATGGTAGCTCCCAAAAGATAGATTTCTTCTTCCACATGGGTGCGCGCTTATCAGGGCCGTTCGGAACAGGTTGGCTGCCATCACCCTTCCTAAAGATTACTTCTAGGTCCTTGACCAGACCGAATACATCATTACCATTACGGAGGTCAGGCTTCTTCCGGGTATCTACCTCACCTCTGAAATGTTTGCCTCCTTTCTTTCTTACGGTATGATCCATCGGAAGAAATCTATGATGCCCCAGGTATACAACCTTCTTACATTTATCCAAATATACACTATCAGTCTTATCTAAACAGTGTCTCCATGCATTGTATCCCTTGTTTGTATGTCCAGAAATGTTACTAAGAGCAGGCCAATCATTGATGGTTACGAAAAGCAACGCCCGTAGGTCAAATGGCTTTTGTTCGTTCTCATCCCACACACGTACACCTGGTTTGCCCCACAACTGTAATAGTTCTTCCACTAATGGTCTTAGGTACACATCAATGTCGTTGCCGGGTTGCCTTGGGCCTTGGATGAGCACTGACACATCATAATGAACTTGCGCTTCATGCACAACCAAGGAGGAAGGTTGTAGATACATAGAGTCATGGGCTAGGTGCTGTGACTGGAGCTCTGCTCTCCGAAAGGATTAATGCCATCTGTACTTAGACCAAACCATAAGTTTCTTGCCTCGCGTGCAAAGTCTGGGAAGTCTCTCTCAATTTTTCTCCACTGCGACCCATCAGTGGTGTGTCTCAACTTTCTGTCTTTCTTACGGTCTTCTTTATGCCATCGCAACAACCTGGCATGCTCTTTATTTCTAAACAGACGTTTCAACCGTGGTATTATAGGAGCATACCACATCACCTTGGCAGGAACGCTCTTACGGGGGGGCTCACCATCAACATCGCCAGGGTCATCTGCTCTGATCTTATACCGCAGTGCAGTGCATACCGGACATTTATCCACATTCTCATACTTCTCACCGCGGTCATTAATGCATGCATGTATCTTCTCCACATCTAGTCCTAGAGGGCAGAGAGCCTTCTTTGCTTCGTACGTGCTGTCAGGCAATTCATTATCCTTTGTAAGCTTCGGCTTCATTATTTTAAGTAAACACTCAAATGATTTGTCAGTCACACCGTTCTGTGCCTTCCATTTCAGCAACTCTAGTGTGGTACCGAGCTTTGTGCTGCCATCTTCGCAATTTGGGTACAACAAATTTTTGTGATTCTGTAACATGCCGTTCAACTTCAACCTCTCCAATTCACTTTCACAGTCTTCCCTTGCATCAGCAATAACTCGACCAAGATCATCATCGGGCTCATCTGATGCGCGTTCTTGATCATCATCGGGCTCATCTGATGCCCGTTCTTGATCGTCATCGGGCTTATCTGATGCCCGTTCTTGATCACCTCCTTCTTCTGCATTGTCTTCCATTGCAATATCACCGTATTCGGGGAACATAGGATCCTCTTATTCTTCTTCATTGTTTTCCATCACAACCCCTCTCTCTCCATGCTTGGTCCAACAATTATAGCTGCGCATGAAACCTCTCCGAAGCAGGTGGCTATGAAGGACTCTCGAGGAAGAGTGCTCCCTGACGTTCCCACAGTCAACACATGGGCAACACATAAATCCATTCTCTTTGTGAGCCTGAGCTACAACGAGAAATTCATCCAGGCCGGCCCTGTACTCGGAAGTGCGTCGGTCACCGTACATCCATCGCTGCCATGCATCCATCTACATCGTATAATTAAGTTTATCAAAAACCATTACAGCAATAACATCTTCAATAGCGAAATGACCATAGTACATCGACAAATATAACATTTTTGTATCAATTATAGATGAAATGGATAAGTTTGCTAACCTCAATCGAAGATACCATTTTTTGTGAAGTTAAGTGTCGCTCAGGTATTTCGTCGAACACCTCGTGTGCATAGAAAAAAGAACACAGTACACTAGCACCCACCTCTCTCACACCTCCTAGAAAAAACCAGAGGAGGGAAGGGGTTTGGATGCAGTATTTATAGGCAAGGGGCATTCATCCCGGTTCCTGGCATGAACCGGGACCAATGCCCCTGCACACACCACGTGGCATACATCGAGGCATTGGTCCCGGTTCATTCCACGAACCGGGACGAATGCCGACTAAAAAACCGGGACGAATGCCCCAGGGGGGCTGGACGCTGCCCTGGCCTAAAGAACTGGGACGAATGCTACGTCCCGTTCTTTAGGCAGCCAGGACAAATGCGAATTCCCCCCCTGAACGAAAGGGGGGTGTTTCTACTAGTGTGGTAACCACCCCAGCTAAGTCCATTCTTTGATTAACTATGTGTTACCTTTTCTTTTTATCACATCACTATTCCTTTGCATCTATAGCTAAAAACTAGGGAAATGATTTTGCTGTGTGTGCGTGGTGGCTTGGACTCGAACCTGAGAGGCTCAGGCCCATATACCAACTCAACTAAATTGCTTTTATCTTTCTTAATAAAAAAACAAGAATTGTATCTTCTGAACGTTCGGAAAACTATGATAGATCCATGGCTAGGATTTGAACTCCGGTCTCCTAGAGAAGACCCATATCACAGGCTACCACCATACCACTTGACGTTTTTTTGTGAGTTAAGCGATAGCCAGCATACTTGACCCAATAGAGCAACGTCGGTATATTTGAAACATCATTTTTTGCCAGTTTTCGTGTGATTGATTCGTGAAATTAATTCAAGGCATTGTCTTCTTCCATTTGATATTCTGTGCAACCATCCCATTTAATGCCAATATTTTTTTATTCAACGTCATTTTTTGGTTCACTCATCGAGTGCCAATGATAGTACTTTTTTTGTGCATTTTTTGTCACCATGGAACTTATGTATCCCCGTCCTGGTATCTTTGGCGCGGGGGGGGTGGGGGGAGGGGAAGGGGTGGTTGATGAATATCCCCTAGTAAGTTTTTTGTGAATAGCATGGTAACTCACACATTGCAGACCTGATAACTTATGTGCCTCGTTCCTGATAAATTTAATGATAGTAGCATGGTAACTTACACTTCGCAGACCGATAACTTATGTACCCCGGTCATGGTAACTCTGGCAACCGAGGGGGGTGATGAAATATACCACCCGGTAACTTTTGCGTGAATATCATGGTAACTCACACACTATAAACCAAGAAACCTATGTACCCTAGTCCTGATAACTTTGGCGATGGGGGTGGAGATGGGGGAGTTGTTGAAACACACCACGATAATTTCTGTGCAAATAACATGATATTTTTTACGTCCCAAGACATGATAACTTATGTACACGCTGGGTAATTTTTGTGCGTGGGACGGGGGGTGATGAAATATTCCCCCGGTAACTTTTGTGTGCATAGATGGTAACTCACACATCCCAGACCTGGTAACTTATGTACCCCGGTCCTGGTAACTTTGGAGTCGGGGAAGAGGGGGCAGGGGTGGTTGATGAAATATCTCCTGGTAACTTTTATGTGAACAACATGGTAACTCACACATCGCTGACCTGATAACTTATGTACCTCGGTCCTAATAACTTTGGCATGGGGGGAGGAGTTGATGAAATATCCCCTGGTAACTTTTGTCTGAATAGATGGTAACTCACACATCACAGACTTGATAACTTATGTGTCTCAGTCCTGATAACTTGGGCGAGGGGGTTGTTTAAAAACATACCCCGATAATTTTCATGTAAATAGTTTGATAATATATACATCGTATACGTCATAACTCATGCAAACACCACAGTAAATTTAACCTGACCTGATAAGATGGTTAGAGAAACCAGGTTTATGCCCCCATAATATCTATGCAAACAACATGGTAGCATATGTAGACATGCATGATAACTTACTTAGCCTAGAAGTGGTAAGTTTTGACCCCCACACGCAAAAAAAGACTTTTGACCCCCAAAAAGTCGTCGGAACATATGAATATGGGATGTAGTTTTGAAGGTCTCGTCGCGATCTTTTATGTAAAAACAGGTTTTCAATCGGACTAGCGGTTTGAGCTATAAAACATTTTAAAATTTTGGAATAGGGAGGAATATAGGATGACATTAGCTATTATGTCCTCTAATTCATTTACACGTTAGGAGAAGGTTGGTTGACTATTTTTATGGCCTTGTAATTTCTATATAAACAAGATGGTAACTTATGAACCAGAGACGTGATAACTTACTTAGTATGGGTTGATAACTTTCGACCCGAAAAAAAGTCATCGGAACATATCAACATGGGATCTAGTTTTGAAGGTCTCCTCGTAATGAATATTTTATGTGAAAATGGTTTTTCCATTGGAGCGCCGGTTTGGGCTACAAAACATTTTGAATTTCGAATTTTGGTGGAATCTTTGTTGATGTCAGCAATTTTGTCTTACATGCATGCATGCATTGTCTGAGGCATAGTCATGCAGCGCTACACTCTTTCTTTTCTCCCGTCAACCACGTTTTAAAAAAGGAGGGCTTGCGAGGGAGGCTGATCGAAGGAAATTAAAAAAGTTCGGATCTATTTCTTAGAAACCTAACGTTTGGTATTTAGCACAGTCCTAGCTTAATTTCTTACTCCCATTCGTCTATTTTTCTCTGTTTTTAGATGTTCGTATTTTAGCTTCGTGTAGGTTAATGTTGAAATCTGAGATGGGCTTTAGGCCCATAAGACAATTTCAGAAAATTTTCTAAGGACCCATGTAGGTGGCATGGTAAGGGTGGGTGGGAAGTTTAATACCACCTTGCTAGTGGAGGGGGAGTTGGACCTCTTTATAAGGTTCTCTCTTCTACATGCTATTGGAGCATGAGAAGAGAAGAGGCCCTCACGCACTCCTCCTTCGCTGCCCTTGCTGCCGCCAGCGACTCCGTCCCGTTCACTGCGTACACGTTCGATGGGAGATCAGCCTCCGAAATCCCGCCTCTCCAGGTCCTGTACGGGGAGAGGGGCGATTATGTTTTTGGGGAGCGACTACTCGTTGTCGTTCTATCCAACTACTTCCTCTACATCCATGTCGTCTAAGTCATCATCACCATGCCGCCCACAACTGATGTCGATCGTGCTGCTGCCGAGAAGGCCGAAGCTGACAAGAAGGCGGCCGAGGACGCCGCCATTGCCAATGCTGCTACTCCGGCCAACTGGCCCATCCGAGGGTATATCCCGCCCCTCCTTATTTTAGTTTTACCAGTACTAGCAATATGCGTAGATGTGTCTATTATTTCTGTAGTATATACTAGTCCAGTTAGTCATCAGTATGTTGTTAGTCAATGCCATGCTAGTTATTATCTTGTGGATTAATCTGATCGTAAAATTGCCTATATACTCTACAATCCAAAAACCTAATATGTGTAGGAATTTTTTGAGTAATGGTTTTGCTGGTGCACTGAAACCAGAGAAATTTACCGGTACGTATTGTAAGCATTGGCAGACCAAAACCACCTTATGGCTCACGGCTATGAACGTATTCTGGATAGCCGATGTTACTCCCACAAGAACGATCACTCCTAAACAGGAGAAGATGTTCAAGGAGGCCACTGTCTATTTTATCGGAGCAGTTCTTAGCGTGATCGGAGATAACCTGGTTGACGCATATTTACATGTGGGGGGTCACCAAGGACTTGTGGGAGGCGCTCGCATCTAAATTCGGGGCCACCGATGCTAGGACCAAGATGTATGTTATGGATTAGTTTCATGATTACAAAATGGTTGAGAAACGTTCTGTGCCGGAACAAGCTCATGAGATAATATGCATTGCTAAGGAACTTGAGGTTCTTAAGTGCAATTTACCAGACAAATTTGTCGCGGGGTGTATAATTGCTAAGCTCCATAATTCCTAGAGGAACTTTGCTACCACTCTAAAACATTAGAGGCGTGAATTCTCAGTAGAGGATATCATCGGCCATCTGAGTGTTGAGCAGAACTCGAGAGCAAATGACTCGCATGGAAAAGCGGTTGAAAGCTCTTCGGTTGCCAATATGGTACATCAGAAGAACTTCAATTCCCACAAGTCCAAGGGAAAGAATTATGTCAAACAAAATACCGACTTAAAGAATAAGGGAAAGAAGACCTTCTAGAGGAATAAGAAAGGTGATGGCTGCTTCAACTGTTGTTTAGAGGAACATTGGGACAACAAGTACCCAAACAGGTACAAGAAGCCAGCACGGGATAATAAGTCTGCCAATATGATTGTGGGCAACAATAAAAGTGGTGCATCTGGGTACGGTAATTTATTTACTATATTTTTAGTTTGTCAGTCCACCGATTGGTGGGTGGACACAGGTGCAAATATTCATGTTTGTGCTGACATCTCATTGTTCTCTTCTTATCAAGTCACAGGCCGAGGGTCTGTATTGATGGGGAATGGCGCGAGTGATTTTGTTCTTGGTGTTCGCACGGTCGATCTGAAGTTTACTTCGAGAAGGATCGTGGAGCTGAAGCACGTGCAGCATGTCCCCGCCATCAAGAACAACCTCGTTAGTGGCTCCCTTCTGTGTAGAGAAGGGTTTAAGTTGGCCTTCGAGTCTAATAAAGTAGTTGTTACCAAATATGGACTTTTCGTTGGAAAAGGTTATGAATGCGGAGGTCTGTTCCGCCTTTCCCTTGTAGATTTTTGTAATAAAGTCGTGAACAATATTCTTTCGAGTGTTAATGAATCTGAAGTTTGGCAATCACATCTTTGTCACATTAGTTTCGGTGTTATGACGCGGCTAGCAAAACTGAATTTAATCCCGAGTTTCACTTTAGCCAAAGGTTCTAAGTGCCATTCATGTGTGCAAGCAAAGCAACCTCGCAAGCCTCACAAGGCTGCTGAGGAGAGACACCTGGCGCCACTAGAACTCATACATTCAAATCTCTATGAAATGAATGGTGTGTTGACTAAAGGTGGAAAGAAATACTTCATGACATTGATAGATGATTCCACTAGATATTGCTATGCGTATCTGTTAAATACTAAAGATGAGGCTCTACACTGCTTTAAAATTTATAAGGCGGAAGTTGAGAACCAACTTGAAAAGAAAATTAGACGAGGCCGGTTTGATCGTGGTGGAGAGTACTTCTCAAATGAGTTTGATTCTTTCTGTGCGGAACATGGCATTATTCATGAGAAGACGCCTTCCTATTTGCCCCAGTCAAATGGGGTTGCCGAGCGGCAAAACCGACCTCTAACTGATTTGGCTAACGCCATGGTAGATACATTAGGTTTATCCAAGGCATGATGGAGGGAGGCTATATTGACTTCGTGTCATATCCTGAATAAAGTTCCGACAAAAGATAATGAGGTCACTCCCTATGAGCAGTGGTCGAAGAGAAGGACGACGCTCTCCTACTTACGTACTTGGGGCTGTTTGGCCAAAGTCAATGTGTTGATCCCCAAAAAGCGTAAGCTTGGACCAAAGACGGTGGAGTGCGTTAACTTGGGATACGCTAAGAATAGTGTTGGCTATAGATTTCTAGTAGTGAAATCTTAGGTACCTGACGTGAAGGTCGGTACAATTATGGAGTCTAAGGATGCTACATTCTTTGAGGATATATTCCCCTTGAAAGATACGCAAAGCACTTCTAGACAGGAATCAGAGGAGACTCCTGAGCCTGCCATTCCTATGGAATATTATGAACAAACACATGATGAAAATCATGAGGAGGATAACGAGGAAGCCCTTGGTAGGGGCAAGAGACAAATGACTGCAAAGACCTTTGGTGATGACTTCCTTATGTACCTCGTGGATGATAACCCCACTTTTATTTCAGAAGCCTATGCATCTCCTGATGTTGACTACTGAAAAGAAGCGGTCCGTAGTGAGATGAATTCCATCATGGCTAAGGAAACATGGGAAATAACTGAGCGTCCTGATGAGGACATCTCTTCTAATGTTACACCCGTCACTACTCCTACATCACTTATTCCAGTTGGACCTATGACTAGAGCACGTGTGCGGCAAATTAATAACCAGGTACTATCGTCTCTTTGTACTCACGATTTAACTGTGAGAATATGATGTTACACTCATGTTCTGATTTAATTGCCCTTAGTAATATAGGAATCAAGGAATTCACTAAAGAAGATTACTGTGCTTTCAAAACAAACGGAGCAAGGATCAATGCATGCATGCAATCCACCGTCCATGCATGCATGTTATCAACCAACGAACCATCCATCCCATCAATTATGCATGCACTACAAGGAGACAACGCTACAGGGAAGTTGCATTGTTTGGTACAATATTTCAACAGGAGTAACATGTTGGTCGAAGGACTCTCTGTGCGCTACCTCACGATGGACCAACACGTCATCACGTCAACCGAAGCATGCAATGTCCGATTCCAGTACGGCACAACGTCCGTGGCACAGCGAACCAACTCGGCCACACGTTGTTCTTTAATAAATACCTAGTTATTGTTAGGGTTTAGACTCGAGTTTTATTGTATTGTCTTGCTATAGCTACAAATCGCATCTATGAGACATGTAAAACTACCGCCTTGTCAGATTCACAATGGAACCCTAACTTTTCATCTAGTTTGTGTGCTTAATTTATTATCCGCAATTTTAGATTGCCATCACCATTGTTCTTGATGGTTCTTCGGTTGCTTGCAGGAACTCGAACCTCATTGTTCAGGTTGATCATGCCTACGGCAAGGTCAATAACCATCGGAGATTGGTTTAGCGATTGTCGAGGCGTATCGTCGGGTACGGTATAACCAGATCGTCAAGGTCAAAATCCACCAAATCGATAGTTATCCCCACTCTCATCGAAAGATCGGGTCACCGTCACATCAAGTGGTATCAGATATCGGGTTCATCGGTGAGGGATGTACAATTTTGTATATTGCCCTACGCAGCGTGGTACACAAACATCCAAACACGCAACCATCTTTGTCTGTCACGACGCGCACCGCATTCATCACTTCGCTTCACCAAACGCTAGCCGCCAGAGACCCAGCACTGCCTATCTGCCACTACCACTAGTAAAACACAGAACTTTTGTCCATAGCATTAGTCTCGATCTGGTTTTGAACCGGCACTAATGTGACCATTAGTCCCAGTTCGGGACGGGCATCATTAGTCCTGGTTCGTTCTGGATCTCTAGTCCCAGTTCGTAACACGGACCGGGACTAAGGGGGTGGTGGCAGGCTGGTGTCAGCCTAGGGCCCCACGATCACCTTTAGTTCCGGTTCTCGCACGAACCGGGACTATAGGCTCACCTTTAATCCCGGTTTGTGTCACAAACCGGGACTAAATTCCCCTATATGAACCCTTCGGCTAGCCTGAGCATACTCCTCCCAGTTTTTCTCCTTCTTCCTCTCCTTTGTTCTTCCCCTTGCTCGAGCCCATCTCCATTTTTGCCAAAATTTGTCCAGATTTGGAGGCACCCCATACATCCAAGTGTTCACAAAGGTTAGAAACTTTGTCCTTTCATCTCTCATTGCTAGATTAGCTCTTGCAATGCTCTATAAGCATAGTGATTTGTGAGTTTTAGTTTGGGAGTATTTATATGTGGTAGTTTATTTGATTTATATGCAATTTGAGCTCAAATTAACTTCTTACTTTGCATGTGTAGGTGCGGTTTACTTAGTGCCTTTCCGTCCCCATCCTAACCATCGTTGTTCGCCCGCACCGTCCCGTCGGCGGCACCACCTTGGTGAGCCTCTTGTTTTTATCCTTTTATAAAAAAAATCATGTTTGTAAGATTTAGATAGTTACTTGTATAGTTTTCTTACCTATATGGTTGTTTGTTATACATAGTGGCATGGTTTTGATATCCGTCCTCGTCGGCTATCGTCCGGTTTACGATTCGGATGTGGTATATACTCTTTTTTATAACTATTTTTTGCATTTCGTGTTTATGACAATTATGCCCATCAAGTTGACATAGATATTTTTATCTAGGAGGTATGTGAACCGGAAATTCCAACCGACATAGATATTCTTGTTAAGAAGTTAAATTTAGTTGAACAAGAAAATGAGTATTTGAAGGAAAAATTGAAAAGAGTTGAAGAAGAGAAGACGAAACTCGAGCTGTATGTTGCCGATGTCGTCGATGATCACAAGATCAAGATGGATGCAATGCACTTGAAGATTAGAAAAAATTAAAAAATATGCCATTGATAGTGAGGCTTGGTATCACTATGTTGTTCGATCAATTGTTACCTTAGTTGCGATGTTGATCGCATTTGTTGTTGCATTTAAATGCTTTAGATAGAGAGTTTGTATGTTGTTTTATGAGAACAAGTGTGTATGAACTTTATGTATGAACTTGTATTAATTTGGTCTTTTCGGTGTTGTGTAATGAAGATGAGTCGGCAATGGATGTACGATGACCTATGCTCTCCCCAGTTCATTAATGGCGTGCATACTTTTCTGGTTGCGGTTGAGGCGAACAAGCAGGCGAATGGTTTTATGTATTGTCCATGTGCTGGCTTTAAGAATGATTGAGATTACTCTAACTCAAGAACCATTCACGTATAGTTGTTTGAGTCCGGTTTCATGTCTGGCCATAACTGTTGGACCAAGCACGGAGAAAGAGGGTTCCTAATGGAAGAGAATGAAGAAGAAGAGGATGATGATAGCTATCCTGGCCATGGGTTCCATGAATACGATGGTACAACAATGTGGGAAGAAGCTGAGCCTGCAATGCGGGAAGAAGCTGAAGAAGAGGCATCAGATCAGTCCGCTGATGATCTTGGTCGGGCCATTGCCGATGCAAAGAGAAACTACGCAGGTGAAAAGGAGAAGTTGCAGTTGCAGCGCATGTTAGAGGATCACAAAAAAGGGTTGTACCCAAACTGCGAAGATGACAAGAAAAAGCTGGGTACCACACTGGAATTGCTACAGTGGAAGGCAGAGAATGGTGTATCTGATAAGGAATTTGAAAAGTTGTTGATAATTTTAAAGAAGACGCTACCAAAGGACAACGAATTGTCCGACAGTATGTACGAAGCAAAGAAGTTTGTTTTCCCTCTAGGATTAGAGGTGGAGAAGATACATGCATGCCCTAATGACTGTATCCTCTACAGCAGTGAGTACGAGGGTTTGAATGCATGCCCGGTATGCCATGCATTACGCTATAAGATCGGCCATGATGAACCTGGTGATGTTGAGGGCGAGCAACCCAGGAAGAAGATTCCTGCCAAGGTGATGTCGTATGCTCCTATAATACCATGGTTGAAACGTTTGTTCCAAAACAAAGAGCATACCAAGTAGATGCGATGGCACAACGAAGGCCGTAAGAAAGACGGGAAGTTGAGAGTACCCACTGAAGGATCGCAGTGGAGAAAAATCGAGATAAAGTGGAAGGACTTTCCAAAGGATGCAAGGAACGTATGGTTTGGTTTAAGTGCAGATGGCATTAATCCTTTTGGGGAGTAGAACAACAATCATAGCACATGGACTGTGACTCTATGTATCTATAACCATCCTCCTTGGTTGTGCATGAAGCGGAAGTTCATTATGATGCCAGTGCTCATCCAAGTCCCCAAGCAACCCGAAAACTATATTGATGTGTACCTAAGGCCATAAGTTGAAGAAATTTTACAACTATGGAATGGAAAAGGTGTACGTGCATGGGATGCGAAAGAAGAAGAGGAATTTGACATACATGCGTTGTTGTTAGTAACCATCAATGATTGGCCTGCTCTCAGTAACCTTTCAGGACATACAAACAAGGGATACCACACATATACGCACTGTTTAGATGATACTAACAATATATATTTGGATAAATGTAAGAAGAATGTGTACGTGGGGCATCATCGATTTCTTCAAAGAAGGCATCCCGTAAGAAAGAAAGGCAAACATTTCAAAGGTGAGGCAGATCACCGGAAGAAACCTTGCCACCGTACTGGTGATGATATACTTGATATGGTCAAGGATTTAAAAGTGATCTTTGGAAAGGGTCCTGGCGGACAATATGTTCCAAATGACGCTGACAAACGTGCACCCATGTGGAAGAAAAAATCTATATTTTGGGACCTACCCTATTGCAAAGACCTAGAGGTCCGCTCTGCAATCGACGTGATGCACGTGACGAAGAATCTTTGCGTGAACCTGCTAGGCTTCTTGGGCGTGTATGGAAAGACAAAAGATACACCGAAGGCACAGGAGGACCAGAAATGTATGCACGGAGAAGACGACATGGATCCAAAGCAATTTTAGGGTCATGCCAGCTATGCTCTTACCAAAGAAGAGAAGGAAATATTCTTCGAATGCCTGCTCAGTATGAAGGTCCCGTCTGGCTTCTCGTTGAATATAAAGGGAATAATAAATATGGCAAAGAAAAAGTTCTAGAACCTAAAGTCTCATGACTGCCATGTGATTATGATGCAACTTCTTCCGGTTGCATTGAGGGGACTTCTACTGGAAAACGTTCGATTAGCCATTGTGAAGCCATGTGCATTCCTCAATGCAATCTCTCAGAAGGTGATCGATCAAGAAATCCTACCAAGGTTAAGGAGTGATTTGGTGCAATGACATGTTAGTTTCGAGCTGGTGTTCCCACCATCCTTCTTCAATATCATGACGCACGTCCTAGTTCATCTAGTCGACGAGATTATCGTTCTGAGCCCTGTATTTCTACACAATATGTTCCCCTTTGAGAGGTTCATGGGAGTCTTAAAGAAATAAGTTCATAATCGTGCTAGGACAGAAGGAAGCATCTCCAAGGGCCATGAAACAGAGGAGGTCATTGAGTTTTGTGTTGACTTTATTCGTGACATTAGGCCGATTGGTGTTCCTAAATCGTGGCATGAGGGCAGACTGGGTGGAAAAGGCATGCTAGGAAAGAATTCACTAATATTCCAGGACGGACATTCTTTGGCGCAAGCACACTACACAGTTCTACAAAGTTCCACTTTGGTGGCATCGTATATTGAGCAACACAAGAATATTCTATGCTCCAAACACCCGAAGAAGTCTGAGGACTGGATTACACATGCACAAATGGTAACTTTCGCCGGTTGGTTGCAGAAACGTCTCATGCATGACGACACTGTTGAAGATGACATGTACTTGTTGTCCAAGTTACCATCTTCGACTATATTGAATTTCAAAGGGTACTAGATAAATGGGAATACATTTTACACGATCGCCCAAGATAAAAAGAGCGCCAACCAAAACAGTGGTGTCCGCTTTCATGCAGCAAACACCAATGGGCCAAAGGACGCATATTATGGTTACATAGAGGGGATATGGGAACTTGACTATGGACTTGGTTTGAAGGTCCCTTTGTTTCGGTGCAAATGGGTCAATTTGAGAGGAGTCGGGGTAAGGAAGACTCGTAGTACGGAATGCCAATAGTGGATCTCAACAATCTTTGGTACGCATATGAACCATTCGACCTAGCCAATGATGTGGCGTAGGATTTCTATGTGAAGAACATGTCTACCAAACCGAGAAAAAGAAAAGAAGGAAGCGAATACATCATACGATGAGCCAAAGCGCCACATAGTTCTTTCAGGGAAAAGAAACATCGTGGGAGTGGAGGACAAGACAGACATGTCAGAAGATTATGAAAAGTTTCATGAAATTGCTTCCTTCACTGTGAATGTTGACACAAGCATCAAGTTAAACGATGAAGATTGTCCATGGTTACGATGCAAAGAGACACACACGAAGAAAAGATTTTATACCCAAAGATCCCACTCTGGGATGCGACCTTCTTCTCTAGTTAGTTTCCGGACTTATATATCTAGAAATTTCCACTTCAGACAAACTGGAGGGAATCTTTGTAATAGTAGTGTACTTATGTCTTTTGGCATTTGAAACGCAAAGAAATATTATGTCGAAGTATCAGGGTTTCAGACGAAAACTTGTCTGTCACAAAGGCATTTCATTTTTGTGCGTTTAGTATGCACCATTCAAAGCCATGTCATCAATTTTCAACCCTTTCTGACTTCATTTTCTATTTTCATGCATTTACTGAAAAAAATTGAGCTAAATGACCCTGAAATTGAAAAGCACTGCAACTGAACTATGAAAAGGTTAAAAGTTGGCATGGTATCATCATTTCACCCACATAGCATGTGCTAAAAAGTTGAGAGGATTACGGCAAAAACTAGATGCACTTCGTGTACAATGGACAATCTCTTTCGAAGTATCAGGGTTTCAGACGAAAACTTGTCTGTTACAAACGCATTTCATTTTTTTAAACTTATTTCAACTCTAGACTTTTTGTGCGTTCAATATGCACCATTCGAAGCCACAGCATAAATTTTCAACCCTTTCTGACTTCATTTGCTGTTTTTCATGCATTTGCTTAGTTTTTTTGAGATAAATAACCTTGATGTTGAAAACCAATACAAATGAACTCTGAAAAGGTTGAAAGTTGGCATGGTATCATCATTTCACTCACATAGAATGTGCTAAAAAGTTAAGAGGGTTACGGCAAAAACTGGATGCACTTCGTGTACAAAATGGACAATCTCTTTCGAAGTATGAGGGTTTCACACGAAAATCGTCTGTTACAAAGGCAATTCATTTTTTAAACGTATTTCAACTCCTAAAATTTTGTGCGTCTAGTATGCACCATTTGAATCAACACCATCAATTTTCAACCATTTCTTACTTCATTTGCTATTTTCATGAATTTACTTATTTTTTGAGCTAACTGACCTTGAAATTGAAAAGCACTACAAATGAATTCTGAAAAGGTTGCAAGTTGGCATGGTATCATCATTTCACCCACATAGCATGTGCTAAAAAGCTGAGAGGGTTATGGCAAAAACTGGATGCACTTCGTGTATAAAATGGACAATCTCTTTTGAAGTATCAGAGTTTCAGACGAAAATTCATTTGTTACAAGGACATTTCATTTTTTAAATAACCCGAGAATTACATAATTGAATGTAATGATAAACCACACTAATATTAAATTGTAGAAAAAAGAATCACATGAAAATATATTTTTTAAAGTAAAGTTATTCAAAAACTAGTGATTCATTAAAATTCCAAATAATTCAAATTTGAAAACTACTGGCACTGAAAGAAAGTTTATAATTTTTTTACCTAAACCAAAAAGATTCACTTATAAACTCTAAATAAAGCGAAACACAACTCAGAAACAAAAGAAAATAAAAAAAGAAGAACACACAAAAAATGAAAAGTAAATAAAAAGCCCGCCTACTGGGCTGCCACGGCCTGCATACAAATAGAAACCCAACTACCAGTTGGGCAGGATGCAGGCCCGCAAGGCCCAGTTGGCCCCGTAGGGCAGCATAGGTTCGGTAGGCCAAAAGGCCTGCATTAGAGAGGAGCTCAATCGAGAGGCTATGGCGGGGCTTATAAACTAGTGCTGGCGCCTCTCGCCAAGCGAGGTGGGACTAAACTTGCCCTGCACCGTGCATGCGCGAGCACCAGACCTTTAAGTCACGGTTGGTGGCTGCCACCACGACTAAAGGCGGTTGCAGCCACCAACCGCGACTAAAGGTCTACGCTTCCTGCCGCTTGGGCAAAATTTACCTTTAGTCGCGGTTCGTGGCTCCAACCGTGACTAAAGGATACATTTAGTCGCGGTTGGTGCCACCAACCGCGACTAAAGGTCATTCTATATAAGCAGCGACTTCGAAATTTTTTAGAACCCAGTTTGCATCTTCCCCCTGACGCACCTCGCGACGCCGCAAGGCTGCTGTCGCCCCGTCATGCCGTCGCCGACGCTGTCGCCTGGTCGCGCCATCGCCGTCGCGTGTCATCCTCGCCGCCCACAATCCTCCTCGACCTCGTGCGCCGTCGCCGCCGTCAACTCGCCTCGCCTCGTCGGCTATCACCCAACTATGAGCCCTTTTCCTCCCTCTCCCCCCTCTCGCTCGCCCCCTGCCGTCATGGCCGTGCCCCTCCCCGATCGAGCCCGCACACACACAGACACATGCATGAACGCGCGCGCACACACACAAACACATTTTTATTGTCTATTTTTCTGTTTTCTATTTTTTTATACTTTTAGTTATATAAATGTTAGATGAATGGTTTTTTAGTTTTTAATACTTTTAGTTATAGCTAGATAAATGTTAGATATAAAAAAGGTATATAAATGTTTTTTTAGTTTTTTATACTTTTTTTATTGATGTATAAATTTTAGATATAAAAAAGATACCTAAATGTTAGATGAATGTTAGATTTGCAATTAGTATATGTATGTATACGATAGATTATTCTCTTAGTCCTTTAAGGGATTTAGGAATGCCCCCATTATGGATGTGCACAAGTTGATCCAATTTTTTTCTGATCTCATGCATCTACCCTTCTATATGTCATGTTATGTCTAGCTAGTGTCAAAGGATTCAAGAAAACCATGGCTCTTACAGAACTTCATACCAAAAAACTAATTATCCTATCCGGGACTCCGTTCCAAAACTACTTTGGACAGCTTCGCATCATCATGCGCCTATTACTTCCGGCTAATGATGAAGTCATGGTTTTCTTCCTTTGACACTAGCAAAACAACGTGACATATAGAAGGGTAGATGATATCAGGAAAAATATGGACCATTTTCTGCACATCCAGAATGGAGCCATTTTGTTAAATCCCTTAAAGGTTAAGAGAATTCGTTATGATTCTGAAGGTTCTTCGTATATAAGAAATCACAATCAAGCATTTAAAAAATGTTAAATTTGTATAGAATTTGTTCTCAACATCAACGATGCCCAACCCCCATCCTTGTCGTCGACTCGTTCGGGACGACATCCTACTTCAGAGGCGCCATGTCCGGGACTGTGCTCCGCCGGGCTGGCACTAGGAGGTGCTACCTTCAGGGGTGTGCATCTTGGTGAGGAACCCCGGTCCCGTCGTCGACCTGAAACTTTTTTGGTGGCGTTCGCGTGGGCCACTTTCGGTGCAGAGGTAGCCGGCCCCGTCGGAGGTGGTACGTCGTCATGTTAGGGAGGAGGACAAGCACGTCCGTGGCTACATGGATGTGTTGGATGTCAGTTTCTCCGATACCTGGCAGGTTCTTCAGGGATCTCACCCAAGCTATGATCCTGTCATAGTTCCTTCTCTTTGGGTGACCACCGCATGTGCCGCTAGACATCAACTACATCTGTATCAGTGATATTATATAATAATATTCGAGATGTATTAGTGATAATACTTGAGATGTATTCGAGATTATATTCGATAGTAATCGAGACGATTTATTCGAGATTATATTCGATGATGCATATTATATGAATTATTCGAGATGCATATTATGTACTATGATTCAGTTTTTCCTTATTGATTGCATGCATTCTAATTTGAATACTAAATTGTTTTATTTTTCTTCTAGGTTAGTTAAATAAAAGCTATGGACAATACCGGCAGAGAAGGAGAAGAGGCTCTGTTCGACATCATACGCTCCCCGAGCCCAGAGCATGATCCTGAAGATGATGACGGCTCGCAATATCTGAACAATTCCGGTGAGGGTTGTATGATATTTGATGAAGACAAACGAATAGATAAAGTCGACAACGATGTTGACAAAGAAAATATTCTTCAAATAACAAACACCGGCGAGGTATATTTATTATATAAGCCATCCGGTGACCATTACATGTCTTAATTGAGTTCTATGTATTAACGAATCAATCTTTCTTCTTTTAGGCATCTGGATCGAGCAAATCTTCTACAAGGGACAGGGTAGTTCGAGGCTCGGCCAGAAAGTTGGACCCTGGCGTAAAGTTCAACATCGATTCCATCAAAACATCAAATGTAGAACTGCTTGAACCTAGGAAAAATGCGACCAAGTTCAAGAATCAGTGCGGAGTTATTATTAGGGACCAAATCCCGATCTCCGTTCAAGTATGGGAAAATCCAGCAAAGTGAGATCGAGCAGGAGTTACTTTTGTCGACGAAAGAGCAAAATATGTGCTTTGGGATACGCTCATGTCACATTTCCCCTACTAGATAATTTGACAGATGCAGATCTGAAGAAACTCAAAAACTATGCTCTTAAAAAGATGGCGATCACATTCAACTCCTTCAAGAAAAATACATGGCCTTGGTATATCAAAGGAAAAAAGAAGTCTCCAAAATTCAAGGGAGCACTGGTGAAGGCAAAAGATCACTGGGACGATTTCGTGAAGTTCAAGGAATCGGAACATGCTAAGGAACGGTCTAGAAAAAACAAGATTAATGCTGCCAAAAAGAAGTGGCACCATACTCTAGGCCGAGGTGGCTACCAGGTGGCCCTGCCTAAGTGGGATCAATCTGATCAAGAGATGATTAGTGCAGGGGTCACTCCAGTTATGTTGACCTATCCCCCCAGGTGTAGGACATGGTTTTATGCGGATGGGGGGAAGTTGGACCCAGAGACAGGGGATATTAAGGTGAAGGCAAGTCTTAAAGGAGCGAAAGACGAAATACTAATGAAAATAGGAGAAGCTCGAATGGGGATGTCATATCTTGCAGGACAAAGGGAGTCGAGCTCGAGCTCGAGCCAAGGAATTGGCAAAAAAAGCGGGAAATTTTTTCCCCACACTACTAAGATAAAGCCTACTAGTAGCGCTGGTTTTCCCTCTACTAGTAGTGATGGAACCAGCGCTACTACTAAGGCACTACAACTAAGTTTTTAGCAGTAGCGCTGGATAACCAACGCTACTAGTAAGTGATGTTAGCTGTAGCGCTGGTTTAGAACATGCGCTTTTGCTAAACCAGCGCTACTTCTACAAATTACCAGCGTTACCGCTAAGCCTAGGTTTTAGTTTTTTTCCTATTCACTTTTTTGTAGCAGTTTCATCATATCATAATTCTTATCATATCATACACATATGGTAGACTCGTCATATATACCACCACCATCATCAAGGTTGTTAGAATCGTGATTTCGAATCGGATCGGAACTCCGATGATAGAATCACAAATCGTAGAATCTTCACTATCAGGATCGTAAAAGCGTAGAGTCTATGAACCAAAATCGTAGAAACAGATGGGTCAGTTTGGATCGTAAAGTCATAGAATCGTATAACAGAATCGCGATTCTAACAACCTTGACAATCATCATCATATTATCCAACAAAAATATCATCACACATCTCAAAAATAGTGATACACAAGACATGTCTCAAATAAATGCAACTGCATAGTCATGGCACACACACAAGTTTCATCATCTCTATCTAAACCATGATGTACAAGAGAAGAGCGATCAGTGTGAGAAAAAGCGCGACTAAGTAGTACTTCTTGAAGCACCAGTTTTGCTCCCTCTCGAAGCGTCCACCTCAATTAACTATTTTCTGCTTCGGCTCTGCTATCAAACCCTCTGTGGCTAGCGCCCGGGTACCTGTCCACCTGGGCCTGAGCGTCTGGCAAGTGGTCATACACTCCTGGAACCCTCCCAATGAATACGGCACAACAGTCCTTCGCCATCTCCCGGTCTATAAACCTGCATCGTAAGTTGATTTAATATGCAACATAATGTACTTGAGAAACACAAAGAGCCATATATATATATATATATATATATATATATATATATATATATAGTTAGCAAAATACAAGCAACCTATGTATAGTAAAGATAAATAAGGAAGTTCCTCATACGTAACCAAACTAATTAACTATCGCGATCTACGCTAGTTCATATAGGAAGACAGTAGTACTAATTAAACATACACATTGTCATCGTTAATCAGTCCATCAGGTCGGCGCTCCAATCTTCATAGTCATGGATGAAGGACCCAAGCTTCGTGAAAGGCTTCATGTCTAGACACTGAGCATTGAGCAGTTCACGGACAGTCTCCTGCCTCATTGGCCCATGGTAGAACATCCCTGCTTGTTCGAGTGCCTCCTTCATGATCACTTGGGCAAGTTCACACTGTACGTGATAAAACTCAGCTCGGATTCAATGATCCAGTGTCTTTCCTATGCTATAGGCCTAGTTGACAAAATCGGTATCCTTGGAATTAGCTGACATGCGAAGGCGTTGATTATCCCTTCTGTACTCGGTCATGTGATGCATGAGGTAGAATCCGTGAGCCTTACTATCTTTCGGTTGCTGGATGCAGCAGAAGTAAGTTTTATGGCCGAAAACCAGCCCTTTATTCCTATACTTTTCACCTTGATATCTCCACCAGTAATGCCGAAGGCGAAAATGGCACTATCGAGAACACTCTTTATGTGCTTGTAATCCCTTTTCTTGGTGTTCTTCGCAGAGTCCAAGTACAGAGCATGGGATTACTATGGGTACAGATAGATGAGGACGACGCCCCCCCACTGCGCAAAATAAGTACACCTCAAAATAGCCTCCATGCTTGCAAAGTAATGATTAAAAATTACGAAAGGATATCCACAGATGACTTATGTGGGATGATAAGGCAGGAGAATCGTTCCCTTGTCCTTATTAGCGACCATGAACTCGGCGATGTACTTGCTCGCATAGTCACAGTGCTCTTTGTAGACTTCCAAGAAGCTCTCGTGAATATAGTTCGGGTCCGTGACGCAGATATATTCTATGTTTTCACGCCTGATGATGTAGTTCATATAAAGCGCATACATGCGGATGAACTCAAAATCCAGCTTGATCATGTGGAACATGTCGTAGATGTAGTCAAATCGCAGGATGAACTTATCCGTGGGCCATTTATCAACGTATAACCTCCCACCCAGAACTTGAGCCGCGTAAAGCGAGTATGATGGTTTTTCCGAGATGAGAAGGCTTTTCTCTCTGTCCAGCACATCATCCTGAAGTCTCCTTAGATCATTCTTCAATATATCCTCCAGCGCTTTCTGAGGTAGGATCGGGTGGCCGACGACATGGATATGCTCCGCACCTACGACAAGTATTATGTCTACCTCGCGGGGCTTTAGAGGCGGCTGACTTCTTGAAGCGCCTTTAGAGCCTTTCCCGGTTTTCTTCCTATTCTTCTTGACGGGTGGTGTTGGTACTGAGCCCACAATAACTTCCCTAACCACCACCCCCAGTGTCGTCGAGCTAAGCATAGAACGGCCCTGGAGTTGTTCTTGCTGGGAAGAGGCGGCATCTGGAGGCGTCTCCCGCGGGGATCGCATGAAGAGAGACTTTTTGCAATCAGCCTTAGGACGTTGCGGCTCCAGCAAATCATGCAGCAGCAAATCATCATCTCCATGCTCATATCCTGAGTCAGAGTCCCGAGCATCTCCATAGGCAGTATTGATATACTGGTTAGGGTCATCATCCTCCTCCTCCATGACATCATCAGCGTTTGCTTCTTCGACAGGGGTGGCACTACCCCCTCCCGTCGTCCACTATCACCCGCCACGATTGGTGCAGGTAATTGGGTAGGTGGGTGGGGTTCATACCTTGTAGATGAGTTGTCGTTGGTGTGCTACCAGGCACCTCGACACGAAGAAGAGTCTTCGGCCAAGGCAAGAACCAGCTCTTCGATTTGCCAATCCGCTTAGGGGTCTCATCGTCAACGACTGGTACCAGAGGAGGCAAATCCTCGAAGCACACTATGACACTGTCCACACAAACTTTGAAGATGCTATGGGGCATATGTCGGTTGTGTAACATGTGTTCCTTTGGCTTCATGATTGTTGCTTTTCCGACATCCACCTTCTAGCCGTTGATGTCATACAGTAGGGTGCACGGGGTTTCATCGTCCTACAAAGACATGTCTACGACGTCAAACATCCGAAAGGCAACTGAAACGGAAGACTATATAGATACTGGTCAAGAGGGTGTGACGCGTCATTATCATGAGGGTGTTGAGCTCAGCCAAAGACAAAGCCCCACCGAGTAGGCCTAAGATGGAGGACGGGCTGTTATGAACAGGAGCAGGATAATGTATGGGAGCATGTGCGGTGGCATGAGCAGGTGCTGGTGGTGCAATGTTCATCGAATTGCTCCTGACGTAGCTAGGAAGGGGAAAGTCTGCTAGCCCTTTATTTGGATTTTGCTGCGCCCAATCCATAAATGCCTGAGTAAATCCAACTACCACTGCACTGACCTTTTCATTGACCCTTTCATCGACCATCTGTTCCAACTCTGCTTTGGTCTTACTGACTGCAAGCGCGACCTTCTCATCGATCTGTTGTTGATTAATCAACCGTCTCTGCCTTCTTTCCTCCGGCTTCTCCTGGTAGCACGTCTCACACAAGGCGCCATCTCCGACACCGTGCACATGTCTATATAACGGCGGTTTATCCTCCGATACCTATTTTAGTATGTTGAGGGGCCGGTTGAAAGGGGTGTCGCACTTGGGCCTCAACGACGACTAAGGAGACTCATCATTTTTGGCTGCCTTTTGGTGCTGCTCTTTCTACAAAAGGAACATTATATTAATGGTTTACAAATGTGACAAAACTTGTTGTCGAATTGATTGGAAGCTAATATAATGTGGTAATATAACTATTACCAGTAGTCTCATGAACTCCCACGTGTTCAGGTCCGTGTAAAAGATTTTCTTGACGAGGTCCCACTTGTACTGGGCCTTGATCCAGTCATGCTCCTACGGGTCGGTGAACTCCGCCGAGGGGTCTGGGATTCCCTGACTTTCACGTTCGGTGTCCTCCTTGGCCCATACGTGCCTCTTCCCCTCATAACCATGGCTTCTGAGGTGGTGGGCAGGCGTGTTCCTAGCCTGGACTGCCTTCATTTTCTCTGACTTTATCTTGACTTCTTATTTAGAGCAAGTCTCCTTGAATTTTTCGAAGTCCACTTACATTATTGTCGGATTGTCAGCATGAATCTTGGACCATGATTCATTCTTCGGAATCGCATTTTTCACCCATACTTTCCAAGTGGACAAGTCGTTGGTGAACATTGTCATCACCTTGTTGTTTATCTTTGTCATGGCTTTGTCATTCCGTGGAAGTTCTTTTTCAGTCCGCCCAGGGAACAAGAACTTATTGTGCAACTTATTTAGGAGCATCTGCTCCATATGTGGTATCTTCTTCAACTTTTCATCGTTGATGTTGGCGGTTTCCTTGAGGATGCATCCTCGTTGATTGTCGTAGCACGCGCGCGCTTCATCCATCGCCATTGGCTCTAATTTCCTGGGGTGCATCACCATGACTACAATTTTTTCGATGCCGAGCTCGTTAGGTTTTCATGCCCTCTTCCGCTTTGGTCTTTCACATGTCTCGGGAGCGGTCTTGGTGCCGGCGGTGCCAAGAGTGTTAGTGCCGGTGTTGGTGTCGGTGTCAGCGGGGTTGTTGTTGCCACTATCACCCTGCACCCCCAACAGTTGTTCATCCAGGTAGCTGAAATAATTGCTTGCCGCCTCGATGGGGTCTTCTTCGATGCGACTACTAGAACCCCTGGCTTCCGCATGGTCAGACATGTTTCCTATGATTTGGTCGGAATGAAATGAATAATGAAAATAAAAAAGGGGGCTATATTTGGTCGAAATGTTGATTCATTCCCATTCCATCAAATCTCGGGCACTCCATATGTCCTAGCTAGTTTCTATCACACGTCATGCCAAAAATCACGGAAATTTTCGACATGGCCTTTGCTAAAAAGTGGACAGATGGAGTGCATGAAATTTGCCGGAATGGAAATGAATCAACATTCCGGGAAAACATAGGCCATTCGAAGCATATATGACATCAATGACATATAGTTCATATTGCAAAATGACAAAATATAGAACAAGTACAAAATATAAAACAAGTAAACAAGTACAAAATATAAAACAAGTACAAAAAATAAACCCTAAATTTATTCTACTTCTTCTTCTGGTTTTTTCTTCTCCTCTTGTTCTCTTCTTCTTATTCTTCTTCTTCTACTACTACTACTACTACTTCTTTTTTTTTGTCCTCTTCTTCTTCTCTTCTACTTCTTCTTCCTCTTCTTCTTCTTCTTCTTCTTTTCTTATTTTCCTTTCTTCTTTTCCTTCTTCTTTTCTTGTTTTTTTCTTCTCCACTTTTTTCTTCTTCTTTCTTCTTCTTCTTTTTTCTTCTCCTCTTCTTCTTCTTCTTCTACTTCTTCTACTTCTTCTTCCTCTTCTTCTTCTTCTTATTATTACTATTATTTTCCTTTCTTCTTTTCCTTCTTCTTTTCCTTCTTCTTCTTCTACTTCTTCTTCTTTTCCTTCTTCTTCCTCTTCTTCTTCTTCTTCTTCTTTTCCTTTCTTCTTTGCCTTCTTCTTCCTTTTCTTCTTCTTCTTATTATTATTTTCCTTCTTCTTTTCCTTCTTCTTTTCTTATTTTTTTCTCCTATTTTCTTTCTTTTTTTCTTATTTTTTCTACTACTTTTTCTTCTTTTGCTTCTAACCTAACTAACCTAACTAACCTAATAGAAAAAAGAAAAGAAAAAAGGTGTGTGTGTGTGGTGGGTGGAGGGGGGGAGGGGTCGGCGGCGTTCATCTCACTGGGGGGAGGGGGCCGGTGGCTGGCGGGGGCAGAGGAGGGGGGCTAGTCGGGGTGACAAGGGCGGCCGGGGTTGGTCGGAGCGGCGGGGGCAGTGTGGGCACCTGGCGGCAGGGGCGATGGGGCCACCTGGCGGCGGGGGCGGCTGGCGGCGGGTTCTCGAGGGGCAGAGGGACAGGGCGGCTGGCGGCGAGGCAAGGGAGAGGGGGCGCGGCATGGGGGGATGAAGGGAGTTAGGAAAATTTGGAGGGGGCGGGGCTTATTGAAAATAGGAGTAGCGCTGGTTTCCATCCAGCGCAACTGCTAACTTTAGCAGTAGCGCTGGATGGAAACAAGCGCTACTGCTAAAGTTAGCAATAGCGCTGGACGGAAACCAGCGCTACTGCTAAAGTTTTCTTTTCTTTTTATTGTTTTACTTTCCTTTGCTATTTACTTTTCTGTTTACTTTACTTTGCTTTTGCATTTACTTTTCTTTCTATTATTATTTTCCTTTTGTTCCTGTTTTTTGTTTCTCGCCCGACGGCCTCACACGCAGCAGACAAGAACGTCGATCTGACTCCCACAGTACTACGCGAATATATATCACCGGAACAATGTGGTGGTAATTTAAGGGGATACGATTTATATATCATTTGACCGATAACGGTTACTTAAGTGCGTACACAAAATAGATACATATATATAGATGGTGGTTTCTTAGTTGCGTCGACGACGTTTCGCATTGAGATTCTTCTTACCTTTCTTGTTCGTTGTCGAATAATTGAGCCCCTCTTTATGACTTTTCCGGAACCATGGAGTACGATTTTTCTTATGTTGTGTAGTCTTGACTCTTGTTTTCATGTATGCTTCATCGTCATCATCATCTTCCCTCATCGGGTTGCCGTAATGGCCCTAGTCTTCCTCGTTGGCGGCTCCATCCATTCCGACGATGCTCCTTTTGCCTCTACTCATGACAACACAAACGGGATTGGTCGGGTCGGTTATGAAGAAGCATTGTGTCAAGTTCTTAGCGTGTACCCATGGCTCATTTTTGGCGAAGACGTTAACCTTCACAGTAGCGCTATTCGCATCGGGTATAGACATGGTAGTGAAATACTTGTTTTCTCTTATGATGTCCTTAGCCCATCTGACACGGAACATCATCGCATCGTGAATTCAAGCATAGTCAAGCTCCTATATCTCTTCAACCCTTCCGTAGAATCTTTCAGTTGTGCCGTCGGCGTCGATCACGCATTCAATCATCACCTTCGACTTCTGGTAATCAGTGTCCATGTCTTTGGCCTCTGTGTAGAACATGTACCCGTTGATATTGTATGCTTGATAGGACGCTAATTTGGGCGCAGGGCCATGTGCTAAGGCGTGTATGAGCAATCCATCCGAAGTGCCCTCTTCCGAGGGATTAGCAAGAATATGCTCTTTGAACCAATGCAAGAAAGTGGCATTGTGGAATACAGTAACTTCGTCGTCCGTCTTGCGCATCCCCTGATCACAGTACTTCTTTGCGATGGTTTCTCTGTGCAGTGTCACATAATCATCTACCTCATCTAGGTGCTTTAGCACTAGTAAGTTAGCCCTGTCAAAGTTGTCCCTTCGATTCGAGTAGTCCACGTGCAATTCCCTCCGGCCGTTGTTGTGACCTTCTCCTCCAAGCCTACCATGGTGCTTCTTGACGGGCAAACCAACAATAGGGTCTCCAACGCCTATATAGTTCTTGCAAAAGGAGATGCACTCTTGGGTTAGATAACCCTGGACGATGCTCCCATCGGGACGGGACATGTTACAAACGAATCCTTTGATGATCCCATTCATCCTCTCGAATGGCATCATGTTGTGAAGGAATGTCGGTCCGAGGTTGCTGATATCGTCCACGATGTGGACACACAGATGCACCATGACGTCAAAGAACGCGGGCGGGAAGTACATCTAAAGCTCACATAGTATGACAACGATCTCTTCATGTAGCCTTCGGAGCTGCTTCACACTGATGGACTTTCGAGAGATAACGTCGAAGAAGTTGCAGAGACCAGTAAGCGTGTCAAGGATGTGCTTCTGCATTAACCCTCTAATGGCAACCGGGAGTATCTGCGTCATCATCACATGACAGTCATGAGACTTCATCCCGTTGAACCTTTTCTTCTTGGTGTCTAGAAATCTGCTTATCTTCCCATAGTAATCAGAATTGACTTTGATTTCCGTAAGGCACTTGATGAATTGATCGATCTCCTTCGCACTTAAGGTGAAGCAAGAAGGGGGGCAATTCTCCTCCTTCTTGTTGACTTTTCTACCCCTTGGCGCCGCCTCCGCCTCCATCAACTTTTTACGGGGCATGTGGAGATCTGTCGTGATCTCCAAATCTTCCAAGTCTTTCCTTGCCTTCGGGCCATCCTTGGTCTTCTCCGGCATGTTCATCAGTGAGCCAAGAAAGATCTCGAGGACATTCTTCGTGATATGCATTTGATCAAGGCAATGAGGCATGTCCTGATTGTGCCAGTACTCCAAGTCCCAGAAAACACACCTCGTTTTCCATACCTTCAGCA
Organism: Hordeum marinum; assembly: GCA_022496015.1. Taxonomy (NCBI): domain Eukaryota; kingdom Viridiplantae; phylum Streptophyta; class Magnoliopsida; order Poales; family Poaceae; genus Hordeum; species Hordeum marinum. The sequence continues at coordinate 567,762,843 of CM039673.1, read as the reverse complement.
GCGGCTCCGGCGCCTTTTCCGTCTTTCCCGACGCGAGGCACTCTTCCTAGTTAGTCAACAACTTCTTGATTTTGGCGCCGCTCCTCTTACATGGAGGTCCTCGATGCTCAGCCAAACCATTGAATAGATCTCCATGTTTTCTCCACGGGTCATCCTTCTCGAGCCATCTACGATGCCCCATGTACCCAATTTTCCCAGAGCCGCCATTTTTCGTTCATGTAAGTTGCTGAGACATTCTATCATCCATGCACCTCGTGCATCCGCGGTATCCATGGCATACCTGTCCTGAGGTGTACCCGTAACCGAGATACTCATGCACCGTCGTCATCAGCGCGGATCTCATATAGAAATAATCTCCTTTGCTAGCGTCCCATGTCTTGACCGGTGATTTCGTAACGTGTATAGCTCCTCTCTCATAAGCCCCATATACAGGTTAATATTATTTCCCAGTTGTTTCGGCCCTTTAATCAGCATGGTCATGTGTATGTATTTTGTCTTCATGCACAACCATGGGGGGAGGTTGTACATCCATACAAAGACGGGCCATATGTTGTGGTTGGTGTTCTGCGTTTCAAATGGATTCATGCCATCGGTACTCGCACCAAGCACGATCTTCCTTGCATCTTCTCCGAAAAATGGATATTCGGCATTAAATGCTCTCCATTGGCTACCATCTGCGAGGTGTCTCAGCTTCGGATCATCTCCATCGTCGGACTTCTTCCTCTCCGCGTGCCAGCGCATGAGCTTTGCTTCCTAGGATCTCCCAAATACCGCTGCAGATGGGGAGTGATCGGAAAGTACCATACAACTTTCTGAGGAGTTTTCTTTCCTGCCTTCTTTTATCGAGAAGCATTGCACATTGGACAGCTGGTTATTTCCGCATGCTCCCCCCGATAAATGATGCAATCGTTGATGCATTCTTGGTATCTAATGTGCGGCAGATCAAGAGGGCAACCGATTTTCTTTGCCTCCTCGACACTAGTAGGACACTGGTTGCCCTCGGGAAGACCTTTACTATGTAGATACTTCAAATGCTCATCGAAGCTTTTGTCTGTCCATTTGTTTTTGGCCTTCGTCTTTAGAAGTTCGAGCGTGAAACTCAAGCGGGTCACCTCGGGATCACAACCGTCATACAATGGAGTCTTCGAGTCTACTTCAAATTGCGCCAGCTTGGTCTCCTCTCTAGAAGCAACTTTGTCGGTAGTCGTACTCTTGCGAAAGAGGCCTCGAACATGAGGGTCATGCACGACTGAATTTAGTAGTGTCGAAGACTCCAGCATTCCCGTCTCTTCTCCGTCATGTCTCGACTCATCTTTGTCGTGTCCGGAATCTTCTTCTCCGCCATTTCCGGGCTCTTCCCGGCCGCCATGCCCGGTGACATCCTCTTCGCGTCGATCGGTCGTCTCTTTGTCTAGCCCCATGATGTCATTATTCCCTACCATGTGGACGTCATCATGATCATCTTCACTTATCCACCGAGTATAGCCATCCATGAAACCATGCATCATTACGTGCACCTTCAAACTGCCATGATCAAAACGGGCCAAAATGATTCCTTCTTTGCATCTTGTACACGGACATCTAATCCCATTCCGATTATTTGCATACATGTCCAACACCGTGCATTGCAAGTATCGCTCCACCTTCCTTCCACTCACTCTCATGACTGTACGGTATAACAAGCAAAAGTCATATAAAAATTTGGCAAGACCTTGCCTAAAAATAGGACATATCGAGTTTGCTCGAAGTCCCCGAAATGGAAATAAATCGACATTTCGGCAAAACATAAGCAACTCATGGGGCATGTCACCCACACAATATCCCTTCGTATCACAAACACACATATTCCCATTCTTGAAATGCACAAGTTTTTAATCACCTATACCCCTAGAGAGATTGTGCATGGTAATTAGATCATTAGGCCTTCGCGACAATATAGGGATCGAGAGTGGATGGCTAAATAGCTAGCTAGATATAGTTGTTGAGAGGAGATATGACCCTAGCTAACTAATGGAGAGGGGAGAGATATGGAGGGGAATTATGGTGGAGGGGGGCATTAATGGGGAGAGAAGAGAGGTAGAAGGAAGATAAAAGAAGGGTAATAATGGTGGAGAGGGGAAAGGGCAAGGGGGAATAAGTGGAAGAGAGAGGGCATTAATGGTAAGAGAAGAGAGGTAGAAGGAAGAGAGAAGAAGGGACATAATGGTGGAGAGGGGAGAGGGCAAAGGTGGAGGAAGAAGGGGGAGAGGGGGGCATTAATGAGGAGAGAAGAGAGGTAGAAGGAAGAGAGAAGAAGGGCAATAATGGTGGAGAGGGGAGAGGGTAAAGTGTGAGGAAGAAGGGAGAGAGGGGGTGGGTGAAAAGGTGGCTACAACGCTTATTAGTAGCGCTGGATTACACCGCACGCTATTATTATGAGGATTAGCAGTAGCACTTTCTGGGGAAAGCGCTACTACTAAGTGGGGCCCAATACCTGTAGCGCTTCCCTCACCACACGCGCTACTGCTAGGAGGCTTAGCAGTAGCACTTACTTGAGGAAATCCCCGAGCTTAAAAAGGAGGAAGTAAAATGGCAATATGTCCGCAGCAAACCTCTTGTCAAGCCTGACAATGTCAAGCTTCTACCAACGAGAATGTACAATTTGCATGCGTGGTACATGCAAGAAACAACAAATACCAATCAAGAGTCTCTCATGGTGAAAGTCAAGAAAAAGCATTACTTCCATAAAAAAGATTTGTGGATTCGTTATTCAAAGTTGTTTCAGTTATTCAATTAAGATGAACTCGACAAATCTATCGTTAGTTGCTATTGTCTGTAAGTGATTTCTTTCTGTAATTTAAGTCTCTAGCTAGTTGTGCTCTCATTCATTACCTGTAATTATCCTCACTATATTCTTTTCTGTGTTATTATACAGAATGAAGATTTATGAAATGAAAAAAGCTAAATGCTATGACATTGGATTCATCGACCCAAATACGATTAATGAACATACATGGACAAAATAATGGGCGAGAAAAGACACAGAGGGATTTTTGCTAGAGTTTTTGAAGTAACTAAACAACCAACCAAAAATACTACTTCCTTACAACTTCGGGTGAGTGTTACTATATCTTGTACTACAAATTCTAGTTTTTGCTTACTAGATGTTAATAAGTGTAGTTGATGAGTTATGCACATGCCCGCTTAATTATACAAAATGTGTGCGCATGCAGTTACCACTGGATCTTGTTAATCATTGAAGTTGACAAGGGAAAAATTGAAGTACTGGACTCACTATATAAGAATCCATCCGAATACGCAATCGTGAGGGGTTGGTCGACAGGTAATTTCAATCATTATCGCACTATGTCGGCCTCTTTACTTCATTTACTGATATCAACTAGTTAATTAATAACTCATTTATTCATTTTCTTTGCCGGCGGCAGAGCTTGGGCCAAGTTCATCAAACAGGTTCCAGGCGACTAGGCACAAAAGCTGACATGGGTGCGACCCAAGGTTAAATAGTACTAGCTAGCTAGCTACGTCTGTGCATCTCTTTAATTCTAGTTTCGATAACATTATCATGCTTGATTAATTATTACCTGATTCAATTTTATTCGCGTAAAGTACATGAGGCAGGAGCAGGGGAATAATTTATGCGCATACTACGTTTGGGAGAACATTTGCGTGATCACGTCTAAAAGGAACAGAAACAAAGAAAATCTTGGGTACGTTTGCCTGGACACTATCTATAAAAATTTTATCATGATCTAGCTAATATTTATACACACTACTAATATATTCACCTTGATCTCCTTCTTATAGCTGACGGAGATGCGAGGCCAGCTCCTACCAATGGCTCGCGTACGAGCAATTCAGGAGGAAATAGGTGGATTTCTGGTCGACCAGGTCATAGATCGCAAAGGAAAATACCATTACAAGAAGCATGTGTAATTAACCAAAAATTGTAAGAGAAATTATATATGATATGGGTGAACAGATGGAAAAATTCAGAGAAGTACACCTTACTTTATTAGTAGGTATAGATATAGAGTTGTAGATTATCTATGTTTTTTACAAACTATACATTTTTTTGTACATATCAGTAACATTATGTTACATATTTAACATTTTTTGCATAGATAATTAACATTTATTCAAGTAAACGTTTGATGTCTAATTATTTCAACACATGTCTAAATTTTAAATATGCAATTCTACATATTTTTATACATGATTAACCTTTTTATAATATATGATTAGCAGCTTTTAATATATATAATTTTTTTTATTATATAGGTTAACTTTAAAAAAATACATGGTTCACATTTCAGGAAAAATATGTTTTGATGTCTTATTTTTTTCATACATATTTTACAATTTTCGTATACACCTGAAACATTTTTTATATATGTTTAGAATTATTAAAATACATGATTAACATTTTTTAAATACATGTTTTGGTTATTATTATTTTATAGACGTTGTACATTTTTCTTGTACATAAACTCTTTTCATACTTGTTTAGCATTTTTAAAAATACATGATTTATATTTTGAAATTGTAATGAAAAAACCTAAAGACAAAATAAAAATAGAAAAAGTAAGTGCAAACAGAAGAAAAATAATATGTGAGACGTCTTACTTTCTAACGGGCTGGTCCACGACCTGCTGCCTGCAACGAGGCGAGCTAACGCCGTCCTCGATAAGAGAGATACTTGCGTTGATTAGCCAAATACGTTAGGATGGTTGTTCATCCTGTCTCTTCCTGTGTGGACACATATTTTTTTCTTTTTTAAAACTAATGACGTACAAAACAGTTTTGAGACGAAAAAAGTGGAGAAACACTCCTTTCTTTATAGGATGTATCTTTCCTATATATATATATAGGGTCGCGCTATTCGTCATCCTGGTTGAGGAATAGTTATTTTTCACCCCTTCTCTATGTTGACATCAATACACCATAATTTTACGTTACTTATTTTTTTTCTTACTCCATACGTAAAAAGCGACCATAAGAAAATATATAATCACCGTAAAAAAATTACGTAAACTTAGAAACATAAAAACATAGTGTAAAATATAAATAAAATGCAATTTTTCTTGTCTTACGGCCTATATTTTTATTTTTTTATGCCAAAGTTTACATAGTGGGTGAATATAAATGTAACCATTTGTATTTCAAATGTAATTTATTCATGAAAAGCTCGTAAGATTACCTCGGGTGAAGAATAACCTATTCTGCACCCTGGGTGATAAATAGAGTTTCTATTTATATAATCGGTTTACGAGAAATTATATATATATATATATATATATATATATATATATGCACAACGTGTACAGTATGTACTAGCGTAATATATGTTTGAAATGAAAAATAATTAAATAGAAAATACAAAAATAAAAGAAAAAATAAATCATAATTAATTCACAAACCCCTATAGGATTAAAAGGAAAAATAAACCAAAATTAAAAGAATTAAATAATTTTAGTACCGGTTGATGTTACCAACCAGGACTAAAAGCCCTCAGTCCACGATGCCGGTAGGTGCCACGTGGTGGGTCTTTAATGGCAGGCCGTGTTGCCGGAACTAAAAGAAGGTGACCTTTAGTTCCGGTCCTTTAATACCGGTTTAAGAACCGGCACTACGGACCAATTCTTCACTGTACGCGTGCCGCACGTACAAATCTCCTTTGGCCGATCCTGTGCACTAATACTAGTACTAGCTAATCTCCACGTCGTACGACTTCTAGCTTGCTCTGGTTGCAACTAATAGCTTTGCATATTTATATTCTAGAGATTTAACTTGTGTCCGTTTTTCTCATAGCAACCGGCCTACAAAAAAAAAAGGAAAAAAAGAAAGAAAAAAAGAGAAAAAGAAAAGAAAAGAAAAGGTGACAAGAAAACCAGGCCTCCTACATCTGTTGAGACTAATCTTTTGTGATTGATATTCAGGACAATATTTGGTGCTACAACCATCACATCATATCATCTATATCCGTTCGAGATTTTGTCATACATCCTTGTGTCTTTCGCTACTTCGATTATCACATTTTTTTTCCATCCGGTTCCACTCACTTGCTTCAGTATCTAGGCTTAGATTGTTTTATCTCTTACTAGTCTACTGCCAGCACTAGTTAGGAGTTTGAGCAATTATTCAGCTTGCATTACTTTTTTCTTAATTGTGCCACATATTGTGAGTTGAGGAAACCTTTACCAAGCTCCACTTCCTATATTGTATCTTGTTCGGTCACTTGGTAATCGCTATATCAATCTTTTGATAACTTTTGACATCGCCAACGGCCGACAACCAGTGCAGCACGGTAAGAACTGGTAAGAGTTTAGTTATTTCTAGCGAGTTGAGAGACATTTTCCACCGCCACACCGTAGTTATTGTAGGAGCAATATACTTGTGATTTTGTTCTTTCTCCATCATAACCGGTGACGAAGACAATGTGAAAGCCACCGTGGCACACCTTGAGGAGGATGTCCGTGCATATACTGAGCCGTTCATGGCATTTGAGGGCGCACTTGATAAGCGTTTCAAGTCGATCAAGGATAGCAATGAGACTTTCACTCAAACACTTGCAGCTATTATGGAACGTCTCGATGCTCAGGATGCCCGACTGGGCGCCGCCCCCATCGTCCCTCCGCGTTCTGCAGCCACCAACAAAGGTCTACAACGAGCTCGTCGGGTGCTCCTAGGGGACCCGTGCCACCCTCTTTCATACACCGTTGATACGCCTCCAACGTATCTATAAATTTTTATGATGGCATGCTATTATATTATCTGTTTTGTATGTTTTATATGCATGAATATGCTATTTTATATTATTTTTGGGACTAACCTATTAATCTAGAGCCTAGTGTCAGTTTCTATTTTTCCTTGTTTTTGAGTTTTGCAGATATGGAATATTAAACGGAGTCCAAACGGAATAAAACCTTCGGAAGGAAACAAATCATCCAAGCATGGAGTGCACGCTAGGGCTTGTGCCAGGGAGCCACAAGCCTGCTAGGTGCGCCCCCCTGGCCGCGCCTACCAGGCTTGTTGCCTCCCAGCAGGTCTCCTAACCCTAATTCTTGGTCTATAAATTCCCAAATATTCCTCCAACATCAAAAAGATCCACACAAATACTTTTCTACCGCCGGAAGCCTCTGTTCCCGAGAGATCTAATCTTGGAACCTTTTCCGGTAATCTGCCGGAGGGGGTTTCGATCACGGAGGGCATCTACATCAACTCCATTGCCCCTCCGATGATGCGTGAGTATTCCACCACAGACCTACGGGTCCATAGCTAGTAGCTAGATGACTTCTTCTCTCTCTTTGATCTTTAATACCATGTTCTTCATGATCTTCATGGAGATCTATCCGATGTAACCCTCTTTTGTGGTGTGTTTGTCAAGATCCGATGAACTGTGACTTTATGTTCAGATTATCCATGAATCTTATTTGAATCTCCTCTGAATTCTTATTTGCATGTTTTCATATCCTTGCAAGTCTTGTCGAGTTATTGGTTTGGTTTGGCCAACTAGATTGGTAATTCTTGCAGCGGGAGAAGTGCTTGGCTTTGGGTTCAATCTTGCGGTGTCCTCACCGAGTGACATAGTAGGGTAGCGAGGCACGTATTGTATTGTTGCCATCAAGGGTAACAATATGGGGTTTTCATCATATTGCTTGAGTTTATCCCTATACATCATGTCATCTTTCTTAATGCATTACTTTGTTTTTCATGAACTTAATACGCTAGATGCAGGCAAGAGTCGGTCGATGTGTGGAGTAATAGTAGTAGATGCAGAATCGTTTCGGTCTACTTGATACAGACGTGATGCCCATATGCATGATCATTTGCCTTGGATAACTACATGATTATTCGCTTTTCTATCAATTGTTTGACAGTAATTTGTTTACCCACCATGATATTTTTGTTGGAAATATACCCTAGAGGCGATGAATAAAGTGTTTATTATTATATTTTCCTTGTTCATGACAATCATTTATTATCCATGCTATAATTGTATTGATTGGAAACACATTACATGTGTGGGTAAATAGACAACACTATGTCCCTAGTATGCCTCTAGTGAACTAGCTCGTTGATCAAAGATGGTCAAGGTTTCCTAGCCATTGACATGTGATGTCATCTGATAACGGGATCACATCATTAGGAGAATGATGTGATGGACAAGACCCAAACTACAAACGTAGCATATGATCGTGTCAGTTTATTGGTACTGTTTTCTGTATGTCAAGTATATGTTCCTATGACCATGAGATCATGAAACTCACGGATACCGGAGGAGTGCCTTGTGTGTATCAAACGTCGCAACTTAACTGGGTGACTATAAAGGTGCTCTACAGGTATCTCCAAGGGTGTCTGTTGAGTTCGCATGGATCAAAACTGGGATTTGTTACTCCGTATGACGAAGAGGTATCTCAGGGCCCACTCGATAATACAACATCACAATAAGCCTTGCAAGCAATGTGACTAAGTGTTAGTCACGTGATTTTGTATTACGGAACGAGTAAAGAGACTTGCCGGTAATGAGGTTGAACTAGGTATGGAGATATCGGCGATCGAATCTCGGGCAAGTAACATACCGAAGAACAAAGGGAACATCATACGGGATTAACTGAATCCTTGACATAGAGGTTCGACCGATAAAGATCTTCGTAGAATATGTAGAAACCAATATGGGCATCTAGGTCCCGCTATTGGTTATTGACCGTAGAGGTGTCTCGGTCATGTCTACATAGTTCTCGAACGCGCAGGGTCTGCACACTTAAGGTTTGGTGACGTTTCGGTAGTATAGAGTTATGTATGGTGGTGATCGAAGGCTGTTCGGAGTCCCGGATGAGATCCCGTATGTCACGAGGAGCTACGTAATGGTCCGGAGGTAAAGATTCATATATAGGAAGTCCTGTTTTGGTCGCCGGAAAAGTTTTGGGCTAATTGGTAGTGTACCCAAAGTGCCGGTAGTGTACCGGGAGACCAACGGGAGGGGTATTTCGACCCAAGAGGCTTCATGGGCTATGGGAGAATAATTACCAGCCTTTTGTGGTCTCGTGGAAGTCCCACACAAGTCCCATGTGGCTAGGGGAAAAACCCAAAGGGAAAAGGTGGAAAAAAAGGCCAAAAAGGAGGAATCCTAGTCCTACTAGGATTGGAGGAGGAGTCCTCCTCTCCTCCCCACTTCGGCCGAACCAAAGGAGGCTTGGGCCTTGCGTCAAGCCTCTGCTCCCTTCCTCCTATATATACTGGTGGGTTTTAGGGTTTTTTCACATAATTTTTAGCCACGTGCTGCCCGTTTCTCCAGTGCATAGTTTCTTCCCTAGATCGGATTTCTGCAGTGCTTAGGCGAAGTCGTGCCAGAATAGCTCCACAACCATCGACGGAGCACCATCATGCTGCCGGAGAAATTTTCTTCCTCTCCGCTCCCTCTTGCTGGATCAAGATGGCAGAGATCGTCATCAAGCTGTACTTGTGCTGAATGAGGAGGTGCCGTCCGTTCGGCGCTAGATCGGAAGGACCGTGATCAAGTTCACGGGACGGATCATGATCAAGTTCGCGGGAAGGATCGTGATTGGATGCGGGACGGATCGTGATTGGATCGCGGGACGCTCGGCGATTTGGATCGCGAAGACGTTCGACTACACCAACCGCGTTTCTTAACGCTTCCCGCTTAGCGATCTACAAGGGTACGTAGATCCACTCTCCCTCTCGGAGATGCTCATCACCATGGATAGATCTGCATGTGCGTAGGAAAATTTTTGTTTCGCATGCAACGTTCCCCAATAGTGGCATCATGAGCTAGGTGTATGTGTATATGAGATCTCGAGTAGAACACAAAGAGTTTGTGGGCGTTGATGCTTAGATTGCTTCCTCCCTTGGTCGTGTTTTAGTTAAGCGGCCCGGACCAACATTACTCGTATGCTTACGAGAGACCGGTTCCCTCAACTACAACTTGTTGCATAGATGTCTTGCGGGTGCCAATTTCTCTCACTTTAGTTGGATCGGATTCGACAAAGGCGCTCCTTGAGAAGGTTGAAAAGCAACTACTGTATCACCGTTGTGGTTTTTGCGTAGATGAGATTTGTTTTTGCTAGATACCCGTAGCAGCCACGTAAAACATCAACAACAATTAGAGGACGTCTAACTTGTTTTTGCAGGGTATGTTGTGATGTGATATGGCCAATTACATGGTGATATATGTGATGTATGAGATGACCATGTGATGTATAGATTATCACGACTTGCATGTCGATGAGTACGGCAACCGGCAGGAGCCATAGGGTTGTCTTTAATTATTGTATGACCTGCGTGTCAATTATTAAGCACTATGTAATGCTTTACTTTATCGCTAAACGGTAGCAATAGTAGTAGGAGCATGTTCGGCACGACAACCCCAATGGCGACACGTTGATGGAGATCAAGATGATGGAGATCATGGTGTCTTGCCGGTGACGATGGAGATCATGCCGGTGCTTTCTAGATGAAGATCAAAAGCACAAGTTCATGGCCATGTCATGTCACTTATGATTTGCATGTGATGTTAATCCTTTTATGCACCTTGTTTTTCTTAGGACGACGGTAGCATTATAAGGTGATCCCTCACTTAAATTTCAAGATGAATTGTGTTCTCCCTGAATGTGCACCATTGCGAAAGTTCGTCGTGTCGAGACACCACGTGATGATCGGGTGTGATAGACTCTACGTTCACATAAAGCGGGTGCAAGCCAGTGTTGCACGTGCAGAACACTTGGGTTAAACTTGACGAGCCTAGCATGTACAGACATGGCCTTGGAACACAAGAGACCGACAGGTCGAACATGAGTCATACAGTACATATGATCAACATGATGATGTTCACCATTGAAGCCACCTCAACTCACGTGATGATCGGACTTGAGTTGGTGAATTTGGATCATGTGACACTCAGATGACCTGAGGAATGTCAATTTGAGTAGGAGCTTTAGTAATTTGATTAACTAAACTCATTATCTTGAACAATAGTCTAAGTAAACCTTTGTCTATTTATATTGTAGATCAATGGCTCGCGCAGTACTACCCCTGAATTTTAATGCGTTCCTAGAGAAAGCTAAATTGAAAGATGATGGAAGTAACTTTGTTGACTGGGCCCATAATCTAAGGATTATCCTCACGGCTTCCCAGAAATCATATGTCCTTGATGCACCGCTTGGTGACCAACCAGAAGACATGACCTCCGAAGACGTTAAGAACGCTTGGGAGGCACGTACTGGAGATTACTCAATAGTTCAGTGTGCAATATTGTATGGCTTAGAACCCGGACTTCAAAGACGTTTTGAATGTCATGGAGCATATGAGATGTTCCAGGAGTTGAAGTTTATCTTTCAGAAGAATGCCCGGATCGAGAGGTATGAGACCTCCGATAAGTTCTATGCTTGCAAGATGGAGGAGAACGGGTCTATCAGTGAACATATACTCAGAATGTCTGGGTATTCAACTCGTCTAGCAGAGTTGGGAATTGCCCTTCCGCTAGAGGCGATCACTGACAGAGTTCTTCAATCACTGCCACCAAGTTACAAGAGCTTTGTGATGAACTATAACATGCACAGGATGAACAAGTCAGTCGCCGAGCTGTTTGCGATGCTAAAAGTCGCTGAGTCTAAAATCCAGAAAGAACATCAAGTGTTGATGGTCAATAAAACCACTAGCTTCAAGAAGAATGGCAAGGGCAAGGGCAAGAAGGGTAAAACCAAGAAGGATGGCAAAGCAGTTGCTACTCCTGTAAAGAAGCCCAAGCATGGACCTAAGCCAGAAACTGAGTGCTTTCATTGCAAGGGAACTGGTCACTGGAAGCGGAACTGCCCCAAGTACCTGGCTGACAAGAAGGCAGCCAACGACAAACAAGGTATATATGATATACATGTTATTGATGTGTACCATACTAGCTTTCGTTGTAGTGTCTGGGTATTTGATACCGGTTCGGTTGCTCACGTTTGCAACTCAAAACAGGAACTATGGAATAGACGAAGGCTGGCAAAGGATGAAGTGACGATGCGCATGGGAAATGGTTCCAAGGTTGATGTGATCGCCGTCGGCACGCTCTCTTCGATTACCATCGGGATTAGTGACGAACCTGAATAATTGTTATTTAGTGCCTGCGTTAAGCATGAACATTATATCTGGATCTTGTTTATTGTGAGACGGTTACTCATTTAAATCAGAGAATGAAGGTTGTTCTATTTATATGAGTAATATCTTTTATGGTCATGCACCCAATGTGAGGGGTTTATTCATATTGAATCTTGATAGTGATGATACACATGTTCATAACATTGATGCCAAAATATGTAGAGTTGATAATGATAGTACCACTTTCTTGTGGCACTGTCATTTGGCTCATATTGGTGTAAAACGCATGAGGAATCTCCATGCTGATGGACTTTTGGAGTAACTTGATTTTGAATCACTCGAAACAAGTGAACCATGCCTCATGGGCAAGATGACTAAAATGCCGTTCTCTGGAACAATGGAACGGGCAACTGACTTATTGGAAATCATACATAATGATGTATGTGGTCCAATGAATGTTGCAGCGCACCGTGGATATCGTTATTTTCTCACCTTCACTGATGACTTAAGTAGATATGGGTATATTTACTTAACGAAACATAAGTCTAAAACGTTTGAAAAGTTCAAGCAATTTCAGAGTGAAGTTGAGAATCATCGTAACAAGAAGATCAAATTCCTATGATCTGATCGAGGAGGTGAATATCTGAGTTATGAGTTTGGCAATCACTTAAGACAGTGTGGAATTGTTTCATAGTTGACACCGCCTGGAACACCACAGCGTAATGGCGTGTCCGAACGTCGTAATCGAACCTTATTAGATATAGTGCGTTCTATGATGTCTCTTGCTGATTTGCTACTATTGTTTTGGGGTTTTGCATTAGAGGCAGCTGCATTCACTTTAAATAGGGCACCATCAAAATCTGTTGAGACGACGCCATATGAGCTAGGGTTTGGCAAGAGGCCAAAATTGTCGTTTCGTAAAGTTTGGGGATGTGATGCTTATGTCAAAAAGCTTCAGCCTGAAAAGCTGGAACCCAAAGCGGAGAAATGCGTCTTCATAGGATACCCAAAAGGGACAGTCGGGTATACCTTCTATCTCAGATCCGAAGGCAAAGTGTTTGTCGCTAAGAACGGAACATTTCTTGAGAAAGAGTTTCTCTCGAAAGAATTCAGTGGGAGGAAAATAGAGCTTGATGAGTTTATTGAACCTTTACTTGAACCAGAAAGTAGCGCAGCGCAGAAAGATGTTTCTATGGAACCTACGATGGTAGAAGAGGAAGTTAATGATGATGATCATGAAGCTTCGGATCAAGCTACTATTGAACCTCGTAGGTCGACAAGGGCGCGTACTACTCCTGAGTGGTACGGCACCCCTATCTTGGAGGTCATGTTGTTGGACAACAATGAACCTACGAGCTATGGAGGAGCAGTGATGGGCCCGGATTCTGAGAAATGGTTAGAGGCCATGAAATCCGAGATGGGATCCATGTATGAAAACAAAGTATGGACTTTGGAAGTATTACCTGAAGGGTGAAAGGCCATTCAGAACAAATGGATCTTTAAGAGGAAGACAGACGCAGACGGTAATGTCACCATCTATAAAGCTCGACTTGTGGCAAAGAGTTTTTCACAAGTTCAAGGAGTTGACTACGATGAGACATTCTCACCCATAGGGATGCTTAAGTCTGTCAGAATCATGTTGGCAATAGCTGCTTATTTCGATTATGAAATTTGGCAGATGGATGTCAAAACGGTGTTCCTCAACGGTTTCCTTGAGGAAGAGTTGTATATGATGCAACCAGACGGTTTGTTCGATCCATAGAATGCTGACAAAGTTTGCAAACTCCAGCGATCCATTTATGGGCTGGTGCAAGCATCTCGGAGTTGGAATAAGCACTTTGATGAGGTGATCAAAGCGCTTCAGTTTATACAAGTTTATGGAGAAGCTTGTATTTACAAGAAAGTGAGTGGGAGCTCTATAGCGTTTCTAATATTATATGTGGATGACATATTGCTGACTGGAAACAATATAGAAATGCTGGAAAGCGTGAAGGAATATTTGAACAAGATTTTTTCAATGAAGGACCTGGGAGAAGCTGCTTTCATATTAGGCATTAGGATCTATAGAGATAGATCGAGACGCTTAATAGCACTTTCACAGAGCACATACCTTGATAAAGTTTTGAAGAAGTTCAAAATGGATCAGTCCAAGAAGGGGTTCTTACCTGTGTTACAAGGTGTGAAGTTGAGTAAGACTCAATGCCAGGTGACCGCGGAAGATAGAGAAAAGATGAGTGTCATCCCCTATGCTTCAGCCATAGGCTCTATCATGTATGCAATGATGTGCACAAGACCGGATGTCAGCCTTGCCATAAGTACGGTCGGAAGGTTTCAAAGTGATCTGGGAATGGAACACTGGGCAGCGGTCAAGAATATCCTTAAGTACCTGAAAAGTACTAAGGAGATGTTTCTTGTTTATGGAGGTGATGAAGAGCTCGTCGTAAAGGGTTACGTCGATGCAAGCTTTGACACTGATTCGTATGACTGTAAGTCACAAACCGGATACGTATTTATTCTCAATGGGGGAGCGGTAAGCTGGTGCAGTTCCAAGCAAAAGCGTGGTAGCCGATTCTACATGTGAAGCGGAGTACACCGCAGCCTTGGAGGCGGCGAAGGAAGGAGTCTGGATGAAGCAGTTCATGACAGATCTTGGACTAGTGCCCAGTGCACTCAATCCAATGAACCTGTTCTGTGACAACACTGGTGCCATTGCTCTGGCCAAGGAACCAAGGTTACACAAGACGACCAGACACATAAAGCGATGCTTCAACTCCATCCGTGATTACATCGAGGAGAAGGACATAAATATTTGCAAAGTGCACACAGATTTGAATGTTGCAGACCTGTTGACTAAACCTCTTCCAAGGGCTAAACATGATCAACACCAGAACTGCATGGGTGTTCACATTACAATGTAAATCACATAGTGATGTGAACTAGATTATTGACTCTAGTGCAAGTGGGAGACTATTGGAACTATGCCCTAGAGGCAATAAATAAAGTGTTTATTATTATATTTCCTTGTTCATAATAATCGTTTATTATCCATGCTATAATTGTATTGATTGGAAACACATTACATGTGTGGGTAAATAGACAAGACTATGTCCCTAGTATGCCTCTAGTGAATTAGCTCGTTGATCAAAGATGGTCAAGGTTTCCTAGCCATTGACATGTGATGTCATTTGATAACGGGATCACATCATTAGGAGAATGATGTGATGGACAAGACCCAAACTACAAACCTAGCATATGATCGTGTCAGTTTATTGCTATTGTTTTTTGTATGTCAAGTATATGTTCCTATGACCATAAGATCATGCAACTCACGGATACCGGACGAGTGCCTTGTGTGTATCAAACGTCGCAACGTAATTGGGTGACTATAAAGGTGCTCTATAGGTATCTCCGAAGGTGTCTGTTGAGTTGGCATGGATCAAGACTGGGATTTGTTACTCCATATGACGGAGAGGTATCTCTGGGCCCACTCGGTAATACAACATCACAATAAGCCTTGCAAGCAATGTGACTAAGTGTTAGTCACGGGATTTTGTATTACGAAACGAGTTAAGAGACTTGCCGGTAACAAGGTTGAACTAGGTATGGAGATACCGACGATCGAATCTCGGGCAAGTAACATACCGAAGAACAAAGGGAGCATCATACGGGATTAACTAAATCCTTGACATAGAGATTCGACCAATAAAGATCTTCGTAGAATATGTAGGAACCAATATGGGCATCCAGGTCCCGCTATTGTTTATTGACCGTAGAGGTGTCTCGGTCATGTCTACATAGTTCTCGAACCCGCAAGGTCTGCACACTTAAGGTTTGGTGACGTTTCGGTAGTATAGAGTTATGTATGGTGGTGACCGAAGATTGTTCAGAGTCCCAAATGAGATCTCGGACGTCACGAGGAGCTCCGAAATGGTCCGGAGGTAAATATTCATATATAGGAAGTCCTGTTTTGGTCGCCGGAAAAGATTCGGGCTAATCGGTAGTGTACCGGGAGTTTCGAGCTAATTGGTCCTGTTTTAGCCATGTGCTGCCCGTTCCTCCAGTGCATAGTTTCTCCTCTAGATCGGATTTCTGGAGTGCTTAGGCAAAGCCCTGCCGGAATAGCTCCGCCACCATCACTGGAGCGCCGTCATGCTGCCGGAGAACTCTTCTGCCTCTCTGCTCCTTCTTACTGGATCAAGACGGCGGAGATCGTCATCAAGGTGTACGTGTGCTAAACGCGGAGGTGTCGTCCGTTCGGTGCTAGATCGGAAGGATAGTGATCAAGTTCGTGGGATGGATCGTGATCAAGTTATTGGGACGGATCATGATCAAGTTCGCAGGACGGTTCGTGATTGGATCGCGGGACAAATCATGATTGGATCACGGGACGCTCGGCGATTTGGATCGTGAAGACGTTCGACTACACCAACCGCATTTCTTAACGCTTCCCGCTTAGCGATCTACAAGGGTACATAGATCCACTCTCTCTCTCTCTCTCGTAGATGCTCATCACCATCGATAGATCTGCGTGTGCGTAGGAAAATTTTTGTTTCCCATGCGATGTTCCCCATCAGGCCTTTGAGGTTTCCTAGGAGCCAAAGGCTTCATCAACACTTGCATCATATGATTGGGCAGTTCAGGTTCATCAAACATGCATCTTGCTCCTCGTGAGGGAATTGCTATTGGCACAGCCCGAAGCAATTCAGTGGCTGGAGCACTATAATGAGTGGATTGAGTCATCTAGTTCAGAATCCAAGAACTGACATCAGAAGCATCACCTGCGATGTGGAAGGTTGCATAAAATTGATGAATTAGCTCTTCATTCCAATCACATACGTCAGCGCAGAAGGGAAGTATTCCAGTATCACGAAGAACTGCGAGCACAGGTGTGAAGCAAGGGATGGATTCCATGTCCACATGAGGAATTTGTTGATGCTCAAAGACTTTCTCTTTGTCAAGCAACACTAATGCATAGTAATTCATCTGTGAAGGAGTGTAAAATCTGGTTCGACCAGCCCTTGCTGAGTCATATGGATTCGTCCCAATGAAGAATATGTGCTCGTTGAAGAAATTTGCCTTGATGAATTTGGGGCGCTTTGAGCCTTTGAATGGCATTTTTGGCTTCGGCTAAAGATTTGTCTTGAAGAGGCTCACAATTTCCTTTGGCATTGTAGGAACTTTGTGAGACTGAGGAATTTGAACAACAAGTTCCTCAGGTGCAGTGGGAGCAGCAATTTCTTTAGCTGATGCAACTGGAGTATATTCAGGAATTGAAGTGAGAGGTGCAGCCAAATCATCAGATCTTGTATGAATTTCTTAAGTCTGGGATGGTGACTGAGGAATTTGGGTGAGGGGAGTGGTCATTGGAGAATTTGGGTGTGTAGCTTCCCAATATTAATCATTGATCAGTGGAGTGGTATTACCAATGTCCATGTCATCTTCAATTTCTTCAACGCGGGCCTCTTTAGCAGTTAACTGAGGTTGGGGCGATGATACCATTGGGGTTGAAGCATTTGCTTCCACCTCAATTTCTGCATCAATCTGCTCCGAGGAAGCAGCAGAATGATCTTCTTCTTCATCATCATCATTTGGGATGACATAGTCAACACCAAATGGAACTATCTCATAGGAAGGCATGGTGGAGATTGGGGTAGCATCAATGGGCTCAGTTGAAGAACTGGGCATAGTCTTCAACTTCTTCACTGTTGAGGAATCTGAAATTGATGTTTTTCTTTTCTGAGCAGCTCTTTTCTCCGCTCCCTTTGTTTTCTTCGCTTCTGATGCAGAAGGAAGGTTGATATTCTTCACCTTTGAAGATTTTTGCAGTTTCAGTAGAGGGAGAAGGAGGAGAGGTTTCTTCAGGCACGACTGATGCAGTCGTCCTAGTGGTCTCAATCTATTCACGCACAACAAAAGCTTCGGCTGGCCTGGCAATTTCTTCACGCGTAACAATGGAGGTTGCCCTAACAGGTTATTCAACAGCCTGAATTTCTTCAGCTGCACTTTCAGTTTCTTCAGCGGGCTGAGCAGAGGATTCAGCCTGAGGAATTTGTGGTTGCGATTGAGCTGCAACCCTCTTGTTGTGGTCATTGATGGCTCTGTTAGCCACTTTGACGAAACGGACCTTGGCACCTTGCCAATTAGCATAGGATCGATTGAATTCATCACTCAGGCCTTTGATCTCAGATTGCATAAATACTAGCTGTTTTGGAGAAAGCTTCAGCACATTATTCTTCAAGAAGTGCTCCTTCTTGTACTGAGGTTTCTTGGTTTGGCGAGCCTCCTCATACTTCCACTTTTCTTCAGAAATGAAAGCAGTGAGGACATGGCTTGGACCAGGAGGCAGATGCAAATCATCAATCGGAGTGTTGGGATCCTTGTGCCAAATGTCAATGTAGTTTAACACTGTTTTTGGATCCAATCACAGAGGAATTTGAGTGCCCTTCGCTTGAGCAACTCTTTCTTACTTGTTTTTGATGATTTCTTCAAGTTCTTCATCATCAGCTTCATCATATGAAGAATTTGAAGGTACTTGGAAAGCAACTTTCTTTGGGTGAGGACTTGGTCATGCACCCTGTCCAGCAGTAGTTTTCACCTTCAGTAGAGAAGGACTAGTTGAGGAATGTGCTTGGGCTGGTGAAATTGCAGAAGCCCCTGAAGCAATTGAAAAGCCAGTAGTCCTCTGGCATGTTGCAAGATGTACAGGTGTTGAGGACTTTGTGGCAGCAACTGATGATTATGTAGCTACTGAAGGCAGTGCGGCTGTCGTTGAAGACTTTGAACCAGCCTTTGAAGAAATTGGCCGTGAGGGCGTTGATGTTGAGGACTTTGCCTTTTATTTCTTCGGCACAGCGAATGCAGAGGCAGAGGCAGCAGCAGAGGAGGCTGCAGCAGCAGCAGCAGAGTCTTCATTGAATTTCTTCAGTGCTGCTTTGGACATCTTCTGAAGCTTTTTCTCATGTTTTGCCCATTCGGCTGGAAAGTCCTCACCACGAGCAACGCTAGTGAGATCAATTTCTTTATCAGCGGCAGGAGGAGCCCTCCTGCAAGGAGGTTTGAGGGCAAATTTCTTCATGTACTAGGGAGTGACATATAGGTATTCTCTCTGATGTCTACTACACAACTTTATTCTTGTAGACTCGTGTTGGGCCTCCAAGCACAGAGTTTTGTAGTACAGTAGCAATTTTCCCTCAAGTGGATGACCTAAGGTTTATCAATCCATGGGAGGCATAGGATGAAGATGGTCTCTCTCAAACAACCCTGCAACCAAATAACAAAGAGTCTCTTGTGTCGCCAACACACCCAATACAATGGTAAATTGTATAGGTGCACTAGTTCGGCGAAGAGATGGTGATACAAGTGTAATATGGATGGTAGATACATGATTTTGTAATCTGAAAATATAAAAACAGCAAGGTAACTAATGATAAAAGTGAGCATAAACAGCATTGAATGCTTAGAAACAAGGCCTAGGGTTAATACTTTCACTAGAGTAATTTCTCTCAACAATACTGACATAGTTGAATCATATGTAAATACCTCACGTGCGACACAGAGTTCACTCCAAAGTCACAAATAGCGGAGAACTAACGAAGAAATTATTGTAGGGTACGAAACCACCTCAAAGTTATCTTTTTTCGATCAATCTTATGAGCTATCCCTATAAGTATCACGAACAGCCCTAGAGTTCGTACTAAAAAAACCTTAAGACACACATCAACCAAAACCCTAATGTCACCTAGGTACTCAAATGTCACCACGAGTACCCATGGTCTTGATTATACGATATGCATCACACAATTTCAGATTCATCTTGTTCAATCCAACACAAAGAACTTCAAAGAGTGCCCCAAAGTTTCTACCGAAGATTCAAGACGAAAACATATGCCAACCCCTCTGCATAGATTCCCAAGGTCTCGTAACCCGCAATTTGATCACCAAACCATACATCAAGTGGACCAATAGAACAACCCATTGTCACCACGGATATCCCATCGCAAGACATACATCAAGTGTTCTCAAATCCTTAAAGACTCAATCCGATAAGAAAAATTCAAAAGGAAAACTCAATTCATCACAAGAAGATAGAGAGGGGATAACTCCATATGATTTATCTATATCAATAAAGCTCATGGTACATCAAGATCTTACCATCTCAAGAACACGAGAGAGAGAGAGAGAGATCAAACACATAGCTACTGGTACATACCCTCAGCCCCGAGGGTGAAGTGCTCCCTCCTCGTCATGGAGACCGCCAGTATGGTGAAGATGGACTCCGGTGATGGTTTCCCCCTTCGGTAGGGTGCCGAAATAGGCTCCTGATTGGTTTTTCGTGGCTACAAAGGCTTGCGGCTGTGGAACTCCCGATCTAGGTTTCTTTCTGGGGTTTTTGGTATTTATGGGAATTTTTGGCATCGGTCTCACGTCAAGAGACGCTCGAGGAGTCCACAAGCCACATGGGTGCGACCTAGGGGGCGCCCAGCAGGCTTGTGGCCTCCTCGTCCACTTCCAGGCCCAGCTCTTCACTCTAGTATTTTTATATTTTCCAAAAGTATTCTCCATAAATTTTCAGCCCATTCCGAGGACTTTTATTTCTACACAAAAACAACACCACAGTAGTTCTGCTGAAAACAGCGCCAGTCCGAGTTAGTTCTAATAAAATCATACCAAAATCATATAGAATTATTGTAAACATGGCATGAATACTTCATAAATTATAGATACGTTGGGGACGTATCACTCTCCACTCCTTCATCCACCTCCGTTCAAACGTCTGAATTCTGATTTTCCTCTCATCCTTTGTTTCTTTCCCATGAATGGCTTCATCAGGTGTACATAACCAGGATATAAATCCTCAGGTATTTCAAAGGATGTGTTCTGTTCAGCCTTCTTTCCACCCTTCTGAGATCTTTTACCATCTGCATTTTCTTAACTTGATGACTTTCAACTTTTGATGATTCTGAAGATGTATACAATTTTTCTTCAAGAAACGCCTGATGAAGAACACGACGAACAGAAAGATGAAATCTGAGGAGTTCGTCCGTCTAGATCTCTGACGCCCTAGCTTGGCAGAGGAAGACAACTACAATTGCGGTGGGGTGAAGACTTCCACGGCCGATGCGAGTACGTCGATGGCGAGGTCGAGGCAGTGAAGCTCTTCGTCTCCTGCGGCGATGATTTAAGCGGCGACGCTAGGTCTGGGCTGTGGTGAGAGAGGGAAGTGGGGAGTAACTCGAGCATAGTGAAGGGAAGGGGTATTTATAGCGGTAGTAAAAACCAACCGGCCCGAAGATTTTTGACCCGATTGCCCCTAACCCTTGCTCTCCACGCGACATGTGTCACCCACGTACTGAGTAGTGGATATAATGGGGAATCGTGGGTTATCCAGTCATGGGAATCGGAACGGTTTAAGCGGGAAGCGCCAAAATTTTGAAAGAATTTGTTTTAATGTTTCCGTTCACAAATTCTTCAACTGTCAAGGACACACTGAAGACTTTGAATGAGTTTCAAAGTAGAACGCATATGAAGAATTTGTGAACAGACTGGGTTGAGTTTAGCATAGAGCGAGAACGGGTTTGATCACATTCACTTATATGAAAATCAATTTGAAGAATTAGCAATAAGTAAATGTTGTTGAGGACATTGAAAACTCAAATATATATATATATAGTCAATGAAGAACATCAGTTTCATAGTTTGAAGGATTTGAAAATTTTGAGGAATTTGCAAACTTGAGGAATTTGAAAAATTGAAGAATTTGTAAAATGACAAAAAAAACTCAAGTTTGAAGAATTTCAACTATGGTTGGTGGCATGACCCACCGTATAAGAATGATGATTTCAGACACCACGTACAATTGTCGTAGGGTTTTGAGAATCAAGTTCTTCATTAATTTCTTCACACTTAGAAGATTACTCTTCATTGATTGAAGAAAAACGTTACTTCGTGTGTTGCACATCTAAGTCATCAATTTTTCATAAATGTTAGGATGTGTGTCTTTTCAAAAAACATTTGAACATTCTAAGATGTTTAGCTCACAATGCAACTTGCAAAATCTATTTTCATCCAAGGGCTTAGTTAAGATGTCAGCTAGTTGTTGTTCAGTGACCATGTGGTCGATGGTGATGTCGCCCTTGAGTACATGATCCCGAAGAAAATGATGATGGATCTGGATGTGCTTGGTCTTGGAATGCTGAACTGGGTTGTAAGTAATCTTGATAGCGCTCTCATTGTAGCAGAAGAGAGGCACATTCTTCACCTTGATGCCATGGTCCTTTAGGGTTTGCTTCATCCACAGCCACTGAGCGCAACATGATCCAGCAGCAATGTACTTAGCTTTAGAAGTAGATAGTGACACGCAGTTCTGCTTCTTCGATGATCAACAAACTAAGGATTGTCCAAGGAAATGATATGTGCCAGAGGTTGACTTGCGATCCACACGATCTCCAGCATAGTCAGCATTTGAGTATCCAACGAGGTGAAGATTTGAGCCCTTGGGATACCATAATCCAAGCGTTGGTGTGTGAGCTAAGTATCGAAGAATATGTTTCATAGGCTTATGGTGTGATTCCTTCGGTGTTGCTTGGAATCGAGCACACGTGCAAACACTCAGCATCATTTCTGGCCTAGATGCACATAGATACAATAAAGACCCAATCATGGAGAGATATACCTTCTGATCAAAATATTTACCATTTTCGTCAGTGCAGAGATGTCCTTTTGAAGGCATTGGAGTTTTGATGCCTTTGGAGTCTTGTATGTTGAATTTCCTTAGAACATCCTTGAGGTATTTCTCTTGAGAGATAAAGATGTCATTGCGTTGTTGACAAATTTGAGGACCTAAGAATAATTTCAATTCCCCCATCAAAGACATTTGATATTATTCACTCATCATATAGGAAAATTTATCACTGTAATGTTTGTCAGTACAGCCAAAGATAATATCATCTACGTATATTTGGCACACGAATAATTCATTGTCATAGGATTTATTGAAAAGAGTTGGGTCGAGTGAACCGGGTTTGAAGCCTTTCTTCATGAGGTATTCCTTCAGAGTGTCGTACCATGCCCGAGGGGCCTGCTTGAGGCCATAGAGGGCCTTGTTGAGTTTGAAGACTTTGTCAGGATGCTTAGGGTCTTCAAAACCTGGTGGTTGAGCAACATATACTTCTTCCTCAAGCTTACCATTGAGGAATGCACTTTTCACATCCATATGATATAAGATGATATCATGATGGTTATCATAAGCAAGCAATATGCAAATAGCTTCAAGTCTAGCAACATGTGCAAAAGTTTCATCATAGTCAATTCCATAAACCTGTGGGTATCCCTGAGCTACAAGACGAGCCTTATTCCTTACCACAATACCATTTTCATCTTGCTTGTTGCGGTAGATCCACTTGGTACCTATGATGTTGTGCTTGCGAGGATCTGGACGCTTGACAAGTTCCCACACGTTGTTGAGTGTGAATTGAGGCAATTCCTCTTACATAGCTTGAATCCATTGAGGTTCCTTGAATGCTTCATCAACTTTGGTGGGCTCTATGATGGAGACAAAGGCAAAATGCCCACAAAATTTAGTCAAATGTGAAGCTCTTGAGTGAGTGAGGGGACCTGGTGCATTGATGTCGTCGATGATTTTGTCAATCTGCACTTCATTTGCATCTCTTGGATGAGCAAGTTGACGTGGCTGAGGATTTTCTTCAGCTCCATTTTCTTCAGGTGTATCAGCATGAATGTCTTCATTGATTGGAATGACTTCCTCAGTAGGTTGAGGTTCTTCAGTGGGTATCACATCTTCTATAGCCTTCAAGTTAATGGATTCTTCAGGAGACTTTTTATCTAGCATAGGAGGCAAGTGCTCTCTTTGCGAGCCGTTAGTTTCATCGAACCGCACATCTACAGTCTCAATAACCTTGTGGTCGTAGGTGTTGAAGACTCTGTAGGTGTGTGAGTCATTTTCGTAACCAAGCATAAAACCTTCATGTGCTTTCGGCGCAAATTTTGAACTGTGGTGAGGATCTCTTATCCAGCATTTCGCACCAAAAACTTTGAGATAACTTACATTGGGTTTCTTGCCAGTCATGAGTTCATATGAAGTCTTCTTGAAGAATTTGTGAAGATATACAAGGTTGATGATGTGGCAAGCTGTATCAATTGCCTCAGGCTAGAAGCGACGAGGAGTCTTGTATTCATAAAGCATAGTGCGAGCCATCTCAACAAGAGTCCTGTTCTTGCGCTCCACGACGTCGTTCTGCTGAGGAGTATATGGGGCAGATAGCTCATGAGTAATACCAAAGTCATCAAGATATTCATCAAGATTGGTGTTCTTGAACTCAGTCCCATTATCACTCCTGATGTGCTTGATCATGACGCTGAAGTTTGTTGAGGCTCTTGAAGTAAATCTTCTGAAGACATCCTGCACTTCAGACTTGTACAAAATAATATTCACCCAAGTGTAATGGGAGTAATCATCAACAATGACAAAGCCATACAAACTTGAATAATTTGTTAGTGTGGAGTAATGAGTGGGTCCAAAGAGGTCCATGTGAAGCAATTCAAAAGGTTGAGTAGTTGTCATGTTTGTCTTTGAGGGATGCTTGGATCTGATCATCTTCCCAGACTCACAAGCACCACGGAGATGGTCCTTGAGTAATTTGACACCTTCAATGCCAATGATGTGCTTTTTATTCACGCGAGTGTGCAAGTTCCTCATACCAACATGTCCAAGTCGTCGATGCCACGGCGAGCCTTCTGAAGACTTTGCAAGTAGGCATGTGGCAGGCTGAGGACCTGTAGAGAAATCAACAATATACAAGTCTCCTCTCCTAAAGCCTTCGAAGACTTTGGAATTGTCAGATTCCATGATGACAACACAATGATATTTTCCAAAGATGACAACCATATCAAGATCACAAAGCATTGAGACAGACATGAGGCTGAACCCGAGAGATTCGACAAGCATCACCTTATTCATGTGTCGGTCCTTTGAGATTGCAACCTTACCTAGGCCCAATACCTTGCTTTTTCCTTTGTCAACGTAGGTGATATGATTCAGATGAGATGGGGCAAGTCATATATTCATCAGTAGATTCTTGTCACCAGTCATGTGGTTTGTGCATCCACTGTCGAGGACCCACTCAGTAGCTTTTGGAGTTTCATCCTGCAGATGAATTAGTACAACTTACGAACCATATGCTTCAGAGTGAAGAATATGACATCAAATTCATCAGGCAGAGTTTCATCACACAACATAGTAAGTAAAGCAATGTGAGGACGTGAGAAATGAAATTCATTTCTGCAGGATTAGCTTGCGTCCTTTCAAGCATTTCCTCAGGTCTCCAGCAAATTCATCGGACATTCAAGTTTGTTTGGACACATGACTCGGAGGCTGCCGAGCCAGACGGATGGAGGCTGTCGAGCTGGACGGGAGGCTACCGAGCCAGACGGATGGAGGGTGCCGAGCCAGACGGATGGAGACTGCCGAGCCGGACAACTACAGTGTCGTTAGCTATAGTGTTGTCAGCTCACTTCTTCATTTCTCTTGTTGGGGATGGGTCCCCTGATGTTTTAAAAAATCTCGAGTCGTCTCCTTGAGCCTACCTGGGAGTAATCCCCCCGACAATAGCCTCCGAGCCTCCGGGCGACTTAGAGAGTCGGGCGGAGGATTTATTGCGGTGGAGTTGTTGTTGCAGAAGTTGTCGATGACGGTTGATCATGGGTTGGGGACGACGCGGCTTGCTTCCAGCGGGAACGCGCCAGCGCACCTGCTGGGTGTAGCCTCCTAGCCTCTGGGTGACTCGACGAGTCAGGCGGATGGTCTTTGTTGTTTCCTGAAGTAGACGATGGCGTCGAGGATGCCGGGCATGGACGCGGAGTCTGCCGGCTAGCGATTTCCAGTTGGGTGTAGCCTCCGAGCCTCCGGGCGACTCGACGAGTCGGGCGGAGGGTCTTTGCCATTGCTGAAGTAGACGGTGGCGTCGAGGATCCCGGGCATGGACGCGGAGTCCGCCGGCTAGCGATTTCCAGCGGGGGCGCGCCAGCGCACCCGCTGGTGTAGCCTCCGAGCGACTCGACGAGTCGGGCGGAGGGTCTTTGCGGTTGCTGAATTAGAAGGTGGCGTAGAGGATGTTGGGTGTAAATGTGGGGTCTGCCGACTATCGAGCGCGAGGCGCTGCCGAAGGCGGACGCGGGGTCCGCCGGCTGTTGGGCGCGGAGCCCTGCCGAGGGTGGATGCGAGGTCTGCTGACGGTCGAGCGCGATGCGTTGCTGGGCACGGACGGAGGGTCCGTCGGCTTGTGGGTGTGGAGCCCTGCCGAAGGCGGACGTAGGGTCCGTCGGCTGTCGAGCGCGAGGCGCTGCCAGGCACGGATGGAGGGTCCGCCGGCTATCAAGCGCGAAGCGCCGCCGGGAGCGGACGGCGGGTCCGCCGGCTTGTGGGTGTGGAGCCCTGCCGAAGGCAGACGTGGGGTCCGCCAGCTGTCGAGCGCGAAGCGCCGCTGGGCGGGGATGGAGGGTCCGCTGGCTTGTGGGCTTGGAGCCCTGGCGAAGGCAGACGCGACTTTCGCCGGCTGTCGAGTGCGAGGCGCCTCCAGGAGCGGAGAGAGGGTCCGCCGGCTTGTGGGCATGGAGCCCTGCCGAAGGCGGATGCGGGGTCCACCGGCTGTCGAGCGTGGGGCGCCGTCAGGCACGGACGGAGGGTCTATCGGCTTGTGGGCATGGAGCCCTGCCGAAGGCGGACACTGGGTCTGCCGCCTGTCGAGCCCGAGGCGCCGCCGGGCGCGGACGGAGGGTCCGCCTGCTTGTGGGCGTGGAGCCCTACCGAAGGTGGACGCGGGGTCCGCCGGCTGTCAAGCGCGAGGCGCCGCCGGGCGCAGACGGAGGGTCCACCGGCTTGTGGGCGTGGAGCCCTGCCGAAGGCGGACGTGGGGTCCGCCAGCTGCTGAGCGTGAGGCACCGCCGGGCACGGACGAAGGGTCCGCCAGCTTGTGGGCATGGAGCGCTGCCGAAGCGGACGCGGGGTCCGCCGGCTGCCGAGCGCGAGGCGCCGCCGGGCGCGGACGGAGGGTCCGCCGGCTTGTGGGCATGGAGCCCTGCCGAAGTCGGACGCGGGGTTAGAGCGCGAGGCATTGCCGGGTGCGGACGGAGGGTCTGCCGGCTTGTGGGCGTGGAGCCCTAACGAAGGCGGACGCGGGATCCGCCGGCTGTCGAGCGCGAGGCACCGCCAGGTGCGGACGGAGGGTCCGCTGGCTTGTGGGCATGGAGCCCTGCCGAAGGCGGACGCGGGGTCCGCCGGCTGTCAAGCGTGAGGCGCCGCCGGGCGTGGACGGAGTGTCCGTCGGCTTGTGGGCGTGGAGCCCTGCCGAAGGCGGACGCGGGGTCTGCCGGCTGTCGAGGGCAGTGGCCGGCCAGGATTAGCCTCTGAGCCTCCGAGCGAGGAGGCTCCTCATGGAAATGATCATGCAAAAAACAAGGTTAGGTCGGCACATATATATCAAATATTTGATTTTGGCAGTGCATGAGCTTTATGCAAAGGGTGCTGACTCGGTTTCGTCCGAGCCCCCTTAAGTCCTTTTCATGTTCTCTCCTCTCTTTGGCTTTTGCTCTTGCTAGCCAGACAGCCGGGAGTCGGTCTGTAGCTGAGACAAAGAGTGGGCCGCGGAATGGAGCGTACAGTACTCGGACTCTGGGAGCATACTCGACCGAGTAGATACTCATAAATGAAACAACCGGGTCGCCCAAGCCGTTTTCTCCATGGATGCTTTTCGCGTGTGGTGACCTCCAGCTTTTGCTCTCGCTAGCCGGACAGCCGCGGTGCGGTCTATAGCTGAGACAAAGAGTGGGCCTTTAGTCCCGTACATGCTACTAAGCCGTCCCGTGGGAACGAACGTATCGGGCCAAGCGGCCAGCCCCGGGCCGAGACTAGCTGGCGCCGGGGTGAGCAGTAAGTCAGCAGAATAAATGCGAAGATAGCCCCCGAGGGCCGTTCGGGGTTATTTGTTTTGTGTGTATGGTGCAAGGGTATGCGCGTGGAGATCCCACATTGCTTTTGGGTGTCGGCGAGGCGGTTTTATCGATGTCGATCGGTGTGTCCCGCCATGGCGTGGTCCGGCTGATGCGCGCGAGGCACTGCCGGGCGCAAACGCGGAGTCCGCCGGTTGAAGAGCGTGAGGCGCTGTTGGGTGCGGACACGGGGTCCGTCGGCTGATGAGCGCGAGGCGCTGCCGAATGCGGACGCGGGGTCCGCTGGCTGGTGTGCGTGAGGCGCTGCCGAGGGCGGACGGGGGTCCGCTGGCTGATGAGCGCGAGGCACTGCCGAAGGCGGACGCAGGGTCCACCGGCTGATGAGCGTGGAGCCCTGCCGGGTGCAGACACGGAGTCCGCCGGCTGATGAGCGTGGAGCCCTGCCAGGCGCGGACGCGGGGTCTGCTGGCTATTGAGCGTGGGGCGCTGCCAAAGTCGGACGCGCGGTCCGCCGGCGGGTGTGCGCGAGACGCTGCTGGAAGTAGCCTCTAAGCCTCCAGGCGAGGAGGTTCATTGCTTTTTTGACTTCGATGAGGTGGTTGTTGACAACGACAGCCGGCACGGTTTGGCACTTGCGGAGCGCGCCGTCACACCCGCTGGGTGTAGCCTTCAAGCCTCCGGGTGCTTGAAGAGGGTCCTGGCCGGTCGGACCCGACCGATCAGGCATCAAGGCGGATGGGCAGTCGGACGGGCTCTCCAGTCGGCCCAGTGTTGAAGCGGGCGGGCAGGCCGGGTCGCGTTTGGCCATCCGAGTGGCGAAGCGGGCAGACGGGCAGGCAAGCGTCTCTTTTGTTTACCCCCACGTGGGCAGCCAACCACGCTGGAGCCGCCGGGGCGCTGTAGGGAAATGACCGGAGCATAGGGGCAGCTGGCTGAACCTGCTGCTGGCCGGGTCGGAGGCGGAGCCAGCAGCGCTGGGGGCGCGGAGGCGGCCGGGCGCGGAAGGAGCCGGGAGCCGAGCCAACGGCCGTGGGCAGAGGCGGTCGGGCGCGTGGCCGCGGGAGGCAGAGCCGGCAGGGGCCGCGGCTGGCCGAGCGAGGCGGAGCCCGCAGTGTCAGGGGCCGTGGGAGGCGGAGCCGGCAGGGGTCGCGACAGGCCGGGCGAGGCGTGTGCACGACCATAGCCGGCCAGACGAGGCATAGCCGCCAGCCGGGGGCCAGCCGGGCGAGGCGAAGCCCGCAACGTTGGGGGACACGGCGGCGGCTAGGCGCGGGAAAGGGTATCCAGCAGGGAGCGCGGCAGGCCGGGCGAGCCTCGCGCGCGATCGCGGCCGGCTGGAGGGGGTGGAGCCGGCATCCGGGGGCCGGCCAGGCTAGGTGAAGCCCGCTGCGCCGGGGGCCGTGGCGGCGGCTGGGCGCGAGAGGAGCCAGCCATGCCAGTGGCCGTGGTGGAGGCGGCCGGGCGCATGGCCGCGGGAGGCGGAGCCGGCAGGGGCCACGGCAGGCCGGGCGAGGTGTGCACGCGGCCGCGACCAGCCGGACGAGGCGAAGCCCGTGGCACCGGGGGCCGCAGCGGAGGCTGGGCGCGGGAGGAGCCAGCCGCACAAGCGGACACGGTGGAGGCGGCCGGGCGCGTGGCCGCAGGAGGCGGAGCCGGCAGGGGCCGCGACAGGCTGGGCGAGGCGTACGCGTGACCGCGGCTGGCCGAACAAGGCAAAACCGGTAGCGCCGGTGGCTGGCCGGACGAGGCGAAGCCAGCAACGGCTAGGCGTGGGAGGAGCCCAGAGCTGAGCCAGCGGGCTTGGGCAGAGGCGGCCGGGCACGTGGGGAGCTCGGAGCCAAGCAATGCACGGCCGTAGCGGAGGAAGGGGCCGTCGGGCGCAACCACGCATAGGCACGGACGCAACGGAGGAGGGAGCCGCCGGGCGTGGGCACGCGTAAGCGTGGACGCAGGGGAGGGTGGAGCCGCTGGGCGCAGCCACGGGTAGGCGCAGGCACGCGCAGGCATAGACGTAGCGGAGGGGGGAGCCGCCGGGCGTGGGCACATGCAGGCGCGGAGGCCACGGAGAAGGGAGCCGCCGGGTGCAGCCACGGGTAGGCGCGGGCACGCGCAGGCACAGACGGAGCGGAGGGTTCGCCCCGGGGCGAAACGCGCGCCGGCGAGCCTGAAACTGCGAGAAGGGGCGTCCTGCAAAGCTGATGGCGAGGTTGAGTGGCACCGCGGCCGCTTGGACGGCAAGGCGCCAGGCCACAAACGCATGCGGAGAGTTAGCGACAAGCGTCCATGAAGAAGGACGCGGCAACCCGCACGGGGTCAAGGAAACGGTCGGCGAGGAGGGCGCACTGAGGCCAGTGGGCTAAGGAACGCCTTAACGGCGACGGGGACCGGTGCCGCAGCAGCGGCATAGAGGGTCCTGTCCGGACCGCGGCGGATGAGCTCGAAGATGGTGACGACGGCGAGCGCACCGACTGGCCCGGCCCGAGTCGCCGCTCAGCAGAGACGGACGATGCCGAGGCCAACGGTGAGGACGCTACCGGGGGCATGTCGATGTCAGGCCCCCGAGCGCTACCAGAGAGATGGCGTCGATGCCACGGTGGTGATGACGAAAAAAGGGTCCCGCCCGGACCGCTGTTCCAAAAGCAGCAAGCCCCATGATGGGCGCCAACTTTCGTCGTTTTCTCACGGGGGGGGTCACACGAGACGGCAGATGCCACGGGGTGGCTTATCGAGGTGAGCGCAAGGTTGTCGTGGATGATTCGGGACGGGTATGCGAATAGCATGCAGTGGTTTACCCAGGTTTGGGGCTCGCCGGAGAGATAATACCCCTACTCCTACATGTCTGTATATATGTGGTACATTTGGTACATGGTTGCTCCTGGAGCTGTTTGGGGAGGAGAGCCATGAGGCTTCTTTCCTCATACATGAGTGTGAGAGTAGCTAACCCCCTTGAGAGAGTGAGCGAGGGCCTTTATATAGACATGGATGGGTAGCTTGGGATGTAAGCCATAGTGGGTAGCTTACATCCCAAGCAGCTTGAGGTGTAAGCTACCTTGGGTAGCTTACAAGTCAAGCCACATGTAGCTTGTGGACTAAGCTATGTCTATCCCCTGGTGTACTTTATAAATCAGTATCCAAGGGGCAGGTTACACTGTAGAGAGTATTACATGACGCGTGTACAGTGTGCTCCTGCTTGCCAATAGCATGCCGCCATGAGATATGACCGTCAGGTCCGCATGTCTCCGATGGGACGTCGAGAGCTGACTTTGTCAGGCCACAGCCGTATAGGAGGAGCCGAACGGGAGGAGCCAGACAGGTGGAGGCTGCTGAGTCGAATGGATGGAGGCTGCCGAGCCGAATGGATGGAGGCTGCCGAGCCGGATGGGTGGAGGCTGCCAA
The DNA here is from genome assembly GCA_022496015.1 of Hordeum marinum. NCBI lineage: Eukaryota > Viridiplantae > Streptophyta > Magnoliopsida > Poales > Poaceae > Hordeum > Hordeum marinum. Next base: position 567,731,388 of record CM039673.1, on the reverse strand, counting down.
GCCGGACGGATGGAGGCTACCGAGCCGGACGGGAGGCTACCGAGCCGGACGGATGGAGGCTGCCGAGCCGTACATGTGGAGGTTGTCGAGTTGGACGGGTGGAGGCTATCGAGCCGGACGGGAGGCTGCCGAGCCACACGGATGGATGCTACCGAGCCGGACGGGAGGCTGCCGAGCCGGACGGATGAAGGTTGCCGAGCCGGACGGATGGGGGCTGCCGAGCCGGACGGGTGGAGGCTGCCGAGCCAGACAGATGGAGGCTGCCGAGCCGGACAGCTACAGTGTTGTCAGCTCACTTCTTCGTTTGTCTTGTTGATTCGTGGGGCTTCGCATACCGAGGCTGGGTCCCCCGATGTTTTAAAAAATCTTGAGTCGTCTCCTTGAGCCTACCTAGGGGTAATCCCCCCGACATAATGATTTGAAGAATAATGCATATATTCAGAACTCTTAGATTTTCCCTGCGAAACAGATGCATTAGCACGAGAATGATACTTTTGACCATTTGATGAAATTGGTCCAAGTGAAGACTTTGGTCCATATGAGTAATTTGATCTGGGGTTCTTTTTCTTCATAGGTGGTGTCCTGAGAACATACACTTGAAGATTTTTCAAGCAGCTCTTGGGAACCCAGATTTTCCTCATAGGTGAACCATTCCTGCAGTTAGTTCCAACTAATCTGGCAAATACTTCACCATTCTCATTTTTGAAGAATTTTTAGTTGGAGTCAATTGACTCATCAGAGGAATATGAAGTTTCATAAGTAAAAACTGAATAAAGTGGATGGATCTACTTGAGGTCCTTTTGTAGCAACCCATGAGGTTTCGGGGTACTGCTTAGGTTTCTAGTAGGATCCATCAGCAATGAGTTTCCTCTCAAATGCAATACCCTCTTTCCTAGGGTTCCTATTCAGGATCTGCTTTTTGAGCACATCTGCCCTTTGAGACTTTTGCAAGGATGTGAAATCATGCAAATAAGAATCCATAGGAGATTCAAATAAGATTCATGGATAATCTGAACACAAACTCACAATTCAACAGATCTTGACAAACACACCACAAAAGAGGATTACATTGGATAGATCTCCATGAAGATCATGAAGAACATGGTATTGAAGATCAAAGAGAGAGAACAAGCCATCTAGCTACTAGCTATGGACCCGTTGGTCTGTGGTGGACTACTCATGCGTCATCGGAGGGGCAATGGAGTTGATGTAGATGCCCTCCGTGATCGAAACCCCCTCCGGTAGATTACCGAAAAAGGCTCCAAGATTGGATCTCTCGGTAACGGAGGCTTCCGACGGCGGAAAAGCATTTGTGTGGCTCTTTTTGATGTTCGGGGAATATTTGGGAATTTATAGGCCAAGAATTAGGGTTAGGAGACATGTCGGGAGGCGACAAGCCTGCTAGGCGCGGCAAGGGGCGCGCCTAGCAGGCTTGTGGCTCCCTGGCACAAGCCCTGGTGTGCAATCAAAGCTTGGATGATTTGTTTCCTTCCAAAAAAAATCCTTCCGGAGGTTTTATTCCGTTTGGACTCCATTTAATATTCCATATCTGCAAAACTCAAAAACAAGGGAAAACATAAACTGGCACTACGCTCTAGATTAATAGGTTAGTCCCAAAAATAATATAAAATAGCATATTAATGCATATAAAACATCCAAAACAGATAATGTAATAGCATGCCATCATCAAAAATTATAGATACGTTGGAGACGTATCAGCATGCCCAAGCTTAATTCCTGCTCGTCCTCGAGTAGGTAAATGATAAAAACAGAATTTTGATGTGGAGTGCTATCTAACATATTTATCCATGTAATATTCTTTATTGTGGCATGAATATTCAGATCCGTAAGACTCAAAACAAAAGCTTAATATTTATATAAAAACAATAAAGTTTCAAGCATACTAGCAAAGCAATTGTATCTCTTCAAAATATAATGGCAAAATAAAGTTATCCCTACAATATCATATGGTCTCGCTATGCTCCATCTTCTCCACACAAAGTATTTATATCATGCACAACCCCGATGAAAAGTCAAGCAATTTTTTTCACACCTTTATTTTCTCAATATTTTCAACTCTCACGCAATACATGAGCGTGAGCCATGGATATAGCATTATAGGTGGAATAGAATATGGTGGAGGTTGTCAAGGAAAGGGAGAAGATAGTCTCACATCAACTAGACGTATCAACGGGCTATGGAGATGCCCATTAATAGATATCAATGTGAGTGAGTAGGGATTGCTGTGCAACAGATGCACTAGAGCTATAAGTGTATGAAAGCTCAAAAAGAAACTAAGTGGACATGCATCATGAAGAAAAATTCCACTAGCTATATGAAAGTGACAAAATAGGAGACTCTCTATCATGAAGATCATGGTGCTACTTTGAAGCACAAGTATGGAAAAAGGTAGTATCAATGTCCCTTCTCTCTTTTCTCTCTTTTTTTATTGGTGGGCATCTAAGGCCTCTTTTATTCATTTTTTATTTGGGCTTTGATGGCCTCTTTTTTCATAAAGTCTGGAATCTCATCCCCACTTGTGAGGGAATCATAGCTTCTATCATCCTTTCCTCACATGGGACATGCTCTATTAATGATAATCATCACACTTTTATTTACTTACAACTCAAAATAAAATTACAACTCGATACCCATGACAAAAAAGACTCTATATGCAATATGGAAGTGACGGTGCATGTAATAAAAGGAAACGGTGGAAGTTGCATGGCAATATATCTCGGTTGATTACTCCTTGTAGTTGATGCTAGTTTGTTTACTTGGTGGAAGATCATATGTTCAGATCCTTAATGATAATTAAGACTCCACTGATCATGAACATGAATATGCTTTATGAGTAGTTACGTTTGTTCCTCGGGACATGGGATAAGTCTCATTATATGTAATCATGTGAATTTGGTATTCGTCCGATATTTTGATGAGATGTATGTTGTCTCTCCTCTAGTGGTGTTATGTGAACGTCGACTACATAACACTTCACCATTATTTGGGCCTAAGGGAAGGCATTGGGAAGTAATAAGTAGATGATGGGTTGCTAGAGTGACGGAAGCTTAAACCCTAGTTTATGCGTTGCTTCGTAAGGGGCGGATTTGGATCCATATGTTTCATGCTATGGTTAGATTTATCTTAATTTTTCCTTCAGAGTTGCGGATGCTTAAGAGAGAGGTTAATAATAAGTGGGAGGTTTGTCCAAGTAATGGCAACACCCAAGCACCGGTCCACCCACATATCAAACTATCAAAGTAACGAACGCGAATCAAATGAGCATGATGAAAACTAGCTTGACAGAAATTCCCATGTGTCCTCGGGAGCACTTACATTTATATAAGAGTTTGTCCAGGCCTGTCCTTTGATACAAAAAGGATTGGGCTACCTTGTTGCACCTTTACTACACTTATTACTTGTTACCCGTTACAAATTACCTTATCACAAAACTATTTGTTACCGATAATTTTAGTGCTTGCAGAGAATACCTTACTGAAAACCGCTTGTCATTTCCTTCTGCTCCTCGTTAGGTTAGACACTCTTACTTATCGAAAGGACTACGATAGATCCCCTATACTTGTGGGTCATCAGTACTTTTGAGAAAAGCTTTGCCTACGGGCGCCCGCGCTGGTCGTTTCTCAATTCATATTTCTCAATTGTGTTGTCGTTGTGCACATCCATAGGATGAGTTTCATCTTTTCTTCCTCTGTCATTTTGCCCGAGCAGCTTGGTATGGTCCTCCTTGCTTTCTTAGAACTGATGTTTTACTCCAAGTCCATTCTACTATGCATTCGGTGATAGCTACTCTTATCCAAATGGGTCAACCGCATGGTTCTGTTTCTAATATTTTAAATTTTCTGTTGTGTCTTTGGAAAGCTCATAATAATTTTCTTTTAGGTCCAACAATAATCAAGTTAGTATTGATGATGAGGCCTTAATTGGATAGTCATGTTGGAAATATTCCCTAGAGGCAATAAATAAATTGTTTATTATTATATTTCCTTGTTCATGATAATCGTTTATAGTCCATGCTTTAATTGTATTGATTGGAAACACATTACATGTGTGGGTAAATAGACAACATTTTGTCCCTAGTATGCCTCTAGTGAACTAGCTCATTGATCAAAGATGGTTAAGGTTTCCTAGACATTGACGTGTGATGTCATTTGGTAACGGGATCACATCATTAGGAGAATGATGTGATGGACAAGACCCAAACTACAAACGTAACATATGATCGTGTCAGTTTATTGCTACTGTTTTCTGCATGTCAAGTATATGTTCCTATGACCATGAGATCATGTAACTCACAGACACCAGAACAGTGCCTTGTGTGTATCAAACATCGCAATGTAATTGGGTGACTATAAAGGTGATCTACAAGTATCTCCGAGGATGTCTGTTGAGTTAGCATGGATCAAGACTGGGATTTGTTACTCCGTGTGACGAAGAGGTATCTCAGGGCCCACTCGGTAATACAACGTCACAATAAGCCTTGCAAGCAATGTGATTAAGTGTTAGTCACGGGATCTTGTATTATGGAACGAGTAAAGAGACTTGCCAGTAACGAGGTTGAACTAGGTATGGAGATACCGACGATCGAATCTCGGGCAAGTAACATACCGAAGAACAAAGGGAACATCATACGGGATTAACTGAATCCTTGACATAGAGGTTCGACCGATAAAGATCTTCATAGAATATGTAGGAAACGATATGGGCATCCAGGTCCCGCTATTGGTTATTTACCGTAGAGGTGTCTCGGTCATGTCTACATAGTTCACGAACCCGTAGGGTTTGCACACTTAAGGTTTGGTGACGTTTCGATAGTATAGAGTTATGCATGGTGGTGACCGAAGGTTGTTCGGAGTCCCAGATGAGATCCCGGACGTCACAAGGAGCTTCGGAATGGTCCAGAGGTAAAGATTGATATATAGGAAGTCCTATTTTGGTCGCCGGATAAGTTTTGGGCTCATCGGTAGTGTACCGAGAGTGCCGGTAGTGTACCGGGAGACCATCGGGAGGGTTATTTCGACCCAAGAGGCTACATGGGCTATGGGAGAGTGAATACCAGCCCTTAGTGGGCTGGTGTAAGTCCCACATAAGGCCCAGGCGGCTGGGAAGAAAAGCCCAAAGAGAAAAAGGTGGAAAAGGCAAAAAGACCAAAATAAGGAGGAGTCCTAGTTCGGCCGAAGCCCAGATGGCTTGGCCCTTGGGCCAAGCCTCCTCCTCTCTTCCTCTTATATATACTATAGGTTTTAGGGTTTTCGCACTTGATTTTTCATCCACGTGCTACCCGTTCCTCTAGTGCATAGTTTCTCCTCTAGATCCGGTTTCTGCAGTGCTTAGGTGAAGCACTGTCGGAATTGCTCCACCACCATCGCCGCGGCACCGTCACGCTGCCGGAAAATTCGTCTACCTCTCTGCTCCCTCTTGCTGGATCAAGAAGGCGGAGATCATCATCAAGCTATATGTGTGCTGAACGCGGAGGTGTCGTCCGTTCGGTGCTTGATCGGGACAGATCGTGATTGGATCGCAGGACGCTCGGTGATTTGGATCGCAAAGACGTTCGACTACACCAACCGCGTTTCTTAACGCTTCCCGCTTAGCGATCTACAAGGGTATGTAGATCCACTCTCCCTCTCGTAGATGCTCATGACCATGGATAGATCTTGCGTGTGCGTAGGAATTTTTTTGTTTCCCATGCAATGTTCCCCAACAGTGGTATCAGAGCTAGGTCTATGTGTAGATGCGATCTCGAGTAGAACACAAAGAGTTTGTGGGCGTTGATGCTTAGATTGCTTCCTTCCTTGGTCGTGTTTTGGTTCAGCGGTATTGTGGGATGAAGCGGCCCGGACCAACATTACTCGTACGCTTACGAGAGACCGGTTCCCTCAACTGCAACTTGTTGCAAAAGATGGCTGGCGGGTGCAAGTTTCTCCTACTTTAGTTGGATCAGATTCGACAAAGGCGGTCCTTGAGAAGGTTGAAAAGCAACTAATGTATCACCGTTGTGGTTTATGCGTAGGTGAGAATTATTCTTGCTAGATACCCGTAGCAGCCACGTAAAACATGCAACAACAATTAGAGGACGTCTAACTTGTGTTTGCAGGGTATGATGTGATGTGATATGGCCAATTACATGATGTGATATATGTTTTCTATGAGATGATCATGTGCTGTATAGAATATCACGACTTGTATGTCGATGAGTACGGCAACCGGCAGGAGCCATAGGGTTGTCTTTAATTATTGTATGACCTGCATGTCAATCATTAAGAGCTATGTAATGCTTTACGTTATCGCTAATCAGTAGCAATACTAGTAGAAGCATGATGGGCACGACAACCCCGATGGCGGCACATTGATGGAGATCAAGATGATGGAGATCATGGTGTCGTGCCGGTGACGATGGAGATCATGCCGATGCTTTCAAGATGGAGATCAAAAGCACAAGTTCATGGCCATATCATGTCACTTATGATTTGCATGTGATGTTAATCCTTTTATGCACCTTGTTTTGCTTAGGACGACAGTAGCATTATAAGGTGATCCCTCACTTAAATTTCAAGACGAATTGTGTTCTCCCCGAGTGTGCACCGTTGCGAAAGTTCGTCGTGTCGAGACACCACGTGATGATCGGGTGTGATAGACTCTACGTTCACATACAACGGGTGCAAGCCAGTGTTGCACATGAACAACACTCGGGTTAAACTTGACGAGCCTAGCATGTACAGACATGGCCTCGGAACACTAGAGACCGAAAGGTTGAACATGAGTCATATAGTAGATATGATCAACATGATGATGTTCACCATTGAAACCACCTCAACTCACGTGATGATCGGACTTGAGTTGGTGAATTTGGATCATGTGACACTCAGATGACCTGAGGGATGTCAATTTGAGTGGGAGCTTTAGTAATTTGATTAACTAAACTCATTATCTTGAACAATAGTCTAAGTAACCTTTGCATATTTATGTTGTAGATCAATGGCTTGCGCAGTAGCACCCTTGAATTTTAATGCGTTCCTAGAGAAAGCTAAGTTGAAAGATGATGGAAGTAACTTTGTTGACTGGGCCCGTAATCTGAGGATTATCCTCACGGCTTGCCAGAAATCATATGTCCATGATGCACCGCTTGGTGATCAACCAGAAGACATGTCATCCAAATACGTTAAGAACACTTGGGAGGCATGCTCTGGAGATTACTCAATAGTTCAGTGTGCAATATTGTATGGCTTATAACCGGGACTTCAAAGACGTTTTGAACGTCATGGAGCATATGAGATGTTCCAGGAGTTCAAGTTTATCTTTCAGAAGAATGCCCGGATCGAGAGGTATGAGACCTCCAATAAGTTCCATGCTTGCAAAATGGAGGAGAATGGGTCTATCAATGAGCATATACTCAGAATGTCTGGGTATTCGAATCGTCTAGCAGAGTTGGGAATTGCCCTTCTGCCAGAGGCGATCACTGACAGAGTTCTTCAATCACTGCCACCTAGTTACAAGAGCTTTGTGATGAACTATAACATGCACGGGATGAACAAGTCAGTTGCCGAGCTGTTTGCGATGCTAAAAGTCGCTGAGTCTGAAATCCAGAAAGAACATCAAGTGTTGATGGTCAATAAAACCACTAGTTTCAAGAAGAATGGCAAGGGCAAGGGCAAGAAGGGTCAAACCAAGAAGGATGGCAAAGCAGTTGATACTCCTGTAAAGAAGCTCAAGCATGGACCCAAGCCAGAAACTGAGTTCTTTTATTGCAAGGGAACTGGTCACTGGAAGCAGAACTGCCCCAAGTACCTGGCTGACAAGAAGGCGGACAACGACAAACAAGGTATATATGATATACATGTTATTGATGTGTACCTTACTAGCTCTCGTTGTAGTGCCTGGCTATTTGATACCGGTTCGGTTGCTCACATTTGCAACTCAAAATAGGAACTACGGAATAGACGAAGGCTGGCAAAGGATGAAGTGACGATGCGTGTGGGAAATGGTTCCAAGGTTGATGTGATCGCCGTCGGCACGCTCTCTCTTCGATTACCATCGGGATTAGTGATGAACCTGAATAATTGTTATTTAGTGCCTACGTTAAGCATGAACATTATATCTGGATCTTTTTATTGCGAGACGGTTACTCACTTAAATCAGAGAATAAAGGTTGTTCTATTTATATGAGTAATATCTTTTATGGTCATGCACCCAATGTGAGGGGTTTATTCATATTGAATCTTGATAGTGATGATACACATGTTCATAACATTGATGCCAAAAGATGTAGAGTTGATAATGATAGTACCACTTTCTTGTGGCACTGCCGTTTAGGTCATATTTGTGTAAAACGCATGAGGAAGCTCCATGAAGATGAACTTTTGGAGTCACTTGATTTTGAATCACTCGACACATGTGAACCATGCCTCATGGGCAAGAGGACTAAAACGCCGTTCTCTGGAACAATGGAACGGGCACGTGACTTATTCGAAATAATACATACTGATGTGTGCAGTCCAATGAATGTTACAGCGCGTGGTGGATATCATTATTTTCTCACCTTCACAGATGACTTAAGTAGATATGGATATATTTACTTAATGAAACACAAGTCTGAAACATTTGAAAAGTTCAAGCAATTTCAGAATGAAGTTGAGAATCATCGTAACAAGAAGATTAAATTCTTGTGATCTGATCAAGGAGGTGAATATCTGAGTTATGAGTTTGGCAGTCACTTAAGACAGTGTGGAATTGTTTCATAGTTGACACCGCCCGGAACACCATAGTGTAATGGTGTGTCCAAACGTCATAATCGAACCTTATTAGATATGGTGCGTTCTATGATATCTCTTGCTGATTTGTCACTATCATTTTGGGGTTATGTTTTAGAGACAGCTTCAGTCACTTTAAATAGGGCACCATCAATATCCGTTGAGATGACACCATATGAACTATGGTTTGGCAAGAGGCCAAAGTTGTCGTTTCTTAAAGTTTGGGGATGTGATCCTTATGTCAAAAAACATCAGCCTGAAAAGCTGGAACCCAAAGCGGAGAAATCCGTCTTCATAGGATACCCGAAAGAGATAGTCGGGTATACCTTTTATCTCAGATCCGAAGGCAAAGTGTTTGTCGCTAAGAACGGAACATTTCTTGAGAAAAAGTTTCTCTCGAAAGAATTGAGTGGGAGGAAAATAGAGCTTGATGAGGTTATTGAACCTTTACTTCAACCAGAAAGTAGCGCAGCGCAGAAAGATGTTTTTGTGGAACCTACGACGGTTGAAGAGGAAGTTAATGAGGATGATCATGAAGCTTCGGATCAAGATCCTATTTAACCTCATAGGTCGACAAGGGCACGTACTGCTCCTGAGTGCTACGGCAACCCTGTCTTGGAGGTCATGTTGTTGGACAACAATGAACCTACGAGCTATGGAGGAGCGGTGATGGGCCCGGATTCCGAGAAATGGTTAGAGGCCATGAAATCCGAGATGGGATCCATGTATGAAAACAAAGTATGGACTTTGGAAATATTACCTGAAGGGCGAAATCCCATTCAGAACAAATGGATCTTTAAGAAGAAGACGGACGCGGACGATAATGTCACCGTCTATAGAGCTTGACTTGTGGCGAAGGTTTTTTCACCAGTTCAAGGAGTTGACTACGATGAGACCTTCTCAACCATAGCGATGCTTAAGTCTGTCAAAATCATGTTGGCAATAGCTACTTATTTCGACTATGAAATTTGGTAGATGGATGTCAAAACAGCGTTCCTCAAAGGTTTTCTTGAGGAAGAGTTGTATATGATGCAACTAGAAGGTTTTGTCGATCCAGAGAATGCTGACAAAGTTTGCAAACTCTAGCGATCCATTTATGGAGAAGCTTGTATTTACAAGAAAGTGAGTGGGAGCTCTATAGCGTTTCTAATATTATATGTGGATGACAGATTGCTGATTGGAAACAATATAGAAATGCTGGAAAGCGTGAAGGAATATTTGAACAAGAGTTTTTCAATGAAGGACCTACGAGAAGTTGCTTTCATATTAGGCATTAAGATCTGTAGAGATAGATCGAGACGCTTAATAGCACTTTCACAGAGCACATACCTTGATAAAGTTTTGAAGAAGTTCAAAATGGATCAGTCCAAGAAGGGGTTCTTGCCTGTGTTACAAGGTGTGAAGTTGAGTAAGACTCAATGCCCAGTGACTGCAGAAGATAGAGAAAAGATGAGTGTCATCCCCTATGCTTCAGCCATAGGCTCTATCATGTATGCAACATTGTGCACAAGACCCGATGTCAGCCTTGTCATAAGTATGGCCGGAAGGTTTCAAAGTGATCTTGGAATGGAGCACTGGGCAGCGGTCAAGAATATCCTTAAGTACCTGAAATGGACTAAGGAGATGTTTCTCGTTTATGGAGGTGATGAAGAGATCGTCGTAAAGGGTTACGTCGATGCAAGCTTTGACACTAATCCAGATGACTCTAAGTCACAAACCGGATATGTATTTATTCTTAACGGGGGAGCGGTAAGCAGGTGCAGTTCCAAGCAAAGCATGGTAGCCGATTCTACGTGCGAAGCGGAGTACATCGCAGCCTCGGAGGCGGCGAAGGAAGGTGTCTGGCTGAAGCAGTTCATGACAGATCTTGGAGTAGTGCCCAGTGCACTGAATCCAATGAACATGTTATGTGACAACACTGGTGCCATTGCTCTGGCCAAGGAACCAAGGTTTCACAAGAGGACCAGACACATAAAGCGACGCTTCAACTCCATCCACGATTACATCGAGGAGAAGGACATAAATATTTGCAAAATGCACACGGATCTGAATGTTGCAGACCCGTTGACTAAACCTCTTCCAAGGGCTAAACATGATCAACACCAGAGCTGCATGGGTGTTCGATTCATTACAATGTAAATCACATAGTGATGTGAACTAGATTATTGACTCTAGTGCAAGTGGCAGACTGTTGAGATATGCCCTAGAGGCAATAAAAAAAGTGTTTATTATTATATTTCCTTGTTCATGATAATCGTTTATTGTCCATGCTATAATTGTATTGATTGGAAACACATTATATGTGTGGGTAAATAGACAACACTTTGTCCCTAGTATGCCTCTAGTGAACTAGCTCGTTGATCAAAGATGGTCAAGGTTTCCTAGCCATTGACATGTGATGTCATTTGATAACGGGATCACATCATTAGGAGAATGATGTGATGGACAAGACCCAAACTACAACGTACCATATGATCGTGTCAGTTTATTGCTACTGTTTTCTTCATGTCAAGTATATGTTCCTATGACCATGAGATCATGTAACTCACGGACACCGGGAGAGTGCCTTGTGTGTATCAAACGTCGCAACGTAACTGGGTGACTATAAAGGTGCTCTAAAGGTATCTCCGAGGGTGTCTGTTGAGTTAGCATGGACCAAGACTGGGATTTGTTACTCCGTGTGACGGAGAGGTATCTCAGGGCCCACTCGGTAATACAACGTCACAATAAGCCTTGCAAGCAATGTGACTAAGTGTTAGTCACAGGATCTTGTATTACGGAACGAGTAAAGAGACTTGCCGGTAACGAGGTTGAACTAGGTATGGAGATACCGACGATGGAATCTCGGGCAAGTAACATACCGAAGAATAAAGGGAACATCATACGGGATTAACTGAATCCTTGACATAGAGGTTCGACCGATAAAGATCTTCGTAGAATATGTAGGAACCAATATGGGCATCCAGGTCCCGCTATTGGTTATTGACCGTAGAGGTGTCTCGGTCATGTCTAGATAGTTCACGAACCTGCAGGGTCTACACACTTAAGGTTTGGTGACGTTTCGATAGTATAGAGTTATGCATGGTGGTGACTGAAGGTTGTTTGGAGTCCCGGATGAGATCCCGGACGTCATGAGGAGCTCCAGAATGGTCTGGAGGTAAAGATTGATATATAGGAAGTCCTATTTTGGTCGCCGGAAAAGTTTCGGGCTTATCGGTAGTGTACCGGGAGTGCCGGTAGTGTACCGGGAGACCATCGGGAGGGGTATTTCGACTCAAGAGGCTACATGGGATGTGGAAGAGTGAATACCAGCCCTTAGTGGGCTGGTGGAAGTCCCACATAAGGCCCTTGCGGCTGGGAAGAAAATCCCAAAGAGAAAAAGGTGGAAAAAGGCAAAAAGACCAAAATAAGGAGGAGTCCTAGTCCTACTAGGAGTGGAGCAGGAATCCTCCTCTCCTCCTTGGTTCGGCCGAAACCTAGATGGCTTGGCCCTTGGGCCAAGCCTCCTCCTCTCTTTCTGTTATATATACTAGATGTTTTAGGGTTTTTGCATTTGATTATTCAGCACGTGCTACCCGTTCCTCTAGTGCATAGTTTCTCCTCTAGATCGGTTTTCTGCAGTGCTTAGGCGAAGCCCTGCCGGAATTGCTCCACCACCATCCCCGTGGCGCTATCACGCTGCCGGAGAACTCGTCTACCTCTCCGCTCCTTCTTGCTGGATCAAGAAGGCGGAGATTGTCATCAAGCTGTACGTGTGCTGAACGCGGAGGTGCCGTTCGTTCGGTGCTTGATCGGAACGGATTGTGATTGGATCGCGGGACGCTCGGCGATTTGGATCGCGAAGACGTTTGACTACACCAACCGCGTTTCTTAAAGCTTCTCGCTTAGCGATCTACAAGGGTATGTAGATCCACTCTCCCTCTCGTAGATGCTCATCACCATGGATAGATCTTGCGTGTGCGTAGGAAAATTTTTGTTTCCCATGCAACGTTCACCAAAAAGTCATGGTCATTAGGTTCTCCCAGACCTTTCTAATAAACATCAATAGGTGGATCAAGATTGAGTTGGAAATCAAGCTTCGTTGCCAGGTAATACTCTCAGTTCTGATTTGATTATTTTTGGACCTAAAATTTACTATGATGCATCGTTTAGAACAAAGAAAGTTCATGGACTTCGACAAGGAGAAGTGGCAACAAGTGTTGGTATCTTTATCTCTATTCCCTCTCAACAGGGGGAAGTCAATATTCAAATCCAGGCCTCGGCTGCTCCTGCTTCTACTCCTCTGCAACCTGAAATCATTGCTCTTGCTCCAGCTGCTCATATAGCCTCTCAGGTCAATATTGCTCATCCTAATTTTCTTATTGACTATCTTACTCTTGCTAAATGTGTTGCTTTGTCCAACACTTGGGCCCTTCTATTCCTTGGAATATTAGAAAAGGTCTTGCCATCTTTCTTAAATACTATGTTGCTATGCATCCTAAGGTGTTTCATATTTCTCCAGAAACTAATGGTGTGGCCCACAAATCTTGCTCAACTTGTTTACAGGTCTAATAGAGATACTCAAATTTGCTGCTTTCCTACTGCTCACACTTCTAATGCTTGCAGCTTTGTTTCATTGCTATCCAATCTCCAAATCCCTGGTGTTAAGCTCCATTCTATGCATTTCTACTAATTGTTCCTTTTGCTTAACTCCTACTCTGCTCCATTTGTTGCTCTGCTATGTTTCTTTTTGCAGATTATAAGATGCAGGGCTACTGTAATTTTGGAGTATTTCTCTCATGGAGATGCAAGACACACAAGAACTCAAGGTTTAGACCAAGGTCAAGTGGGGACACGTATTGTCGGTTGCAGGGCTACGGTACCTCTAGAGCTCCAAATGATGGGAAGAGATAGGCCAAATTACATGGTGGAAGACCAAATCATGGGGGTCTACTTTCTTCGGGCCAGGCTGCTCTACTTTTGGTCTCTCCTTTTTCCTTCCTCACTCCACTAGTGTTGTTGCTTCCTTGGCGCGCGTCACTAGACAGGAGCCAAGTTTGGTCTGGTGACCCGTGTGGCTCTCTTTAGCTCCTTTGGCAAGGACATATTTTCCATCTAAAGCAGCTACTATTTTTCTTCATCGGCTTCTTGGTTTTGTGTCTTGTAGTGTTTTAAGTCATGCTTATATTTTTCTCCAAGCCATAGCTGCTCTCATGTCATGTGGTTCATCAGTTTGGGAATTCCTCCCTAGCTGCTATCTAGGACTTGTATTCAGCTTATCTATCTCTATTGCTTTCCTCTTCTTCTATTTCCTGGCAAATCATGTAATCTTTCATGTACTATGACTGAGATGAGCTGAATATATTGGCATTTGTTGGTGCCTTCTCCTGTTCAAAAAAATGTTGCACTCCGTACGTGGGCCACGTGGTAACACACGTAAGAGATGGCCATCATTATCTTCTTCTTGTTTGATCCATCACACTGCCATTAATTTTTCATGATGTTGTGAACTACTTCATCTATTTCATAATATAAGATCTTATAGCATGTACAACTTGACCTTGCAAATCCGGCCCTTCAAACGCACAAGGACGCGTTTGGGCACATCCGCGGACACTGACCGGTCACGCCTCAAATAATGCATTCTGCATCCGGACATCTCATAGTAGATTCCTCAAATCCATATAAAATCATGCAAGATATAAAACCTACGTACTACGTAGAACCTATCTACTCCACGTCGGAGATGTCGAGGATCTTCATGCCCTCCGGCGGATAAATGGCCGCCTGCCGCAGCTCCGCCCCCTCCAGCAGCTCCGTTGCGGCCTCCTCCGTCTCGATCTCCGCCCTCGGCTTGTCGAAGAGGGCGTCGGCCTCTACCTGCCTTTGCCGGATGAGCCGGCGGTTGGCCTCCACCTCGGTCTCATCCCGGATGGAATCCAGGATGGCCTGCTGCGCCGCCATCTTCTCTGATTGGGTGACAACGAACTCCGCCTCCGCCTCCGACATGCTCAAGCCGGCAGCCTCCTCCTCCATGGCCTCCGGCTGCTCCTACTCCTCCTTCTACATCTCCTACGAGTTTGGAAGGAGACTCGCAGCGATGCAGGCAACATGGCGAGCCTGGATCTTTGCCTCGATTTGCAGGCGTCGCTCCGGCGTGAGCTGCGCGTAGATGGTTATGAGTCGGCGGACCATCCTGACGGAGAGATGAGTGCGAGAGGAGGCGGATGTGCTCGGGTGGCGGTGAAGAGAGAGAGGAGGCGGGCGGGCTAGGGCTGGGGGCGCCGACCAACTTAAATAGTCGGCCCCAACCTCGGGCGGGGACCCGGAGCGGCAACACGAGGCGTTCACACCATGCCGACGGTTGAGGCGCCCGTCGGACCGTCGGGTTTTCCGACGAGTCCGCATGGGGCCACCCCGTCAGGCCGACATGGTGGGCATGCCCGGGTGTGCCCGGGCTCCCCCATACCTGCCCCAAATTTGGGTTGAATATGGGGGGTGCCGGTCAGGCCGGACGTTTAAGACCGATTTGAGAGGCCTGTCTGAGTCTTTTTTGTGACCGGTCAGTGACCGGCCGCCTGTCCGAACATTTGAGACGGGTTTGAGGAGTCCAACAGTAGATGTTCTTATTATATCCATACTAGCACATATGTCCGTGCATTGCAACGGGATTTTTTTACTCCCTCCGTCCAGGTGCATAGGGCATCTAAGGAGCTGCATCGTAACCTAGATGCGTGAAGACTGGATGATGAATAGTAAATAAAAAATCAATGGCAATAATGACTCCTATATGGCCCACTTGGAAAATTGGGAGGAGCCAACCACAACGTTGGTTTTCCATATCATTAATTTTTAAATAGCAACATGCAAATCCTATTTAATGCACCAACCAATGAAAATATTAGCATGCAAAATGAATATTAATGATCACAAAAAATGAGGAGGTTTTTTCATACATGGTGCCTTACATATTTGGAATACTACGCTTTTGTTAGTCGCCCTATGCGCCTGGACGGAGGGAGTAACATATTTCTAATGTAATAAGCATTGCTCAAGATGCTCTACTAATCTATATCGTCTATTTCAACATGACGTCTCATCCATGTCACTACTTATACTCTTTCTCACCACTGCTCATAGTGGGCCATGTTCACCTCGTTAGGCTGGTTGTAATGGTGAGTATCATATACTAGTATCATGCATATGATACAAGTATATGATACTATATCTGTAATGCATAGTATCATATGTTAGTATCATGGGATAGTTCATTTATTGTCATGCATGACACATAGTAGCATAACATTTAATATGATACGGTATCATGATATGATACTCAACCCTCTCTTCATTTACTTCTATGTCACCTCGTCAAATTTGCCTAGTTGGCATGCATGATACTACTTACTCCCTCCTTTCCGGTTTATAGGGCTCATCTCAAAAATTTCAGATTTCCATTTTATAAGGCTCATTTTGAGTCTAAATTAGTTAAAGTGCTTTGAGTCTCATGTCGTATTTAATTCGTAGAGATAAGAAAAAGAAAATTAGTGGCTATACATGCATCTTTTTCTACATGCACCATGCAAGTCCAATAAGAAGGAGGATGCTACATTTATTGCCTCGGAAATCGAATATGTGAGATATATTTCATTAGCTAGTTAAAACTAGTGTCATTCACTCATAGTCCACCTTGGTTGATGAGAATTCAGATTTGAGCCCTATAAACCGGAAAGGAGGGAGTATGATACTTCCATTAGAACCTGCCTTATAGGCATTGGCTGTTGCCATCATGATAATCCTCATGATTTTTCTGACCATGTTATGTACCAGCCCCCATGCAAGCATAATGTCATGTCCTCCTTTTCCGAGCATGTAGTACGAGCCAGCCAACCCAATGCAAGCCATGAAGTCATATCTCCTCCTTTAGTTTTGGGTCTCTCTCCTTTTTCTTGCCACATGCAGGTTCGTAGACACAATTTATCAAGCTTAATTATTTAAAAGGTCGTTGATTCTCCAACAACTCACTGGGTTTATAAATTGGTTTGACTGGGTTCAAAGAAGCGAGGTGGTACTATTAGTTAGACGAACATATTTGTATCACACGCATACGCTAACTTAGTTGGTTACAACCCAAGGGATAGAAGAGAAGGTTGTGTGTCCGCCCCTGATTTTGAAGCCCAGCAGCAGGTCCATGATGGTACATAACGAAGTTGTCATACTCTTTTCCAAACGGATCCTACATATAAATAGTGCACAAGCTAGTTAAACTGGCTAGAGCCAAATGGATAGAAGGGAAGGGTTGTGAGTTCAAATCATACACTACAACAGGAACCCCCTATAGCAACGCTTTTTTCCGTATCTAAAAGTCCATATATGCGTTGTTAGTGTCATTACCAACGGTTTGGGATGCGTTGCCTTATCCAGTGTTGCTAGCACCTAATGCAACGCTTATACTGTCGTTGGTAAAAGGAACCGTTGCAAGAATACAACACATAAAATCAACTACTACAACACTTTTATACGTTGGTGCTTAATGTACAGGAAGCGAAATATAATTTCTCAACAACAGACAATTTGCAATACTTCAGGTGTTGGTACATGTATTATGTGAATAATATTAATATTAATATTATTAAATTAATGTTTCACATAATGGTGATAATTATGTGTAGTGAGGAAAGAAGATAATATACTCACAAGAGGAAGAAATCATATATTGAACAAAACTGTCGGATTACAATAGTGGATATTACAGGAGGAACTTCATCACAATTTGATCAATATCTAAATATTTTCTTGAGAGTGAAACTTAAACTAAACAAATATCCATAAACATCCCTACAACTTAACAAGAATTTAACCGAGGAACATCATCCAACTAGAGCATCCCTACAACTTAACTAAGTTTGAAAGCATCCATCATCATCATCATGAACTAGAACATCATCATCATCATTGCAGTATACTTGCCACGCACACATAGAATCATCCATATATCTTTTGATTGAATCTACAAAGAAAATAACAAAACGAAATGTTAACACCCAATGAACTGGCATGATGCATGTAGTTATAGAGGCAGGTTATTAGTCACGTACAAAGTTTGAAGGCCATGCAATGCATATTGTACATAACAAATTACTAGCATACATAGTAGATGGAAATACATTCATAACCTATCTAAAGGTCATCATTTACCCGTTAGTATTAGTTTTGTTACCACTTCTTTGAGGGGTTCGGGTTACAGACTAAAACTATAATAGCAAAAAAGTCTGTGCGGGAGAAAAATAATATCAGACGCCCCTATCCTAATAAGCATGGTGCATAACCTACCACAGCTTCACTTACTCTATCTCAACATAGCACTACATTTTATATATAATAGCTTGTTCCAAGCTATTCAAGTAGATACTATCTGGTTAATTCCTATAAAAATAAATTAAGAGGTTAATAAATTAGTCATCCCTTTGAGTAGTAATACTATACTTTTGTGATGCTTGGATTGGATAGATTAATTAATTAGTCACCCCTTTGAGTGGTAGTGCTCTACTTTTGTTATCAAAATCCCCCAAAAGACGTTAAGTTGTCACATGGTTGTATGGCTGTGTGTCTTGTCCAGAAGGTTGAAGGCAACTGCCGAATGTGGCCATTAAGCAAGTTGAGGTTACTTTTCGCAGAGAAGAAATATGATCCCAAAAGAACAATTCCCTGAAGTGACTTGGAAAATAAATGCGCTGCCTAGTAGTTTACTTCATAATTAAGCACACAAGTCATCATGGCATCAAAAGACATGAAAGATCTGTAGCTGACCTGCATCAGTACAGTTACATACACCAACATGTAGAAACATCATGTTATTTCAGCATTATTCCCTTGGAATCTGTATAGTGTAGTGATGAATCTGTGGAACAAGAAAGAGAGGTGTCGACCTAGTTGGTACCTTGAAGAAGGCCTTGTTATTAAGCTGGTGGCCTAGTGCTCATGGACTGAAAGAAATAAGAAGACCAAGATGAAAAAACAACCAACGGACCTCGTCGAACTGTAGTTGGAGACTGACGGCGAGCTCGGGGCTAAGCACCATCTCATCCGGCATCTACATGAGGGCCCTGCCGACGGCAAACTGCCAGTACAACTCAAACGCCGCCACACCCTGCCAATCAATGTTATCAGAATGCAGAACAACACCAACAGTTTCACTTCCAGTTAGATGACCTCACCATCACACTGGAATCCAAAAAAATCAAGAAGATGATTCTATAATCTTAGTATACACCATGCATATTCATGAATGTGTGCAATGATTTCTCTGCTCTTAATACAAGCCTATACATGTTACCATGCTTGTGTTGTACAGTCGGTACAGCATCTGAAAGTGTTGTATTATAGCTTTGAGTGATGATCAATGCATTGCACGGGGATCCTAGAAAATCAATCTAATCACATTAAGTAGTGGAAATAAGAAACCTGGAAGTTGGGGGATCTGACTTGCTTTGCTGACATAGCACCACAACCAACCCAGGCCATAGGTGTCGGTCACGATGGTGAAAAGGTGGACATAATCCGTCTGGATCTAGGTAGCTAACACCGGATCCTTTCTGCTCCAGCATGGGCAACGGTACCCTGGCGTCCATATGTCGTTGCATAAATAGTAGATGGAAATACATTCATAAATTATCCAAGGTGATCATTGACCCGTTAGTTAGTATTGGTTTCGTTGTCATTTCTTTGAGTGGTTCAGGTTACAGACTTAAAATATATGAGCCTAATATGAGCCTAATATGGGCAGAAATCATTGCATAAGTATTAACATTTTCTCCACTGTTGAACATATCAAATGGGACAGAGACACACATTTTTTACGGCATGCAGTGCAAAATCTATTGGAGCAACACGAACCTGCACCAATTGTTGGTGTCCCTTCTCCCATTTCTTCATGAGATCCTGGTCCAAGCATGAGTAGAATATAACAGAGTAAAAATAAACTTTCAGTTTGTGCTCGTAAACATAATTTAAATATTATTTATGCACCAGCTGTGGTAAAGGGGCTAATTAAGTTATTCAACACATCATGCCAGTTAACATGGGAATTTGTGTTTGGGTAAAAATAACTTAGTCCAGATAAAATCACTACTTATACAGTATATATAGACAGCCAGAAGTACCTAAATATGAAAATGTTAACAAACGATGGAGAGACATGCTTACAGTTTCTCTGAAGCTACAAAAATTTCACACAACACATTATATATGCACTGACCATGACTAATCACAACAATTCTTTAATTGGAGTGTGTGCAATTTGCATAAGACATACAGACATAATTCAAAAAGCCTTGTGATGCATCTTTTATTGTGTCAGAATATGAAAAGGGTGGGAAAACGCCAATTGGGAACAAAATTAAGGACTGCTTTAGAACAACGCACACACCATTACTCAGGATTTATACAATCCGGTATATATTGGAAAGTCAAAAATTCGTTTCGGTGCTAAAGCTCAGATGCTCTCTTTATCTATGCCAAATGTTTTCCTTGGGATCCCACTCATCCATGGTATTCTGCATGTATAGTATGGCTGTATCGATGCATAAATGGATTCGGCCACTCCATTAATTGCAGGTAGGTACCGTCACGCTCACCGTCGTCCAGAAGATTGAGGCGACGACCATGTCTCTTTCCTGGGACTAGCTGAGCCGTTAGTGGACGGGTTGCCTTGATCTAATTTCTCCTCTCGGGTTCAGGATCCTGTTTCCTAGCTGAGCCGTTAGTGGACGGGTTGCCTCGATCTAATTTCTCCTCTCTCCTAGATGAGCTGCACGATCCTGTTTTTGTCAAACCTTCTGGATGTAGAGAAATCGACAATGTTAGGCATGAAACTGAGATAATTGAACACTGAGGCGTCCTGTTGCTATCATCACACTACAATTTTCATTGCTCTCCTACAACTTTCAGCTCACAAAATAGAGAGACAATATAATTCAACGGAATATTGCACCTCTCTTGCCCATCCTTGCAGTTCGAGGTTCAGTAAGATTCCAAGGTCTACGTAGGTGAGGCTCTCTTCTCTGCTACCGCTGCATCCACCTTCACGCCCAAGACCGCATTCGGATGCACATTGTTGTCAGACGTGACCTCCTTGACTTGGAATCTGTCCAAAGTGTAGGGGAACGTTGCATGGAAAACAAAAAATTTCCTATGCACACGCAAGATCTATCCATGGTGATGAGCATCTATGAGAGGAAGAGTGGATCTACATATTCTTGTAGATCGTTAAGCGGGAAGCGTTAAGAAACGCGGTTGGTGTAGTCGAACGTCTTCGCGATCCAAATCGCCGAGCGTCTCGCGATCTCATCATGATCTGTCCCGCGATCCAATCACGATCCGTCCCGCGAACTCATCACGATCCGTCTCGCGATCTTGATCACGGTCCTTCCGATCTAGCGACGAACGGACGACACCTCCATGTTCAGCACACGTACAGCTCGATGACGATCTCCGCCTTCTTGATCCAGCAAGAGGTAGTGGAGAGGTAGAAGAGTTCTCCGACAGCGTGACAGCGCCGCGGCGATGGTGGTGGAACAATTCCGGCAGGGCTTCGCCTAAGCACTTCAGAAAACCGATCTAGAGGAGAAACTGCGATCTAGAGCAGAGGTAGCACGTGGCTATTAGGGTTAGCTTTTTCCTCTAAATCCTCTAGTATATATAGGAGGGAGGGAGGGGAGGAGGCAGCCTCAAACCTGGCCGAAATTGGAGGTGGAGGAGTCCTACTCCAATCCTATTAGGAGTAGGATTCCTCCTTTCAACTTGGAAACTCTTTCCACCTCTCCACCTTTGGATTTTTTTCCTTCTCAAACCACTCCAGCCACATGGGCCCTTAGAGGAGGCTTCGGCCAGCCCACCAGGGTCTGGTTTACCTCCTCCCACAGCCCATGTAGCCTCTTGGGTCGAAATACCTCTCCCGATGGTCTCTCGGTACACTACTGGCACTCCCGATACACTACCGATTAGCCCAAAACTTTTCCGGCGACCAAAATAGGACTTCTTATATATCAATCTTTACCTCCGGACCATTCCGGAGCTCCTCGTGACGTTCGGGATCTCATCTGGGACTCCAAACAACCTTCGGTCACCACCATACATAACTTTATACTACCGAAACGTCACCAAACCTTAAGTGTGCAGACCCTGCGGGTTTGAGAACTATGTAGACATGACCGAGACACCTCTACGGTCAATAACCAATAGCGGGACCTGGATGCCCATATTGGTTCCTACATATTCTACAAAGATCTTTATCGGTCGAACCTCTATGTCAAGTATTCAGTTAATCCCGTATGATGTTCCCTTTGTTCTTCGGTATGTTACTTGCCCGAGATTCCATCGTCGGTATCTCCATACCTAGTTCAACCTCGTTACCGGCAAGTCTCTTTACTCGTTCCGTAATACAAGATCCCGTGACTAACACTTAGTCACATTGCTTGCAAGGCTTTATTGTGATGTTGTATTACCGAGTGGGCCCTGAGATACTCTCCATCACACGGAGTAACAAATCCCAGTCTTGATCCATGCCAACCCAACAGACACCCTCGGAGATACCTGTAGAGCACCATTATAGTCACCCAGTTACGTTGCGACGTTTGATACACACAAGGTATTCCTCCGATGTCAGTAAGTTGCATGATCTCATGGTCATAGGAACATATACTTGACATGTAGAAAATAGTAGCAATAAACTGACACGATCATATGCTACGTTTGTAGTTTGGGTCTTGTCCATCACATCATTCTCCTAATGATGTGATCCCATTATCAAATGACATCTCATGTCTATGGCTAGGAAACCTTAACCATCTTTGATCAACGAGCTAGTCTACTAGAGGCATACTAGGGACATGGTTTTGTCTATGTATCCACACATGTATCTGAGTTTCCGATCAACACAATTATAGCATGGATAATAAACGATTATCATGAACAAGGAAATATGATAATAACTAACTTATTATTGCCTCTAGGGCATATTTCCAACACAAAGCTCCACCAAAAAGAACCAAACAACAAAATCAGTTGTATCCCAGCTACAACCAGCGACCAAGAAATTGGCACGACATACCTGCGTTGCGGATTCAGTACAAATTCCAATCCGTCGTCTGGCATTGCAGCCATGAAACCTTACAGGCGAAGAGAAAAGCAGAGATTAGAGACAGGGGAGAGAGAGGACGAGGCCAGGGGAGAGGATACACTCACCGGACGAGAGGTCGACGACATGGTCACACGCGTCGGGGCCGACGCCCGAAACCCTAGGGGAAGGGTCCCGGGTGTGCTTTGGTGGTCGTGACCGCTGGATCTAGCTGGATGCGAGAACGCCGCGGTGCGACGGGACCTTGGGCTGTGCTTCGTGGTGGCAGGATTCGTCGAATGTCGCCTGAATCAGCCGCCGCAGGTAGCGCATCAAGGAGCCGCGTGGAGAGAGAGAGAGAGAGAGAGAGAGAGAGACGGGACGCGAGAGAGATGGATGGGTTGGGGGTGCGGCGGATCCGCCTGCCATCGGAGCTGCGGGGTGGGAGGAGGGGAGGGGGAGGGCCGCCTGTGAGGTAGTTTGGAGGAGGGAGACGAGCCGGTGGGCGGCGGCAATTTGGGAGAGATGAGAGAATCGGGGGCTCTATTTCTTGCACGTCTCTCTCCTTTCCTCTTTTTTTTTTCATATGTACCATGACAGGGTCATGAGCTGCAACTGTGCAACACATATGTTACAACCCTAATATGTGTATCTATTGTAAAATTTGTAACATGTAGTCAAAACGTTGTACAATTTGTGTTGCTTTATAGTGAGTATCCTTGTAGTGATAGTACTGGCACATCTTTTTTTTCTTGATCTTGGAGGCAGCTAAACGATTTTTTTTATTTTATATCTCTTCGTTAGAGCAGCCCAGCTAGGTCCAATACGCACGAAAAAAGGAGGTACGACCCAAACAGAATACAGACGAAATATTAGTATCACCTCGGATATAGAAAAAATAACAGCAGCTAAGCGGAACGAAACCAAAAATATCATTTTACTTTATTAATAGATATAGATATTGATATAGATTATAGGATGAATGGAGTAGAAATATGTGTAGCTTTGTGCACGATCGCACAGAAGAAAGAAGAATCGCAGCGGAAGGTGGGCAAGTATACGTGGTGATGATGCGATGGTCGATCAGTCTAGTACGTGGCAACCAGATAATTAAGGCCGGATCAGATCGGATCAAAAGTTTACTTTCCTTTGGACCCTTGCGCGAGACGACGGGGACAAACACGTCTCCTCAGTCAAGGGTCTTCTCGCGTACGTACGTGATGGGATGTATAATGGTTATATATGAATACATATATTTCATGATAAAAATAGTTCGAGATATCTATATTAATTTGTTTTTTTCAATGCAAGTTATCATTAGTGACCTTATCAAGAAAAAAAAGATTTTGATACACATGCATTTCTATTTTTCATTCCAATTTTTCAGCTTTTTGCATTGGACCATACGTTTTTCTTCTCAAACACCCGCCTTTTATTGAGGATTTCGTTATCACATCCAAAACTTAGGTGACGTGTGAAACATGTGCCTCGAGACATATCCGAAATACTGACGTGACTCCACCTCACGTGCGCACAGGCAGCATGCATGCATGCAATGGTGGCGATGACGCCGGAGTGAAGCTTATTGCCTAGTCTAATAAAATTAATCGTCAGCCGATAAGATAAGGATAACGTATGATTCCTCCTCAACGCTCTATATCCGTTCGTCCGTTTCTATTTTAGGAGGTCGACCGAACGATTATGTTCGACTTTCATCTTGTGTATATATATAGTAGCAAACATGTTCGTACGTTGCAACGGAATATGGTTAAAGACCTCATACACATGCCTTTAACATAATAAACACGATCAATACCTCATCTTCGGGTCCACATCCCCCATTTTAATATAACACCAACTTGCATGTCCTTTTTCTCGTCCTCGTCGCCGATGGTCGCAATATCAGTTGTCACTAACCAAGGTTGGTCAGATCCAATAGCTGGATCACTGATCCTCTTTTGTGTCAACTAAATCAAGTGCATTGAACAAATATATTTTTATCATCCGTCTAATATAATAGAAAAAACCACTGCATATAATATATGTTTGTGTTATCAGGTAAATTGAGTAATTTGTGTCTTATCATGTAAATTGAGTAATTTGTGTCAGATAGACCATGGAATCTTAGTTGGAATTCTCATGCATTTTGACGTGTGTCGGCCGAATGAGACTGATTCTACATGATGAGACGACGAAGAAAACGATTCCTTCCATATCCTTGGTTTAATAAACTGAACTAAAACACTGTATATATGGGCATATATTTCAAAAATGCATCCAGTTCTATTAATATTTATAGATAATAAAATGTTTGCTACAGTACCTCTCAGTTTTCAAAAAGTTCTCATGTTTTGAAAAAATGTTTTCCTTTTCAAATTCAAAGTTCAAAATATATTTGTGTTTTTAAAAAATGTTCGCAATTTCTTTTACTACAGTACCTCCTAGTTTTAAAAATTGTTTGTGTTTGAAAAATATTCAGTTTTCAAAAAAATAAAGAGTGAAATATTGTTGTTTTAAAAAATGGTCAAGTTTAAATATTTTATCACAACTTTGCAAAAAAATTGCGTTCTAAAAAATATATATTTTTGGCAAAAAAAATATTTTCCTTTTGCCTCTATATCTGGTACGACTGTTAATATAATTTAAATTATACACCAAGACATGTTTAGTCCAATGGTTAGCATTCTGATGGGTCTAGCTTTCAGCACCCAAGTTTGATTCCTCCCGGCGGGCCAGCCCATCGCGATTTTCTGGCAGAAACGAATCGGGTTTATTCTTTAAAAGGAAACAAAAACGAATCAGGAGAGGAGGAAACACAGTTGGTTTGCTAGGTGAGCTGGTTCATGAGAGCGTATTGAACCGTATATGGACAGGGTTCGAGTCTTATAGAACGCAATTTTAGTTTTATTTATTACATAACGCAATTTTTCCTACAACGGACGGACGGGCGAAAAAAAAGTACAGAACGGGAAAAAAGGAGGACGTACGAAAACACCTTAATGGACGAAATAATGCAGAGAAACGTTCCGTCCTTTAGTATTAGTAATATTAGGTAAAGATATAGTATATAAAAAAGCTGGAGGATCTCTCTGCTCTTCGGCATTTGGCTGCGTCAGCGTGCGGCACTTTGGTGGACGGTTATCCTCTCGGATTTGGTAGGAGTAATCTGTAATGACTAACGACGGTGTCACTCCGATGTACTCTGGATTTTGAGTGATAAGTGTAGATATTATGAGATTTTTCATAAATGGTTTTATACTCAAATAAATCAAGCAAGCCGCAACGCTGGTAACTCTATGGTGACGGCTTTCATTGCTGTAATAAGCAGCGCATTTTGTTTGTCATGTTGGGTAAAAACCGTGGGCCTAGTGACGGTAGGTACAAACCGATGGAGTACAGAGCACAAAGGAATAATCATCTGCATTTATTAGCACCCGGAACTCCCAATCGCTTACGTTTCGCCAGCCGAACAAGACAGGACACGGTTGAGCAGAGCAGGCGACCAGTTCCGAAGGTTGTGTTCTTGCGTACATTGCTCTGCTCGTTGAGCAGCCACCAGCCCACCACCGGTAGGGAAGGAACGCTGAACCGTACTACGTGACACATACAAGACGCGTGTGGTATATTAGTTGTAAGTAATAGTTTATATTGGTTGTAAGTTTAAGACACTTATTTTAAGACGGAGGAAGTACGTGGGACCAAGCGAGTGGTATTAATCTCGGCTCAGGTTTGCTTGCTTGCATGATTGGCGACGGACGATGCCGGAGCGAAGTTTAATTGTCTCAGTGTACTACGTAAAACTAGCCAGCCGGGGATAAGGTAAGGATAACGATTCTTGCTTGGTTGGTGCTGTGTCGATCCCTCTTTTCGCTGCAACATCATCGTCACGTCAACTAGATAAAAAGGTTGTAATCAGCAAAGCATATGCACTTTGCCGTGACGGTTGGTTGGTTCCGATGACGCCGGCCGGACGGCAGGCGCGATACGATCCATTCATCGTCGTGTCCTTTACTCTTTTTTCAGTGGACGTTTCTTTCGTGGTATTCCGTAACAGAACCTACCGATCGTGAAGGAAGGGATAGTGGTCTCAAGTACGTACGTTCATCCATTCATCCCAAGGAGTAGGCATTTTCCGGCTTTCCCCAACGTGAACGGACCGCCCCAGCCAAAAGCCAGAGGTCCCGCTCCAGCCTACATACATACAGTGCGTCCCTGACGGGGCGGAGGCGGAGCCAACGTGGACGTTGCACCGCCTGCGACGGCCGGCACGGAAACCCGGCCCGCTCTCGTCTCGTCCATCGCGTCGGCGATCTGCCTGCCTAGCATTCACTGCCCATTCCCTCCATTCTCGTGTTAAATCTCTTCCGGCCAATCGGGCAACCAGATGACAAACGCAACAAGACAGGCGGGGGGGGGGGGGGGGGGGGCAGCTGCATGCATGCATGCATCGACGGTCCCCCGCCCTCCCTCCATCCGGTGGTGCACCAGCGTTACGCCGTCTGAACCAGCCAGTTGTTGTTCAGCGTGCGTGCGTGCGAGTTTGGGCTAGCAACTGGAGTGGTACAGTACTCGTTTCAGTAACCCAGCCAGGTCGCGTCATCTCTCCGTGTCCAACTCGATCGCAATCGAACACTGACCACGACCTGACCATATACTCCAGTAAGCAGCAAGGCACAACTCTCTGCCCAACCCTGTCAAGGACGGACGCCACCTGCAGCGTTTCTGCCCGCCACACTCTGATAATAATAGATTTCAGTGTTCCTAGAGATTCGCACTGCTTAGGTCAGTTAAGTGTAATAATGAGTTTATAGCCGGCTACGCTTTGCCTACGTGAGAAAGAGACTCATAAAAGAAAGAAAAATAGGCTTTCGTGCAAGAATCGATCTCTACATGCATATGCATGTGCTCAAATATACTAATAAACATGAATAGAAAGATAGATACGAGATGGAAAAAAGTACTACTACTCAGGCGGACGCCTAGCCGTGGGGCCGCTACCGGCCACTCTCCCACTCCTCTCGGTCATCGCCGTTGGGGGAAGCAGTCGGACGAAGGCCGACGGCGGTGACGGAGGCCCTCTTCCCTCCCGAGTCAGGATCAGGTGAGGCGGGTCATCCAATGGCGTCGGGGCGCTTCTTTCGGATCTAGGTCGGCGGCATGATGATGGGCGGAGGTGGCGAAGCTGCAAGGCGACGTGGAAGATCGGATGGTGATGGTCGCTCATCGAGTCCGCATGGTCACGGCTGCCATGGCTTAAGTGGCCAGCGTCTCGGCGGTGGGACGTGGCCGGTAGCGGCGGCGATGTCCGGCCTGGATCATGGGGCGACCCAGGAAGGTGGCGGTAGGTGAAGCTCGGACTTCCCACGACGGCATGACGTGGTGCTGTCTTTGTGCAAGGCGGATCTCCATCGACGATCTGGTGGCTTTGGCTCCAGACTAGTTCGGATGTGAGACGGTGATGAGTGCACGGGTCCTCATGGTGGCTCTCACGGTTTGGCGAGGTGAGATGGCGGCCCTCCTCCCAGGCTCAAGTGGTGGCACACACACATGCAGTGGCCGGTGTACCGGGGCTCCCACGATGGTTGTGCTGCTGTGAATGGTCACCGGATCTAGGCGGCCAAATGTGGGGCTTTGAAAGGCGGTCTGGTCGCTGCACAGGTTGTCGGTTGGATGTGTTGGGGAACGTCGCATGGGAAATAAAAAAATTCCTACGCACACGCAGATCTATCCATGGCGATGAGCATCTACAAGAGGGAGAGTGGATCTACGTACCCTTGTAGATCGCTAAGCGGGAAGCGTTAAGAAACGCGGTTGGTGTAGTCAAACATCTTCGCGATCCAAATCGTTGAGCGTCCTATGATCTCATCATGATCCATCTCGCGATCCAATCACGATCCGTCCCGCGAACTCATCACGATCCGTCCCGCGAACTCATCACGATCCGTCCCGCGATCTCATCACGATCCGTCCCGCGATCTCATCACGATCTGTCCCACGATCTCATCACGATCCGTCCCGCAAACTCATCACGATCCGTCCCGTGATCTCATAACGATCCGTCTCGCGAACTCATCACGATCCGTGCCGCGATCTCATCACGATCCGTCCCGCGATCTCATCACGATCCGTCCCGCGAACTCATCACGATCCGTCCTGTGATCTCATCACGATCCGTCCCGCGATCTCATCGCGATCCGTCCTGATCTAGCGCCGAACGGACAACACCTCCGCGTTCAGCACACGTACAGCTCGATGACGATCTCCGCCTTCTTGATCCAGCAAGAGGGAGCGGAGAGGTAGAAGAGTTCTCCGGCAGCTGGTGGTGGAGCTATTCCGACAGGGCTTCGCCTAAGCACTGCAGAAAACCGATGTACAGGAGAAACTATTCACTAGAGGAACGGGCAGCACGTGGCTAAAAATCTGTGCCAAAACCCTAAAACCTCTAGTATATATAAGAGGAAGAGAGGAGGCTTGGCGCAAGGGCAAATCCTACTAGGAGGCTTCGGCCGAAGCTAGGGAGGAGAGTCCTCCTCCTCCTCCAATCCTAGTAGGATTAGGACTCTTCCCTTTTTGCCTTTTTGCCTTTTTTCCACCTTTTATCTTTGGGCTTTTCTTCCCTAGCCGCATGGGCCTTGTGTGGGACTTCCATCAGCCCACAAAAGTCTGGTATTTATTCTCCCACAGCCCATGAAGCCTCTTGGGTCGAAATACCCCTCCCGATGGTCTCCCGGTACACTACCGACACTCCCGGTACATTACCGATGAGCCCGAAACTTTTTCGGCGACCAAAATAGGACTTCCTATATATCAATCTTTACCTTCGGACCATTCCGCAGCTTCTCGTGATGACCGGGATCTCATACGAGACTCCGAACAACCTTCGGTCACCATCATACATAACTCTATACTACCGAAATGTCACCAAACCTTAAGTGTGCAGACCCTGCGGGTTTGAGAACTATGTAGACATGACCGAGACACCTCTACGGTCAATAACCAATAGCGGGACCTGGATGCCCATATTGGTTCCTACATATTCTACGAAGATCTTTATTGGTCGAACCTCTATGTCAAGGATTCAGTTAATCCCGTAAGATGTTCCCTTTATTCTTCGGTATGTTACTTACCCGAGATTCGATCGTTGGTATCTCCATACCTAGTTCAACCTCGTTACCGGCAAGTCTCTTTACTCGTTCCGTAATACAAGATCCCATGACTAACACTTAGTCACATTGCTTGCAAGGCTTGTTGTGATGTTGTATTACCAAGTGGGCCCTGAGATACCTCTTCGTCACACGGAGTAACAAATCCCAGTCTTGATCCATGGCAACTCAACAGACACCCTCGGAGATACCTGTAGAGTACCTTTATAGTCACCCAGTTATGTTGCGAAGTTTGATACACACAAGGCACTCCTCCGGTGTCAGTGAGTTGCATGATCTCATGGTCATAGGAACATATACTTGACATGCAGAAAACAGTAGCAATAAACTGACACGATCATATGCTACGTTTGTAGTTTGGGTCTTGTCCATCACACCATTCTCCTAATGATGTGATCCCGTTATCAAATGACATCTCATGTCCATGGCTAGGAAACCTTAACCATCTTTGATCAATGAGCTAGTCTATTAGAGGCATACTAGGGACATGGTTTTGTCTATGTATCCACACATGCATCTAAGTCTTCGATCAATACAATTATAGCATGGATAATAAACGATTATCATGAACAAGGAAATATGATAATAACTAACTTCTTATTGCCTCTAGGGCATATTTCCAACAGTCTCCCAGTTGCACTAGAGTCAATAATCTAGTTCACATCACCATGTGATACGCATTGTTATGAATCTAACACCCAATGAGTTCTGGGGCTCGTTCATGCTTTGCATGTGAGAGAGGTCTTATAGTCAACGGGTCTGCGACATTCAGATCCGAGTGTATTTTTTACAAATCTCTATGTCAAACCGTAAACACTACTACCACACTCCACTTGGTACTATTCCAAATGACCGCTCCACTATACGTATCCAGATTGCTACTACGAGTCATCTGGATTGGTGTTAAAGCTTGCATCGACGTAACTCTTTACGACGAACTCTTTATCACCTCCATAATCGAGAAACATCTCCTTAGTCTTTTAGTCACTAAGGATAATCTTGACCGTTGTCCAGTGATCCACTCCTGGATCACTCTTGTACCCCTTGACGGATTCATGGCAAGGCACACACAGGTGCGGTACACAGCATGGCATACTATATAGAGCCTATGGATAAGGCATAGGGGACGACATTCATCCTTTTTCTTTCTTCTGCCGTGGTCGAGCTTTGAGTCTCACTCAACTTCACACCTTACAAAGCAGGCGAGAACACTTCTCTCTGACTAATCCATTTTGAACTCTTTCAAAATCTTGTCAAGGTATGTACTCATTGAAAGTTTTATCAAATATCTTGATCTATCTTTATAGATCTTGATGCTCAACAATTAGGTAGCTTTATTCAGGTCTTCTTTTGAAAATCACTTTTCAAACAACCGTTTATGCTTTCGAGAAATTCCACATTATTTCCGAATAGCAATATGTCATCCACATATACTTATCAGAAACTCTATAGTGCTCGCACTCACTTTATTGCAAATACAAGTTTCTCATAAACTTTGTATAGACTCAAAAACTTTGATCACCTCATCAAAGTGTACATTCCAACTCCGAGATGCTTGCTTCAGTCTATAAAAGGATCACTGAACTTGCATACCTTTTAGCATCCTTAGGACTGACAAAACCTTCTGGTTGTATCACATACAACCTTTCGTCAAGTAAACCGTTAAGGAAACGATATTTTGACATCCATCTGCCAGATTTCATAATTGAAAGTGCAGCAACTGCTAACATAATTTCAACAGACTTTAGCATCGCTACAAGTGAGAAAGTCTCATCGCAGTCAACTCCTTGAACTTGTCGTAAACTTCTTTGCAACAAGTCGAGCTTTACAAATGGTGACATTTACCATCAGCGTCTGTCTTCATTTTAAAGATCCATTTGTACTTAACTACCTGCCGTCCAACGAGAAAGTCCACCAAAGTCTATACTTGGTTTTCATACATGGATCCTTTCTCGGATTTCATGGCCTCTAACCATTTGTTGGTTTCGGGGCCCATCATCGCTTCTCCATAGTTCGTAGGTTCATCGTTGTCCAACAACATGACCTCTAAGACAGGGTTGCAGCACCACTCAGGAGCAGTACACGTCCTTGTCGACCTACGAGGTTTGATAGTAACTTGATCCGAAGCTTCATGATCATCATCATTAACTTCCTCTTCAACTAACGTACGCTTCACAGAAATAACTTCATGTGCTGCGCTACTCTTTGGTTGAAACAGAGGTTCAATAACCTCATCAAGTTCTATCTTCCTCCCACTCAATTCTTTCAAGAGAAACTTTTTCTCGAGAAAGGACCCAGTTTTAGCAACGAACACTTTATGCTTGGATCTGAGATAGAAGGTTCACCCAACTGTTCTTAGGGTATTCTATGAAGATGCATTTGTCCGCTTTGGGTTCGAGCTCATTAGGTGAAAACATTTTCCACACAAGCGTCGCAGCCCCAAACATTAAGAAATGACAGCTTAGGTTTCTATCAAACCATAATTCACACGGTGTCATCTCAACGGATTTAGATGGTGCCCTATTTAAAGTGAATGTAGTTGTCTCTAATGCATAACCCCAAAATTATAGTAACAAAACGATAAGAGACATCATAGCATGCACCATATCCAATAGAGCACGACTATGACGTTCGGACACACCATCACACTATGGTGTTCCAGGTGTATTCTATGAAGATGCATTTGTCCGCTTTGGGTTCGAGCTCATTAGGTGAAAACATTTTCCACACAAGCGTCACAGCCCCAAACATTAAGAAATGACAGCTTAGGTTTCTATCAAACCATAATTCACACGGTGTCATCTCAACGGATTTAGATGGTGCCCTATTTAAAGTGAATGTAGTTGTCTCTAATGCATAACCCCAAAATTATAGTAACAAAACGATAAGAGACATCATAGCATGCACCATATCCAATAGAGCACGACTATGATGTTCGGACACACCATCACACTATGGTGTTCCAGGTGTATTCTATGAAGATGCATTTGTCCGCTTTGGGTTCGAGCTCATTAGGTGAAAACATTTTCCACACAAGCGTCGCAGCCCCAAACATTAAGAAATGACAGCTTAGGTTTCTATCAAACCATAATTCACACGGTGTCATCTCAACGGATTTAGATGGTGCCCTATTTAAAGTGAATGTAGTTGTCTCTAATGCATAACCCCAAAATTATAGTAACAAAACGATAAGAGACATCATAGCATGCACCATATCCAATAGAGCACGACTATGACGTTCGGACACACCATCACACTATGGTGTTCCAGGTGGCGTGAGTTGTGATTTTTTTTTCACATTGTCTAAAGTTGTATGCCAAACTCGCAACTCAGATATTCATCTCGACGATCATATCGTAGACATTTTTATCTTCTTGTCATGATGATCTTAAACTTCACTCTGGATTTTCTTGAACCTTTCAAACGATTCAGACTTGTGTTTCATTAAGTAAATATACACTATATCTACTCAAATCATCAGTGAAGGTAAGAAAATAACGATATGCACCGCACGGTATAAGACTCATTGGATTGCATACATCAACATGTATCATTTCCAATAAGTCACTTGCCCGCTCCATCAAACCAGAAAACGGGGTCCTTGGTCATCTTGACCAAGAGGCATGGTTCGCATGTCTCAACCGATTCGAAATCGAATGAGTCCAAAGATCCATCAGCATGGAGTTTCTTCATGCGTTTTATACCAATATGACATTTAGCGGCAGTGACACAAGTATGTGGTACTATTATTATTAACTTTGTATCTTTTGGCATCAATGTTATGAACATGTGTATTACTACGATCAAGATTCAACAAACCATTCTCACTGGGTGCATGACCATTGAAGGTATTATTCATGTAAATAGAATAACCATTATTCTCTAACTTAAATGAATAACCGTGTTGCAATGAACATGATCTAATCACGATTCATGCTCAATGCAAAAACACCAAATAACATTTGTTTAGGTTCGTCACTAATCTCGAAGGTAGAGAGAGCATGATATATTGATCACATCAACCTTGGAAACATTTCCAACACACATCGTCACCTCACACTTAGCTAGTATATGTTTATTCTGTAGCTTTTACTTCGAGTTACTAACATTTAGCAACCGAACCGGTATCCAATACCTAGGTGCTACTAGGAGTACTAGCAAGGTACACATCAATAACACGTATAGCAAATATACTTCTGTCGACTTTGCCAGCCTTCTTATCTACCAAGTATCTAGGGTTGTTCCGCTTCAGCGACCGTTCTCCTCATAATCGAAGCACTTAGTCTCGGGTTTGGGTTAGACTTTGGGTTGCTTCACTAGAGCTGCAACTGTCTTGCTATCCATGAAGTTTCCCTCCTTGCTCTTGTCCTTCTCGAAACTAGTGGTTTTGACTAACCATCAACACTTGACGCTCCTTCTCGATTTCTACCTTCGCGGTGTCAAACATCGTGAACAGCTCAGGGATCATTATTTCTATCCCTGGCGTTTTATAGTTCATCACTAAGTTCTAGTAGCTTAGTGACAGTGACTTGGAAAACTATATCAATCACTATCCTATCTGGAAGATCAACTCCCACTCGATTCAAGCGATTGTAGCACCCAGACAATCTGAGCACATGCTCAACGATTGAGCTATTCTCCTTCATCTTGCAGGCAAAGAATCTTGTTGGAGATCTCATATCTCGCAACATGGGTATGAGCCTGAGATCCTAATTTCAGCTCTTAGAACATCTCATATGTTCCGTGACGTTCGAAACGTTTCGGAGCCTCAATTCTAAGCCGTAATGCATGACGCACTAAACTATCAAGTAGTCATCAGAACATGCCTGTCAGATGTTCACAACATCTACAAACAATGCTAGAGGGGTTGGCGCACCGAGCGGTGCGTTAAGGACATAAGCCTTCTGTGCAGCAACGAGGACAATCCTCAGATCACGGACCCAGTACGCAATATTGCTACCATCATCTTTCAACTCTATTTCTCTAGGAACATATAAAATTCAAGGGAGCTACAGCATGAGCTAGTAATCTACGACACATTTTGTAAAGACACTACTGACTATGTTCATGATAATGAGTTCAATTAATCATATTACTTAAGAACTCTCACTCAAATTGACATCCCTCCAGTCATTCGAGTGACACATGATCCAAATTCACCAACTCAAGTCTGATCATCACGTGAGTTGAGGTGGTTTCAATGGTGAACATCATCATGTTGATCATATCTACTATATGACTCATGTTCGACCTTTCGGTCTCTTGTGTTCCGAGGCCATGTCTGTACATGCTAGGCTCGTCAAGTTTAACCCGAGTGTTCTGCATGTGCAACACTAGCTTGCACCCGTTATATGTGAACATAGAGTCTATCACACCCGATCATCACGTGGTGTCTCAACACGACGAACTTTCTCAACGATGCACACTCGGGGAGAACACAATTCATCTTGAAATTTAAGTGAGGGATCACCTTATAATGCTACCGTCGTCCTAAGCAAAAAAAAAGGTGCATAAAAGTATTAACATCACATGCAAATCATAAGTGACATGATATGGCCATGAACTTATGCTTTTGATCTCCAACTTGAAAGCACCGGCATGATCTCCATCGTCACCGGCAAGACACCATGATCTCCATCATCTTGATCTCCATTAACGTGTCGTCATCGGGGTTGTCGCGCCCAATATGGTTCTACTACTATTGCTACCGTTTAGCGATAAAGTAAAGCATTACATAGCGCTTAATGATTGACACGCAGGTCATACAATAATTAAAGACAACCCTATGGCTCCTGCCGGTTGCCGTACTCGGCGACATGCAAGTCATGATAATCTATACATCACATGATCATCTCATACATCACATATATCACATCATGTAATTGGCCATATCACATCACAACATACCCTGCAAAAACAAGTTAGACGTCATCTAATTGTTGTTGCAGTTTTACGTGGCTGCTACGGGTATCTAGCAAGAACAATTCTCATCTACGCAAAAACCACAACGGGGATACACTAGTTGCTTTTCAACCTTCTCAAGGACCGCCTTTGTCGAATCCGATCCAACTAAAGTGAGAGAAACTGGCACTCGCAAGCCATCTATGCAAAAAGTTGCGGTCGAGGAAACCGGTCTCTCATAAGCGTACGAGTAATGTTGGTCCGGGCCGCTTCATCTCACAATACCGCTGAACCAAAATCTGATCAAGGGAGGAAGCAATCTAAGAATCAACGCCCACAAACCTTTTGTGTTCTACTCGAGATCTCATCTACACATAGACCTAGCTCATGATGCCACTGTTGGGGGAACGTCGGATGGGAAACAAAAATTTCCTACGCACACGCAGATCTATCCATGGCGATGAGCATCTACGAGAGGGAGAGTGGATCTATGTATCATTGTAGATCGCTAAGCGGGAATCGTTAAGAAACGCGGTTGGTGTAGTCGAACATCTTCGCGATCCAAATCGCTGAGCGTCCCGCGATCTCATCACGATCCGTCCCGCGATCCAATCATGATCCGTCCCGCGAACTCATCACGATCCGTCCCGCGAACTCATCACGATCCGCGATCTCATCACGATCCGTCCCGCGATCTCATCACGATCCGTCCCGATCTAGCGCCGAACGGACGGCACCTCCGCGTTCAGCACACGTACAGCTCAATGACGATCTCTGCCTTCTTGATCCAGCAAGAGGGAGCGGAGAGGTAGAAGAGTTCTCCGGCAGCGTGACGGCGCTCCAGAGATGGTGGTGGAGCTATTCCGACAGGGCTTCGCCTAAGCACTTCAGAAAACCAATCTAGAGGAGAAACTATTCACTAGAGGAACGGGCAGCACGTGGCTAAAAATCTGTGTCAAAACCCTAAAACCTCTAGTATATATAAGAGGAAGAGAGGAGGCTTGGCGCAAGGGCAAATCCTACTAGGAGGCTTCGGCCGAAGCTAGGGAGGAGAGTCCTCCTCCTCCTCCAATCCTAGTAGGATTAGGACTCTTCCCTTTTTGCCTTTTTGCCTTTTTTCCACCTTTTATCTTTGGGCTTTTCTGCCCTAGCCGCATGGGCCTTGTGTGGGACTTCCATCAGCCCACAAAAGGCTGGTATTTATTCTCCCACAGCCCATGAAGCCTCTTGGGTCGAAATACCCCTCCCGATGGTCTCCCGGTACACTACCGACACTCCCGGTACATTACCGATGAGCCCGAAACTTTTTCGGCGACCAAAATAGGACTTCCTATATATCAGTCTTTACCTTCGGACCATTCCGCAGCTTCTCGTGATGACCGGGATCTCATCCGAGACTCCGAACAACCTTCGATCACCATCATACATAACTCTATACTACCGAAATGTCACCAAACCTTAAGTGTGCAGACCCTGCGGGTTTGAGAACTATGTAGACATGACCGAGACACCTCTACGGTCAATAACCAATAGCGGGACCTGGATGCCCATATTGGTTCCTACATATTCTACGAAGATCTTTATTGGTCGAACCTCTATGTCAAGGATTCAGTTAATCCCGTAAGATGTTCCCTTTGTTCTTCGGTATGTTACTTACCCGAGATTCGATCGTTGGTATCTCCATACCTAGTTCAACCTCGTTACTGGCAAGTCTCTTTACTCGTTCCGTAATACAAGATCCCGTGACTAACACTTAGTCACATTGCTTGCAAGGCTTGTTGTGATGTTGTATTACCAAGTGGGCCCTGAGATACCTCTTCGTCACACGGAGTAACAAATCCCAGTCTTGATCCATGGCAACTCAACAGACACCCTCGGAGATACCTGTAGAGTACCTTTATAGTCACCCAGTTACGTTGCGAAGTTTGATACACACAAGGCACTCCTCCGGTGTCAGTGAGTTGCATGATCTCATGGTCATAGGAACATATACTTGACATGCAGAAAACAGTAGCAATAAACTGACACGATCATATGCTACGTTTGTAGTTTGGGTCTTGTCCATCACACCATTCTCCTAATGATGTGATCCCGTTATCAAATGACATCTCATGTCCATGGCTAGGAAACCTTAACCATCTTTGATCAATGAGCTAGTCTATTAGAGGCATACTAGGGACATGGTTTTGTCTATGTATCCACACATGCATCTAAGTCTCCGATCAATACAATTATAGCATGGATAATAAACGATTATCATGAACAAGGAAATATGATAATAACTAACTTCTTATTGCCTCTAGGGCATATTTCCAACAGGATGTTCTTGGGACAGATCCTGGTGAAAACCTGGTCTTCGGCTGGTGGCCAGAGCTGGTGATAGTGACGCCCTTGGCGTCATTTCCTTCATGAAGGCATCATCCAGGTGAAGCTCGCAACTCCTCCGCTACCTCCAGGGGAAACTCTTGATCGGATGATGGCGACGCTCTAGCGTCATTCTTGGAGGTGTGCATTGGATCGAGTAACTGGTGGACGGTTTTAGCGATGGAGCGACGTCTCATTGTCACGCATCGACGATGTGGAGTCTCGGCGATGGACCTATGATGATGCACGAGGTGGTGTTATCTCACACCGTGGTGACATCGACGGCAAGCCTGGCAATGTTAATGCGTCAGTACCAGCTCTGAAGATGGATCGGCGGAAGGCGACAACGACGGCTTTTGACCAGACTCGACAACAGATTGATCCCAGACTAGACAACAACTTGGTTAGGGCGTCCGGCTTTAGATGTTAGGCCTTGATGCGATGTTTGTTTGGTATTCGGCTCGGATACTCAGCACTTGTTCATCAAATGGATAGGAATACGGCAAATGTTGCCAAGATAATGGCTTCAAACTTACTGATTTATTATTTTATAAGATTTTTATGAATAATTAATAAAATAATTATATGCAACGACCGGATGCAGAGGTCTTAAGTCCCCCCCTAAAAAAAGCCAATATTTAGCCAACTTCACTCCAGATGACATGCGGCAATATATAACCAAGTCTATGCTATTAGCCTTGCTCTTAGTACTAGATATTTTTATTAAATTAGTGTATCGAAATTCAAATTTATGTTCTTTTCGGTTCATCGGGGAAATACAGTGGCACGTCGCCAAGCTCGAAATACTGAAAAACGATTTGCAGGAACGAGAGGGTACGAGCTCTGAAACCGCTGGCTTCTTTTTCTGTTCGTTTGCTTGCTTGCAGAGTTGACCTACATGGGTGTCGTGCTACTTATTGAACCGTCGTGATCAGTTGTCAGCTCTCATGACCCGTTTCAGAAACCCGTTAGATACAGCGAGTACTTCCAGTAGGGCGTTTTGGAGCACGGGCTTGATGAAGTCCGGATTTTTTGAAAAATTCAAAATTCGTACTTTTTAGCTTTAAAAAAATCTGAAAAAATCATATAAGTAACCAAGGATGTTATGTATGGGTATGTAAAATTTGAGAATGAAATACCTTAAAATGCGATCTGTGTAAAAAAAACAAATTCATGAACTTTGAGGATGAATAGTACATCTACTAAAAAGCCTCAGATTTGTTCCTTTTGTGTAACACTCATTTTAAGGTGTTTCGTCCTGAAAATTTACACACATATGCTTTATGTCTCCAAGTACGTGTGTATTTTTTTTCAAAAAAAATTGAAACGTGAAAATTTGAATTTTGCTAAAGTCAAACTCGGGCTCCATGAAGCCCGAGCTCTAAAGAGCATTTTCGAAGTACTCCCGTCTTTGTACGTATGACCGTACAGTGCTCTGTCCCTCTGGTTTATTATCATCTGGACATGACACCAACTCAGCAGGGACAGAACGAACGAAGCTAGTAGGATTTGATTGTCTCGATCTGTCCTAGCTGCTATAATGCCATGTACGGGCGCGTGTGCCTACTCGATCTGAAGAGAAAAACGAATCGGTCCGTCTTTCACATGAATTAAGTCAGCAACAAGCTCCTTGCGTTTTTTTTACCCCATTCAGAACATGAATGTACATATCCTTTTTTATTTTTAAAATCCTAATATTGCTATATCGCCATAATGTAATAACTAAGTTTCTGAAGTTTTAAAAAGTCATGCCATGTTCATACTTGGAGCTTGCAAAAGATAAAAGGAAAAACATATATTCTTTTCTTCCCCTGCACTCTGTATAATCTTTCTGTGAACCTCATCAGCTAGCTTATCCTTTCAGCCGAATCAAATTATCCAGTCCATGCTAAGCGGATAATTAATTAAGATAAGTATCCTCTAGTGGTATTACGTACTCCCGCTCCAGCTTTGAGAGGCAGACCCATTAATAATTAATTAAACATGTCACCGTCTCAGTACGTACGTTGCACTCACTCTCGAACAAAAGATCACACGTACGCTACGGTACGCGCGCACGCATGCACGCACGCACGGACACATCTTCTCCTTCTCTCTCGTCCCATCGCGCCGTAGTAGCCAGTGGTAGCACAGGACGCCTACGAGCTCGAGACCTCACCTCGCCCATGCCCGCCAGTCTCCCTCCCCGTCTTCCTCCCTCCGTCCGTCCGTGTATATATACGTACGTGCTTGCACGTCCTTCTCTCCCAATCCACTCTCTCCTCCCCCATCCCATCCCATCCCAACCAAGCTTCTTCACCGTGACTCGGCGTGAGTGACCATGAGGCGCACGGCCATCTCGCTCCTGGCCTTCTTCGTCGTCGTCGTCGCCGGCGTCCTGCTGGCCGCGCGCGGCGTCGACGGGGCGAGGTCGGGCATCGTCGACTTCGCCGGCAACAACAGGTGGCCGTCGATGGGCGGCGGCGGCGGCTACGAGCTCCCCCGCGCGAGGCTCATCCCACCGTCCGGCCCGTCCGAGCGGCACAACTCCGTCGGCCCGGAGTCCACGGTGCCCGAGCAGCGGCAGCAATCGGCTCTCGGGAAGCCGTGAGCTGACCGATGCGTGTGCATGCTGCCAGCGTTGTCCTCGATCAAGGTTACTTACATGTGGAACTACTACTTACTACGTGCCTGATGGCCATTAGATCGAGTTTGCCGCGAAACACATAGCGGCATACATTTTCTTCTTCTTTCCGTGTACATTTGACGATCTATCCATGTTAGATCTACATACTCCAGCTGAGCTCGCTCCTCGCTGTCGCTGCTCCGGTCAAGTAAAACTGATACTAGTGGCTAGAGCGAGGAATCAACTAACTATAACATATGATGGAAAGATGAGCTTCCTTTTGCCTCGTGTGCTTACTAATTAGTACTCTGCCTATTTATGCATCGTTATTTGAGTTAAATTCTCATTCCGAGAGAGCTTGCAAGCAGGGCAAGTGATTAACTTGTCCTTTTTTTTTGCGAATGAAGTGATTAACTATTTACC
This sequence comes from Hordeum marinum, assembly GCA_022496015.1. NCBI lineage: Eukaryota > Viridiplantae > Streptophyta > Magnoliopsida > Poales > Poaceae > Hordeum > Hordeum marinum. The sequence goes on along the minus strand of CM039673.1, from coordinate 567,690,069 downwards.
CACCCTGCGGCCTTTTTCTCATTCCCCTATTCCATTCGAAATCGAAAGCGATGAATTGTCAGCTTTCAGAGGGAGTGTGTTTGTGTGTGCGTGCAGCAAAAGCTTGGCAGAGCTGGTGAATCTTCCACCGTTTGTCTTTTACCTCCATTATTGCTGCCAACGTAGTATGTACCTACAGTGCCCTGACCTCCGCCTTCTTTCTTTACTTACTTCTTTCTCGTACGTACCAAGTTGTTGTAGATTGCCTGCAGCAAAGTTACTCCACCCCCAAACACAAGTGTACTCACGTTCTCTGAGAAAAGCTCGTGTACACCAAGTGTACTTTTTTTCACACAAAAAATGCACTCCTACGTGAGAGAACAAGTCGATTAAGCACGTACTACTACGTACTCACAAGATTTGCCCGATGCTAGTAATAATTGACGAGCAGGTGGCGAGCTGATGGATGCGATGGCACGGTGAAATATACTAGTACTACTCCTGTCTACCACTGCTGATGATGGCGGCAGGTAGAGAGCACTGTAGCATGCATCAGTCGGGGCAGGCAGGTGATGCATGGGCCGGGCTTGTGCATGCATGCATGCTTGACTAGAGAACTCGAGTCGTACTACTACGTGCTACTACTACCACTGGTCTACTGGCTACGCAAACATTATATGGGGAAAAAATGGGAGACCGTCGATGAGCAGGGTGTACGTGTCGTGGATGTACTGTGCTGTACAAGTCATTGACGAGAACGAGAGACAGAGAGGTCGGGGATGGATGCGTGGTGAATGGGTAGTATGAGTGGCACGCACGTATGTGTGGGAAAACAAATGAATTGTCACACGGTAGGCACGTCCTCGTAGGCATCGCCGCTAGCAAGCCAGTACAGTACTTCCCGAGTAAATGTTCAAAGTACTCCTTTCGTTCCAAAATATAGTCCCTCCGTTTTAAAATATAGTGCGCCTGCGTTTTTGGAGGTTTAACTTTGACCATAAATTTAACTAACAAGACCGATTGCGACGGAAGCAAAAATTATACCAATGAATTCGTATTCGAAAGAAGTTTTCAATTATATAATTTTTGCTTCCACCGCAGTCAATCTCATTGGTTAAATTTATGGTCAAAGTTGAAACGCGGAAATCGAGGACACACTATATTTCGGAACAGAGGGAGTAGTACAACTTTGAGACGGATAAGAACTTTTTAGAGATTAGACTGTAGACTACATACGGATGTATATAGACCTATTTTAGAGTATAGATTCATTCATTTTGTTCCGTATGTAGTTTTATAGTGAAATCTCTAAAAGGTCTTATATTTAGGAACGGAGGAAGTAGCTGCTATGCATGCTTAGTCTAGTACACGGAGGAAAGGAGGTGCACGGTACATTATTATTTATTTTGCAGCAAAGTTGTGTTGAGTATATAGGTAATTTTCCGATCAGATTAATCCACGAGATAATAACTAGCATGGCATTGACTAGATTAACAACATACCGATGACTAACCAGACTAGCATGTACTAGAGAAACAGTAGACACATCTACGCATATTGCTAGTACTGGTAAAACTAAAATAAGGAGGAGCGGGATATACCCTCCGATGGGCCAGTTGGCCGTAGCAGCAGCATTGGCGGTGGCGGCGTCCTCGACCGCCTTCTTCTCAGCTTCGCGCTTCTCAGCAGCAACACAGTCGGCGTCGGTTGGGGATGACATGGTGATGACGAAGGCGATGTAGACGTAGAGGAAGTAGTCGGATGGAGACGAGCAGTCGCGTAGTCGCTTCCCAAAAACCTAATCGCCCCTCTCCCGGTATAGGACCCGGAGAGGCGTGGTTTTGGAGGCCTGTTCTCCCGTCGAACGTGTATGCGGTGAACGGGACGGAGTCGTCGGCGGCAGCAGCAGCAAAAGGAACGACGTGGGTGGAGCTTGTGGAGGCAGATGCGCTCTGTTTTCCGTGGCAGCTAGGGTTGGCCGAAGCCCTGCTTATGTATGCGGCGTCCGGGTGGAGAGACGTGGACTGAACCACGTCCGAGTCGGTAGCCCACGATCCAACGTCTCAGATCGTGGCGTTACGTATTCTCCGTCCCTGACCGGCAAAAATAAGCGCGTAGATATGAGCTCGGCTCGGCTCATTCCCACAACCCGCGGCACGCCGTGACTAGGCGTGGCGGGCGGCAGAGGAGTGCGCGAGGGCCTCTTCTCTTCTCATGTTCCAATACCATGTGGAAGAGAGACCCTTATAAAGGGGTGCAACTCCCTCTCCACTAGCAAGGTGGGACTAAACTTCCCACCCCCCTTGTCATGCCACCTACATGGGCCCTTAGAGATTTTTCTGAAATTGTCTCATGGGCCTAAAGCCCATCTCAGATTTCAACAATCCCCCTTCAGATGTCAAGGGCCCATTTCGTCCTCTGTTCCAATTATTGTTTTGATATACCGCCATTTCAGTGAAGACCTGTTAAGGTTGAGCTTCACCTAGAACAAGTAGCTAGACTCCTTCACAATTGAACAATGGACTATTCCTTGAATTGTCAGCTTGGTGTCAAGAAGTTTCACCACAGGTTCTACTAGTACTAGGCTGTCGAAGGCTGACCCTCGGGTGGATCATATTAGTCACACTCCTGGCCTATTCGTGAGCTTACTAGAGATCACCCTAATCTCATAGACCATGACCAGCAGTCGGGCTCATATAGTTGTGTTCCTCCAAAGATCGCTTTGTAGGACGACATCTTGCTTACACATAAGCTTTAGAATACATTAAGAGAGTAGTCAGCCTACCGTACAGTATCCGAGAGTATTGCATCTCCAATGGAGTGGGTTAGTAAAGTTACTCTCTTCAGTTCACCACTGGCTTGTTTTCCCAGGTCCTACTTCACGGGATCTCCGATCACATAGGTTTGGTTACTACCATGGCAACTCATGTGGGTCTCATACCATCTCCCTCGATGCATTATCTATCACACCACGTGATAGCCCTTTAGTAAAGGGATCTGCCTGATTCTTAGCCGTTTGGATGTAATCCAACGGTATAACTCTGGAGCTTCGTAAACGCCTGACAACTTTCAATCTCATTCTTACATGTTTGTTGGACTTCATGTTGTCCTTTGAACTCTTCACTTTGACAATGACTGTCTGGTTATCACAGTTCATAAGGATAGCCAGAACCGGCTTCTCAACCACTGGCAAGTCCATCAAAAGATCTCGAAGAAATTCTGCTTCGACACCAGATGTGTCTAATGCTGTTAATTCTGCTTCCATTGTTGATCTCGTTAAGATCGTTTGCTTGCAAGACTTCCAGGAAACAGCACCACCTCCAAGGGTAAACATATACCCAGTAGTGGCCTTCATCTCATCAGCATCACAGATCCAATTCGCATCACTATACCCTTCAAGTACCGACGGGTATCCGGTATAGTGAAGTCCGTGGTCAGATAGCGCAGAACTCTTTCAACAGCACGTCAATTAACATCACCCGGATTGGCAACATACCGGCTCAGTTTGCTCACGGCAAACGCGATTTCAGGCCTCGTTGCGCTAGCTAAATACATAAGTGAACCAATGATTTGAGAGTATCTCAATTGATCTTTAGCTGTGCATGTGAACTTTCGAACCAGCACACTAGGATCATATGGTGTTTGAGAAACTTTGTAGTCCGAATATCCAAAACGACTCAAAATCTTCTCAACATAATGGTATTGCAGAAGTGTAATCCCACCCTCATCATCTCTCAATAGCTTGATGTTCAAGATAACATCAGCCACTCCAAGGTCCTTCATCTCAAAGTTCCGAGACAGAAAAGACTTAACCTCCTCAATCACTTTGAGATCGGTTCCAAATATCAGTATGTCATCAACATACACACACAGTATAACTCCTTTGCCCCCACCATGGCAATAGTATACACATTTGTCAACTTCATTAACCATGAAGCCAACAGATGTTAGAGTTTTATTAAACTTCTCATGCCATTGCTTAGGTGCTTGTCTTTGGCTATATAAAGATTTCAGCAACTTACACACCTTTCCTTCCTAACCATCTATCACAAAGCCGGCTGGTTGTTGCATATATATTTCCTCCTCTAGCTATCCATTAGGGAAAGCCGTCTTGACGTCCATTTGATGGACGAGAAGACCATGCGAGGCCGCCAACGAGAGTAGTACTCGAATGGTGGTCAGTCTGGCCACAGGTGAATAAGTATCGAAGAAATCTTCTTCTTCTTTCTAGGCATAGCCCTTGGCCACAAGCCTAGCTGTAAGAGCACATTTCTCCATGTGTGGTTTTGGGTAATTGATGACAATCTCTATGTTCTAATGGTTGCCTTGAGTTATATTCTAAGGATTTGTCTGTGGGTACTTCTTGAAGTCCATCTGTTGGTTTCAAGGAGTTTATATGGTGACCAAGGTGGTATTCAAGGTTTATCCAAAGATTGGTCATGTGGGAGTTGAGCTTATTGCAAGCAAGTCTTGAAGAAGAAGGTTGTGTAAGCATTCATGTTTACCTTCAAGACATCATCTTTATGAAGAGGGAAGCTAGGATACAAGGTTGATCAAGACTAAGTCAAAAAGTGAATCAAGTTGATCGACACACAAAGCGTACAAGATGTATCGAGAGGGATCAAGTGATCCCATGGTGTGGTAAGCATTGTCCATTACGGTTTGTGTACTAACCTATGGTCTACGTGAGAGTTTTTTGTGGGGTTAGGTATATTTCCATGGGCTTGCATCAAGAGGCAGATCCCATACATCCCATGGAAGATGATATCAAGTGGAGATCGTCATCAAGGTTGCGATGTGCAAGCTCAAGTGAAGCATCACGAAGAGATCATGCTTGAGGATCGCCATTCATTATGGTGACAATGGACTTATGAAGACGTGCCGAAGAGTATCTCACCCATAGTGGAGTATGGGGGAGCTATCATCTAGCCTTCATCAAGCCAACGCAATCAAGAAAGGTGGTCCATCTTGAGGAAGTCAAGATCGTCATCATCTAGCTTAAGTGGACTATGTGCAAGGCTAAGGTTTGACCTTGATATAGTTTTCTATCTTACCGGTCTCATGGTGGTAGTTGAGAGACCAGGTTATAGGATCGATTGTCGTACTATCAAGGGGGCTCTCAAGTGAGTAGCTTGATCGTATCGTTCGTTGAGAGCTCAAACCATTGCATTCTTGGCATCATCATCTTTCTTGGTTCTTGGTTGGATTTTCTCTATGTGGGTTCTTGAGCTTTTGGTTATCTTCGTGATAAGCTCTAGCACATCGAAAGCAGATTTCATATGCTTCGTCTATTGCGATTTCGGTGTTGGAGGTTTTACCGGTCTTATTCGAGGAAGGGTTCTCACCATTTTCTTATGGGACTTTTCTAATTTGCTTCTTATTGGTATTTCAATCAATATTGTGTTATCTCATGTCGTTAGCTTTCCAACAAACTTTGTTTTGTTGAATTCGGAGTCCGTTTTCAAAAGTTGTGGCCATTTTGGTCTTCTTAAAAGGCTGCAGCGATACTACCGCGGCTAGAGCGGATGTAATTTTTTACTATCGCCCCTGAGTGTTACTACCACGGCTCCAAGAGCGGTACTACCGCTTCGTACCAAAATCTCGTGTTTTGTCCACCGATGGTAGGCACGGATGTATTTTTTTTAGTACCGCCCGCAAGCAGTAGTACCGCTACCCTTTGCGGTAGTAGCGCTCCTTGGAGCGGTAGTACCACTCAGTGCGGGTTGTGACCATAACGGTTGGATTTTTCCCTACCTATAAAAGGAGGTATTCTTCCCCATTGAACCTTATCCTTTGAGCTCGAGTTTTCCCCCCATTGTTGACCTTCTTCGATCTTGCTATCTCTCAATCCGTCCAATGATTCTTTCTCCTTTTTGAGGGAAAAGAGAGAGGAGATCTAGATCCACATTTCCACCAATCACTTTCTCCTCTATGTGAGGGGAACCCCTTATATCTAGATCTTGGAGTTCTTCGTGTTCTTCTTTGTTCTTCCTCTCATTTTCCTCCCTAGCATTAGTTGCTTTGGTGGGATTTGGGAGAGAAGGACTTGGGCACTTCGTGTGCCCTTGCCATTGCATTTGGTGCATAGGTTTGAGTTCTCCACGGTGATATGTGGAAGTGAGAAGTTGAGAAGCTTATTACTCTTGGGTGTTTGTGCACCCTAGAGCTTGTTCCTCTTGGTTACCTTGGCTCCCTAGACGGCTTGTGTTGTCTCGGAGCTCAATCATTGTGGTGCAAAGCTCCAGCAAGCGTCGGGGTCTCCAATTAGGTTGTGGAGATTGCCCCGGGCATTTGAGGTCACCTCGGAGCCACAATCCGTTGTGGTGAAGCTTCATGGTGTCGTTGGGAGCCTTCAATTAAGTTGTGGAAATTACCCCAACCTAGTTTGTACGGGTTCGGTGACCGCCCTCAAGGGTCCCTTAGTGGAATCACGACATCTTGCATTGTGCGAGGGTGTGAGGAGATTACGGTGGCCTTAGTGGCTTCTTGGGGAGCATTGTGCCTCCACACCACTTCGAACGGAGATTAGCATCCGCAAGGGTGTGAACTTCGGGATACATCGTCATCTCCGCGTGCCTCGGTTATCTCTTACCCGAGCCCTTTACTTATGCACTTTACTTTGTGATAGCCATATTGTTTCTTATTATATATCTTGCTATCACTTAGTTGTATATCTTTCTTAGCATAAGTTGTTGGTGCACATAGGTGAGCCTAGTTGTTTTAGATTTTGTGCTTGACTAATTAAACGATAGTTTTATTCTACATTTGTTCAAGCCTAAACCATAATTCTTTTAAAGCGCCTATTCACCCTCCCCCCTCTAGGCGACATCCACGTCCTTTCACTAGCCTTATACTTTTCAATTGTACCATCGGGCCTAAGCTTCTTTTTTAACACCCACTTACATCCCAATGGTTTGCAACCATATGGATGCTCAGTTATTTCCCATGTTCCGTTAGCCATGATGGAATCCATCTCGCTATGGACCGCTTCTTTCCAGTAGTCAGCATCAGGAGATGCATAGGCTTTTGAAATATAAGTGAGATTATCATCCATGAGGAACACAAGGAAGTCATCGCCAAAGTCTTTGCAGTCATTTGTCTCTTGGCCCTACCAAGGGTTTCCTCGTCATCCTCCTCGGGATTTTCATCATAGGAATGGCAGGCTCAGGAGTCTCCTCGGATTCCTGTCTAGAAGTGTTTTGTGTATCTCTCATGGGGAATATATCCTCAAAGAATGTAGCATCCTTAGACTCCATAATTGTACCGACATTCATGTCAGGTACCTCAGATTTCACTACTAGAAAGCTATAGCCAATGCTATTCTTAGCGTAGCCCAAATTAACGCAGTCCACGGTCTTTGGTCCAAGCTTACGCTTTTTGATGATCGGCACATTGGCTTTCGCCAAACAGCCCCAAGTACGTAAGTAGGAGAGCGTCGTCCTTCTCTTCGACCACTGCTCATAGGGAGTGACCTCATTATCTTTTGTCGAAACTTTATTCAGGACATGACACGAAGTCAATATAGCCTCCCCCACCATGCCTTGGATAAACCCGATGTATCTAACATGACGTTAACCAAATCAGTTAGAGTACGGTTTTTCCGTTCAGCAACCCTGTTTGACTAGGGCGAATAGGGAGGCGTCCTCTCATGAATAATGCCATGTTCCGCATAGAAAGAATCAAACTCAATTGAGAAGTACTCTCCACCACGATCAGACCGGACTCGTTTAATTTTCTTTTCAAGTTGGTTCTCAACTTCTGCCTTATAGATTTTAAAGTAGTGTAGAGCATCATCTTTAGTATTTAACAGATACACATAAAAATATCTAGTGGAATCATCTATCAATGTCATGAAATATTTCTTTCCACCTTTAGTCAACACACCATTCATGTCACAGAGATCTGAATGTATGAGTTCTAGTGGCGCCAAGTGTCTCTCCTTGGCAGCCTTGTGAGGCTTGAGAGGTTGCTTCGCTTGCACACACGGATGGCACCTAGAACCTTTGCCTAAAGTGAAATTCGGGATTAAATTCAGTTTTGCTAGCCGCGTCATAACACCGAAACTAATGTGACAAAGACGTGAATGTCAAACTTCAGAATCATTAACACTCGAATGAATATTGTTCACGACTTTATTACAAAAATCTGCAAGGGAAAGGCAGAACAGACCTCCGCATTCATAACCTTTTCCAACGAAAAGTCCATATTTCGTAATAACTACTTTATTAGACTCGAAGACCAACTTAAACCCTTCTCTACACAGAAGGTGTTGGAAATATGCCCTAGAGGCAATAAATAAAGTGTTTATTATTATATTTCCTTGTTCATGATAATCGTTTATTATCCATGCTATAATTGTATTAATTGGAAACACATTACATGTGTGGGTAAATAGACAACACTTTGTCCCTAGTATGCCTCTAGTGAACTAGCTTGTCGATCAAAGATGGTCAAGGTTTCCTAGACATTGACATGTGATGTCATTTGATAACGGGATCAAAACGGTCCAACCTCGATGGCACTACTCCAAGATGATGTATAGACATAGATCGAAACGCTTGATAGCACTTTCACAAAGCACATACCTTGATAAAGTTTTGAAGAAGTTCAAAATGGATCAGTCCAAGAAGGGGTTCTTGCCTGTGTTACAAGGTGTGAAGTTGAGTAAGACTCAATGCCCAGTGACTGCAGAGGATAGAGAAAAGATGAGTGTCATCCCCTATGCTTCAGCCATAGCTCTATCATGTATGCAATGTTGTGCACAAGAACCGATGTCAGCCTAGCCATAAGTATGGCCGGAAGGTTTCAAACTGATCCTAGAATGGAGCACTGGCAAGCGGTCAAGAATATCCTTAAATACCTGAAAAGGACTAAGGAAATGTTTCTCGTTTATGGAGGTGATGAAGAGCTCGTCGTAAAGGGTTACGTCGATGCAAGCTTTGACACTGATCCGGACGACTCCAGGTCACAAACCGGATACGTATTTATTCTTAACGGGGGAGCGGTAAGCTGGTGCAGTTCCAAGCAAAGCGTGGTAGCTGATTCTACGTGCGAAGCCGAATACATCGCAGCCTCGGAGGCGGCGAAGGAAGGTGTCTGGATGAAGCAGTTCATGACGGATCTTGGAGTAGTGCCCAGTGCACTGAATCCAATGAACCTATTCTGTGACAACACTGGTGCCATTGCTCTGGCCAAGGAACCAAGGTTTCACAAGAGGACCAGACACATAAAGCGACGCTTCAACTCCATCCACGATTACATCTTGGAGAAAGACATAAATATTTGCAAAGTGCACACGGATCTGAATGTTGCAGACCCGTTGACTAAACCTCTCCCGAGGGCTAAACATGATCAACACCAGAACTGCATGGGTGTTCGATTCATTACAATGTAAATCACATAGTGATGTGAACTAGATTATTGACTCTAGTGCAAGTGGGATACTGATGGAAATATGCCCTAGAGGCAATAAATAAAGTGTTTATTATTGTATTTCCTTGTTCACGATAATCTTTTATTATCCATGCTATAATTGTATTAATTGGAAACATGGATACATGTGTGGATACATAGACAAACACAATGTCCCTAGTTTACCTCTAGTGAACTAGCTCGTTAATTGAAAGATGGTTAAGGTTTCCTAGCCATGGACATAAGATGTCATTTGATAACGGGATCACATCATTAGGAGAATGATGTGATGGAAAAGACCCAAACTACAAACGTAGCTTATGATCGTGTCAGTTTATTGCTACTGTTTTCTGCATGTCAAGTATATGTTCCTATAACCATGAGATCATGCAACTCACAGGTATCGGAGGAGTACCTTGTGTGTATCAAACGTCGCAACATAACTGGGTGACTATAAAGGTGCTCTACAGGTGTCTCTGAGGGTGTCTGTTGAATTGACATGGATCGAGACTGGGATTTGTTACTTCGTGTGACGGAGAGGTATCTCAGGGCCCACTCGGTAATACAACATCACAATGAGCCTTGCAAGCAATGTGACTAATTTTTAGTTGCGGGATCTTGTATTATGGAACGAGTAAAGAGACTAGCCGGTAACGAGATTGAACTAGGTATGGAGATACCGACGATCGAATCTCGGGCAAGTAACATACCGAGGAACAAAGGGAACATCATACGGGATTAACTGAATCCTTGACATAGAGGTTCGACCGATAAAGATCTTTGTAGAATATCTAGGAACCAATGTAGACATCCAGGTCCCGCCATTGGTTATTGACCGTAGAGGTGTCTCGGTCATGTCTACATAGTTCTCGAACCCGCAGGGTCTCCACACTTCAGGTTTGGTGACGTTTCGGTAGTGCAGAGTTATGTATGGTGGTGACCGAAGTTTGTTAGGAGTCCCGGATGGTATCCCGGACGTCACGAGGAGCTCCGGAATGGTCTGGAGGTAAAGATTCATATATAGGATGTCCTAGTTTGGTCGCCGGAAAAGTTTCGGGCTCATCGGTAGTGTACCGGGAGTGCCGGTAGTGTACCGAGGGACCTCCGGGAGGGGTATTTCGACCCTAGAGGGTCCATGGGCTGTGGGAGAATAATAATCATCCCTTAGTGGGCTGGTGGAACAGCCACAAAAGTCCCATGGCGCCAGGAGGAAAAAGGCCTAGAGAAAAAGGTGGAAAAAGGCAAAAAATAGGGTGAATCCTAGTCCTACTAGGATTGGAGGTGGATTCCACCTCTCCCACTTGATTTGGCCGACCCAATTGCTGGTCTTTTGAGGGCCAAGCCTCCTCCTCTCTTCCTCTTATATATACTTGAGGTTTTAGGGTTTTTTGGCACCAGATTTTAGCCACGTGCTACCCGTTCCTCCAGTGCATAGTTTCTCCTCTAGATCGGATTTCTGCAGTGCTTAGGCGAAGCCCTGCCGGAATAGCTCCACCACCATCTCCGGAGCGCCGTCACGCTGCCGGTGAACTCTTCTTCCTCTCCACCTCCTCTTGCTGGATCAAGACGGTGGAGATCGTCATCAAGCTGCACGTGTGCTGAACGCGAGGTGCCGTCCGTTCGGTACTAGATCGGAAGGATCGTGATCAAGGCCACGGGACGTTCATGATTGGATCGCGGGACGGATCGTGACGAGATCGCGGGACGGTTCGTGATTGGTTCGCGGGACGGTTCGTGATTAGATCGCGGGACGCTCGGCGATTTGGATCGTGAAGAAGTTTGACTACACCAACCGCGTTTCTTAACGCTTCCCGCTTAGCGATCTACAAGGATATGTAGATCCACTCTCCCTCTCGTAGATGCTCATCACCATGGATAGGTTTGCGTGTGCGTAGGAAAATTTTTGTTTCCCATGTAACGTTCCCCAACAGGAAGTCCCACACAAAGCCCATGCGGCTAGAGAGAAAAAAACCAAAGAGAAAAAGTGGAAAAAGGCAAAAATAGGGTGAATCCTAGTCCTACTAGGATTGGAGGTGGATTCCACCTCTCCCACCTGGTTCGGACGACTCCTAGAGACTTGGCCCAAGGCCAATCCTCCTCCTCTCTTCCTCTTATATATACTGGAGGTTTTAGGGTTTTTGCACAAATTTTTCAACCACGTGCTGCCCGTTCCTCTAGTGCATAGTTTCTCCTCTAGATCGGTTTTCTGCAGCGCTTAGGCGAAGCCCTGCCGGAACAGCTCCACCACCATCGCCGGAGCACCGTCACGCTGCCGGAGAACTCTTCTACCTCTCCGCTCCTTCTTGCTGGATCAAGACGGCGGAGATCGTCATCAAGCTATACGTGTGCTGAACGCGGAGGTGTCGTTCGTTCGACGCTAGATCGAAAGGGTCGTGATCAAGTTCGTGGGACGGATTGTGATCAAGTTCACGGAACGGATCGTGATTGGATCGCGGGACGGATCGTAATTGTCTTGCGGGACGCACACGATTTGGATCGTGAAGACGTTCGACTACAGCAACCGCGTTTCTTAACGCTTCCCGCTTAGCGATCTACAAGGGTACGTAGATCCACTCTCCCTCTCGTAGATGCTCATCACCATGGATAGATCTGCGTGTGCGTAGGAATTTTTTTACTTCCCATGCAACGTTCCCCATCAGAAGGGAGCCACTAACGAGGTTCTTCTTGATGGCGGGGACATGCTGCACGTTCTTCAGCTGCACGATCCTTCCCGAAGTAAACTTCAGATCGACCGTGCCAACAACAAGAACAGAAGCACTCGCATCATTCCCTATCCATACGGACCCTCAGCCTATGACCTGATAAGAAGAGAACAATGAGATGTCAGCACACACATGAATATTTGCACATGTGTCCACCCACCAATCGGTGGACTGGCAAACTAAAAATACAGTAAATAAATTACCATACCGAGATGCACCACTTTCATTGTTGCCCACAATCATATTGGCAGACTTATTGTCCTACCCTGGCTTCTTGTACCTGTTTGGGCACTTGTTGGCCCAATGTTTCTCTGAACCACAGTTGAAACAACCATCACCCTTCTTATTTCTCTTGAAGGTCTTCTTTTCCTTCTTCTTGAAGTCGGTATTCTGTTGACAGAATTCTTTCCCTTGGGCATGTGGGAATTGAAGTTCTTTTGATGTACCATATTGGCAACCGAAGAGCTTTCAACCGCTTTTCCATGCGAGTCCTTTGCTCTCGAGTTCTGCTCAACACTCAGATGGCCGATGATATCCTCTATTGAGAATTCACGCCTCTGATGTTTCAGAGTGGTAGCAAAGTTCCTCCAGGAATTAGGGAGCTTAGCAATTATACACCCCGGGACAAATTTGCCCGGTAAATTGCACTTAAGAACCTCAAGTTCCTTAGCAATGCATATTATCTCATGAGCTTGTTCCAACACAGAACGGTTGTCAACCATTTTATATTCATGGAACTGCTCCATAACATACATCTCGCTCCCAACATCGGTGGCCTCGAATTTAGATTCGAGCACCTCCCACGGATCCTTGGTGACCCCCACATGTAAATATGCGTCAGCCAGCTTATCTCCGATCACGCTAAGGACTGCTCCAATAAAAAAAAGACAGTGGCCTCCTTGAATGCCTTCTCCTTTTCAGGAGTGATCGTTCCGGTGGGAGTGACACCGGCTACCCAGAACACGTTCATAGCCGTGAGCCATAAGGTGATTTTGGTCTATCAACACTTAAAATATGTACCGGTAAACTTGTCCGATTTCAATTCAGCAGCAAAACCATTACTCGAAAAATTCGTACATGGATTAGGTTTTTGGATTGTTGAGTATATAGGCAATTTTCCGATCAGATTAATCCATAAAATAATAACTAGCATGGCATTGACTAGATTAACAACATACTGATGACTAACCAGACTAGCATGTACTACAGAAATAGTAGACACATCTACACATATTGCTAGTATTGATAAAACTAAAAAAGGAGGTAAAACTAAAAAAGAAGGAGCGGGATATACCCTCTTCTGCAGCAAAGTTCTTCTCGACTCGCAGCAATCTGAAACCCCGCAATGTAAAGTACGGAGAATGAATATTTCAGTTTTTGAAAACCATGTTTTTTCTCGTTTTGGTTCAGGAAAAAGAAAAGGGTCTGAACATCTCGTTGATTCGTGCGAGCCCGTGTCCGTCGCTCCGGCTGCCGGCTGTGGAGAGGACAATCCTGGTGCCTCGGCGCCAGCTAGTTGATTGGCTGGCTCTATGGCTAATTTTCTTTATTTCTTTGAGACACCGGCTCTACGGCTAAATAAACTTGGGAGTGCCCACTGAAGAATTGAGTTCATTTTTCCCACGCCGGCCGGTTTAGATAGTTCAGGTTTAAAATAGACGGTTTAGATTTTGATGGTAGTTTGAGGTTGTAATATGGACCTTCCACTTTCTAGGTGAACTTGGGAAAAGAAAAATATCACTTTTGTTCTCGCAACACACGAACTGCCCACGGATCATTGCGCATCTCCCAACTCTGCTCGGAAATGAATCCGAAATATCCCCCCTTGATAAAACTAGCAACGCCTTAGCAAGATCAGCAGGACAGTATATAGGTGCCTGCTAATGACAGAGGAGGGAGAGGAGAGTTCATCTGAAGAGCATCACCCAAATCAGGACAGTAGCAAGATCAATACTGCACACCCAAATCAGTGAAAATTAAGCTTGGGGTGCTTAGATGGAAAGCCGGGTAGATTATTATCACCCATCCATACCAATACGCGCGCACAAGGACATGACAGGCGAATGACGGTAACAAGGGTATACTAGTACCAAAATGGACAGGGCAGGCACTGTACCGTGCATTAGACATTAGTCCACCTCTATGCAATGTGCGTACCGAGTAGAAGGGCCCCTACGGTGGAGTACTGCCCACTTTTATTATTGCATATACAAAAGATCCAAGAGCCGGAAACTCAAGAGCGAGGTACTGTCTGTCCGTTCTCACGAATCACGCAAGCACTTTCTCATACTCCTCGCCAGCGTATTTCCAGTTCACCACCTTCCAGATGTTGCTCAGGTAGTCCGGCCTCACGTTCTTGTACTGCAATCGCAAATAATAATAATAATATACGCTTAGCACTGGGAAAGACCTCAATAAAAAGAAAAGGTTCAATTTAGAAGACCGGCAGAATAATACTTTAGTGGCTGCTACGTGTGCCATGCGTTTAAACATTTTTGGCACATAGAGTATGTTCAACACAATGGTTGATATGTTGAGTTGATAATTATGCTTTGATTCTTTCCCGCTTCGGGCTACATACATCTAAATCTACCACAACAGGGGCTGTAATCTTGCATTATACAATTGCAGAACTAACCTTCATATAGTAAAACCATGTTCTTCTCTACCTTTTTGACATATAACCATGAAGCCCACGTAAGTGAGAACTGGTTCAAACTGAAGTAATTGCTAACAAAACGCTACAACTAAGCTGGTGTGTTTTGACTATGGAGCGGGGCAGGTCAGGAGCCGCTCTGCACCCCCACCCGATGTCACTCCTATTCTACTCGTCTTTCTTTTAAAGGGGGGCACAGGTTCTACTGCTCTTGCTTTCAACAAGGGCCTTGTAGAAATGCAGGTATACCATAGGAAATACTGCGATTCCTACAGTACTGGGAATTAGCATGTCCAAAATGGTTGGATAGTTTTCAGGCATTAGCTTCGTCACAGAAACACTACTAATACAGAACAATGGGAAAGAATAAGAAAGAAGACCAAGTGAAGTCTTATCGGATATGATTGCATGACACATATTCTAAAGAAAGAAGGATGGCAACATGACAGCTCATTAGAGCAAACAGAATAGCCTTCAGTTCGAAAATGAGATTACCTGCAGGTAGTAAGCATGCTCCCAGACATCAATTCCCAACAAAGGATACAGGTTTGCCCCTTTGGTCACAAGAGGGTCCTGCAAGGTCCAATAAATAAGTTGTATGCACACGGAAACTACCTCAAAGTTAAAACATGAAAAAGGGAAAATAATCTACTACCTACCCCAGGCACCGCACACACATGGGGAGTATTTGCGGTAGCATAACTTCATACACAGAGTTCACACATGGCAATAAAAACTTCTTATGTTGATCAAAGTAGGATGCAAAATAAACTATAAATGCCCTCGTGGAGACTGAGGTTTGCAATTTCGCATAGCTCAGCTAAAATAGATTGGTCTCATCAAGACGCTACGTGCAGAATTCAAGGGAAAAAGCAAAGCAACAGGAATGCAAATATGTTTACAAGTCGATGTATAAGAATTGCTTGAATGTTTCAACTATTTATCAAACTGAAGCTCGGCATCCTTTTTATCTCTTCAAGAACTCTACGGCCTTGCAGGTGACTACTGAACCAGGTAATGTTTACATAGCATTGTGAACTGAATTCCAGAACACCACCCCTGTTTGTCATGTCATTTTTTTAACCCTGTTTATTATCATATCTCAACAGCCCCAGAAATTAGTTCTGATGGCATGTGTACTACTTTTACTGAATATCCTACTGCTTATGAGATTTCACTAGCGACCATTTATCCATCATTTAAAAACGAACAGAAGTGGTGACAACTCGGTGATCTTTACAGCGGTACAGAGCAGTGAGAAATATCGCACTTTCAGAAATATGGTAATCTTTAACTGCATGCTTAGTTGCTTACGGATGGATTAACAAGCATTGGCAGCATAACGGGGAAATGGTAGAAATGAATTGAACTGTAAATTAGTGTGAAGACTGTATAAACTGTCCTTTAGGAACACTATGATCCAAGTAAGGATGAGAATTTTCACCTGATTAGGAGTAGTTTCAACTGAAAGCTTTTTGGCCTCTTTATCCAAAGCTAGCCACTGCATAACAAACATGTGAATATTAACAAAGAAACTTCACCAGATAAAATACTGTGTAATGCAGACAAGATAGGGCATAATGTACATACCACCCATCCAGATCCTTGTAAAGCAGCACCCTCTGCATTCATCTTCTTTATAAGTTTCTCAATAGAACCAAAATCCTCATCAATGGCCCAGCCAAGTTTGCCATGAGGTGGCTCACCACCACCCTCCTGTAAAACACCAAACATTTTAACTGTTGAAATGGTTGAAGTCTTAACAGGAAAAAGGAAGAGAAAAAAGGCAGGGATGTGGTTGAGCAAAAGGGTATCGGTTAGATACTTACACTAATAGGCTTGAGGTTCTTCCAGAAGATTGAATGGTTAACATGACCTGCAATATGGTAAATCGCCTACATCAATAAATGATAGGCTTACACGAATATTATAGTAACAATGTCAAGCTAATGAATTTATTCCAGGTCACCATTTTTGTAATCAAGAGGTATTGTTAATACGAAATCTCTAGTTGCACAGCATTTCTTGGTATTGTTAATAAATTTAATAATTAGGACTTAGAACATCATAAAACGAAGTGAGAAGCCAGGATAAATGCGTACGAGTATCGACGGAATTATTAGCAGAAGCATAAAATTATACCTCTCATTTATCACATGGTAGTATCCTAAATTCCTACTTTAATGTGCAGATAGGAGCAGGAAATAGAATCCAATAAGACTCAAACTTTGTGGCTCGGTAGCTAAGGATGCACGCACAAAAACTATACTTTGGCATGGTTCCATCAGAAGTAAAAGAAGGTAAACATTAATCAAGCCTCGAAGCGTCACAAGCACCTAATCCCCAAATGTAGAAGTTTGGCCAGTTTTAAATCCCAAGATTTTTTAGTAACAATTGAAAGGAAACCTACAGGGCAATACTTGAGGTTGAATAGGTTGAGACATGGTCGATTTTGCGAAAGAAGCAATGGGCATGTCAAGCAATTCTTTCAAACTACAAAAACCAAGTGGAGCAAAACACAAAAAATCTCAGCCGCTCGTGGATTTATACTTTTATTACATTGCCACTTATATTGTTTGTCAGCATCAAGCATCAGTGCCAGTAATTCAAAAAAATATTGAAGCACGACATGTCCTAAAATTCAGCACAGTTCACAACATCAGTGCTAGGAATATCTCAATGAACCAACCAATATACACATGAACATGCACTACAACCGAGTCACAATTATGATCATGGATGGAACACAAAAATAAATGTATTCCCAGACATCCCCAACTAAATTATGCATATAGCTAATGATACTAACATGGTAGTGTTACCATCATGATTAATAAAGTGCTTGCAGTTAAGCATCCATATGGCAACGAATCCATAAAAGCACAACCAAGTTAACACTAATAAACCAAATAATAACCCAAAACTCTAATACGTACAGAATGAGCAAAAAGTTATGAAGTTATGCACTCGGGAGCAACCATTTCAGATAACACGAAGCAGCACCATTAGTGGGCTTTTGGACCATCAGCACTGGCGGAGCCAAGGCAAGGCCAAAAGGGCCATGGCCCGCCCAGGGTTAAAGCAAAAAACATTTTACATGAAGTTCACCCTATAATAATGTACTGAATTTTAATGTGGTAGCACAATTTGTACTAGCTGGCCCATCCAGTTTTTTCGTGATAGCTCCGCCACTGACCAGCAGCACACAACTTAACATAAAACCACGACTTAAGAAAAAAACCACCATCTAAAAACCTAGAAATGACGGGATCCTAAAAGCACCGAATAATACTACACTCAGGAGCACAACACTCTTCCTAATAGATCAGTATTAACAAACAAACGCAATAACTCCACATCAACTCATAAAAAAACGACATCAGCATCACCTCCATACTAACGATAAGAGCATCTCGACGAAGAAGCGCAGCAAGGGGTTCAAATTTGATAAAGACAGCTCAAACTACAAAACCATATTTCGTCCAAATTGACAGATTCCATTCTTAGTTATCTGCCCAGGAAGGCACATGAAACCATGTCCAAGGATAATGCTACTGACGAATTGTAGCATTCTGCTTGATTATCCTTGATCACTGTGTTTTATCGCCCAACAGAACTACAGATCACCACAAAGGTTCAGAAATCCCGCTCTAGAGCCGCTAGAGGAAAATCCTGCATCGGGCGGCTGAATCGCTGAAATACGATGAGTTGAGCGAGGTTTCACAAAGACAGAAATTAATGGACAACAAATGCCGGTCGGTCACTGGTCTGAGGTTGCGGACGAAGGCCGCACTCATCTCATCGATTTTTTTATTTTTTTTGCTTTTCACTCTGCAGATACTCGTCTGGTACTCGATAACGCACTAATCCCCGCACCAGTTCCTCTGGCCTCGTACTAGCAACCGAATCAAAAGAGCAACCGAACGAATCTAACGGAGCATCCAGAGGAGAGAGGGGCCTTTACCGCCGCCGTTGAACTTGATGGCGCTCTGGAGGTGGACGACGGCGGACGCGTCCCCCTTGGTGACGGCGGCGTCGAGCTGCTCGAGCGCCTTGTTGTAGTTGGCGACGTAGGTGGCGTGGTGCTTCTGGTGGTGCAGGCGCATGATCTCGCCGGAGACGGCCGGCTCCAGCGCGCCGTAGTCGTAGGGGAGGTCGGGGAGCGTGAAGGTCGCCACGCCCCTCCGCGCGCCGCCGAGCGCCAGGCCTAGGGTTTTCTTCGAGGCCAACGTGCGGAGCGCCATGGCTAGGTGTGTTTGGTCTCTCTGGTGTCTGTGTGTGTGCGTGGAGGATTGGGGAATGGGATGGACGGATCTGGATGCCGCCGCGATATGGAGCGGTGGTGGGTGGGTAGATGCTGCCAGACCTGGCCATATGGCCGGCCCGGCACTGCACGGTCCAGCTACACAAAAGGGTCTGGCACGGCCCGACACTGCACTATTTTTCACACCTCCCTGCATTATTATGCGTTACGTGTTCGGTGCGGGGTTTTTTTCTTGGCCCATGTTAGGCACCAGCCGACTGATTTTGGTGGAAAATCAGTTGACTCGCCAACCGTTCGATCCACCCCGATTTGAACGCACCCAACCACTTGATGAGCCAATGCAACGGATCGCTTTGCTTCGTTCTTCCTAGTCACAATGCATGTAGTATACAAATTGCTTCTCCCAATATCGTAGCATCATCGACATGTGGGTCGTCACAACACTGATTGAAGCATTGACGACCTACTGATAGGCCTTTACCAGTGGCTCATCGTGCGGCGGCGTCACCGGGCTCGCAGTTTTTCATCAACTTTTCTTTCGCCCATTTTCTGTGTTTCTCATCAACTTTTCTTTCGCCCATTTTCTGTGTTTCTCATCAACTTTTCTTTGCTTTTATTTTTTCCTTTTTATTTCTTTTTATTTTCTCAACACGAGTCTTTTTTTTCAATACATATTGTACATTTTTTATAGACGTGGACGATTTTACAAATACATGATGCACATTTTCTTCAAATATATTTTTAACCATTTTTAATGCATGTTAAATTATTTTCAAATATAAGTTAGCGTGTTTTAAAATAATAATTTCTATAAAACAAGGTATTTTTACAATGTATATTTTTTTATATTCTTCAATTCAGTGTTCTGAAAAGAAAATTCACACATGCATTTTTTGGAATGGTTTGAAACGTTTTTATTGAATTACCCGAACATTACTTACACTGTACAAGAATTTTCTAAAAATGTCATGAACATTTTTTGATCTATGCTTTTAGTGCTATTTAACATTTTCAAAATTTATGAGAACATTTTTTTAATACTGCATAAACAGTTTAAAAAGCTACACCAAGATTGTTTGAAACACATGAACATAGTGTTAACATTGCATATTTTAATATAAATATTTATATTTTAGATATTATGAATTATATATATAATATAAAAGAAAACAAATCAAAATGATACGATCAAAGCAGCATACATAATATTTACATTTCTTAGGCCGGCTCATTTAGGGTATATACAATGGATGATAAGATAGTCTTATCTTAAGTCTTGCATGTAATTTAGAGATGACAAAAATAAATGTTTACAATGGGTCATCTCTTAGTCTTATCTTCAATAATTAGCTATTTCTAAAAACGTGTGAAACATATTGTGCTAAGAGATCATCTTTTGTCTTCTCTTAAATAAGAGAAAACAAACCTTTTCTTATGATTTCTCTCTCATTCACCTCATCATTTATCATATATGACACTCCTAACATAGCACCATTGTACATGTCTTTAAGGACCACTGGAGACGACATTGTACTTGGGATCGCTGAGAGTGATATATAGAGGCGCCCGCTACTTGCACTTCACGAAGCTGCAAGTCAAGAGCAAGATCAAGGCCCCCCGACAGGCTTTCCTGAAAGAACAGGAAAAGAAATGCTAGGTAGGGCATGGAGTTTTTGGCCCCGAGCTCACATGCATCCTGATAAATATTAAAATAAAATGTTTTTTTAGAAATTTGGTATTTTTTATGGCAAACATTGATGAATCCTTTGTCCGCGCATATTTTTCTGTGATTAACTGCATTAATAAAGGTGTGGGAAAAAGAACATGATCGATGCCTTGAAAAGAGTTCTCGCGGAAGCATTTTGGAGCATTGATTTTTTCTGTCCCGGCCTTCACGGAAGTCATTTTATCACAAAATTATGTGCAGTTAAAATATTCATCACATTTTTTTAATATGACGGATTTTTGAATTTTAGCCTTTTTATGAAAATTCACAAGGGATCAAAAAAGCACTCTGGGCATTACGTAGTTTGTTGGCCTTGGTAACAAAGAGAAATGGAGACACAAATATCTCTTTGCCTCGAAAAAAAGGAAAATGGGAAAAGATAATGCCCGTTTTGCAACTTGGCCACACTCGTGGATCGTCGTCCATGCGTGTTTGCACAAATTTTGGTAACTTTTGGTAGATTTTTTGTGTCACGTAGGAAGGGACCGGTGTATGGGTGTTTATCGGTTTGCCCATACACCTGTTTTACGCATCGCGCCGACACGTCCGTACGCCTGTCAGTTGGCATGTCTTTCTAGTGTTACATGGCAACTAAATGGAACTGCCACCGCGCGCCCACACGCATGTCAGTTGTCATGTCTTTTCCAATGTTACATGGCAACTGGGTGGAACTGTCGTCGTGCGCCCACACGTATGTCAATTGTCATGTTTTTCTAGTGTTACATGGCAATTCGGTTGTTCAGACATGACGACTGCAGTTGAGCAACTCTGGCAACTATAGTTGTCTAGACATGACAACTGCATTTAAACAAACAATTGCCACAGTTCCACAACCATGACAACTGTCACGTGGGGACGCGAGGTGACGGGCCGGACGTGTAGGCGTTAGCTATTTTGCCTCATGTAGACGTGCGGATTATTCTCTTATACACCACACAGGACATGTAGCAAGACTTTCTTAATGCCCATGGGCAATATCAGGACCAAGAAAAAAAATCCGAGGACGCTTAATTATTGCTTCCGCCGACGGCCGCCTTCCGGTCGCCGTAGGGAAAACGCGACAACCACATGTTACGACCTCGGGAGAGATCGAACAGGAAGGGAGGAGATCAATGGGAAGGGAATGAGATCCAGAGGTAGGAGAAGGGTAGGTGAGAAGAGAGTTCAGGGATGAGAAGGAACCTCAATTATCTCAAATGACAACATGCCTACACTGCGACAGGATCCTCTACCGTACGGTAGGGTGTCGTTCAACCACTGACATGTGGGCCCGCTGGGAACCTGGCCCACATGTCAGTGGCACAACGGTATGCACTGCACGTCAGAGGAGCTGCTTCCGCCTACACTGCCATCAGGGATACATCTTTAACGCCACAGCCTGGCTCAGGGCCACACATCATACTCACACATTCTAGCGACGACTATTCCACTGGCTCCTCCTGTGGGTCCACTTCTTCCTCTTCTCCAAGTTCCTGTTGCTGTACTTGTGCCTCTCTGTCCGCCTCTGCTTCAGTCTGGGGCGTGACACCACACCTGGACGGACCTCGCCGCCGTGCATATTTTTCTGTGATTAACTGCATTCATAAGGGTGTGGGAAAAAGAACATGATCCATGCCTTGAAAAGAGTTCTGGCGGAAGCATTTTGGAGCATTGATTTTTTTTTCTGTCCCGGCCTTCACGGAAGTCATTTTATCACAAAATTATGTGCAGTTAAAATATTCATCACATTTTTTTCGAATATGATGGATTTTTGAATTTTAGCCTTTTTAAGAAAATTCACAAGGGATCAAAAAAGCACTTTCGGCATTACGTAGTTTGTTGGCCTTGGTAACAAAGAGAAATGGAGACACAAATATCTCTTTGCCTCGAAAAAAAGGAAAAAGGGAAAAGATAATGCCCGTTTTGCAACTTGGCCACACGCATGGATCGTCGTCCATGCGTGTTTGCACAAATTTTGGTAACTTTTAGTAGATTTTTTGTGTCACGTAGGAAGGGACCGGTGTATGGGTGTTTATCAGTTTGCCCATACACCTGTTTTACGCACCGCGCCCACACGTCCGTACGTCTGTCAGTTGACATGTCTTTCTAGTGTTACATGGCAACTAAGTGGAACTGCCATCGCGCGCCCACACGCATATCAGTTGTCATGTCTTTTCCAATGCTACATGGCAACTGGGTGGAACTGTCGTCGTGCGCCCACACGTATGTCAATTGTCATGTTTTTCTAGTGTTACATGACAATTCAGTTGTTCAGACATGACGACTGCAGTTGAGCAACCATGGCAACTGTAGTTGTCCAGACATGACAACTGCATTTAAACAAACAGTTTCACAACCATGACAACTGTCACGTGGGGACGCGAGGTGACGGGCCGGACGTGTAGGCGTTAGCTATTTTGCCTCATGTAGACGTGCGGGTTGTTTATCTTACACACCACACAGGACATGTAGAAAACTCTCTTAACGCCCACGGGCAATATTATGACCAAGAAAAAAACCGAGGACGCTTAATTATTGCTTCCGCCGACGGCCGCCTTCCGGTCGCCGTAGGGAAAATGCGGCAACCACATGTTACAACCTCGGGAGAGATCGAAGAGGAAGGGGAGGAGATCAATGGGAAGGGAATGAGATCCAGAGGTAGGAGAAGGGTAGGTGAGAAGAGAGTTCAGGGATGGGAAGGAATCTGAATTATCTCAAATGACAACATGCCTACAATGCCATCAGGGATACACCTTTAACGCCACACCTTCCGCCTTGATCCAGCAAGGAGGAAGGAGAAGTTAGGGAAGGGCTCTAACGGCAGCACGACGGCGTGGTGGTGGTGGAGTAGCAAGGTATTCCAGGAGGGCTTCGCCTAAGCGCTGCGGAGGAGGAAGAAGAGAGGTAGGGCTTTGCCGTGAGAGAGAGAGTTCAAAACTGTTCTCAAAGGCCAAAAACTCAAGTATATACAGGAGGAGGGAGAGGGAGGGCTGGCCTGGACTCTCCTCCAAGGAGGAGAGCTTCGGCCGAATCAAAGGGAGAGTCCACCTCCCACAAGGGAGGTGGATCTCCTCCTTTTCAAACTCCTTTGCCCTTATCTCTACTCCTCCAGCCACATGGGCCTTTCTAGAAGGTCTTGGCCAGCCCAATAAGGGCTGGCACACCTCCTCTAAGGGCCCACAAAGTCCTATGGTCGTCACACCCCTCCCGGGGGTCCTCCGGCACACGGAGTGACAAATCCCAGTCTCGATTCGTGCCAACCCAACAGACACTTTCGGAGATACCCGTAGTGCACCTTTATAGCCATCCAGTTACGTTGTGACGTTTGGCACACCCAAAGCATTCCTACGGTATCCGGGAGTTGCACAATCTCATGGTCTAAGGAAACGATACTTGACATTGAAAAGCTTTAGCAAACGAACTACACGATCTAGTGCTATGCTTAGGATTGGGTCTTGTCCATCACATCATTCTCCTAATGATGTGATCCCGTTATCAACGACATCCAATGTCCATGGTCATGAAACCGTGATCATCTATTGATCAACGAGCTAGTCAACTAGAGGCTCACTAGGGACATGTTGTGGTCTATGTATTCACACATGTATTATGGTTTCCGGTTAACACGATTATAGCATGAACAATAGACAATTATCATGAACAAGGAAATACAATAATAACCATTTTATTATTGCCTCTAGGGCATATTTCCAACAGTCTCCCACTTGCACTAGAGTCAATAATCTAGTTACATTGTGATGAATCGAACACCCATAGCATTCTGGTGTTGATCATGTTTTGCTCGTGAGAGAGGTTTAGTCAACGGATCCGCGACATTCAGATCCGTATGTACTTTACAAATATCTATATCTCCCTCCTGAATGTAATCACGGATGGAGGTGAAGCAGCGATTGATGTGTCTTGTCTTCTTGTGAAACCTGGGCTCCTTCGCAAGGGCAATAGCTCGAGTG
Source organism: Hordeum marinum (assembly GCA_022496015.1). Taxonomy (NCBI): domain Eukaryota; kingdom Viridiplantae; phylum Streptophyta; class Magnoliopsida; order Poales; family Poaceae; genus Hordeum; species Hordeum marinum. Next base: position 567,665,360 of record CM039673.1, on the reverse strand, counting down.
TTGTCACAGAATAGAGTCATCGGGCCGCTATGTACTCCGCTTCACATGTAGATGCCGCCACGACGCTTTGCTTGCTGCTGCACCAGCTGACTGCCCCTCCGTTCAAAATATACACGTATCCGGTTTGCGACTTGGAGTCGTCCGGATCTGTGTCGAAGCTAGCATCGACGTAACCCTTTATGACGAGCTCTTCGGCACCTCCATATACGAGAAACATGTCCTTTGTCCTTTTCAGGTACTTCAGGATGTTCTTGAGCGCTGTCCAGTGTTCCGCTCCGGGATCACTTTGGTACCTCCCTACCAAACTTATGGCAAGGTTCACATCAGGTCTGGTACACAGCATGACATACATAATAGAGCCTATGGCTGAAGCATAGGGGATGACACTCATCTCTTCTCTATCCTTTGCCGTGGTCGGGCATTGAGTCATACTCAATCTCACACCTTGTAACACAGGCAAGAACCCCTTCTTGGACTGATCCATATTGAACTTCTTCAATATCTTTTCAAGGTATGTGTTTTGTGAAAGACCTATGAGGCGTCTTGATCTATCTCTATAGATTTTAATACCTAATACGTAAGCAGTTTCTCCAAGGTCCTTCATTGAAAAACACTTATTCAAGTAGGCCTTTACACTTTCCAAGAGTTCTATATCATTTCCCATTATCAGTATGTCATCCACATATAATACGAGAAATGCTACAGAGCTCCCACTCACTTTCTTGTAAATATAGGGTTCTCCATAAACCTGTACAAACCCAAACGCTTTAATCACCTCATTAAAGCGAATGTTCCAACTCCGAGATGCTTGCACCAGCCCATAGATGGAGCGCTGGAGCTTGCATACTTTGTTAGCATCTTTAGGATCGACAAAACCTTCTGGCTACATCATATACAATTCTTCCTTAAGGAAGCCATTAAGGAATGCCGTTTTGACGTCCATTTGCCAGATCTCATAATCATAAAATGCGGCAATTGCTAACATGATTCGGACAGACTTCAGCATCGCTACGGGTGAGAAAGTCTCATCGTAGTCAACTCCTTGAACTTGTCGATAACCCTTAGCGACAAGTCGAGCCTTATAGACGGTCACATTACCATCCGCGTTAGTCTTCTTCTTAAAGATCCATTTATTTTCAATGGCTCGCTTATCATTAGGCAAGTCCACCAAAGTCCACACTTTGTTCTCATACATGGATCCTATCTCGGATTTCATGGCTTCAAGCCATTTGTTGGAATTCGGGCCCGCCATCGCTTCTTCATAGTTCGAAGGTTCACCGTTGTCCAACAACATGATCTCCAGGACAGGGTTGCCGTACCACTCTAGTGCGGAACGTGTCCTAGTGGACCTTCGATGTTCTATAGTAACTTGATCTGAAGTTTCATGATCATCATCATTAACTTCCTCTCTAGCCGGTGTAGGCTCCACAGAAACAACTTCCTGTGTTGCGCTACTCTCCGGTTCGAGTGGAGGTACAATTACCTCATCAAGTTCTATTTTCCTCCCACTTACTTCTTTCGAGAGAAACTCTTTCTCGAGAAAGGATCCATTCTTGGCAACAAAGACTTTGCCCTCGAATCGTAGGTAGAAGGTATACCCAATAGTCTATTTGGGATATCATATGAAGACACACTTTTCCGCTTTGGGTTCGAGCTTCTCAGGTTGAAGTTTCTTCACATAAGCATCGCATCCCCAAACTTTTAGAAACGACAACTTAGGTTTCTTTCCAAACCATAATTCATACGGTGTCATCTCAAGGGATTTTGACGGTGCCCTTTTTAAAGTGAATGCGGCAGTCTCCAATGCATATCCCCAAAATGATAGCGGTAAGTCGGTAAGAGACATCATAGATCGTACCATATCTAATAGAGTGCGATTACGACATTCAGACACACCATTTCGCTGAGGTGTGCCAGGCGGCGTGAGTTGTGAAAAAATTCCACGTTTCCTTAGGTGCGTGCCAAAATCATGACTTAAATATTCCCCGCCACGATGAGATCGTAGGCACTTTATTTTCCTGTCACGTTGATTCTCTACCTCACTCTGAAATTCCTTGAACCTTTCAAAAGTTTCAGACTTGTGTTTCATTAAGTAGACATACCCATATCTGCTCAAGTCATTAGTGAGGGTGAGAACATAACGGTAGCCACCACGAGCCTCGACACTCATTGGATCGCATACATCGGTATGTATTATTTCCAACAAGTCAGTTGCTCGCTCCATTGTTCCGAAGAACGGTGTCTTAGTCATCTTGCCCATGAGGCATGGTTCGCACGTGTCAAATGATTCGAAATCAAGAGACTCCAAAAGTCCATCAGTATGGAGCTTCTTCATACGTTTGACACCAATATGACCAAGGCGGCAGTGCCACATGTAAGTGGGACTATCGTTATCAACCTTACACCTTTTGATACTCACACTATGGACATGTGTAACATCACATTCGAGATTCATCAAAAATAAACCATTGACCAACGGGGCATGACCATAAAACATTTCTCTCATATAAATAGAACAACCATTATTCTCAGATTTAAATGAGTAGCCATCTCGCATCAAGCGAGATCCAGGTACAATGTTCATGCTCAAAGCTGGTACTAAATAACAATTATTAAGGTTTAAAACTAATCCCGAAGGTAGATGTAGAGGTAGCGTGCCGACGGCGATCACATCGACCTTGGAACCATTCCCGACGCGCATCGTCACCTCGTCCTTTGCCAGCCTCCGCTTATTCCACAGCTCCTGCTTGGAGTTACAAATGTGAGCAACTGCACCAGTATCAAATACCCAGGAGCTACTACGAGCGCTGGTTAGGTACACATCAATAACAAGTATATCACATATACCTTTAATGTTGCCGTCCTTCTTATCCGCTAAGTACTTGGGGTAGTTCTGCTTCCAGTGACCGGTACCCTTGCAGTAAAAGCACTCAGTCTCAGGCTTGGGTCCATGCTTGTTCTTCTTCTTCCCGGCAACTTGCTTACCGGGCGCGGCAACAGCTTTGCCGTCCTTCTTGAAGTTCTTCTTACCCTTGCCTTTCTTGAAACTACTGGTCTTATTTACCATCAACACTTGATGCTCCTTTTTGATCTCGACCTCCGCTGATTTCAGCATCGAGTACAACTCAGGAATGGACTTCTTCATCCCTTGCATGTTGTAGTTCATCACAAAGCTCTTGTAGCTAGGTGGAAGCGACTGGAGGATTCTGTCAATGACCGAGTCATCCGGGAGATTAACTCCCAGCTGAGTCAAGCGGTTGTGTAGCCCAGACATCTTGAGGATGTGCTCACTGACAGAACTATTTTCCTCCACCTTACAGCTGAAGAACTTGTCAGAGACGTCATATCTCTCGACCCGGGCATGAGCTTGAAAAACCAGTTTCAGCTCTTGGAACATCTCATATGCTCCGTGTTGCTCAAAACGCTTTTGTAGCCCCGGTTCTAAACTGTAAAGCATGCCGCACTGAACAAGGGAGTAATCATCATAGCGTGTCTGCCAAGCGTTCATAACGTCTTGTTCCGCTAGGAGAATGGGTGCGTCACCTAGTGGTGCATCAAGGACATACAATTTCTTGGAAGCTATGAGGATGATCCTCAAGCCACGGACCCAGTCCGCATAGTTGCTTCCATCATCTTTTAGCTTGGTTTTCTCTAGGAACGCGTTGAAATTGAGGGTGACATTCGCGTTGGCCATTGGATCTACAATATAGATTGTAAAGATAATTTTAGACTAAGTTCATGATAATTAAGTCCACATAATCAAATTATTTAATGAACTCCCACTTAGATAGATATCTCTCTAGTCATCCAAGTGACACATGATCCATGTCAACTAGCCCGTGTCCTATCATCACGTGAGACGGACTAGTCAACCATGGTGAACATCTCCATGTTGATCGTATCTTCCATACGACTCATGTTCGACCTTTCGGTCTTCCGTGTTCCGAGGCCATGTCTGTACATGCTAGGCTCGTCAAGTCAACCTAAGTGTTTCGCGTGTGTAAATCTGGCTTACACCCGTTGTATGCGAACATTAGAACCTATCACACCCGATCATCATGTGGTGCTTCGGAACAACGATCCTTAGCAACGGTGCACAGTTAGGGTGAACAATTTTCTTGAAATTTTAGTGAGAGATCATCTTATTTACTACCGTCGTTCTAAGCAAATAAGATGTAAACATGATAAACATCACATGCAATCAATATAGTGACATGATATGGCCATTATCATCTTGCTCCTTTGATCTCCATCTTTGGGGCATCATGATCATCACTGTCACCGGCACGACACCATGATCTCCATCATTGTGTCTTCATGAAGTTGTCTCGCCAACTATTACTTCTACTACTATGGCTAACGTTTAGCAATAAAGTAAAGTAATTACATGGCGTTTATGATTAACACGCAGGTCATACAATAAAATAAGACAACTCCTATGGCTCCTGCCGGTTGTCATGCTCATCGACATGCAAGTCGTGAATCCTATTACAAGAACATGATCAATCTCATACATCACAATGCATCACATCACATCCATTGGCCATATCACATCACAAGGCATATGCTGCAAAAACAAGTTAGACGTCCTCTAATTTGTAGTTGCAAGTTTTTACGTGGCTGCTATAGGTTACTAGCAAGAACGTTTCTTACCTACGTCAAAACCACAACGTGATATGCCAATTTCTATTGACCCTTCATAAGGACCCTTTTCATTGAATCCAATCTGACTAAGGTGGGAGAGACAGACACCAGCTAGCCACCTTATGCAACAAGTGCATGTCAGGCGGTGTCCCGGGCCGCTTCATCCCACAATACCGCCGAATCAAGATAAGACTAGTAGTGGTAAGCAAATTAACAAAATCGACGCCCACAACTGCTTTGTGTTCTACTCGTGCATAGATTCTATGCATAGACCTAGCTCATGATGCCACTGTTGGGAGACGTAGTAGTAAATCAAAATTTTCCTACGTGTCACCAAGGTCTATCTATGGAGAAACCAGCAACGAGTGGGGAGAGATTTCATCTTCATAACTTTGAAGATCGCTAAGCGGAAGCGTTACAAGAACGCGGTTGGTGGAGTCGTACTCGCAGCGATTCAGATCGCGGTGGATTCCGATCTAAGCACCGAACAACGACGCCTCCGCGTTCAACACACGTGCAGCCCGGTGACGTCTCCTACGCTTTGATCCAGCAAGGAGGAAGGAGAAGTTAGGGAAGGGCTCTAACAGCAGCACGACGGCATGGTGGTGGTGGAGTAGCAAGGTATTCCAGCAGGGCTTCGCCTAAGCGCCGCGGAGGAGGAAGAAGAGAGGTAGGGCTTTGCCGTGAGAGAGAGTTCAGAACTGTTCTCAAAGGCCAAAAACTCAAGTATATATAGGAGGAGGGAGAGTGAGGGCTGGCCTGGACTCTCCTCCAAGGAGGAGAGCTTCGGCCGAATCAAAGGGAGAGTCCACCTCCCACAAGGGAGGTGGATCTCCTCCTTTTCAAACTTCTTTGCCCTTATCTCTACTTCTCCAGCCGCATGGGCCTTTCTAGAAGGTCTTGGCCAGCCCAATAAGGGCTGGCACACCTCCTCTAAGGGCCCATAAAGTCCTATGGTCGTCACACCCCTCCCGGGGGTCCTCTGGCACCCTCCCGGCACTCCCGGTACAATACCGATGAGCCCGAAAACTTTTCGGTGACCAAAACTGGACTTCCTATATATCAATCTTTACCTCCAGACCATTACGGAGCTCCTCGTGACGTCCGAGATCTCATACGGGACTCCGAACAACTTTAGGTAATCACGTATACCATTTCCCTATAACCCTAGCGTCATCGAACCTTAAGTGTGTAGACCCTACGGGTTCGGGAGACACGTGGACATGACCGAGACACTTCTCCGGCCAATAACCAACAACGGGATCTGCATACCCATGTTGGCTCCCACATGCTCCACGATGATCTCATCGGATGAACCACGATGTCGGGGATTCAATCAATCCCGTATACAATTCCCTTTGTCTATTGGTATGATACTTGCCCGAGATTCGATCGTTGGTATCTCTATACCTTGTTCAATCTCGTTACCGGCAAGTCTCTTTACTCGTTCCATAATACATCATCCCGTGACTAACTCCTTGGTCACGTTGAGCTCATTATGATGATGTCTTACCGAGTGGGCCCAGAGATACCTCTCCATCACACGGAGTGACAAATCCCAGTCTCGATTCGTGCCAACCCAACAGACACTTTCAGAGATACCCGTAGTGCACCTTTATAGCCATCCAGTTACGTTGTGACTTTTGGCACACCCAAAGCATTCCTACGGTATCCGAGAGTTGCACAATCTCATGGTCTAAGGAAACGATACTTGACATTGAAAAGCTTTAGCAAACGAACTACACGATCTAGTGCTATGCTTAGGATTGGGTCTTGTCCATCACATCATTCTCCTAATGATGTGATCCATTTATCAACGACATCCAATGTCCATGGTCATGAAACCGTGACCATCTATTGATCAACGAGCTAGTCAACTAGAGGCTCACTAGGGACATGTTGTGGTCTATGTATTCACACATGTATTATGGTTTCCGGTTAACACAATTATAGCATGAACAATAGACAATTATCATGAACAAGGAAATACAATAATAACCATTTTATTATTGCCTCTAGGACATATTTCCAACAGGTAGTTGTCCAGACATGACAACTACATTTAAACAAACAGTTCCACAACCATGACAACTGTCACGTGGGGACGCGAGGTGACGGGCCGGACGTGTAGGCGTTAGCTATTTTGCCTCATGTAGACGTGCGGGTTGTTTCTCTTACACACCACACAGGACATGTAGCAAAACTCTCTTAATGCCCACGGGCAATATCAGGACCAAGAAAAAAAACCCGAGGACGCTTAATTATTGCTTCCGCCGACGGCCGCCTTCCGGTCGCCGTAGGGAAAATGCGACAACCACATGTTACGACCTCGGGAGAGATCGAACAGGAAGAGGAGGAGATCAATGGGAAGGGAATGAGATCCAGAGGTAGGAGAAGGGTAGGTGAGAAGAGAGTTCAGGGATGAGAAGGAACCTCAATTATCTCAAATGACAACATGCCTACACTGCGACAGGATCCTCTACCGTACGGTAGGGTGCCGTTCAACCACTGACATGTAGGCCCGCTGGGAACCTGGCCCACATGTCAGTGGCACAACGGTATGAACTGCACGTCAGAGGAGCTGCTTCGGCCTACAATGCCATCAGGGATACATCTTTAACGCCACAGCCTGGCTCAGGGCCACACATCATACTCACACATTCTAGCGATGACTATTCCACTGGCTCCTCCTGTGGGTCCACTTCTTCCTCTTCTCCAAGTTCCTGTTGCTGTACTTGTGCCTCTCTGTCCGCCTATGCTTCAGTCTGGGGCGTGACACCACACCTGGACGGACCTCGCCGCCGCGCATATTTTTCTGTGATTAACTGCATTCATAAGGGTGTGGGAAAAAGAACATGATCCATGCCTTGAAAAGAGTTCTGGCGGAAGCATTTTGGAGCATTGATTTTTTTCTGTCCCGGCCTTCACGGAAGTCATTTTATCACAAAATTATGTGCAGTTAAAATATTCATCACATTTTTTTCGAATATGATGGATTTTTGAATTTTAGCCTTTTTAAGAAAATTCACAAGGGATCAAAAAAGCACTTTCGGCATTACGTAGTTTGTTGGCCTTGGTAACAAAGAGAAATGGAGACAGAAATATCTCTTTGCCTCGAAAAAAAGGAAAAAGGGAAAAGATAATGCCCGTTTTGCAACTTGGCCACACGCGTGGATCGTCGTCCATGCGTGTTTGCACAAATTTTGGTAACTTTTGGTAGATTTTTTGTGTCACGTAGGAAGGGACCGGTGTATGGGTGTTTATCAGTTTGCCCATACACCTGTTTTACGCATCGCGCCCACACGTCCGTACGCCTGTCAGTTGGCATGTCTTTCTAGTGTTACATGGCAACTAAGTGGAACTGTCGTCGCGTGCCCACACGCATGTCAGTTGTCATGTCTTTTCCAATGTTACATGGCAATTGGGTGGAGCTGTCGTCGTGCGCCCACACGTAGGTCAATTGTCATGTTTTTCTAGTGTTACATGACAATTCAGTTGTTCAGACATGACAACTGCAGTTGAGCAACCATGGCAACTGTAGTTGTCCAGACATGACAACTGCATTTAAACAAACAGTTCCACAACCATGACAACTGTCACGTGGGGACGCGAGGTGACGGGCCGGACGTGTAGGCGTTAGCTATTTTGCCTCATGTAGACGTGCGGGTTGTTTATCTTACACACCACACGGGACATGTAGCAAAACTCTCTTAACGCCCACGGGCAATATCAGGACCAAGAAAAAAAAACCGAGGACGCTTAATTATTGCTTCCGCCGACGGCCGCCTTCCGGTCGCCGTAGGGAAAATGCGGCAACCACATGTTATGACCTCGGGAGAGATCGAACAGGAAGGGGAGGAGATCAATGGGAAGGGAATGAGATCCGGAGGTAGGAGAAGGGTAGGTGAGAAGAGAGTTCAGGGATGAGAAGGAATCTGAATTATCTCAAATGACAACATGCCTACAGTGCAATCAGGGATACACCTTTATCGCCACAAAGCCTGGCTCAGGGCCACACATCATACTCACACATTCTAGCGATGACTATTCCACTGGCTCCTCCTGTGGGTCCACTTCTTCCTCTTCTCCAAGTTCCTGTTGCTGTACTTGTGCCTCTCTGTCCGCCTATGCTTCAGTCTGGGGCGTGACACCACACCTGGACGGACCTCGCCGCCGCGCATATTTTTCTGTGATTAACTGCATTCATAAGGGTGTGGGAAAAAGAACATGATCCATGCCTTGAAAAGAGTTCTGGCGGAAGCATTTTGGAGCATTGATTTTTTTTCTGTCCCGGCCTTCACGGAAGTCATTTTATCACAAAATTATGTGCAGTTAAAATATTCATCACATTTTTTTTCGAATATGATGGATTTTTGAATTTTAGCCTTTTTAAGAAAATTCACAAGGGATCAAAAAAGCACTTTCGGCATTACGTAGTTTGTTGGCCTTGGTAACAAAGAGAAATGGAGACAGAAATATCTCTTTGCCTCGAAAAAAAGGAAAAAGGGAAAAGATAATGCCCGTTTTGCAACTTGGCCACACGCGTGGATCGTCGTCCATGCGTGTTTGCACAAATTTTGGTAACTTTTGGTAGATTTTTTGTGTCACGTAGGAAGGGACCGGTGTATGGGTGTTTATCAGTTTGCCCATACACCTGTTTTACGCATCGCGCCCACACGTCCGTACGCCTGTCAGTTGGCATGTCTTTCTAGTGTTACATGGCAACTAAGTGGAACTGTCGTCGCGTGCCCACACGCATGTCAGTTGTCATGTCTTTTCCAATGTTACATGGCAATTGGGTGGAGCTGTCGTCGTGCGCCCACACGTATGTCAATTGTCATGTTTTTCTAGTGTTACATGACAATTCAGTTGTCCAGACATGACGACTGCAGTTGAGCAACCATGGCAACTGTAGTTGTCCAGACATGACAACTGCATTTAAACAAACAGTTCCACAACCATGACAACTGTCACGTGGGGACGCGAGGTGACGGGCCGGACGTGTAGGCGTTAGCTATTTTGCCTCATGTAGACGTGCGGGTTGTTTATCTTACACACCACACGGGACATGTAGCAAAACTCTCTTAACGCCCACGGGCAATATCAGGACCAAGAAAAAAAACCGAGGACGCTTAATTATTGCTTCCACCGACGGCCGCCTTCCGGTCGCCGTAGGGAAAATGCGGCAACCACATGTTATGACCTCGGGAGAGATCGAACAGGAAGGGGAGGAGATCAATGGGAAGGGAATGAGATCCGGAGGTAGGAGAAGGGTAGGTGAGAAGAGAGTTCAGGGATGAGAAGGAATCTGAATTATCTCAAATGACAACATGCCTACAGTGCAATCAGGGATACACCTTTATCGCCACAAAGCCTGGCTCAGGGCCACACATCATACTCACACATTCTAGCGATGACTATTCCACTGGCTCCTCCTGTGGGTCCACTTCTTCCTCTTCTCCAAGTTCCTGTTGCTGTACTTGTGCCTCTCTGTCCGCCTCTGCTTCAGTCTGGGGCGTGACACCACACCTGGACGGACCTCGCCGCCGCGCATATTTTTCTGTGATTAACTGCATTCATAAGGGTGTGGGAAAAAGAACATGATCCATGCCTTGAAAAGAGTTCTGGCGGAAGCATTTTGGAGCATTGATTTTTTTTCTGTCCCGGCCTTCACGGAAGTCATTTTATCACAAAATTATGTGCAGTTAAAATATTCATCACATTTTTTTTCGAATATGATGGATTTTTGAATTTTAGCCTTTTTAAGAAAATTCACAAGGGATCAAAAAAGCACTTTCGGCATTACGTAGTTTGTTGGCCTTGGTAACAAAGAGAAATGGAGACAGAAATATCTCTTTGCCTCGAAAAAAAGGAAAAAGGGAAAAGATAATGCCCGTGTTGCAACTTGGCCACACGCGTGGATCGTCGTCCATGCGTGTTTGCACAAATTTTGGTAACTTTTGGTAGATTTTTTGTGTCACGTAGGAAGGGACCGGTGTATGGGTGTTTATCAGTTTGCCCATACACCTGTTTTACGCATCGCGCCCACACGTCCGTACGCCTGTCAGTTGGCATGTCTTTCTAGTGTTACATGGCAACTAAGTGGAACTGTCGTCGCGTGCCCACACGCATGTCAGTTGTCATGTCTTTTCCAATGTTACATGGCAAGTGGGTGGAGCTGTCGTCGTGCGCCCACACGTATGTCAATTGTCATGTTTTTCTAGTGTTACATGACAATTCAGTTGTTCAGACATGACGACTGCAGTTGAGCAACCATGGCAACTGTAGTTGTCTAGACATGACAACTACATTTAAACAAACAGTTCCACAACCATGACAACTGTCACATGGGGACGCGAGGTGACGGGCCGGACGTGTAGGCGTTAGCTATTTTGCCTCATGTAGACGTGCGGGTTGTTTATCTTACACACCACACAGGACATGTAGCAAAACTCTCTTAACGCCCACGGGCAATATCAGGACCAAGAAAAAAAAACCGAGGACGCTTAATTATTGCTTCCGCCGACGGCCGCCTTCCGGTCGCCGTAGGGAAAATGCGACAACCACATGTTATGACCTCGGGAGAGAACGAACAGGAAGGGGAGGAGATCAATGGGAAGGGAATGAGATCCGGAGGTAGGAGAAGGGTAGGTGAGAAGAGAGTTCAGGGATGAGAAGGAATCTGAATTATCTCAAATGACAACATGCCTACAGTGCAATCAGGGATACACCTTTATCGCCACAAAGCCTGGCTCAGGGCCACACATCATACTCACACATTCTAGCGATGACTATTCCACTGGCTCCTCCTGTGGGTCCACTTCTTCCTCTTCTCCAAGTTCCTGTTGCTGTACTTGTGCCTCTCTGTCCGCCTCTGCTTCAGTCTGGGGCGTGACACCACACTTGGACGGACCTTGCCGCCGCGCATATTTTTCTGTGATTAACTGCATTCATAAGGGTGTGGGAAAAAGAACATGATCCATGCCTTGAAAAGAGTTCTGGCGGAAGCATTTTGGAGCATTGATTTTTTTTCTGTCCCGGCCTTCACGGAAGTCATTTTATCACAAAATTATGTGCAGTTAAAATATTCATCCCATTTTTTTTCGAATATGATGGATTTTTGAATTTTAGCCTTTTTAAGAAAATTCACAAGGGATCAAAAAAGCACTTTCGGCATTACGTAGTTTGTTGGCCTTGGTAACAAAGAGAAATGGAGACAGAAATATCTCTTTGCCTCGAAAAAAAGGAAAAAGGGAAAAGATAATGCCCGTTTTGCAACTTGGCCACACGCGTGGATCGTCGTCCATGCGTGTTTGCACAAATTTTGGTAACTTTTGGTAGATTTTTTGTGTCATGTAGGAAGTGACCGGTGTATGGGTGTTTATCAGTTTGCCCATACACCTGTTTTACGCATCGCGCCCACACGTTCGTACGCCTGTCAGTTGGCATGTCTTTCTAGTGTTACATGGCAACTAAGTGGAACTGTCGTCGCGTGCCCACACGCATGTCAGTTGTCATGTCTTTTCCAATGTTACATGGCAACTGGGTGGAGCTGTCGTCGTGCGCCCACACGTATGTCAATTGTCATGTTTTTCTAGTGTTACATGACAATTCAGTTGTTCAGACATGACGACTGAAGTTGAGCAACCATGGCAGCTGTAGTTGTCCAGACATGACAACTGCATTTAAACAAACAGTTCCACAACCATGACAACTGTCACGTGGGGACGCGAGGTGACGGGCCGGACGTGTAGGCGTTAGCTATTTTGCCTCATGTAGACGTGCGGGTTGTTTATCTTACACACCACACGGGACATGTAGCAAAACTCTCTTAACGCCCACGGGCAATATCAGGACCAAGAAAAAAAAACCGAGGACGCTTAATTATTGCTTCCGCCGACGGCCGCCTTCCGGTCGCCGTAGGGAAAATGCGGCAACCACATGTTATGACCTCGGGAGAGATCGAACAGGAAGGGGAGGAGATCAATGGGAAGGGAATGAGATCCGGAGGTAGGAGAAGGGTAGGTGAGAAGAGAGTTCAGGGATGAGAAGGAATTTGAATTATCTCAAATGACAACATGCCTACAGTGCAATCAGGGATACACCTTTATCGCCACAAAGCCTGGCTCAGGGCCACACATCATACTCACACATTCTAGCGATGACTATTCCACTGGCTCCTCCTGTGGGTCCACTTCTTCCTCTTCTCCAAGTTCCTGTTGCTGTACTTGTGCCTCTCTGTCCGCCTCTGCTTCAGTCTGGGGCGTGACACCACAGCTGGACGGACCTCGCCGCCGCACATATTTTTCTGTGATTAACTGCATTCATAAGGGTGTGGGAAAAAGAACATGATCCATGCCTTGAAAAGAGTTCTGGCGGAAGCATTTTGGAGCATTGATTTTTTTTCTGTCCCGGCCTTCACGGAAGTCATTTTATCACAAAATTATGTGCAGTTAAAATATTCATCACATTTTTTTTCGAATATGATGGATTTTTGAATTTTAGCCTTTTTAAGAAAATTCACAAGGGATCAAAAAAGCACTTTCGGCATTACGTAGTTTGTTGGCCTTGGTAACAAAGAGAAATGGAGACACAAATATCTCTTTGCCTTGAAAAAAAGGAAAAAAGGGAAAAGATAATGCCCGTTTTGCAACTTGGCCACACGCGTGGATCGTCGTACATGCGTGTTTGCACAAATTTTGGTAACTTTTGGTAGATTTTTTGTGTCACGTAGGAAGGGACCGGTGTATGGGTGTTTATCAGTTTGCCCATACACCTGTTTTACGCATCGCGCCCACACGTCCGTACGCCTGTCAGTTGGCATGTCTTTCTAGTGTTACATGGCAACTAAGTGGAACTGCCGTCGCGCGCCCACACGCATGTCAGTTGTCATGTCTTTCCAATGTTACATGGCAACTGGGTGGAACTGTCGTCGTGCGCCCACACGTATGTCAATTGTCATGTTTGTCTAGTGTTACATGACAATTCGGTTGTTCAGACATGGCGACTGCAGTTGAGCAACCATGGCAACTGTAGTTGTTCAGACATGACAACTGCATTTAAACAAACAGTTCCACAACCATGACAACTGTCACGTGGGGACGCGAGGTGATGGGCCGGACGTGTAGGTGTTAGCTATTTTGCCTCATGTAGACGTGCGGGTTGTTTATCTTACACACCACACAGGACATGTAGCAAAACTCTCTTAACGCCCACGGGCAATATCAGGACCAAGAAAAAAAAACCGAGGACGCTTAATTATTGCTTCCGCCGACGGCCGCCTTCCGGTCGCCGTAGGGAAAATGCGGCAACCATATGTTATGACCTCGGGAGAGATCGAACAGGAAGGGGAGGAGATCAATGGGAAGGGAACGAGATCCGGAGGTAGGAGAAGGGTAGGTGAGAAGAGAGTCCAGGGATGAGAAGGAATCTGAATTATCTCAAATGACAACATGCCTACAGTGCAATCAGGGATACACCTTTATCGCCACAAAGCCTGGCTCAGGGCCACACATCATACTCACACATTCTAGCGATGACTATTCCACTGGCTCCTCCTGGGGGTCCACTTCTTCCTCTTCTCCAAGTTCCTGTTGCTGTACTTGTGCCTCTCTGTCCGCCTCTGCTTCAGTCTGGGGCGTGACACCACACCTGGACGGACCTCGCCGTCGCGCATATTTTTCTGTGATTAACTGCATTCATAAGGGTGTGGGAAAAAGAACATGATCCATGCCTCGAAAAGAGTTCTGGCGGAAGCATTTTGGGGCATTGATTTTTTTCTGTCCCGGCCTTCACGGAAGTCATTTTATCACAAAATTATGTGCAGTTAAAATATTCATCACATTTTTTTTCAAATATGATGGATTTTTTTATTTTAGCCTTTTTAAGAAAATTCACAAGGGATCAAAAAAGCACTCTGGGCATTACGTAGTTTGTTGGCCTTGGTAACAAAGAGAAGTGAGACACAAATATCTCTTTGCCTCGAAAAAAAGGAAAAAGAGAAAAGATAATGCCCGTTTTGCAACTTGGCCACACTCGTGGATCGTCGTCCATGCGTGTTTGCACAAATTTTGGTAACTTTTGGTAGATTTTTTGTGTCACGTAGGAAGGGACCGGTGTATGAGTGTTTATCAGTTTGCCCATACACCTGTTTTACGTATCGCGCCCACACGTCCGTACGCCTGTCAGTTGGCATGTCTTTCTAGTGTTACATGGCAACTAAGTGGAACTGCCGTCGCGCGCCCACACGCATGTCAGTTGTCATGTCTTTTCCAATGTTACATGGCAACTGGGTGGAACTGTCGTCGTGCGCCCACACGTATGTCAATTGTCATGTTTTTCTAGTGTTATATGGCAATTCAGTTGTTCAGACATGGCGACTGCAGTTGAGCAACCATGACAACTGTAGTTGTCCAGACATGACAACTGCATTTAAACAAACAGTTCCACAACCATGACAACTGTCACGTGGGGACGCGAGGTGACGGGCCGGACGTGTAGGCGTTAGCTATTTTGCCTCATGTAGACGTGCGGGTTGTTTATCTTACACACCACACAGGACATGTAGAAAACTCTCTTAACGCCCACGGGCAATATTATGACCAAGAAAAAAAGGGCGCTTAATTATTGCTTCCGCCGACGGCCGCCTTCCGATCGTCGTAGGGAAAATGCGGCAACCACATGTTACGACCTCGGGAGAGATCGAATAGGAAGAGGAGAAGATCAATGGGAAGGGAATGAGATCCAGAGGTAGGAGAAGGGTAGGTGAGAAGAGAGTTCAAGGATGAGAAGGAATCTGAATTATCTCAAATGATAACATGCCTACGGTACCATCAGGATACACCTTTAACGCCACACAGCGTGGCTCAGGACCACAAATCATACTCACACATTATAGCGACGACTATTCCACTGGCTCCTCGTGTGGGTCCACTTCTTCCTCTTCTCCAAGTTCCTGTTCCTGTACTTGTGCCTCTCTGTCCACCTCTGCTTCAGTCTGCGACGTGACGCCACACCTGGACGGACCTCGCCGCCGCTCTCCTCACTGCTATCGGCGCTGCCGCCACCACGTGCGTCTCCTCCCGCGCTTCATGTTCCGCCGCCCTCCCCTCCCAGCAGGCCGGACCTCATCTCGCCGCGGCGGTCACCCTCCCCAATCCCCCCCCCCCCCTACCACCACCAGATGGGCCGGCCCGCGCGGCGCTCAACGTCGTCAGCACTCATTCCCACCACAGATCCGAGGTCGAGACCAAGTCAACCCCCAACCCGGCGCGTCGCCGCGGCTACCCGACGGAGCTCCACCTGATGGTAACTCATCTCCCAGCACACGCCTTCTCGTTTTGTTATGCACTACTATTACCTGTCGCTGTACTTGCGGACCCTTACCTGTTGTCATAGAACGACGGCGGTGCTGCTGCATGCTGAAATCCTGAATATTTATGCCAGTCTTGTGTTAATTTCTCTGCTTGCCGTGCAGGGCAAAGTCCCCGGATCGGCATGGCTCATATTTGCTCATGACAGATGGTGACGGTCCCGGGCGATGGCCGCAAATCGACACAGGTCAGTTTCGTGGTGCTTGACTCAATCGGGCTACAGCCTACAGAGCCATGACTTCGTCCTGTGATATTCATTTCTTGGCCTTCAATTCCACACGGAGACCAGCAGCAATCCTGAATAATCATCTCATCTCTTACACCCCTTGGTTTTGTGTCACTTATCTTTCCTACTACTGTATTACTATGCACGCGTGCTTATGTGACAAGCCACATCAGGAATACCAAAACTCTGGGCCCTGTTTTGGCTTTCTAATACTACCTCGTGTATTTGTACCCTCCAAGCAAGCAGTCCCAAGCATATCTCCTTACTTTGCCCTTCACAAGCATATGCAGAAGAAGGCCTAATGGGCATATCGGCATGACTCTTCTCCCCGTTTTTGTCCTTCTGTTATTGGTTTACCTGGCCACAAGCTCCGTGATGGTGGACAGGTTAGTGTATTGGTTCTGTCCTTGGTCTGCAAAAATCCACGCAGACACCAATTCAATGCAATGCGTACATGTTTTTCTATCCATTTCCACCAAGTGGCAGGACTTTGTAGCGACTTATACACACACACCTTGGAAAATTGGAGTGCAAAATTCCTGTATAGCACCAACCTGCTAGTCATTATCATTTGCCTCTGACTTACTGCAACAGCTATCTACAACTAGTGGATCTTTAATTATCTTGGGCAAGCCGGGTACTCCACACATGCAGAACACATGCAGAATTGCAAACCCAGCCAAATAGAAGCCACCAAAAAGTCCATCCAATATTTCTACTTTCTAGTTTTTACCTCTTGGGGCAAACAATCCAAACCATCTTCATATATACTACCCACTTCCTCTGGTCATCGCAAGCAAAGAAGGCCTAATGGACATGATCTACGCCCCAGTTTTTATCCTCCTGTTCTTGATTTGCTCCTGCAAATCAGATGATCGCCTAACACCCACAAAACCACTCTCCCCCAGCGACAGGCTAATATCAGACGGTGGCATCTTTTGCTCTTGGCTTCTTCTCCCCGAAACACTCAAGTGCAAACTCATACATCGGTATATGGTACAACAGCATCCCGGAGCGAACATATGTGTGGGTGGCAAACCGCGACAGCCCAATACCTAGCAGTTCCTCTGGTAAGTTTGTTGTGACCAAAAGCTCTGATCTTGTCTTGTTAGACTCCAATGGAAGCACTCTTTGGACAACCACAAACAACATCACCGCTGAAGCCGCTGGAAGTGCTGCTATACTGCTGGACTCTGGGAACTTGGTCATCAGGTTGCCAAATGGCACCGATATATGGCAGAGTTTCCATCACCCAACCGACACCATTCTCCCGAATATGAGTTTACCGCTTGGCAACAACAACAACCTCTTCATGCACCTCGTCGCCTGGAGAGCCCCTGATGACCCATCTACGAGTGACTACTCCTTGGGGGGTGACTCAAGCCTCCAGATCCTCGTTTGGAATAGGATGAGGCCATACTGGCGTAGAGCTGCATTAGACGGTGTATTGGTCTCTGCCATGTATCAGAGGAATTCAGGTCCCATCATGTTGCAAACAACTTTCAACAGAGGGGGCGAGTTCTACTTCACGTACACTGTCTGTGACGGCTCGCCTGGAGAGCCCCTGATGACCCATCTACGAGTGACTACTCCTTGGGGGGTGACTCGAGCCTCCAGATCCTCGTTTCGAATAGGATGAAGCCATACTGGCGTAGAGCTGCATTAGACGGTGTATTGGTCTCTGCCATGTATCAGAGGAATTCAGGTCCCATCATGTTGCAAACAACTTTCAACAGAGGGGGCGAGTTCTACTTCACGTACACTGTCTCTGACGGCTCGCCAAGGACGCGCATGATACTGCACTACACGGGTATGGTAAAATTCCTGGCGTGGAACAGCAACTCATTATCTTGGGAGGTTTTCTTTGAGCGGCCCGGTTTTAGCTGTGACCGCTACGCTTCGTGCGGCCCATTCGGTTATTGTGATGCCACACAGACGGTTGCATCATGCAAGTGCCTCGATGGATTTGAACCTAATGGTCTTAACTTTTCCCTAGGATGTCAGAGAAAGAAGGACATGCACTGTGGTCAAGGAGATAGGTTCGTTACCTTGCTTAACATGAAGACGCCTGACAAGTTCTTGTTCATCAGGAATAGAAGCTTCGACCAATGCGCAGAAGAATGCAGCCGCAACTGCTCATGCACCGCATATGCTTATGCTAACCTGAGTAGTCTCAGTATGACTGTAGACCAGTCGAGGTGCTTAGTTTGGATGGGGGAGCTTGTTGACATGCAGAAGCGTGGTGATGGTCGTGGGGAGAATCTGTACCTCCGGATTCCCAGCTCATCTGGTATTTGCTCATTTCCCACCTTATTGCTTGTACTGTGTGATAGATTGCCTATTAACTTAAGATTGTGTGTGGCTAATAAAATTATAGCACTAAAGCCCAGTACAATTAAAGCACGTGGCAGTTACAGTTATGTTCAGTTGAAACATTCTTCCTAATAAAATTATACTACTAAGACACATAAGGAACTTCACTATTGGATGATCATAGGACTTAGACTAACATATTTTGTTCTTACATGTGTATGTTCACTACTACCAGCTGTGCTCTTCCTACCTTGCATGAAAATCAGTCATCTTTTCAGATTCTACTTCTCTATAATCCTGTCATCTGGCAGTCTTCATCATGTTTTTCAGTTTTACCATTTCACCTGGTAAATATATACTTACCCAGCTATATGCTAGCGTCTTTGGTGTCTGTTGGAAGTTTTACGCTCTTCCTGATGCTTTTTTTATGTATCTTACTCCATGTTTTGTGAGAAGATACAATATCTATGCGGTATATGTCTTATATGTTTTTGCTCTCTCTTTTGGCCCCCTCACCTTTTCACCTAAACCAATAGTTGGCCTGGATATACACAGTGCTTCAGTCTACTTTTTGTGTAGTAATTATTCTATCTATTGTCTTTTGCAGTCAGTAAGAAGACTGATGCGCTGAAGATTGCACTCCCAGTCATGGCAAGTCTACTGATACTTGTGTGCATTTGTCTTGCCTGGATACGCAAGTCGAGAGGTTGAACAAGATTCGATTATGTATCCAAGTGCATGTCATGTTAATCAGTTAATGCATTAGTGCTTATTATAACTGATATTAGTTCCTGACAGGCAAGCACCAAACCAAGGGACCCATGAATTTTGCAATGATAGAACAACTGGACAACTCTGATGGACTATACGATGAGAATTCAAAAAAATTGTGGATCGGCTTCAAAGACATTGTCCCTGCTACAGACGGTTTCTCTGACTCCAATGTGCTTGGAAGAGGAGGCTTTGGCGTAGTATACAAGGTAACATAAATGTCACTTTGACGATTACAGTAGTGAAAGCCATTCTTTCATTGTTAATATGAATTATGTAACCACGTAGGGCACACTGGAAGGTGGCAAGGAAGTTGCTGTTAAAAGGCTTACCAAGTGTTCTGATCAAGGAATGGAGAATTTTAGAAATGAAGTAGTTCTTATTGCAAAACTGCAGCACAGAAACTTAGTTAGACTTCTTGGTTACTGCATCCATGGAGCTGAGAAGCTTCTTATTTACGAATACTTGCCCAACAAAAGCTTAGACTACTTCCTATTTGGTATGTCCTAATCATGTATAACGATTCTTACTGTGAGCAAATCAGCATGCCTGATTTTAAGACTAACATAACATGCCTTCACATGTTTTGTTGTGGGCATACAGATGATGCTAAAAGATCTATGCTTGATTGGCCAACAAGGTATAGCATAATCAAAGGGGTAGCTAGAGGACTTGTGTACCTCCATCATGATTCTAGAATGACGATAATTCACAGAGATCTCAAAGCAAGCAACATCTTGTTGGATGTGGAGATGAGACCCAAAATATCAGATTTTGGCATAGCAAGGATCTTTGGTGACAACCAGCAACAGGCAAATACTAGTCATGTTGTCGGGACATAGTGAGTATTAATTCCTGCACTAGACTAAACATACTCAAATGACTATTTATGTGCTTCAACTAATTAATTCTTGTGCACTTGCTTGTGAAACTATTCAAACAGCGGTTACATGTCGCCTGAATATGCGATGGAAGGCATTTTTTGGGTCAAGTCCGACGCATACAGCTACGGGGTGTTGCTACTGGAGATTGTAAGTGGGTTAAAGATCAGCTCTCCTCAACATCTTATAAGGGATTTCCCAAACCTTATGGATTATGTAAGTGCTACCAAATGCTTTGAATCTGGCCTGCTCAAGTACAACATAGCGATCATAGGTACTAATTTATTATCCTCGACCATGTTTCAGGCATGGAGCTTACTGAAAGAAGGGAACACAAGGGATTTCCTGGACACGGTGCTTCTGAAGTGCTGCTCGCTGCATCAAGTGTCGTTGTGCATCCACATCGCATTATCATGCGTTCAGAGCAACCCGAGTGCCAGGCCGCTCATGTCGTTAGTGGTCTCTATGCTGGAAAACGAGGCCTTGCCGCTCTCGATACCAGGGCAGCCTTCGTATTTCGTTGGAAGGAGACATGAAGTGGAAGAAGCGAGGGAGGACTCTGTTAACATTGTGAGCCTGACGACTCTAGCAGGACGCTAGCAGAGCGAGCAGAGGCAGACAGTGTCGTTGGGCTCACGCAGATATATAGGTTAGATGCCTGATGTTTTTATATTCCATCTGTTTTGTTCTTGTGCCCCCTTCGCTTGTCGCTCTGAACGTTATGCGTGCAATAGTTCTGTTGGAGCTACTCTGATTGCGAGTTGTGTGTGTAATAATTCCGTTGCAGCTAGTCGGGTTGCCTCTACTTTGTAATGTTGGGGCAGGGAGGCAACCCCGAGAACGGACGTTTGGTTCTCGGTCTTCATGGAGGCCTTTTTAAGAAAAAAACAAATCAAAGTTCAAACTTTCCAGTTTCAAAAAAAAAAAAATCTGAAAATAATTGTGCAAGCAAACAAGGATGCTATGTGTATGTGTGTAAAATTGCGGGATGAAAAACGTTGAAATGTGACCTGTACAAAATAGACAAATTCATGGCGTGGGAGGATGAATAATATCATGTGTTAAAAGGCCTTAGATTTATCTTTTTTTGCACAACCGTCGTTTCAACTTACTTTGTCCTGAAAATTTACACATGTTTGTTATGCCCCCACGTTTCAACTTACTTTGTCCTGAAAATTTACACATATGTTTGTTATGTCTTCCTGTATATCTGTGGTTTTTTTTCAGATTTTTTTGAAACATAGAAAATATGAAATTTGATGAAATTCAATTTTTTCAAAACCGAGCTCCATGGAGCTCGACCTCAAAGACAATATTCGGGCAACCCGTTCCTTTTCAGAAAATAAAATAAGTAGGTGTCAGCTACAATGGGGCATCATGGTCTCCGAATTGCAAATGCAAGGGACATCTATCTTTGGCCACATTTGGCTAAGCCACTAACGCAACAGAGAATGGACACAGTGTATCTTGCGAAGGCTAGTCACAAAAGCTTCATACCTCCTGTTCGCGATACATTGCATCTCATGGAAGATTTTACTTCGGTCAAATCTTCTGCATCAAGCCAAGACTATCACAGAAAGTTTGAAGGCCCATGTCTTCCTCAACGTGAAAGAACATCTTCTCCTCAACCTCCATCTCAGCTTGAAATTAGTTTGCGGACGCAACAACTTCTGCTAAAACATATCGTGGAGGATAGACAAGAAAAATAGCATCTCGCCTCCGAGCTAAATACCATCAACAATCGCACCAGGCTGATGCATTTGATCGCCGATGAAAACAAGAAGAGACTCTGAAAATTTCTTCGTAAATTCTTCACCGAGAAACAACTCCTGATTTTGAACCTCCAAGAGCTATATGATTACATTGACAAAGGCTTTACTGTTGAAGATTTCCAACAGCGCAATACCCCTCCTCTGCCTGCTCATGAGCCTACGACCGATCTTCTTCATCTAAAACTTCCCAAATTGCTCGAAGGGTTTGAAGCCATATCTCCGACTATGAAACCTACCAGAGGCAATGTTCTGTCACACGTGCTCCTCCCTCGGCTGATCCCAATGTGCTCGGTTCGTCTGCTCATCTCGAATCTAATTTGCCTGAAGGAAAATCAACTACTACTGACTACGAAGAGATTATCATACCACCTGTCACATCTGAAGAACAAGTGACTTCAAACAGCTCTTCTGGGGATGCCTTAGAGTGATTCACGTCAAGCACTTCAAGCCTCATGTTATTCGTCACATTTTTGCCACTTGTTGAAAAGAAGGGGGAAATTACATCGAGTTTTCGATAGATTCGCTTTTTGGTGTTTCCTTGGACATGTTCTCTTTGGAGTTTGCAACTTCTTTGATATGCTTATCTATACTATGTTATAAAACTTGATACGTCTTCAACATATCGATAATTCTTGATGTTTTATATGCAATTATCAATCTTGGATTCATATGCTATTTTATATCATTTTTGAGAATTAACCTATTAACATAGTGCCTAGTGCCAGTTGCTGTTTTCTGCCTGTTTTTAATTTTCCAGGAAATCAGTACCAAACGAAGTCCAAACGCTATGGAACTTTTTGACGATTTTTTCTAGACAAAAGAGACCCTGGAAGTTTCGGTAGGAGACCAGACGCGAAGCAAGGAGATGACAAGGCAACAGGGCACGCTCAGGGGGGTAGGTGCGCCCTGATGCCTTGTGGGCCCCTCGTGGCTTCGTCTGACATAATTCCACCTACATAAATTCTATAAAATCGGGAAATCAACAAAGAGCCACTCAAAACAGTTTTTCTGCCACACAAGTCTTTGTTCCGATGGGAGCCCATCTAGGGACGGTGACATTTTCCAGTACTCTGCCGGAGGGTGAATCGATCACGGAGACCTTCTTCATCAACCTTGTTGCCTCCATGATGAAGTGTAAGTAGTCCACCACAGACCTACGTGTCCATATCTTGTACCTAGATGGCTTTCTCTCTCTCTTTGATCTTTAATACCATGTTCACCGTAATCTTCACGAGGATCTATCCGATGTACTCCTCTTTTACGGTGTGTTTGTTGGGATCAGATGAATTGTGGGTTTATGATCAGATTATTTATTAAAAGTAATTAAGTTTTTATGAATTATATTATGCATGATTGTTATAGCTTAGTATTTTCCTTGGATCTATCAGTTTGGTTTGGCCAACTAGATTGATTTATCTTTAACGGGAGCGGTGTGTTATAATGAGTTCAATCTTGCGGTGTTCTATATCCTAGTGATAGAAAGGGACAAGGCACATATTTGTATTGTTGCTATTAAGGATAAAACGATGGGATTTGAACATATTGTTTGTCTTACTTTGTCTACATCATGTCATCTTGCTCCAAACATTGATTCGTTAGTCATGAACTTAAAACCATGGATGCAGAATCATTTAGATCGATTGGTGCAGTAATAGTAGTACATGCAGGATCGTTTCAGTTTACTTGTTTATGGACGTGATGCCTATATACATGATCATTTCCGTTAATAACATGTCATAACTATGCACAATTCTATCAATTGCCCAACAGTAATTTGTCTACCCATCGTATGCTATGTTCAATAAAGAAGCCTCTAGCAAAAACTATGCCCCCCGGTTCTACCTAATCATAAATACTAAAATCCTAAAAATACTCTGCTACAATTTATTTACCATTATTTTATTTTACTTTCATATCATCTATCTATATCAAGATTTAATCCTTGCAAGTAACAAGTTCAAGGGGCTTGACAACCCTCTTGCCTATGTTGGGTGCAAGTGTTTGGTTTTGTGTGTGTAGGTGTTGTCGAAGGGAGTTTGCTTCGTTCTCCTATTGGTTCGATAACCTTGGTTCTCACTTACATAAATACTTATCTTTATTGTGTTGCATCTCCTCTCCTCTCCAGGGAAAATCCCAATGCAGTTCACAAGTAGCAGGAAGAATTTCTGGGGTTGTTGATGGGGAGGAGGTACGGAAGTAGTCTCCCATCAACTTGCCAATTTATAGCGCCGTAACCGAGGAGATGTCATCAAGATCTAGTCAGGTCCCTACACACAAATTATATTTCACTTCTTCTACTTTTTATTTTCCTTGATATAAAAATCAAAAATACATTTTTCTTCTTCTATTTGCTTGCTTGCCTAGATATCTAGTTTACGTGTATGCTTGCTAGTTTACTTGCTTGTCATTATCGTTAGTTCTTCTATTATTCTGTGTACCCCCGAGATTAAAGTGATTTATTTTAAACAAAGGTAAGGAGAGAATTTAAAAGATTTTTGGTATAGGATTTGCTGTGCTCAAAATAGATCAACTTGTAAGCAATCCACCACTATTTTGCTTCGTAATTTTTATACGGGTGTTACTAATTGGTATAGATTCGTGGTTGACACTATTACTGGTGTTAATTTCTTAATGAGTCACACTTTGGATGCTTTCAATGCCATTGAAAATCTAGTAGGATCCCCCTATTACTGTTAACGGAACCATATTGACATTGGAAGATGTTATGTGTAGGCTAGATGCTATAGAGAATAAAATGCCTACAATTGAGAACATTGAAAATTTAGACAAGAAGGTACATACTCAAGTTACTCAATTTGGTTCCAAAGTATGAATTAATCTAAAGATGCTAAAAGATAGTGAGCCAAAGATTAGTGAACGACTAGGACAAAGTCCATCCAAAACTGATAAGTTGGAGGAAATATTCCATAATAAAATGGGCTCCACTTTTATCCCCACTAAAACTATTGATAAGGCTCCCTCAATAAGAGTCCCAATGCTAGGTATTTTCCTAAGCATACAAGTGCCACTCCTAGTAAAAAGAACAAAGATATTAAAATGATTAGTGTGCACCCCAATTTCATAGATATAATAAAGGAAGCTATCATCAAGCCTCCTCCTATTGTCCCTAGGAGCGTGGTCATTAATAACTTATGTGATAAACCTGCTAGGAAGCATGGTTGCATAATTGAGGAGTTGTATGTCAAGGATGACAATACTTAAAACTATGCATTATGCCTAGCTAGGGGCATAAAACAATAGCGCTTGTTGGGAGGCAACCCAATAGTTATCTTTAAATTTTTGTTTTACTTTTTGTTTTGGTGTGCTGACACGATTATTGCTATTGAAATGACCGTGTTTTTATGTTTAAATTAGTGTTTATGCCAAGTAAAGCCTTTGAGATGATTTGGAAGATAGTATAATTGATGCTATGCAAAAATATAAACTTTTACGCCCAATGCAAAATTTCTTTGATTGTACCATATGTATTTTTGATCTGAATTTTTTACACATTGGTATGCAAATTGCTTAGGTTGTCCTATTTTTTCAGAATTTTCGGAGTTACATAAGTATGGTTTTAGTATAGATCATTACATACTGTCCATTTTTAGACATATTCTGTTTTTTGCTTGCATAGTTTGCTTGTTTTGATGATGCTATGGATTGTATCCGGGGTATAAGCCATGAAGAAGTTAGAATACAATACCTATTATTCAATAATAAAATATGAATTAATTTATAACAAAACCTAAAGTATTTGATACATCTATTATACTAACAGATCTCACGAGGTTTTGTTGAGTTTTGTATGCTGAAGTTTTTTAAGTTTTGGGTGAAACAATGATGGATGAAGGAATAAGGAGCGACAAGACCTAAGCTTGGGGATGCCCAAGGCACTCCAAGGTAATATTCAAGAAAGAAACAAGCATCTAAGCTTGGGGATGCCCAAGGAATTCCAAGGTAATATTCAAGAAAGAAACAAGCATCTAAGCTTGGGGGGTGCCCCGGAAGGTATCTCCTCTTTTGTCTCCAATCTATCGGTATGTCATCCTTGGAGCTATATTTATAAATTGTTAAACGTATATATACAAAACATTCTTGGTGTATAAATAATGTTGATAAAAAGTAAGAAGTTGATATAAAACATATGTTTTAACAAAATATTATTCATGTATTAAAAAATATTAAACATGCATATAAAAAAATGTTCTTGATGAAAAACAAAGCAAGCAAAAAAATGCAAAAGCCAATGAAAATGGGGAATACAAACAGATAACAATAAAGAAACACTACATCCCAAGCAAAAGCGAAAAAACACATAACCTGAAAAAGCATGCAAAAACCCCGACATCCCAAGGGTGCGTCCACTATGCGACATAAGAAAGTGGCCATTGTAGGAGACCTCGTAGGGGTAACCGTTAGATTAGTTGTTCCCCTCCGTTGTGGACTGGTTCACATTGTTTTTCTTCTTTGTGGGCCGTTCCGACCTTTGGAGACTTTTGTTCTTTAAGGGGAAAAAGTCTAGAAAGGCCAAAACAATCTCAAAATGGCCAAAAACAGCTTAGGCAAATGTTATTACGGCCCTATAAATCTCCAAACAACCCCAAACATGTGCTAAAAGGGCGGACTTAGGTTGCGTACCGCCGCGTGCGGGCTAGTGCCAGGCCCAAAACCCACACTCGCGGGCCGGTATTAAAAGCACGACCTATGTGTCTACTTTTGGATGTTGATGTTATATGGCAATGGCATCGATCTATCTGCTTGTGCTCGCGAAATCTCTAGATGTTTTCTTTAAACAAAATATAGTACATAATAAGACGCTCATAAACGCGTACATATACTCACCTGTATGAATACACACACACATATATATATCCTACATTATGAGCACCTCTGAGATACTAAACCGGTGGGTTTTGAGATTGATGAAGTTATCGTATGCGCCTAGTATTGATGGGAACATCGCCTCCCACCGAGAGAATATTCCACCTTTATGAGACACCATAGTGTGAAACTGAGGTTTGATCCCTGGTGGGTTTGGATACCCCTCTTGTAAGATGTATGTGAGACATTGTACATGATGCAGTTGAAATGATGAAACATACAAAATCAATAATCAGAGAAAGAAAAAGGAAAAAAAATACTGTAGAAGAAACTATATTGAAAAGACTTGCACCATTTCCCAAGTATCTGTTGGAGGCTCTTAGAGGTGTGTTAACCAATTAAGAAACCGGTAAATATTTATTGTTGAGTCCCATCAATAAAAGTATTTTTTGAAAAAAAAAGAGCTCGACACCTCATATCCATTAATGAAGATCACAAACATTCTAGGGAATATGTATAGATTGTTAAATTTGTACATTTCAGCTTGTAGAGAAGTATATAGCTTCTCAACTATCAAACTGGAACCTTAGGTCGGCCACTCAGCGACCTTCTAGAGTGGTAAGGCTAGCGCCATTGACAGAGTTTCCTTCAATCGCATCATTGGTTTCGTAATTTCTCTGTGAGAAATACATAGGTTGCTCTGGTACTACGAGAGGCATGGCTTCGTTATCCAGCATGGACACAACCGATGACATGTGTGGCCTGGCATTGGAGCTATCTTGCACACACATCAGTCCAATGTGGATGCACTTGGAAACTTCATCAGGGGAGTAGCTCTCCGTGATTGTTGCATCCATGAAATCCGTTGTTTTCCCATCTTTCCACAAGTTCCATGCCTAAAACATCACAATGAAGTATGTGCTTACATTTTGTACCATATTATGTTTGATTTAAAATAATATTAAACTTACAATGGAACTTGAAGCATTCAATAGGGACACTTACATATGCTACGAGATTTAGAAAATCCATTACAAGATGATGAGGTGAGCTGATCTTTAACCCACTTACAATCTCCAGCAGCAAAATACCAAAGCTGTATGTGTCGGACTTCAACGAAAAGATGCCCTCCATCGCATATTCAGGTGACATGTAACCACTGTTCGAATGATTTAATAATTATGCAAACCTTGTGTAATTTGAGTTTTTTTTCAAGCATATAAAATAATAATAATAATCCATCATAAACATTGAATGATAATGCTTGGTCCATTCAAACCTTTTATTATATATGTGCAAGACCAATGTTATACTCCAAATTTTCGAAAAATGGTTCACATTTACTTCGTTAGTGCTTTGGTCCCATTGGATTGTAAAAAAAATAGTAGGTGAGAAAAATGCTATCATGTTATAACTTGTAACATCCCGTAAATTATATTTATGCCATGTGTAAAATGGTAAGAAAAAAAATCGTTCTTGTATTTTGTACGAAGGACATTTGTTTGAATGATTTTTTTTCCTGGGTTAACAACCGGAATATCTGTGCGATCAAGAATTGATCCATTTTGTTTCTATAAATCTTCAAATGTGCAAAGGTCCCTATACCAGTAGGTTATTTTGGAAGGTGATTTATTTATTAATGTTTCAACAAAATAAAAAAAGAATCACATGTGCGGAGAATGCTTCAAAAACTAACATGCATATTTTTGTTTCGTAAAATACATGAATATTTGTGTTTCGTAAAATACATGAATACTTTTGTTTCGTAAAACACATGTTATAATTTCATAGCAGTCGATATAATTGTAGATCATCTAAAAGTAAGAATACATACCAACCTTTTCAAAACCATGTTAGGGTTCACATGGAACATTTTTAGAAAGTTCACGACCATGAATTATTCCATGCTTAAAGCGTGATAGTTTCCATCGGTCAGGATTCAGGTTAGATAAAGCAAAAATCTTGGGTCGAATTGAAAGTAAGCTTTCTACAAAAAATGATGAGATCAAGGGCCACTACCAAAGTTACTTACTATGTCCCAACAACATGTTTGGTACTCTCATGTTGCTTGTTGCCTCCAAAGATTCTCGCCATTCCAAAATCTGATATCTTTGGGTTCATCTCCGAGTCTAGCAGGATGTTGCTCGGTTTGAGGTCTCTATGAATAATCGTCATTCTTGAATCTTGGTGTAGATATAGTAATCCTCTAGCCACCCCTTTGATTATGTCGAGCCTTCTTGGCCAATTCAGTGTGGATTTTCTTGCACTATCTGTCAAAGTCGAGATATGTACAAGTTTAAAGTATATAGGGAGCCGTTCATGCAACTACATATGTTTGTTTAGTATAAATTCAAATGTAGTTTCTTTTCTATAGTAGTATATGTATGCCACTAGAACATACCAAAAATGAATTTGTCTAGACTTCTGTTGGGCAGGTATTCGTATATAAGCAACTTCTCATCCTCGTGAATACAATATCCAAGGAGTCTAACAAGATTCTTGTGCTGCAGTTTGGCAATGAGAACAACTTCATTTCTGAAATGCTCTATGCCCTGCTCAGAACCATTGTCAAGCCTTTTAATGGCAACTTCTTTGCCATGTTGAAGTGTTCCCTGTGCTATTCATTATTACTGATTTAACCAGGAGAAAATTATAATCAATTTTCCATATTGTATTTACTTGTCAAAGTAATCATTTTATATGCAACCTTATAAACTTTCCCAAAACCTCCTTTTCCAAGCATGTTGGTGTCGTGGAAACTATCTGTTGCAACAAGAATGTCTTGGAACGTTATGAGCGGAAATTCTAGACTTTCATCCCAAACTTCTTGCGAAGTTCTATGATGTCTCTGCCGGGCTCCACTTTTTTGATGTATGCCTGCAGAAAATATCAGGAATGCAAGCTCAACAGTAGCACATATGAAAAACGTAAGGATATTACGTAGAGGTGTTATCTGTTAATTTACCTCTTCGGTTGCATATACAGAAAAGACATATGCATGTGATTATCAGCAATGATGATATAAGTGGGATTACAATCTTAAATACCACATGGACACCGCCTATCTTGTTGTTGTTTCCTGCATAGTTTTCCCCTGTGAAGGAAGTGTTGAAATGAGTACGGAGTCAATCAAAGTCTTCATGGATATACTAGTTCTTCCATAGTCATGACTAGGCGTGACCCAACTCCTCTTATTGAAACAAATTAAATCAAAATCCATAGGGGGCCAAAATCTTCTTCCACCTAATCGGCAGCGTGACGCAAGCAAGGCTCGATATCGCCTCTAGGCCTTCGCCTTAGCGAAGCAAACTTGGTTTACCTCAGGAGTTTGTAGAAGCAACGTCTAAAAAGTTGTTGACGTATACTAGAAGGCGACGGCGGTCGTGATCTGTGTAATAAGTCACTATCCCAGAAAAGAAGACGCCGAAAAGAGCTTGTAGATACCCCAAAGACTACAAACATTAACAAATCCAGACAGAACCACCACCGACCAAATTCAGAAAGATCCAAGAGAGACACACCTTCACACGTTCTCCACCAGCACTAAACGCATCGATAAAACATGGATAAGGGGAGGACATTATTCCTAAACTGGGACACCGCCTCGCCGCCCCGACCAAGACAAATAGACTCCCTAAAACTGCCAAAACCAAGACAATCACATCGTTGTTCGCCAAATCCGGGCCACAATTCGAGCCCTGAGCCCACCACCATCCAGGACCCCGTCTCCGGGGACATCCGGACGCCGTCATCACATGCAACATCGCATGCAAACGGCGCCGATCCAGAATGACTGCCAATTGTCCGCACATTCACCGCCACGGCCAACCCTGATCCATCACACTCGGCCAACCCTGCCGTATAAATCTTCCCTGTGGATAGATCTTCCCCGTCGGTGGAAGCATCTCGCGGGCTTTGACTGGTGACGCCATGTGGCGGTGACGAGAGGTATGGAGAAGCTTTTAATGTGCTGGTATGATTCAGTGTGCATGTAGAATCCAACCATTTCCTTTAATGTGTACCGATCAATACCTTGCTTTATATAGTATTTCCTTCGTTCCTAAATATTTGTCTTTTTAAAGATTTCACTATAAACTACATACAGATGTAAATAAACATAGTTTAGAGTGTAGATTTATTCATTTTGCTTCGTATGTAGTCCATAGTTGAATCTCTAAAAAGACAAACATTTAGAACAAAGGGAGTATTTAACAAAAGACTATTCCAATTTGTCCAACTGTGCCTATAAAGTACCACCTAACGAATTTGTCCCAAAACAAACACCTTTTCATCAATCTTTGACTAAAGACTACCATGTCTGAAAAGTGTCCAATTCGGTTCGTTCAAACTTGATTATGACAAGGTTAGCCCACATGTAAGCGTTGACGTGGCACAATAGTCAACTTCGTTAAATTGACCGTTATGACATGTGGGGCCCGTATGTCAGTCTCAATAATCTTTCTCGAATTTTTAAATATTTTACAAGTTTTTAGTGAATATACAAATTACTAGTTAGGCTAATCTAACCACGTAGGCCCAGTGGTCAGTGGCCCATCTAATCCTAACAACCCACTAACACATCCCTACCATATGCACTAACCCATCACTACCCTACTCAAATCACAAGTTGACTCACCTTTCCTCCTCTCATCTCACTCTGGGCGTTTGGGTTTACCCGAAAATTCGTGTCGGGTAATTTGGATAAAAAAAGTCTGGGTTTTGAAAATTGTTACCCGAAATATGAGCAGGAAAACTGTAACCCGAAAATTCGGGTACCCAGAGTTTCGGGTTTGGGTTCGGGCAATCCCGAAAAGTCCTAAATACAGAGCAAAATGTAACTTCGTTTTTCAACAGTTTCAACAACATTGCGGTGACGAGGAATGCGATGGTGGGCGCCACACCGGTCCGTCGGTGAGGTCGTCGTGGTCGTGGACGTCGGTCGGGCCGTGAGGGAAGACGCTGGTGTCGCAGGACGGGGAGGACGTCGGGCGAGGTCGTGGTCGCTGGCCGTTAGTGATGTCGTCGTGGTCGTGGACGTTGGTCGCGCCGTCGGGGAAGACGATGTCGTCGCGGGACGAGGAGGACGCCGGTCGTGGTCGTGGTCCGCCGGGGAAGACGATGTCATCCCGGGACGCCTCTTGGCTACGCGTCGCGGGACGGGGAGGGTGCGACTCCGGGCTCCGAGCTGCGGCTTATTCCTCACGGAGGCGCGGAGAGGGATCAACTGCACAGTAGAGCCGTGGAGGTACCGGAGGGGTGGAGCCGTGAAGGTGCCGAAGGCGGCGAGTTGGGCGGGCGGCGACTAGGTTTAAGGGACTGGGAAAGTAGGGAGTGGGGAGCCGATTTGGGACTAGGGTTTGGGGAGTTGGGGTGAGGACTGGGGAAGTGGGAAGTAAGGGCCCGTGGGATGGATATTGGGTCATACGGGATTTTACTGGGCTCTACAAGTTTCGGGTTATTCGGGTTATTCGGGCTTTATACCGAATTACCCGAATATATTTCGGATTTTCAGATCTGCTACCCGATATTGCAATCGGGTTCTTCGGATTCGGGTTATATGGGTTCGGATTCAGGTGTTTCGGTTTCGAGTTTTATGCTCGGCATGACTCGCATCCACGTGGCCAGGGCGTTGGCAGCCGCGCCGCCAGAGTTCTTCCAGCCAAGACGCGCCGCGGGGAAGCCCCAGGCCACCGCCCGGTGACTTGCCTCACCTACAGGTCGCGCCGCGAGAAGGCCCCTAGGCCGCCGCCCGTTTGCTTGCCTTGCCTGCAGGTCGCGTCGAGAGGAGGTCCCAGGCCGCCGCCCGGTCGCTCACCTCACCTCGAGGTCAGGTCGTGTCCTCCAGATGCGCTCGCGCCGCTGGAGTACTACGTCTTCTTTGCCTCCGGTGAAGGCCGCCGTCGCCTCTTTGATCTCTTTCTCCGGTGACCTACGCGCCTACTCTGTAGTTTTATCGCCTCCACGAGGTTCTCCCCGAAGCTTCATGCGTGTTCAGAACCACGTGGCGTAGGGAAGCGTGGAGGACAACGTGATGGTGAACGCGAAGCAGCTGTCGATGGCCATGTTCTACAAACCCTGGAGCGACCTGCTGCTGCCAGCCCGCCACCCATGGCGTTGCTGGTGTCACCGGAGCGGCCGGCGACGGTTGGTCTCACCGTCCCTCTTACCGCCATTCGCCGCCGGCAACGGGGACCACCCCTGGTCATCCTCCATGTGGCATTTTAGAGGAAGGAGATAGAAATGACATGTGGGCCTCGTGTGTTGACGGTCAAACTTAACGAGCTAACCTTGTCATAATCGAGTTTAAACGAGCCGAATAGCGCTTTATAGACTTGGTAGTTTTAGTTAAAGATTAATAAAAAATGATAGTTTTGGGGATAATTTTATAAAATGGTACGTAGTTTGTAATTACAATTCGACGAATTGTGATAGTTTTTGTTAAATACTTTCTTGCATTACGAGCAATGAAAAAAATTGGGTGCTAACTACTTTGTTCGTATGCAATGAAATTCTAACCCAGATTCCCTAAAAAAAAGGAATATAATGTAGATGAAGGGCTTGTTCGGTCCCTCCCCGCCCCGTGACTTCGCTCCAGCCGGAGCCGCAGTTTGAGCGGGCAAATAGGTACTAAGGACCTGTTCGGATCCTCTTCACTCCACAACTGCGGCTTCGAAAGAGAAGGAAGCGCCAGCGTAATTTTGTGGAGTAGCTAAAACAGGGCTCCTCGTTTTCTCTAGGGCGCGGACCGAAGTTTTGAATAGGAGAGATCCGAACAGGCTCTAAGTCGCCATGTAGAACAAAAGTGTGACCATCAAGAACCAGACGTACGTACCATTACCGGCGAGCCGAAGATACAGGTGGTCACTTGTATCGTCAGCTCTCACCATGTCGACGAGCTCGCCTGTCCAGTGGAAGCACTTGGATGCCAGGAGGATGGTGCTCGCGTTGGCGTAAGCATACGCCGTGCAGGAGCAGTTGCGGTCGCAGCTCGCAGCGCACTCCTCGAAGCTCCTGTTGGTCAAGTAGACGAACTTGTCCGGCAGCTTCATCGCCGGCAAGGTCAGGAAGTAGCTGTCGCCGCCGCATCTCAGCGCCTCCTTCCTCACGCACCCTTTGGAGGGGTCACCGCCGTCGGCCGGCTCGAACCCGTCGAGGCACATGCACTGTCGGACGGCCCCTTTGACGTCGCAGTAGCCGAACGGCCCGCACGCGCCGTAGACGAGGCACCCCTTCCCCGGGCGCTCGAACAGGGGCACCCACGACGACGACCCCTCGACCCACACCCTGAAGATCACCTCGCCCGTGTGGTCGAGCTTCCAGTGCGACCTCGCCGGGGCCGAGCTGTCGGCGGTGTTGTACGTGAAATAGACCACCTCTCCGTCGTCGATGACCTGGAACAAGAAGGACTTGGTGAGGCTGTAGGCCGTGGCGCCGTTCCACACCCCGGCGCGCCAGTAGAGGCTCGTCCCTCGCCAGGTGAGGATCTGGAGGCCCGTGCTGGTGTCGCCGGCGAAGACGAACTCGCCGGTGGACGGGTCGTGGGGGCCCTTCCACGCCACGATGCGCGCTGCTACGTGGGTCCTGTAGTTCACCCACAGCTTGAATCCAGGGAGGAAGGTGTCGGTCGGCTGATCGTAGCTCTGCCATATCTCCGTGCCGTTCCGCGACCGCAGGACGAAGTTGCCGGTGTCGAGCAGCACCGCCCCCGCTCCGGCGGCTCCGCCACCTGATCCTCCTGATTCGGTGGTGGTGACGTTGTTCGTGTTGGTCGCCGTGGTGGTCCAGAGGACACGGCCGTCGGAGTCGGACAAGACGAGGTCAGAGGTGTTGGTCACGACCAGCTTCCCGGGCAAGCTGCTCGTGATCGGGTGGTCACGGTTGGCCACCCACACGTACGTTCGCTCTGAGATGTTGTGGTACCATATGCCTAAATATGTGTTGGCGGTGGAGCTTTGCAGGGAGAAGAAGCCAAGGGCGAAGATGCCATTGCTGGAGATGAGCTCGTCGCCGGGCGAGAGTGGCTTAGTGGTTGCTAGGCGGTCACCGGAGTCGCAGGAACAAACCAGGAGCAGCAGGAGGATGAAGATTGCGGGGAGAGATGCCATACTCTGTTGCGTTAGCGCCTGGGCGAAATCTCTTCTCGCATTTGCAATTAGGAGACCATGATGCCCCATTATAGCTGACAAGTATATCTGCCGTGAGCCCAACGCCACCGTTTGCCGTCCGCAGCAGAGCGACCACGGCCTCCGATTGTCTCTCTGCTGTACTGAAGTTGCAGCTGTCGGACATGGACGGGGTCCGGACCAATAATACCAGACCTACGTATATAAATGCCCTAACGTAATGTATGGAAAGGAATGATTTGTCCCCTTTTAATTGCCCCTCCCCTGATGGGCCTGCCCCTTAAATTTGATCGCAACATTTCAATCAGGGCTAGCGCGAAACGAAAACTAGCGGTCCCGGTTTCTAGGTACCGAATAGTGAGATGTCACATATTTCGTTTGGTGATGTGTGCGTACACAATCAGATACGAAATATTTCGCTTATTTTACTTTAGCACATGTGATTTTTTTCCTGGACCCTAATCACTGTGTGAGCAGTAACTTATTACATTCAACATATTTTATTCTTTCAGCCCAGGATCACCCATACATACTTTTAGCTTGCCACACTTTGTAACAATTTTAACTTTTGGACCAATAATTCGTTTTTCAATCCATTTGCAGATTTGGGTTCATGACATTTAAATCTTTAAAACAAGATCAAGTTTGGACATGATTTGAACAAGTCAAAATTCGAATGTTGATACAATAATGAAACTTATATGATACTCTCTGCATGCACATATATAGGGTCTGATACGTCTTTCGAGGTAGTCTTTGGCCAATGATAAAATTATTAATAGATGAGCTCTTTGATATAAAAATTATATCATCACAAACCCCTTTCAATTATGAATTCGAGGGTATGCTTTGTATGACATGCATGTCATATAATATTGTGGATGGAGGAAGTATACCGGACGGTACTGACGTGGCTTGAGACTACGTCAGTAGTTCCCCAAAAAGGAAGGAATGATGCAGCACATCGACGATAAGTATTTCCCACAGTTATGAAACCAAGGGATCAATCCGTAGAGGAAGATCACGCACCCACGTAAACATCACCTGCACACAAACAATAAATATTTGCAACCCGACGCGAAAGCGAGGCTGTCATGCTCTCTACAGTAATAAGATAGATTAGGTAATGATAATTTTGACAAAAAGATCTCGCAAGAACACCAAGTAAAATAAGCAAACAAAAATTGGAGCAAGGTATTTTTGGATTTTTTGGATTAATAGATCTGAAAACAAAAGACGTAAGTAGATCGGAAAGCAATATGTTGAAAAAGTAGACCCGGAGGCCATAGGTTTCACTAGTGGCTTCTCTCATGAGTAGAGCACACGGTGGATGAACAAATTACTGTTAGGCAATTGATAGAAGATCAAATAATCATGACGATATCCAGGCAATGATCATTATATAGGCATCACGTCCAAGATAAGTAGAGCAAAATGATTCTGCATCTACTTCTATTACTCCACACATCGACCGATATCCAGCATGCATCTAGTGTATTAAGTTCATGACAAAACGGAGTAATGCAATAAGAAGGGTGACATGATTTAGACAAGATCTATTCATGTAGAAATAGACCCTATCTTGTCATCCTTTCTATCACTGAGAAAGAACACCGCAAGATCGAACCCATCACAAAACACCTCTTCCCATGTCAAGAAAAATCAATCTAGTTGGCCTAACTAAACCAAAGATTCGAAGAAGAAATACGAGGTTATAAGTAATCATGCAAACAAGAGATTAAAGAAGACTCAAATCATATTCATGGATAGAAATTGACCATGAACTCAAAATTCATCGGAAAACAAACACACCACAAAAGTCATTACATCAAATAGATTTCCAAAAGACCATTGTATTGAGAAACATAGAGAGACAGGAAGCCATCTAGCTACTGCCTACGGACCCGTAGGTCTATGGTGGACTACTCACGCATCATCGGAGAGGCACCTATAAAGAAGATGAACCCCTCCGTGATGGTGTTAGATTGGATCTCGAGGTTCCGGAACTTGCGGCGGCTGGAATGTGTTTCATTGACTCTCCTAGGGTTTTTGGATTTTCTGGGAATTTATAGGCTCGATAGTCGATTGAGGGGGTGCCCGAGGTTCCCACCCTCTACGAAGCCGTGCCAAGGGGCGCGCCCTGGTGGAGGGTGGTCACCCTGGGCCCCCTCTTCTGGTGATGTTTGGCACATTTGCTTCCTTCTGGTCCATAAAAAGTCCACAAAAATCCCCGCAACGTTTGGGCTCCGTTTGGTACTAATTTTCTGCGAAGTAAAAAATAAGCAAAAACACCAACTGGCAGTTTGGCACTATGTCAATAGGTTAGTCCCAAAAAATGATATAAAGTTGCTATAAAATGATTGTAAAACATCCAAGATTGATAATTTAATAGCATGGAACAAGAAAAAATTATAGATATGTTGGAGACGTGTCAGCATTCTCAAGCTTAATTCCTACTCATCCTCGAGTAGGTAAATGATAAAAACAGAATTTTTGATGTGGAATGCTACCTAACATGTTCATCACATATTCTTTTCTTTATAGAATGGACATTTGGACTTTTCATATGGTTCAAAGTAATAGTCTAGTTTTGACATAAAAACTTTAATACTCAAGCATATCAAAAAGCAACCATGTCTTTCAAAATATCAATGATAAAGCAAGTTATCCCTAGCCCATCATGCTCAATCATTGATGCATTCACAATACATACTCAAATATTAGCTACACCTAATGCTCAAGTACGATCATAGTGGCCCCTAGTTGGTGCTTTATAAGAGAAGATGGAGACTGAAATTGAAAAATAGAATTTGCATAAAGTAAATTGATAGGCCCTTCGCAGAGGGAAGTAGGGATTTGTAGAGGTTCTAGAGCTCAAATGTTTAAATTGATAGAGAAAAATATTTTGAGTGGCATGCCTTTCCTGTCAACGAAAATGACTGAGATTTCAATATCTTTCCACACTAGATGCATCATAGGCCGTTCCCAAACAGAAAATAAAGTTTATTTCTTTTTCCTCCATACTTTTACTTTCCATGGCTAGCCGAATCGACGGTTGCCTTCCATACCAACACTTTCCAACGAATTTATTATTTGGTAACATAAAGTAATTTTCTTTTTTTTTTCATTTTGGGACTGGGCATCCCTATTACCGCCATACTCTCGTGCAATGACAAGTGAATAAATACTCATCTTGAGAATAACACATATATCAGTGAAAAAATATCGGTCACCCCCTACCGTTTCATGAGCGGTACGAGCACACAAAAGGGAAATTTTATTTTGAAAGTTTAGATATGGCACATACAAATTTGCTTGGAACAACACGAAAATACCGTATAGATGTAGGTAATGTACCAGGAGTGCTGGTAGTGTAACGGGAGACCACCGGAAGGGGTATTTCGACCGAAGAGGCTTCATGGGCCGTGGGAGAATAATTACCAGCCTTTTGTGGGCTGGTGGAAGTCCCACACAAAGCCCATGCGGCTAGGAAAAGAAAGCCCAAAGAGAAAAAGTGGAAAAAGGCAAAAATAGGATGAATCCTAGTCCTACTAGGATTGGAGGTGGATTCCACCTCTCCCACCTGGTTTGGCCTCCTCCTCCTCTCTTCCTCCTATATATACTGGTGGTTTTAGGGTTTTGGCACAGAATTTTTAGCCACGTGCTGCCCGTTCCTCGAGTGCATAGTTTCTCCTCTAGATCGGATTTCTGCAATGCTTAGGCGAAGCCCTGCCGGAATAGCTCCACCACCATCGTCGGAGCGCCGTCACGCTACCGGAGAACTCTTCTACCTCTCCACTCCCTCTTGCTGGATCAAGATAGCGGAGATCGTCATCAAGCCATACGTGTGCTGAACGCGGAGGTGCCGTCCGTTTGGCGCTAGATCGGAACGACCGTGATCAAGTTCGCGGAACGGATCGTGATCAAGCTCGCGGGACAGATCGTGATTAGATCGTGGGACGCTCGGCGATTTGGATCGCGAAGACGTTCGACTACACCAACCGCGTTTCTTAATGCTTCCCGCTTAGCGATCTAAAAGGGTACGTAGATCCACTTTCCCTCTCGTAGATGCTCATCACCATGGATAGATCTGCGTGTGCGTAGGAATTTTTTTGTTTCCCATGCGACGTTCCCCAACAGATGTTGGAAATATGCCCTAGAGGCAATAAATAAAGTGTTTATTATTATATTTCCTTGTTCATGATAATCGTTTATTATCCACGCTATAATTGTATTGTTTGGAAACACATTACATGTGTGGGTAAATAGACAACACTATGTCCCTAGTATGCCTCTAGTGAACTGGCTCGTTGATCAAAGATGGTCAAGGTTTCCTAGCCATTGACATGTGATGTCATTTGATAACGGGATCACATCATTAGAAGAATGATGTGATGGACAATACCCAAACTACAAACGTAGCATATGATCGTGTCAGTTTATTGCTATTGTTTTCTGCATGTCAAGTATATGTTCCTATGAACATGAGATCATGCAACTCACGGATACCAGAGGAGTGCCTTGTGTGTATCAAACGTCGCAACGTAACTGCATGACTATAAAGGTGCTCTACAGGTATCTCCGAGGGTGTCTGTTGAGTTGGCATGGATCAAGACTGGGATTTGTTACTCCGTGTGACGGAGAGGTATCTCAGGGCCCACTCGGTAATACAACATCACAATAAGCCTTGCGAGCAATGTGACTAAGTGTTAGTCACGGGATCTTGTATTACGAAACGAGTAAAGAGACTAGCCGGTAACGAGGTTGAACTAGGTATGGAGATACCGATGATCGAATCTCGGGCAAGTAACATACCGAAGAACAAAGGGAACATCATACGGGATTAACTGAATCCTTGACATAGAGGTTCGACCGATAAAGATCTTTGTAGAATATGTAGGAACCAATATGGACATCCAGGTCCTGCTATTGGTTATTGACCATAGAGGTGTCTCGGTCATGTCTACATAGTTCTCGAACCCGCAGGATCTGCACACTTAAGGTTCGGTGACTTTTCGGTAGTATAGAGTTATGTATGGTGGTCAACGAAGGTTGTTCGGAGTCCCGGATGAGATCCTACATGTCACGAGGATCTCCGGAATGGTCCAGAGGTAAAGATTGATATATAGGAAGTCCTGTTTTGGTCGTCGGAAAAGTTTTGGGCTAATCGGTAATGTACCAGGAGTGTCGGTAGTGTACCGGGAGACCACCGGGAGGTGCCGTCCGTTTGGCGCTAGATCGGAAGGACCGTGATCAAGTTCGCGGGACGGATCGTGATGAAACTCGTGGGACGGATCGTGATTAGATCGCGGGACGCTCGGCGATTTGGATCTCCAAGACGTTCGACTACACCAACCGCGTTTATTAACGCTTCCCGCTTAGCGATCTACAAGGGTACTTAGATCCACTCTCCCTCTCATAGATGCTCATCACCATGGATAGATCTGCGTGTGCGTAGAATTTTTTTTGTTTCCCATGCGGCATTCCCCAACAGTGGTATTAGAGCTAGGTCTATGTGTAGATGATATCTCGAGTAGAACACAAAGAGTTTGTGGGCGTTGATGCTTAGATTGCTTCCTCCCTTGGTCGTGTTTTGGTCCAGCGGTATTATGAGATGAAGCGGCCCGGACCAACATTATTCGTACGCTTACGAGAGACCGGTTCCATCAACTGCAACTTGTTTCATAGATGGCTTGCGGGTGCTAGTTTCTCTCACTTTAGTTGGATCGGATTCGATAAAGGCGGTCCTCGAGAAGGTTGAAAAGCAACTAGTGTATCACCATTGTGGTTTTTGTGTAGATGAGAATTATTCTTGCTAGATACCCGTAGCAGCCATGTAAAACATGCAACAACAATTAGAGGACGTCTAACTTGTTTTTGCAGGGTATGTTGTGATGTGATATGGCCAATTACATGATGTGATATATGTGATGTATGAGATGATCATGTGATGTATAGATTATCACGACTTGCATGTCGATGAGTACGGCAACCGGCAGGAGCCATAGGGTTGTCTTTAATTATTGTATGACGTGCGTGTCAATCATTAAGCGCTATGTAATGCTTTACTTTATCGCTAGACGGTAGCAATAGTAGTAGAAGCATGTTGGGCACGACAACCCCGATGGCGACACATTGATGGAGATCATGGTGTCTTGCCGGTGACGATGGGGATCATGTCGGTACTTTCTAGATGGAGATCAAAAGCACAAGTTCATGGCCATATCATGTCACTTATGATTTTCATGTGATGTTAATCCTTTTTATGCACCTTGTTTTGCTTAGGACGACGGTAGCATTATAAGGTGATCCCTCACTTAATTGCAAGATAAATTGTGTTCTCCCCGAGTGTGCACCGTTGCGAAAGTTCGTCATGTTGAGACACCGCGTGATGATCGGGTGTGATAGACTCTACGTTCACATACAACGGGTGCAAGCCAGTGTTGCACGTGCAGAACACTCGGGTTAAACTTGACGAACCTAGCATGTACAGACATGGCCTCAGAACACAAGAGACCGAAAGGTCGAACATGAGTCATATAGTAGATATGATCAACATAATGATGTTCACCATTGAAGCCACCTGAACTCACGTGATGATCGGACTTGAGTTGGTGGATTTGGATCATGTGATACTCAGATGACCCGAGGGATGTCAATTTGAGTGGGAGCTTTAGTAATATTATTAACTAAACTCATTATCTTGAACAATAGTCTAAGTAAACTTTGCATATTTATGTTGTAGATCAATGGCTCGCGCAGTAGCACTCCTGAATTTTAATGCGTTCCTAGAGAAAGCTAAGTTGAAAGATGATGGAAGTAACTTTGTTGACTGGGCCCGTAATCTGAGGATTATCCTCACGGCTTCCCAGAAATCATATGTTCTTGATGCACCGCTTGGTGACCAACCAGAAGACATGACCTCCAAAGACGTTAAGAATGCTTGGGAGGCACGCACTGGAGATTACTTAATAGTTCAGTGTGCAATATTGTATGGCTTAGAACCGGGACTTCAAAGACGTTTTGAACGTCATGGAGCATATGAGATGTTCCAAGAGTTGAAGTTTATCTTTTAGAAGAATGCCCGGATCGAGAGGTATGATACCTCCGATAAGTTCTATGCTTGCAAGATGGAGGAGAACGGGTCTATCAATGAACATATACTCAGAATGTCTGGGTATTCAACTCGTCTAGCAGAGTTGGGAATTTCCCTTTCGCCAGAGGCGATCACTGACAGAGTTCTTCAATCACTGCCACCTAGTTACAAGAGCTTTGTGATGAACTATAACATGCACGGGATGAACAAGTCAGTCACCGAGCTGTTTGTGATGCTAAAAGTCGCTGAGTCTGAAATCCAGAAAGAACATCAAGTGTTGATGGTCAATAAAACCACTAGTTTCAAGAAAAATGGCAAGGGAAAAGGCAAGAAGGTTAAAACCAAGAAGGATGGCAAAGCAGTTGCTACTCCTCTAAAGAAGCCCAAGCATGGACCCAAGCCAGAAACTGAGTGCTTTCATTGCAAGGGAACTGGTCACTGGAAGCGGAACTGCCCCAAGTACCTGGCTGACAAGAAGGCGGCCAACGACAAACAAGGTATATATGATATACAATATTGATGTGTACCTTACTAGCTCTTGTTGTAGTACCTGGGTATTTGATTCCAGTTTGGTTGCTCACATTTGCAACTCAAAACAGGAACTACGGAATAGACGAAGGCTGGCAAAGGATGAAGTGACGATGCGAGTGGGAAATGGTTCCAAGGTTGATGTGATCACCGTCGGCACGCTCTCTCTTCAGTTACCATCGGGATTAGTGATGAACCTGAATAATTGTTATTTAGTGCCTATGTTAAGCATGAAGATTATATCTGGATCTTGTTTATTGCGAGACGATTACTCATTTAAATCAGAGAATAAAGGTTGTTCTATTTATATGAGTAATATCTTTTATGGTCATGCACCCGATGTGAGGGGTATATACATATTGAATCTTGATAGTAATGACACACATGTTCATAACATTGATGCCAAAAGATGTAGAGTTGATAATGATAGTACCACTTTCTTGTGACACTGCCGTTTAGGTCATATTGGTGTAAAACGCATGAGGAAGCTCCATGCTGATGGACTTTTGGAGTCACTTGATTTTGAATCACTTGACACATGTGAACCATGCCTCATGGGCAAGATGACTAAAACGCCGTTCTCTGGAACAATGGAATGGGCGAGTGACTTATTGGAAATCATACATACTGATGTGTGTGGTCCAATGAATGTTACAACGCGTGGTGGATATCATTATTTTCTCAACTTCACTGATGACTTAAGTAGATATGGGTATATTTACTTAATGAAACACAAGTCTGAAACGTTTGAAAAGTTCAAGCAATTTCAGAGTGAAGTTGAGAATCATCGTAACAAGAAGATTAAATTCCTGCGATCTGATCGAGGAGGTGAATATCTGAGTTATGAGTTTGGCAGTCACTTAA
The DNA here is from genome assembly GCA_022496015.1 of Hordeum marinum. Taxonomy (NCBI): domain Eukaryota; kingdom Viridiplantae; phylum Streptophyta; class Magnoliopsida; order Poales; family Poaceae; genus Hordeum; species Hordeum marinum. The sequence goes on along the minus strand of CM039673.1, from coordinate 567,621,946 downwards.
GACAGTGTGGAATTGTTTCACAGTTGACACCGCCCGGAACACCACAGCGTAATGGTGTGTCCGAACGTCATAATCGAACCTTATTAGATATGGTGCGTTCTATGATGTCTCTTGCTGATTTGCCACTATCATTTTGGGGTTATGCATTAAAGACAGCTGCATTCACTTTAAATAGGACACCATCGAAATCCGTTGAGACGACGCCATATGAACTGTGGTTTGGCAAGAGGCCAAAGTTGTCGTTTCTTAAAGTTTGGGGATGTGATGCTTATGCCAAAAAGCTTCAGCTTGAAAAGCTGGAACCCAAAGTAGAGAAATGCGTCTTCATAGGATACCTGAAAGAGACAGTCAGGTATACCTTCTATCTCAGATCTGAATGCAAAGTGTTTGTCGCAAAGAATGGAACATTTCTTGAGAAAGAGTTTCTCTCGAAAGAATTGAATGGGATGAAAATAGAGCTTGATGAGGTTGTTGAACCTTTACTTCAACCAGAAAGTAGCGCGGCGCAGAAAGATATTTCTGTGGAACCTACGACGGTAGAAGAGGAAGTTAATGATGATGATCATGAAGCTTCGGATCAAGCAACTATTGAACCTCGTAGGTCGACAAGGGCGCGTACTACTCCTGAGTGGTACGGCAACCCTGTCTTGGAGGTCATGTTGTTGGACAACAATGAACCTACGAGCTATGGAGGAGTAGTGATGGGCACGGATTTCGAGAAATGGTTAGAGGCCATGAAATCCGAGATGGGATCCATGTATGAAAACAAAGTATGGACTTTGGAAGTATTACCTGAAGGGCGAAAGGCCATTCAGAACAAATGGATCTTTAAGAAGAAGACAACCGCGGACGGTAATGTCATCATCTATAAAGCTCGACTTGTGGCTAAGGGTTTTTCACAAGTTCAAGGAGTTGACTACGATGAGAGATTCTCACCCGTAGCGATGCTTAAGTCTGTCAGAATCATGTTGGCAATAGCTGCTTATTTCGATTATGAAATTTGGCAAATGGATGTCAAAACGGCGTTCCTCAACGGTTTCCTTGAGGAAGAGTTGTATATGATGCAACTAGAAGGTTTTGTCGATCCTGAGAGTGCTGACAAAGTTTGCAAACTCCAGTGATCCATTTATGGGCTGGTGCAAGCATCTCGGAGTTGGAATAAGCGCTTTGATGAGGTGATCAAAGCGTTTGGGTTTATACAAGTTTATGGAGAAGCTTGTATTTACAAGAAAGTGAGTGGGAGCTCTATAGCGTTTCTAATATTATATGTGGATGGCATATTGCTGATTGGAAACAATATAGCAATGCTGGAAAGGGTGAATGAATATTTGAACAAGAGTTTTTCAATTAAGGACCTAGGAGAAGCTGCGTTCATATTAGGCATTAAGATCTATAGAGATAGATCGAGACGCTTGATAGCATTTTCACAAAGCACATACCTTAATAAAGTTTTGAAGAAGTTCAAAATGGATCAGTCCAAGAAGGGGTTCTTGCCTGGGTTACAAGGTGTGAAGTTGAGTAAGACTCAACACCCAGTGACTACAGAGGATAGAGAAAAGATGAGTGTCATCCCCTATGCTTCAGCCATAGACTCTATCATGTATGCAATGCTGTGCACAAGACCCGATGTCAGCTTTGCCATAAGTATGGCCGGAAGGTTTCAAAGTGATCCTGGAACGGAACACTGGGAAGCGGTCAAGAATATCTTTAAGTACCTGAAAAGGACTAAGGAAATGTTTCTCGTTTATGGAGGTGATGAAGAGCTCATCGTAAAGGGTTACGTCGATGCAAGCTTTGACACTGAGCCGGATGACTCTAAGTCACAAACCGCATACGTATTTATTCTCAACGGGGGAGTGGTAAGCTGGTGCAGTTCCAAGCAAAGCATGGTAGTCGATTCTACATGCGAAGCGGAGTACATTGCAGCCTCGGAGGCAGCGAAGGAAGGTGTCTGGATGAAGCAGTTCATGACAGATCTTGGAGTCGTGCCCAGTGCACTGAATCCAATGAACCTGTTCTGTGACAACACTCATGCCATTGCTCTGGCCAAGGAACCAAGGTTTCACAAGAGGACCAGACACATAAAGCGACGCTTCAACTCCATCCGCGATTACATCGAGGAGAAGGACATAAATATTTGCAAAGTGCACACGTATCTGAATGTTGCAGACCCGTTGACTAAACCTCTTCCAAGGGCTAAACATGATCAACACCAGTACTGCATGGGTGTTCGATTCATTACAATGTAAATCACATAGTGATGTGAACTAGATTATTGACTCTAGTGCAAGTGGGAGACTGTTGGAAATATGCCCTAGAGGCAATAAATAAAGTGTTTATTGTTATATTTCCTTGTTCATGATGATCGTTTATTATCCACGCTATAATTATATTGTTTGGAAACACATTACATGTGTGGGTAAATAGACAACACTATGTCCCTAGTTTGCGTCTAGTGAACTAGCTCGTTGATCAAGGATGGTCAAGGTTTCCTAGCCGTTGACATGTGATGTCATTTGATAATGGGATCACATCATTAGGAGAATGATGTGATGGACAAGAGCCAAACTACAAACGTAGCATATGATCGTGTCATTTTATTGCTACTGTTTTATGCATGTCAAGTATATGTTCCTATGACCATGAGATCATGCAACTCATGGATACCGGAGGAGTGCCTTGTGTGTATCAAACGTCGCAACGTAATTGGGTGACTATAAAGGTGCTCTACAGGTATCTTCGAGGGTGTCTGTTGAGTTGGCATGGATCAAGACTGGGATTTGTTACTCCGTGTGATGGAGAGGTATCTCAGGGCCCACTCGGTAATACAACATCACAATAAGCCTTGCAAGCAATGTGACTAAGTGTTAGTCACGGGATCTTGTATTACGGAACGAGTAAAGAGACTTGCCGGTAACAAGGTTGAACTAGGCATGGAGATACCGACGATCGAATCTTGGGCAAGTAACATATCGAAGAACAAAGGGAACATCATACGGGATTAACTGAATCCTTGACATAGAGGTTCGACCGATAAAGATCTTCGTAGAATATGTAGAAACCAATATGGACATCCAGGTACCGCTATTGGTTATTGACCATAGAGGTGTCTCGGTCATGCCTACATAGTTCTCGAACCCGCAGGGTCTGCACACGTAAGGTTCGGTGACGTTTCGGTAGTATAGAGTTATGTATGGTGGTGACCGAAGGTTGTTCAGAGTCCCGGATGAGATCCCTAATGTCACGAGGAGCTCCGGAATTGTCCGGAGGTAAAGACTGATATATAGGAAGTCCTGTTTTGGTCGCCGGAAAAGTTTCGGGCTAATCGGTAATGTACCGGGAGTGCCGGTAGTGTACCGGGAGACCACCAGGAGGGGTATTTACACCCAAGAGGCTTCATGGTCTGTGGGAGAATAATTACCAGCCTTTTGTGGGCTGGTGAAAGTCCCACACAAAGCCCATGCGGCTAGGGAAAGAAAGCCCAAAGAGAAAAAGTGGAAAAAGGCAAAAATAGGATGAATCCTAGTCCTACTAGGATTGGAGGTGGATTCCACCTCTCCCACCTGGTTCGGCCTCCTCCTCTCTTCCTCCTATATATACTGGTGGTTTTAGGGTTTTGGCATAGAATTTTTAGCCACGTGCTGCCCATTCCTCTAGTGCATAGATTCTCCTCTAGATCGGATTTCTGCAGTGCTTAGGCGAAGCCCTGCCGGAATAACTCCACCACCATCGCCGGAGCGCCGTCACGCTGCCGGAGAAATCTTCTACCTCTCCGCTCCCTCTTGATGGATCAAGACGGCGGGGATCGTCATCAAGTCATACGTGTGCTGAACGCGGAGGTGCCGTCCATTCGGCGCTAGATCGGAAGGACCGTGATCAAGTTCGCGGGACGGATCGTGATCAAGTTCGCGGGACGGATCGTGATTGGATCGCGGGACGGATCGTGATTGGATCGCGGGACGGATCGTGATTGGATCGCGGGACGCTTGGCGATTTGGATCGCGAAGACGTTCGACTACACCAACCGCATTTCTTAACGCTTCCCGCTTAGCGATCTACAAGGGTATGTAGATCCACTCTCCCTCTCGTAGATGCTCATCACCATGGATAGATCTGCGTGTGCGTAAGATTTTTTTTGTTTCCCATGCAACGTCCCCAACAGGACTCATATGGCAAAACTTGGTTTAAGGATTTTGGATGCACAAGTAGTATTTCTACTTATTACAAGTGAAGGCTAGCAAGATATTGAGAAGCATCCAACCAAGAAACTAAAAATCACATAAGCGATCATTAAGCATAAGTAACACTGAATAATGCACCATAAGTAGGATGTAATTTCGTAGCACAACTATTGAATTTCGTGCTTGCATAGAGAATCACAAACCTTAACACCAATATTCTTACTAAGCATAATTACTCACTAAGATAACTCACATATCACTATTGTCATGTCTCAAAACTATTACAAAGAATCAAGTTTAATTTTTCCAATGATCTTCATGAAAGTTTTTATTATATCCCCGTTGAATACCTATCACTTTTTGGACTAGTTTCATATGTTGCAATTGCTTTTGACAAGCTCACAAGGATATACGTGAAGAACATTAGCATACAAGTTTCATCTCTCAAAATAATATAAATGAAGCATGAGAGGATTTCTTCAAAATTAATAACTCTCAAATTAATATAAGTGAAGCATGAGAGCATTTCTTCAAACATGTAAAAGCACGCCTTGCTACAAAAGATATAAGTGAAGCACTAGAGCAATTTCTTTGCTCAATAGATTTAAGTGACGCACAAAGAGCAATTCTAACAAATCATATCATATTCTGGCTCTCTCAAATAGGTGTGTGCAACAAGGATAAAATAAAATAAAGCAAAGATACAAGACGCTCCAAGCAAAACTCATGATATGTGATGAATAAAAATATAGTTACAATAGTATACCGATGGTTGTTAGAAGAAAGAGGGGATGCCACTCGGGGCATCCCCAAGCTTAGTTGCTTGTTACTCTTTGGATATTACCTTGGGGTTTTGTAGCATCCCCAAGCTTTGGCTCTTCTAACTCACTATTCCTTTCTCCATCGGGATCTCACCAAAAACTTGAAAACTTCGATCACACAAAATTTAACAAAATTCTCGTGAGATCCGTTAGTATAATAAAGCAAATTACCACGTTAGGTACTGTTGTAAACCCATTCATATTTTATTATTGCATTATACCTACTGTATTCTAACTGTACCATGACTTATACCCCCAATACAAGTCATAGATTCATCAAAACAAGCACACAATGGAATGAAAACATAATCCGTTTCAGACAGGACAGTCTATAGTAATCTGTACTCTACCCATACTTCTGGTACTGTAAAAATTCTGAAAAATTAGGAAAACGTAAAGAATCCATATAGAAATACCGTGTTAAAATTTCAGCTCAATATCACGTTCCTGTAAAAATGAAAATTCGTGCACTGAGAACAAAGTTCCTGTTTCAGATTCAACATTATTTCTACTCATCTTATGGATCATCCTAAAGGCATTACTTGGCTCAAACACTAAATAAAACATAAAAACACAATCATAACAGAATAATAATTGTGCAAAACAATCAAAAAATAAAGCAAAAGATAAAAATAACTTATTCATTGGGTTGCCTCCCAACAAGCGCTATCGTTTTACTCCCCTAGCTAGGCATAACACATTGATTCAAGTATTGCCATCCTTAGTTTGCACTCCATAGAAGGCCCTCGTGATTGATTCATATGGTGGCTTAATTCTTGTTCTAGGGAAGTGTTCCATACCCTTTTCTAAGGGGAAAATGAAGCTTAATATTGCCTACTTTCATATCAATCACGGCACCTATAATTCGTAAAAACGGTCTACCAAGTATGATTGGACAAGACAGATTGCAATCAATATCAAGAATAATAAAATCAATGAGAACATAATTTCTATTTGCAATAATAAAAACATCATTAATTCTTCATGTTAAACGAGTCTATAGCCTAACCGTAGGTTGTTAGGATTAGCTTGTGTGATGTATAGATAACGATGACGGGCGCGGCGGCCACGGAGGTCAAGCTGGTGGTCAATGCAGTCGAGGCGGTCAAGTCCGTGGTCGTGGCCAGGGGCGTGGTCATGGAAAAATACATCAAGTGTCAGGTGTGCTCCAAGTTTGGCCATGATGCTCTGCACTACAGGAACCGCTTCAACCATGCCCATCAGCCTGAAGAAAACCGTGAGCGTTCCGGCAATGTTGTGCACTCTGGCAACATCGAGTATCCAAGCTGGTACATGGACTCGGGTGCCATTGATCATCTGACTGGCGATCTCGACAGGCTCACCATCCAGAAGCGCTACAACGACAAAGATCAAGTGCAAGTCGTCAATGGTTCAGGTTTGTCTATTTCGCATATTGGTTAATCTGCTATTTCTGGCTCATCACGTCCACTCTATCTTCACAACGTATTGCATGTTCCACATGTTAGCAAAGATCTTTTATCTGTGCACAAGTTAACCTCTGATAATGATGCTTTTGCTGAATTTCACCTTGACCGTTTCTATCTAAAGGACCAAGCAATGAGGGCAATTCTTCTTCAAGGTAGATGCCGAGGTGGTATCTACCTGGTGCCAAGCCTCAGGTCGTCCGTGTCCAGTCGTCGAGCCCTCTCCAGCATGAAGCTTTCTCATGATCTTTGGCATCGACGCTTAGGTCATCCCAGCAAAAGTGTCATCGAGTCCGTTCTTAGGTGTTAGATAACTTTGCTTGTGCACCGTCTGTTGAATCTAGTGTTTGTGATGCATGTCAACGTGCTAAAGTCCATCAGTTGCCTTTCAGGGATTCTACTCATGTAAGCCATGCACCTCTCGAACTTTTCAGGCACCTATGGATCACCGTACGGTGACACGGGCAAAAAACGTGGACCACGGGTCATAGGCAAAAAACTGGTCCGACGGCCGTACGGACGAAACGGGACGCACGCCATGGAAAACATGGCAAAACCATGTTCCAGGCACCTACGGATCACCGTACGGTGACACGGGCAAAAAACGTGTACCACGGGTCACAGCCCAAAAACTGGTCCGATGGCTGTACGGGCGAAACTGGACGCGCGACATGGAAAACAAGGCAAAACCATGGTCCAATCACCTACGGATCACCGTACGGTGACATGGGCAAAAAACGTGTACCACGCGTCACGGGCCAAAAACGGGTCCGACGGCCGTACGGACGAAACTGGACGCGCGCCTTGAAAAACATGGCAAAACGCCTGCAACCACTTCGGTTGGGTTTTTTAAATATTATGTGAGTTTTCTTGATGATTATAGTTGCTTCACCTGGATATATCTTCTTATATGCAAATCTAAAGTAGAGAAGATTTTCTACATTTTTCAAAAGCACGTTGAATGCATGCTAAACACTAAGATTAAAACGGTTCAAACCGACTGGGGTGGCGAGTACCTCTCTAAATATTTCCATCGTGAGGGAATCACTCATCGAGTCACTTGTCCACATACTTCCCAACGGAATGGCATCGGTGAACGGAAGCACCGCCATATCGTGGAAACTGCCATTGCTCTCCTTGCGCATTCATTTCTCCCTGTGAAATTCTGGGATGAAGCATTTGTAACTGCTTGCTACCTTATAAATCGCATGCCCACTCGGACACTAAAAAAGACTTCACCAGTGGAGCGTCTCCTAAATGAACAGCCTGATTACACTTTTCTCCGTGCCTTTGGATGTGCATGCTGGCCAAATTTACGTCCATACAACAATCATAAGCTTGCTTTTCGTTCTCGTCAATGTGTATTTTTTGGGTATAGCTCCATGAACAAAGGCTACAAATGATTAGATCGCTCAACTGGTCGTATCTCATCTCTCGTGATGTTGTTTTCGACGAGCAAAGTTTTTCCCTTTTGCAAGCACAACACTCACGCCACCACTCCTCCCAACACCACCATCTGTCTTTCCTCGCTCCGAGCCAGTTATTGACCACATGCGGAATTATGACTTAACCTTGCTTCCTGATGTGTCGTCTAGCCATGATTCTTTTGCAGGTTCAGATGCAACTCCTGCAATGCCTGCAGCCAGTGGAGCGACGTCCACCCCTGGATCAGCCTCGCCATGTGCTCCACTACAGTCACCTGCAGGCGGGCCGACTCAAGACAATACGTCGCCAGACGAGCCCTTTGGTCGCTCCCTCGATTTTGGGCCGGCCTCCCCTACGTCTCCGAATGCTGCCGCCGAGCCGGCACAGGACTCAACTTCCATGGCGTCTCCTGAGCTACAGGCTGGTCCAACGCATGTGGCCGACACTCCTGCAGCTGCACATCGAATGCAGACGCAGCTTCACGACGAGATCGTCAAGAAGCTGGTGCCGACAGACGGCACTGTGCGCTACGATCCTCGGCGGCGCGCTTTTCATGTTGAGCCACGGTCTTATAGAGACGCGCTTGCCGACCATCAGTCGCGCGCCGCCATTGAAGCCGAATACTCTGCTCTCCAGCGCAATAACACATGGACATTGGTTCCGCGGCCGGCCGGCAAGAATATCATTGAGTGCAAATGGGTGTTTAAAGTCAAGCATAAATCTGATGGATCGCTTGACACATTCAAGGTTCGCCTTGTTGCCCGTGTGGCTTCACTCAACAGTATGGCATCGATTATTCAGATAATTTCTCTCCTGTTGTGAAGCCTGCTACACTGCGTTTGGTTCTCACCCTGGCTGTTTCTCGTGGCTGGCAGCTTCGTCAAGTGGACATCAGCAACGCATTTTTGCATGGAATTCTTGAGGAGGAGGCATACATGCAACAGCCGCCGGGGTTTCAAGACCCGAGCCGTCCGAACTATGTTTGCAAGCTTCAGAAGGCTCTGTATGGGCTGAAGCATTCTCCGCGTGCTTGGTATGCTCGGCTTCACGATCGTCTTCAGCAACTTGGTTTTGTTCCGTCTGCAGCAGCAGACACCTCGCTGTTCATTTTTCATGAAAATGGTGTCACTCTTTACATGCTGGTGTGTGTTGACGACATGGTCATCGTTGGCTCTTCCACGAGGGCGGTTGAATGCCTGCTCCGCCAGCTCTCTGCTACCTTCCCTGTTAAAGATCTTGGTCCATTGAATTATTTCTTGGGCATTGAAGTGGTCCGCAATTCCGGGGGAATCAACCTTGTTCAGCAGAAGTATGCACTCGATCTATTGGAACGATCAAACATGGCAAACTGCAGACCAGTTCCAACGCCGATGTGTCACTACAGGAAAAAACTTATAAGCCCAGTGTCCGAAACACTCGGTTTATATATAAGCTGAGTGTTTTCCCCGGTTTATACCACACGGCTTACTAGGGACCAGCCGAGGGCAACAGACAAAACACTCGGCTTACATATAAGCCGAGGAACTCTGTGTAAGCCGAGTGCCACTGGACACACGATTTATACATGACGGCATCCTGACGCTAACGACATGCCACGTCACCGTTTACATAAGTCGAGTCCTCGCACAGTTTATATATAAACCAAGGACCGAGGTCGGTCACATGGGTTATATATAAACCGAGGACCAATGTTGCGCACACGGTTTATATATAAACCGAGGGCCAAGCTTAGTCACACGGTTTATACGGTTTCTATATAAGCCGGGTTCCTTCCGTCGACTAACATTTAAAACGACAATGACATAGATGCCCTATAAGCCGGGTGACACAGCCTGCGACGCACGGACCTATAAGCTATGTGTCGCAACCTGGGACACACGACTTACCGATCGAATAAGCCGGGTGTCACAACCTGGGACGCACGCTTACAACCCAGCTGACCTATAAGCCGTGTGCCGTAACCTGAGACACACGGCTTACATGTCGCCATTTGCATATACTTTTTCTTTCCAGGGAGCAGCAACAACATATTTTTTTTTCAGGAAGCACCAACGAAGATCACAACAACAATATATTACAAGTTCACAACCATAACAAACCGACGATGAGTTCAAAGTCCACACACGCATACATATCCAATATAATTTCAGAAAAGCATGCGTACATATGCAACAAGAATTCACAAACTAAAGGATCATGAGTTAGAGGTCATATGCAACAAGAGTTCGCAAACGAAATCATGAGTTTCAAGTTCACACCAAGCATGAGTTCAACCTAAAATATGCAATGAGATTCCACCGCAACATGTATGCCCACCGTCGACGGCATCCGTGATGCAAACCTATAAGTTCATTACCACACGCATGAGTTTCCAAAGTTAAATTGCAACGATAAGGAACAAGAGTCAACAAGCATAAATATATAAGTTCCAAATTAAAGCTAAGAAGTATGAATAATATAAGGATCAACACTGTGGGCTCTACTATCAGCAATGCACAAGTTGTGAGTTGAGAGGCACAATCAATGACAAGACACAAGCATCAACAATGCACAAGCATAGACAACTACCTCGAGTGATCATTCTGGCGTGGAGGTCGAAGCATATATATACATGTACACACGAGAAGCTCACCCAGGAGTCTGGTCAAGCACTGAATGAGGATGATGCCTTCAAGTACAGGAGCACGATAGGCGCGTTGCGATACTTGACACTGACAAGGACAAACCTGTCGTTTGCAGTGAACCAAGTGTGCCAGTATTTGTCATGCCCCACTAATGTACATTGGGAAGCAGTGAAAAGAATTCTTCGTTTTGTCAAAGGAACAATATCCACCGACTTATCTATTCGGTGCTCGCCCTCAGTCCTCATGGGTGTGTTCACTAACGCGGATTGGGCCGGCTGCGACGATGACCGGCGTTCCACAAGTGGCTTCGCGGTCTTGCTCGGACCAAATCTGATATCTTGGAGCGCCAGAAACCAACCAAAGGTGTCTCGTTCCTCGACTGAAGCTGAATACAAGGTGTTGGCAAATGGCACCGTTGAAGCTACGTGGTTACAGTATCTGCTGAGGGAACTGTAGATAGCTCAGCCTCGACCACTTGTACTATGGTGTGACAATCTTGGGGCGAGCGTATCTCACTGCAAACCCAGTATTTCATGCACCCACAAATCATATAGAGGTGGACTTCCATTTTATGCGAGAAAAGGCTGCCATGGGTGCTCTGGACGTTCGGTTTGTCTCTTCAGCAGATCAAGTTACACATGCCTTTACTAAACCTCTCACCAAGCAGACACTCGAGCGACTTCGTTCCAGTCTCAACCTCTGTACCGGCTGAGATTACGGGGGAATGTTAAACGAGTCTATAGCCTAACCGTAGGTTGTTAGGATTAGCTTGTGTGCTATATAGATAAAGATGTAGTTAGGATTCCTAACTGAATTGTATCTATCTTGTATCCTACGTGAGTATAAATGGAAGGCCAGGCCCGATGCATAAGTCACGACAATTAATTCCTTTTGACTCTTCCCAAAGGCTTTTTAATAGTAGAATCTGCCAAGTGTAAATTAAGAGAACGTTATTCAATATTGGGAAGACCAAGCACATCACATAGAGATTTCAGAATTATGGAAAAACTAGTACCCAAATCACACGAAGCAAAGCATTCATAATTTTTAATACTGACTTTAATGGTAGGTTCCCACTCATTATGTAATTTTCTAGGAATTGAAATCTCTAGTTCTAGCTTTTCTTCTAAGAATTTGATCATGGCATCAATAATATGTTTATTAAAAGCTTTATTTTGTTCATAAGCATGGGGTGAATTTATCATAGATTGCAGCAAAGAAATACAATCAACCAAGGAGCAACTCTCATAATTAAAGTCTTTCTAATAAAAAATAGTGGGCACATCACTAGTTAAAGTTTTGACCTCTTCAAACCCACTTTTATCAAAAATTTCACCAAAATTTTCACCCTCCAAATCATTGGGACACCATCTAGCTAAACTTGACTCTTCTTCAGTCCCTTTATCATCAATTTTGACATTACTAAACAAGAAATCAATAGAGAAAACACCAATAATTTTAAGATCTTCATCATTGTTATGAAAGTAATCGCTAGAAAATGCCTTTTCTAAAAATTCTCTTTTAACTCTAAGCATAGCGGTTCTTTTCGTACTTTCATCCATAGAAACATATAAAGCCTTAATTGATTCATTGATCTTAGGTGGAAAAGCATGCAACTTGAGATTTTCTACATCATTGGAAATTCTATCCGTGCTTCTAGATATATCATCAATCTTATTCTACTTTTCTTCTATCGTAGTATTGAAAGAATTTTGAGCATTGATAAATTCTTTAAAAATATTCTCAAGATCAGAGGTGTTCCTATTATTATTATTATTATTATTATTATTATTATTATTATTATTATTATTATTATAAGAATTACCATAGGTATTACCATAATTTTTATAGGAATTTCCATAAAAGGCCTAGGATTAAAATTACCTCTATAAGCATTGTTGAAATTAATTCGCGAGATGAAATTCACATCTATGGAATCACTATTTTGCTCAATCAAAGTAGACAAAGGCATATCATTAAGATCAATAGGAGCATTTTAACTAGCAACCAACTTCATAAGAGCATCAACTTTTTCACTCAAAGTACTCATTTCTTCTACCGAACTAACCTTTTTACTAGTAGTTGCTCCTTCGGTATGCCATTATGAATAATTTGCCATAATATCATCTAGAAATTTGGTAGCTTCACCTAAAGTAATTTCCATAAAAGTACCACCCGTGACGGAATCTAAAAGATTTCTAGAGACAAAATTCAATCCCGCATAAAAATTTTGTATGATCATCCAAAGATTTAAACCATGAGCAGGACAATTTTTTAGCATCAACTTCATTCTTTACCAAGATTGTGCAACATGTTCATGCTCAAGTTTCTTAAAATGCATGATTTGAGTTCTAAGGGAAATAATTTTCGCGGGCGGAAAATACCTAGTAATAAAAGCAACTTTGCACTTATACCAAGAATCGATTCTATTGCGAGGCAAGGAAGAAAACCAAATTTTTGCACGACCCCGCAAGGAAAAAGGAAATAATTTCAACTTCACAATATAATTTTCCACATCTTTTTTTCTTTTGCATATCGCATAATTCCACGAAGGTATTTAGATGGGACGTGACATCCTCATTAGGAGTAACGGAAAATTGATCTTTCATGACAAGATTCAACAAAGCGACATTAATATCACAAGAATCACACTAGTGGAGGGAGGAGAAATAGGAGTGCTAATAGAATCATTATTATTGGTATTGAAAAAATCACACAACTTGGTGTTTTCTTGAGTCATCGTGACTATGTAAACAAGATTGCAAGCAAACAAGAGATCTGACAAGAAAAATGCAAACGAAAAAGAGAGGGTGAATAAAGCGGAAAATTTGTGAAGTGAGGGAGGGGAAAAAGAGAGGCAAATGGCAAATAATTTAAATTGTAAGGAGATATGATTTGTGATTAGGAACTGCTACCTCTTGAGCTTGCGTTGATTTTCCCTTGAAGAGGAAAGGGTGATGCATCGAAGTAGGTAAGTTTTTCCCTCAGTTGATGAGAACCAAGGTATCAATCCAGTAGGAGGAACAAGCAAGTCATCAATGGATGCACCTACACAAACAATCAAACTCTTTTACCCAACGCTATAAATGGGTTATCAATCCCTTCACGGTTATTTGCAAGGATTAGATCTGATAGAGATAGATGTAAACGATAACGAAAAGTAAAAGATAAATAAATTGCAGCAAGGTATTTTTGGTTTATAGATCTGAAAATATATTATGGAAAGTATACCTGGGGCCATAGGTTTCACTAGAGGCTTCTCTCTTGAAGGAAAATATCACGATGGGTAAACAAATTACTGTCAAGCAATTGATAGAAAAATGAATAATCATGTAGATATCCAAGGCAATGATCATTCATATAGGCATCACGTCCGTGTCAAGTAGACCGAAAGGATTCTGCATCTACTACTATTACTCCACACATCGACCGACTCCTGCTTGCATCTAGAGTATTAAGTTCAGGAAGAACAAAGTAATGCATTAGGTAAGATGACATGATGTAGAGGGATAAACTCAAGCAATATGATGAAAACCCCATCTTGTTACCCTTGATGGAAACAATACAATACGTGCCTCGCTACCCCTACTTTGTTTACTGGGTGAGGACACCGCAAGATTGAACCCAAAACTAAGCACTTCTCCCATTGCAAGAATTACCAATCTAGTTGGACAAACCAAACAAATAACTCAAATAGACTTGCAAAGATATGAAATCATGCATATAAAAATTTAGAGAAGATTCAAATAATATTCATGAATAATCTGAACATAAACCCACAATTCATCGGATCTTGACAAACACACTGCAAAGGAGTATTACATCAGATAGATCTCCATGAAGATCATGAAGAACATGGTATTGAAGATCAAAGAGAGAGAATAAGCCATCTAGCTACTGGCTATGGACTCGTAGGTCTGTGGTGGACTACTCACGCATGCATCATCGGAGGGGCAATGGAGTTGATGTAGATGTCCTCCATGATCAGAGCCCCCTCCGACAGATTACCAGAAAAGGCTCCAAGATTGGATCTCTCGGGAACGAAGGCTTTTGTCGACGGAAAAGTATTTGCATGGCTATTTTTGGTGTTGGGGGAATATTTGGGTATTTATAGGACGAAGAATAGGGTTGGGAGACCTTCCAGGAGATGACAAGTCTGCCAGGCGTAGCCAAGGGTTGGCCGCGCGTAGAGGGCTTGTGACCTCCTGACAGGTGCCCCGACGTGCACTCCTACTCTGGTAGATCTCTTTCCTTCCAGAAAAAATCATTCCAAATTTTTTATTCCGTTTGGACTCTGTTTAATATTCCATATCTAAAAAACTCAAAAACAAGGAAAAAACAGAAACTGGCACTAGGCTCTAGATTAATAGGTTAGTCCCAAAAATATATAAAATAGCATATTAGGGCATATAAAACATCCGAAACAAATAATATAATAGCATGACATCATCAAAAATTATAGATACATTGGAGACGTATCAGCATCCCAAGCTTAATTCTTGCCCATCCTCGAGTAGGTAAATGAGAAAAACAGAATTTTTGATGTGGAGTGCTACCTAACATATTTATCCATGTAATATTCTGTATTGTGGCATGAATATTCGGATCCATAAGACTCAAAATAAAAACTCAATATTGATATAAAAACAATAACATTTCAAGCATACTAGCAAAGCAATTGTATCTCTTCAAAATATAATGGCAAAAGAAAGTTATCCCTATAATATCATATGGTCTGGCTATGCTCCATCTTCCCCACACAAAGTATTTATGTCATGCACAACCCCGATGACAAGTCAAGCAATTGTTTCACACTTATTATGTTCTCAAACCTTTTCAGCTCTCATGCAATACATGAGCGTGAACCATGGATATAGCACTATAGGTGGAATAGAATGTGGTGGAGGTTGTCAAGGAAAAGGGGAAGATATTCTGACATCAACTAGGCGTATCAACGGGATATGGAGATGCCCATCAATAGATATCAATGTGAGTGAATAGGGATTACCATGCAAAAGATGCACTAGAGCTATAAGTGTATGAAAGCTCAAAAAGAAACTAAGTGGACGTGCATCATGAAGAAAAATTCCACTAGTTATATGAAAGTGACAAAATAGGAGACTCTCTACATTGAAGATCATGGTGCTACTTTGAAGCAAAAGTGTGGAAAAAGATAGTAGCAATTTCCATTCTCTCTTTTATCTCATTTTTTGGTGGGCATCTCAAGCCTCTTTTATTCATCATTTTTTTATTTGGGCTTCGCTGGCTCTTTTATTTTTCATAAGGTCCGGAATCTCATCCCCACTTGTGAGGGAATCATAGCTTCCATCATCCTTTCCTCACAAGGGACATGCTCTAATAAGGATAATCATAACACTCTTATTTACTTACAACTCAAAAGAAAATTACAACTCGAAACCTAGAACAAAATATGAATCTATATGCAATATGAAAGTGGTGGTGCATGTCATGATAGAAGGAAGCGGTGGAGGTTGCATGGCGATATATCTCGGGATGGCTATGAAAATGCCATTATAGGTAGGTATGGTGGCTGTTTTGAGGAAAGATTATGGTGGCTGTTTTGAGGAAGGTATATGGTGGCTGTTTTGAGGAAGGTGGATTTGTTGTACCGACAAAAGTTGTGCGGTACTAGAGAGGCTAGCAAAGGTGGAAGGGTGACAATGCGTATAATCCATGGACTTAACATTAGTCATAAAGAACTCATATACTTATTGCAAAAGTCTATTAGTCATCGAAGCAAAGTATTAGACGCATGCTCCTAGGGGAGAGGTTGGTAGGAGTTAACCATCGCGCGCTCCTGACCCTCACACAAAAGTCGACAATCTATAAAGAAATCATGCTTCGACATCCTTACATAATGGTTCACCATACGTGCATGCTACGGGAATCACAAAATTTTACACAACTATTTTTACCAAATCACAATTACTTCCTAACATTACCATCTTTATATCTCAAAACTTCATGCAAGGAATCAAACTTCTCAAAAATACTCAATGCACTTAATATGTAAGTTTTTATTATATCCCTCTTGGATGCCTATCATATTAGGACTAAATTCATAACCTAGACCAATTAACATGCTGTTTAAAGACTCTCAAAATAATATAAGTGAGGAACGAGAGTTCAATTATTTCTATAAAACGCAAATACCACCATGCTCTAAAAAATATAAGTGAAGCACATAGAGCAAAATTGCCTATCTCAAAAGATATAACTGAAGCACATAGAGTGTTCTAATAAATTCACGATTCAGCGTGTGTCTCTCAAAAGATGTGTGCATCTAGGATGATTGTGGCAAACTAAAAAGCAAAGAGTCATATCATACAAGACACTCCAAGCAAAACACATATCATGTGGTGAATAAAAATATAGCCTCAAGTAAATTTACCGATGGATTGAAGACGAAAGAGGGGATGCCTTCTGGGGCATCGACAAGCTTAGGCTCTTTGAAATCCTTGAATATGACTTGGGGTGCCTTGGGAATCCCCAATCTTAGGCTCTTTCCACTCCTTATTCCATAGTTGATCAAATCTTTACCCCAAACTTGAAAACTTCACAACACAAAACTTAACAGAAAACTCGTGAGATCCGTTAGTATAAGAAAATAAATCATCACTTTAGGTACTGTTGTGAACTCATTCTTTATTTATATTGGTGTAATACCTACTGTATTCTAACTTTTCCATGGTTCATACCCCATGATACAACCCATAGATTCATCAAAATAGGTAAACAACTCAGACAAAACAGAATTTGTCAAAAACAGAACAGTCTGTAGCAATCTGAAAACTTTGTATACTTCTGTAACTCACAAAATTCTGAAAAATTAGGAAAACCTGGGAAATTTATATATCAACCTGTTGTAAACATTTAAGACTCATTCGGTGCTCTGAAAAAAATAGAAAATTCCTGGACTGAGCGCAATAATTTCTGTTTTTTAGCAAGATCAAATCAACAACCACCATAGATCACCCCAAAGGCTTTACTTGGCTCAAACACTAATTAAAACACAAAAACACAATTACTACAGAAGTAATAATGTGTAAACACTCAAAAACATAAGGAAAAACAGAACACAAAAAATAAATTTGGGTTGCCTCCCAACAAGCGCTATTGTTTAATGCCCCTAGCTAGGCAAAACACAATAGATGTAGGTGTTGTCATGTTTGGTATGCAAATCCTAAATTGCACAATTATAAGTCCTAGGAGGTATGTTGTTCTTATCATTAATAATGCTCCTAGGCAAGAAATCAAGAAATTCAATTGTGGCAATTGGTTTCTTAACAATGTTGAAAAAGTTAGGGTGAATACTTATCATCTTAAGATCTTCATATCCTTTACTAGAGAAGCCACCCTTATTTTTAGGAACATGAACAAACTTGGCAGCTTTTGTAGGAGAAGGATTTGGAGTGGTTTGAACCAAGGCAAAAGCAGATCCCAAATTGGTAATAATGTCTTCTAGCTTGCCAATTCTAGAGGAATCTTGATCCAATTTTTCATTAACTATGGGTTCTTTTTCCCTTAGATTTTTTAGAGTAACTCCTACCTTAGATCCATATTGAGTAATGAGATTATGAATATTTTTATCCAAGTTTTCAATCGTCTCAATAGTAGCAACCTTTTTTTCAATAACATCTATCCTTCGCATCACATGTTCCAAAGTCAAGATTGTTCCATTAACCATGATTGGAGGTGAACCTACCAAATTTATCAAAGCGCTATAAGAATCAAAGGTATGGCTTCCCAATAAATTTCCTCCCATAATGGTATCTAGACCATATCTATTCCATGGAGAAATACCTACATAAAAATTGCGAAGGATAACGGTAGTAGATTGCTTACAAATAGATCTATTTTGAGCATTGCAAATTCTATATCGAGCATCTTTTAAGTTTTCCCCCTCCCTTTGCTTAAAATTAAGAACTTCATTCTCGGGAGTGCTAGCTGTAGTAGTAAGGCTAGCCACGAGTTCTATCAATCCAACAGAAGAGCAAACAAAAGGCAAAACGAAAAGCGAACAAAAGAAGGGCAAAAAAAGGCAAATCTTTTTGGTATTTTCTAAAAATCGTTTTAGAAGTGGGGGAGAGGAAAACGAGAGGCAAATGTAAAATAATATAAATGCAAGAGATGAGTTTGTGATGAGTACTTGGTAGGCTTGATGTAGATCTCCCCAGCAACACTGCCAGAATTGGCAAGTTGAGGGGAGAGTTCTTGTCTTGACTTGTGATGTATCCCCCCGGCAACGGCGCCAGAAATCCTTCTTGCTACCTCTTGAGCTTGCGTTGCTTTTGCCTTGAAGAGGAAATGGTGATGCAACGAAGTAGATACGTATTTCCCTCAGTTGATGAGAACCAAGGTATCAATCCAGTAGGAGGAACAAGCAAGTCACCAATGGATGCACCTACATAAACAATCAAACTCTTGCACACAACGCTATAAAGGGGTTGTCAATCCCTTCACGGTTATTTGTAAGGATTAGATCTGATAGAGATAGATGTAAACGATAACGGAAAGTAAAAGATAAATAAATTGCAGCAAGGTATTTTTGGTTTATAGATCTGAAAATATATTATGGAAAGTAGACCCGAAGGGGGTATAGGTTTCACTAGAGGCCTCTCTCTTGAAGAAAAAATATCACAGTGGGTAAACAAATTACTGTCAAGCAATTGATAGAAAAGTGAATAATCATGTAGATATCCAAGGCAATGATCATGCATATAGGCATCACGTCCGTGTCAAGTAGACTGAAACGATTCTGCATCTACTACTATTACTCCACACATCGATCGACTCCTACCTGCATCTAGAGTATTAAGTTCATGAATAACAGAGTAATGCATTAGGTAAGATGACATGATATAGAGGGATAAACTCAAGCAATATTATGAAAACCCCATCTTGTTACCCTTGATGGAAACAATACAATACGTGCCTCGCTACCCCTACTTTGTCACTGGGTGAGGACACCGCAAGATTGAACCCAAAACTAAGCACTTCTCCCATTGCAAAAATTACCAATCTAGTTGGCCAAACCGAACAAATAACTTGAAGAGACTTGCAAAGATATGAAATCATGCATATAAGAATTCAGAGAAGATTCAAATAAGATTCATGGATAATCTGAACATAAACCCACAATTCATCGGATCTTGACAAACAGACCGCAAAAGAGTATTACATCGGATAGATCTCCATGAAGATCATGAAGAACATGGTATTGAAGATCAAAGAGAGAGAAGAAGCCATCTAGCTACTGTCTATGGACTCGTAGGTCTGTGGTGGACTACTCACGTACGCATCATTAGATGGGCAATGGAGTTGATGTAGATGTCCTCCGTGATCGGACCCTCCTCCAGCAGATTACCGAAAAAGGTTCCGAGATTGGATCTCTCGGGAACGGAGTCTTCTGTCGGCAGAAAAGTATTTGCGTGGCTCTTTTTGGTGTTGGGGGGAATATTTGGATATTTATAGGACGAAGAATAGGGTTAGGAGACCTGCTAGGAGACGGCAAGCCTGCCAGGCGCAGCTAGGGGGGCGGCCGCGCCTAGAGGGCTTGTGACCTCCTGGCAGGTGCCCTAGTGTGCACTCCAAGTCTGGTAGATCTCTTTCCTTCCAGAAAAAATCATTCCGAAGATTTTATTCCGTTTGGACTTCGTTTAATATTCCATATCTGAAAAACTCAAAAACTAGGAAAACACAGAAACTGGCACTAGGCTCTAGATTAATAGGTTAGTCCCAAAAATTATATAAAATAGCATATTAATGCATATAAAATGTCCAAAAGAGATAATATAATAGCATGACATCATCAAAAATTATAGATATGTTGGAGACGTATTAGGAACCTGGTAGATGAGATTGCTTCCTCCCTGGCAACGGCGCCAGAAATTCCTTTGAAGTGGCTTGAGACTGCGTCAGTAGTTCCCCAAAGAGGAAGGGATGATTCGGCACGGCGACGGTAACTATTTCCCTCAGTTATTAAACCAAGGTATCAAGTAGAGGAAGATTACGCACCCACTTAAACAACACCTATACACAAACAACAAATAATTGCAACCCGACGCAAAAGAGAGGTTGTCACGCTCTCTACGGTAATAAGATAGGTTACGTAATGATAGTTTTGGTAAATAGATCTCGCAAGAACACAAAGTAAAATAAGCAAATAAAAAGTGCAGCAAGGTATGTTTGGTTTTTTGGATTAATAGATCTGAAAACAAAAGATGCAAATAGTAGATCGGAAAGCAGTATGTTGGAAAAGTAGACCCGAGGCTGTATGTTTCACTAGTGGCTTCTCTCATGAGTATAGCACACGGGGGTGAACAAATTACTGTTGGGCAATTGATAGAAGATCAAATAATCATGACGATATCCAGGCAATGATCATTATAAAGGCATCCCGTCCAAGACAAGTAGACCAAAACGATTTTGCATCTACTTCTATTACCCCACACATCGACCGCTATCTAGCATGCATATGGTGTACTAAGTTCATGAGAAAATGGAGTAATGCAGTAAGAATGGTGACATGATGTAGACAAGATCTATTCATGTAGGAATAGACCCCATATTTTTATCCTTAATGGAAATGATACATGCGTGTCTTGCTGCCCTTTCTGTCACTAGAAAAGAACACCGCAAGATCGAACCCATCACAAAGCACCTCTTCCCATGGCAAGAAAAATCGATATAGTTGGCCTAACTAAACCAAAGATTCGAACAAGAAATACGAGGTTATAAGTAATCATGCAAATATGATATCAAAGAAGACTCAAATACTATTTATGGATAGAAACTAATCATGAACTTAAAATTCATCGGATCCCAACAAACACATCGCAAAAGTCATTACATCAAATAGATCTCCAACAAACCATTGTATTGAGAAACATATAGAGAGAGGAAGCCACCTAGTTACTTCCTACGGACCCGTAGGTCTATGGTGGACTACTCACGCATCATCGGAGAGGCACCTATGAAGAAGATGAACCCCTCCGTGATGGTGTTAGATTGGATCTCGAGGTTCAGGAACTTGCGGCAGCTAGAATTGTGTTTCGTCGACCCTCATAATGTTTTTGGATTTTCTGAGAATTTATAGGCTCGATAGTCGGTTGAGGGGGTGCCCGAGGTGCCCACCCTCTACCAGGCCGTGCCAAGGGCCTCTAGCGTGCCCTGGTGGAGGGTGGCCACCCTGGGCCCCCTCTTCTGGTGATGTTTGGCCCATCTGCTTTCTTCTGGTCCATAAAAAATCCACAAAAATCTCCGCAGCGTTTGGGCTCCATTTGGTACTGATTTCTGCGAAGTAAAAAACAAGCAAAAACATTAACTAGCACTTTGGCACTATATCAATAGGTTAGTCCTAAAAAATGATATAAAGTTTCTTTAAAATGATTGTAAAACATCCAAGATTGATAATATAACATTTAAATCTTTAAAACAAAATCAATTTTGGACATGGTTTGAACAAGTTCAAATTCAAATGTTGATACAATAATGAAACTTATATGATACTCCCTCCATTCACATATATAGAAATGAAATCATATAGAAAATTATGAAAATAACACCTTTAGAACTCAGCCCAACCATGAAAGGTAATTTGACAAAACGGTATGAAAAACTTCTTTCAAGACCTCAAAAATAGAAACGTAACCTCAATGAAATAGTGCCCGACATCTGGAATGAAAAAACAATGAAAACCTGCAACGAAAAAATAATTTGAATTTAAAAAAACTCAACCATGTACGAAATTGATCTTGTTTTGAAGATTTAAATATCATAAGTACTAATATCCAAATGGGTTGTCAATCGGATATTTTGTTTAAAAGATATAATTGATACAAATTATATTATCAGACTAAAAAGCATGGGCGGGTGGGATGTAATACTACATTTTTACTTCAAACATACCCACTAGTCACTCCGTCGTGGGGCCTTCTCACTAGCTGCCCCACACGTCATAGAGGTCGATAAGAAAATTAGCTTGATTGAAGTAGAGAGAAGATAGTGTGATGTATATGTGTCAAACAATGTAAGATATTGCCATAATAGGGCAATACCTCTACACATCCCAAGTCAAAATGCGCAGCATCGCAGTACCTGGTAGAAACCGGGACTGCTAGAAAAACCACTCTCCGGGCCAGCTCATAATGATCACATAAATTATCTCATACTCCCTCAATCCTATAATATAAAGATAGTAAAATACACTGGAGGTCCTAAAAATATTTCGAGGGTGTCAACTAGGTCCTAAAAGGTTGAAATCGTTCAATGCGGGTCCTAAATATGTGTAAGTCGTTCATCACATGTCCTAAAAGTATACTAAGTATGTTAAGTAGGTCCTAAAAGTCATGGGTAAAATACACGTATAGGACCCGCAGTGAACGATTTCAATTTAGGACCTACTTAGTACACTTGGAATACTTTTAGGACCTCCAATGTATTTTAATCATATAAAATTGTTTTGTAAAAAACATTCTTATATTATGAGACGAAGGAAATACTTCAATATCTAGACCACCTGCACGTAGTGCTGCTCTTTCAAGCTTGACATGGAAGCCTCCACCAATGGGCCATGCAAAAATTCAAGTTTATGGAGTAGGTTCAGCAGCAGCTGTTTGCGAAGAGACCAGGACGGACTATATTTGGGTTCTTCTGACTGGGTGATTCCGGCAGTCACCCACCCAACCATGTTGGAATCTATAGCCCGTCATGAGGCTCTTGCAGTTGTAGAAAATCTTTCTCTTCAACGTCTGGTGATGGCGTGTTACTGCAAATCGGTGGTACAAGATATTCTAGGCGGTATTGGAGGAGCTTAATTATTTTGACAGTGATTAGAGAAATTCTTCTCCGTAGTTCCATTTTAGTAGTTGCAGTTTTATTTTTGAAAGTAAAGTGTTGAATGTTGATATGCATAATCTAGCCAAACACTCCATTTTGTTGGATCATGGTCACCACTTATGAATTATTTCTTCTATGGACCCAACATGTATATCTCTTAATGCTCATTTAGATCAATAAAGTGTTTGCACCCTTAAAAACATAAATTATGCATAGGTGTAGCAAACTTGGTTCATACGGTCCACTTTTCTTATTGCCTGCATTTTGCACCGGTCGATCGGTCCAAAATTAGGCCGGTCGCCGCGTGAGCGTCAGATAGAGCCCCTCTAGCCATCCAGATGAATCACTAACTGCCCTAAACAAGCCAAATGCGTCAGGAAACCGTCCAGATGAATCGCTAACAACCTTCTCTTCCTACCCTTTTCTTTTATTGCCCGGATCCGGAGATCTCAATCTCTGAGCTCGCCGACAATAATTGGGACCTAGCTCTCCGACGCTCTCTGTCTCCTGAAGAGTTCAATGACTAGCATCGTCTCGTTGCTTGCATTCTTGTGCTCTTGAAGGGGGAGGACTCAGTGGCGTGGCCCCTCACCACCTCTGCGCGTTTTTCTGTTAAGTCCTTGTGTCCTAAGCTCATTTCTGCTCCCCTGCTACCAAGTTTAAACTGATTTGGCGGACCCGGATCCCTCCCAAGGTCAAGGTCTTCCTATGGAAAGCTTATAGAGGGAAGTTGCCTGCGTCCGACCAAATCCGTAAACGCAATGGCCCTGGTTCCGATCGTCGTGCGTTGTGTGACGACCTGGAGGATGCGAACCACATCTTTTTTAAATGTGTCCTGGCCAAACTGATCTGGTGTTATATTAGATCTTGGCTCGACGTATCGTGGGACCCCTCCTCCTTTTCGGATCTTAGAACTCTGGCCACTGGCCTTGTTGGGGTCACCAAGCGTGTTTTTGGGTTGGCGTTGCGGCTACTTGTTGGGCTTTGTGGACTACTAGAGACAAATTTACCATTGAGCATTCATTTCATTCTAAACCTGCTGATTGTTTGTTTAAATCATGCCTATTCTTGCAGCGGTGGAGATTATTGACTAAAGAGGCCGACCGTGATGCTTTCGACTTGATGTCTTCCAAGGTCCAGGCTTCTTCTATCTTCCTTTAAAGCTTCAGATTGGAGGCTAGCTTCGTCGTTCAGGTCCCTGGTTTCGATACTTATTCATTTAAAGCTCATTTCTTTGAAGTCATCGTATTAGGACTGAAAAATAACGCAATTTTGCTTATGCACCCAATGAACTACCCTTACCATATGACACAGTACAAATCAATTTAGCCTAATCTCAATTCCAACTATCATATAGTACAAATTTGTGATCGAAGTTGTGTTCTGGGCAATATGTCAAAGTCTACAAGAACACTTCTTTGTGACTTTAGGACTAATCAATTGCTGATCACAAAAAGCAAAAAGAATTAAGTCACAACACCAAAAGGTGATGCCAGACAGGCTCCAAAGCAAAGTCAGCGTGTACTTGGTGTAATGCATACTAAAATGTGAAGAGTGAACCATATCAAATATATATTCTCCTAGTTCCTTAGTTCAACACTAATAATGACTCCCAACTTTTTGGTTCATCCAGATAGACATATCATCAACAAATGCAAAGTCTTTCACCATCCAGTATCATACCATATCAGGATTGGATAAAAAACTTAGCATTAATTATTTGCTGATCAAGAACTACTCCATAGGTTAGGATGGTGCTTCCAAGATTGAAGTGCTTCCAGTATCTTCAAAGTGTGGGTGTTCCAAGCATCGCCAGGTTTACTCTCTACAAACAAATATCCTCGGATCATCACGATGTCATGGTAGATAGAATCACTCGATTAGGTTACATGATACTGAATACATGAATAATCAATATTATTTGTGCCTTATCAACAATTACCCATGTGTGTTTAGCTTAGGCTAGTCAACAAACATGCCTATTACAATCTTAATAGTGGAGTACCTAGGCTTTCCAAACATAGTTTTGGCCATAGCTCAAAGGTTAGGTGTCACACCAAATAGAGGAGAAAGGAGAGACCAGGGACTCACCTAAGTCGGGTCTATGATATGAGGCAAGGTACACAGACTACAGGTCATGGAGTACAAACAAATGTGCTGGTGATTAATTGAACTAACTATGCATCTTTACTTCCCTCAAAGACTGAGCTTAACATACATGATTGGTAGAAAACAATTGTTGCTTCTCTTTGCTAAGTACATCTTCACCTCCCGTTTCACATATAATCATTAACTCAATAATTACTCTCGGCAATCAATTTGAAAGAAATGTAGTTAATACAATAGGGTGAAAAGCAGTAAATATTTCCTGTGCTGACTGGAAATAGTTTATTTTTTTGAATTCTGATAACACGTGTACTTACAACTATTATACCATGCAGTGAAACTGGTCTTCACAGGATTCTTATGGTGATCACTCAAAATATATAAAGGCATGCATATATATTCCGAACATCAAGGACACCTAGACCAGATATCACAACATGAAACGAACAATAAACAAAACTTTGAGGCAAGGTACAGTACAGGCCATCGAGCATGGATTACACATATGAAACAGCAAATGATCAACGAACCATGCTTTGATTATTAATTTTTTTTGCATCTTTACTTCCTTCAAGGACCAAACTTAACATATAAAAAATTTAGTAAATTTTTGGTTCTCTTTGCTACTTGCTTCTTCACTTTCCGTTTCATATATTCTATCATCAACTCAATATCAACTACTCCCTCCGTCCCATAATGTAAAACATTTGTGATAACTAAACTATCTTGCATAAATGTCTTACCTTATGGGACGGTAGTATTTGATTATCATTTTGTAATCCTTTTCGGGTGAATAGCAATAAAGGGTTACTGGGACGGTTCAAAAGAGTTTAATGTTGTCCTTTTTGATAACACGTATAGTTATAACTATTACCATGCAGTGGAACTGATCTTTACAGGATGTCAATGGTGATTATACCTGGCCAAACCTCGGGCCGGGTGATGAGGACATCCCTACTAATGCTACACCCACAACTCCGACTGTTATACATACAGGACCAATTACTAGAGCTCGCGCACGTCAATTGAATACCAGGTACTTTTGTTTCTTGCAAATCCTTCTAATGTTCATGAACATATGATGCTGCCTAAATTAGATACTTTTGTTTTACTTATGAATGAAGGATCTAGCATGGACAAGAAGGATGACCATTAGAGCAGGATCAAGCATGGAGAAGAAGGTGCGCGCGCAAGAAAGAACAATGGAGCTTCCAGTGATGATTTTCACACTTTGAAGCCACCATAATGGGAGCGAGAAGCCTTGGACGAAATATGCATGATGCCACTTTATAAAATTCGTCCCTAGGCTAATATTGGTGCTGCGCTACCTTATTTTCGGGCCAGGCCCATGTAATTTTGAAATACCATATTATAGGCTGTTTTTAGAGTCAGTATGTATGGGGAAACTGAGTTAGGGTCAGTTTTGGACCCCTCCTCCAAGGGGCCACGAAATTCCCCTCTATTCCCCCATGTATACAGCCCTTAGGGCGTCGTTTTAGGTTTGGGTTTTGTTTAGATTACAAGTTTGCCATAGCTGCAACTTCGCGTTCTTCGTTTGTGTTCCACGACCAGACAAAGGCGTCATAGAACCCCACTTCATCAATACAGCTTTCCTCTTATATTCACAATATCCAGATTGCAATCTTAGGTTTTTGCTTGTTCTTCGTTTGCGTGCAGGAAATAGACCTCGTGGTCGGGTTGATCATGCTCCGACATGGTCAATAACCTCTTGGAGTTGGTTTAGCGATTGCTAAGGCGCAACGTCATCACACGTTCGTAGTCGGATCGTCAAAGTCTACTCCACCAAAAATGATAGCCACCATCTCATCGAAAGACAGGGACAACTTCGCGTCTATCAAGTGGTATCAGATTTCCAGGTTGCTCGGTGAGATTTTACCAATTTTCATAGTTTAGATCGCATCTGTTCTTCATACCTTTAGTCCACGAAAAAGCCACACAAAAAATTAGGGTTAGATCATCATATCTGAACCAATCTGAGCCTTTGCATAGTATTTTCAGTATTTTGCTTTGTTGAATTTGCTGGTCTTAGTGTCTAGTCCTTTAGAGTTTCGAGTTCTATTCATAGGTTGTCACGCCGCCCCCGCATCGTCTTCATAGTTTCCATATACCACCACCATCATCACCGCTGCCATATATCACCACCCACCATCACTATCCATTGGTGTCCATATATACCACCACAAATCCGCCACCAATCCGAGTCCAGCTCATTTTAGGTTTAGTTTCGAGATCCTTTTGATTTCGGATTTGCGTTTTGCTACCTTCGTAGGTGTTGGAAAAAAAAGTCCGGCATGCTTTGCAGAGCACGTTTTGGCCCAAAAAAAATTCGGCCGAAATATTTTTTCCCTATCTTGATTTTAGGTTCTTCGGAGCGTTTTGAGACACTTGCCATCATAGTGATTTTATTCGAATTTTTTTGGTCATCGCAGCCACCGAATTGCTCCAAAAAAATGTTAGTCCAAAAAAATTTCGTGCCCATCTTGCTTATACAACGTGGGAAGAGTTTTGAGACACTCACCATTGTAGTGATTTTTTGAGCAAAAAAAGTGCAAAAAAAGAGAGACGCCGAAAAAAAACAAAAAACAAAATTCAGAGTCTGCTCTTCCCTTGATTACGTGTAGCATCGTGATTTTGTTGGTGGCTCGCGTCTCTAGCACTGTCTAGCCTAGGACCAGCACAACATCGTCGTTGAGCGTTTATTCAACCTTACATGTCTGAATTGATTATTGCTAACCTTTTTTGCTACAATATTATAAGCCATCCCAGCTCCACATACATCTATGTCATGTGTTGACACCATCTGGCAATCGCTCTATCCAAGCTTTGAGAGTTTTGACTACAACGGTTGCCGATCACCGCCTATTGCTGGGTAAGAACTGGTAAGGATTTGAGATTTTCTTGAAGGATTTGTGACACACCACCACCACCACCACAACGTCCCAGTAGTCTGTAGGTTTCATATTCTTGTGTGTTTCCTATTTCTGCTAACCATGCCAGGATCACACGACGACGGAATCGACTGGGTGAGCATGACCAACAAAGCGCTCTATGATAAATTTCAGCAAATGATGGCTGACCAGGTACAAGACTTCGTGACCAACTTTGGAGAGGCCATGGAGAAGCTATATGGTTTGGAGAATACATTCGACACCAAGATGGACGCCAAGTTCAATGAGGTGCTTGCCCGTCTACCACCACCAGCTGCAGCTCCTAACCCTTTCGAACGACAAGCCCGACGTGTGCCTCTCGGCCAAGCCCAACATACTGGTACTGTTGATACTGCTTCTACTTCTGTGGCTCCTGCTGCTACTGTAGTTGAGCATGTTAAAGATTATGATGGTGATTACGATGATGAGGGAGAGGTTGCTCCAGATTAGCCTCAGGGGCAACCACCACCATACGCACCAGGTCGACCACATGGCTACAACCGTAATGGTAGGGCTACACCACCCCCTCAGGTACGGGATCATGACCATCTCCCTAAACTTAAATTGAATATTCCGACGTTTGAGGGTAGATATGTTCCTGATATATATCTTTCATGGGAGTTAGAAACAGAACAAGGTTTTACATGCTTACAATTTCTTGAGGGTAGATGTGTTGCTGCTGTTGTTTGTTCATTCACTAGTTTTGCTTGTGTTTGGTGGTCAGAACATTGTAGAATACACCATGCTAATATTCCAACTACTTGGGCTGCTTTGAAAACTGCTATGCGTAATCGTTGGGTGCCACCTTATTATCAACGTGAATTGCTTCAAAATTTGCAGCGTTTAAGACAAGGAAAAAAATCTGTAGAAGAATATTATCAGGAATTACAAACTCGCATGATTAGATGTGGTATTGTTGAGGAGAATGAAGCTATGCTTGCACATTTTGTGGGTGGATTAAATAGAGAGATTCAGACTATTCTAGAGTATAAGGAGAATAACACTATCTCGTTTATTTCATCTTGCTTGCAAAGCTGAACGTGAAGTGCATGATAGACAGGCAATGGCAAGAACTACTTTTTCTGCAGGTCGCACTTCATCATGGATGCCACGTACCTCCTCTACTTCCGCACGTCCTGCTGCAACACCACCTACTTCAACCTCCAACTCTAACCACGATACCAGGAAACAGGCTCCTACTCCACCCTCTGCGAAGAGCACACCTTCTGGGCCTGCACAGAGCTCTTCTTCATCTATTGCATCCACAGGGCAAACACATGAGGTTATATGTCGTCGTTGCAAGGGTGGAGGTCACTTTGAGAGAGAATGCCTTCCAAACGTGTAATGATTGTTATTGAGGATGGTGGATATGCGTCCGCTAGTGATTATGATGAGGAGACTTTGGCTCTCATTGCAAGTGAATAACAGGGTGGCGAGGATGCAGAACCAGAGACACACTACATGGCTCCTGATTACGCTGACAGGTATGGAAGTTTAGTTGCTCAATGTGTTCTCAATGTGCAGGTTACACAGGCTGAGCAAAATTAGAGGCACAACTTGTTCCTCACAAAGGGAGTTGTGAAGGAGCGTTCTGTTCGCGTCATCATCGATGGAGGGAGTTGCAATAACTTGGCTAGCATGGCGATGGTGGAGAAGCTGTCTCTAACCACCAGACCACATCCTCATCCTTATTACATCCAATGGTTCAACAATAGTGGCAAGGTTAAGGTAACATGTACTGTTCGTGTGCATTTTAGCATTGCTACATATTCTGATTATGTGGATTGCGATGTGGTACCCATGCAAGCATGTTCTGTTTTACTTGGTAGGCCATGACAGTTTGATAAAAATTATGTACACCATGGTAGGACAAATCAGTTTACTCTTGTTCATAAGGATCAAAATATCACTTTGCTTCTTATGTCTCCTGAACATATTATGAAAGATGACATTGCTAGAGCTAGTAAAGCAAAACAGGAGAAAAATAAGAGTGAAAATCAGATTGTAGCATAGGAATTTGAGCAACACCATAAGCATAATAAACCATCATCTAGTGTTGCATCCGAAATAAAATTGAAGAGTGGACGTTTAGTTGCTACTAAATCAGATATTAATGATTTGGATGTTGCTACATCTGTTTGCTATGCTTTTGTATGCAAAGAGCTATTATTTTCATTCGAGGACATGGCTCCCTCTTTGCCTCCTGCTGTCATTAACATTTTGCAGGAGTTCGTTGATGTCTTTCCACAAGACGTGTCATCGGGATTACCACCTATTCGCGTGAGTGAGCATCAGATTGACTTAATTCCCGGTGCGTCCCTACCCAACCGTACGCCATACCGTACCAATCCAGATGAGACAAAGGAGATTATGCGTCATGTACAAGAGCTGCTTGACAAAGGTTATATACGCGAATCCCCTAGTCCTTGTGCTGTTCCTATTATTCTAGTGCCTAACAAGGATGGTACATCGCGCATGTGTGTGGATTGTGGAGACATTAATAATATTACTATTCGTTATCGTCATCCTATTCCTAGACTAAATGATATGCTTGATGAATTAAGTGGCTCTACAATTAACTCCAAAGTTGATTTGCGTAGTGGATACCATCAAATTCGTATGAAATTGGGAGATGAATGGAAAACAACATTTAAAACTAAGTTTGGATTATATGAGTGGTTAGTCATGCCTTTTGGTTAACTAATGCACCTAGCACTTTCATGAGATTAATGAACGAGGTTTTACGTGCTTTCATTGGACGATTTGTGATAGTCTATTATTATGATATATTGATTTTTAGTAGATCTTTGGAGGAACATTTGGAACATTTGCGTGCTGTTTTTATTAATCTACGTGATGCATATTTGTTTGGTAACCTTGGGAAGTGCACCTTTTGCACCGACCAAGTATCTTTTCTTGGCTATGTTGTTACTCCACAGGGAATCGAAGTTGGTAAAGCCAAGATTGAAGCTATTGAGAGTTGGCCGCAGTCCAAAACGATCACACAAGTGAGGAGTTTTCTTGGCCTTGCTGGTTTCTATAGGCGTTTTGTGAGAGATTTCAGCATCATTGTTGCGCCTCTCAATGAGCTTACAAAGAAGGACGTGCCTTTTTCTTGGGGTACCGCACAGGAAGAAGTCTTCACGGTCTTGAAAGATAAGTTAACACATGCTCCTTTACTCCAACTTCCTGATTTTAATAAGACTTTCGAGCTTGAATATGATGCTAGTGGAATTGGGTTAGAAGGTATGTTATTACAAGATGGTAAACCTGGTGCGTACTTTTCTGAAAAATTGAGTGGGCCTAGTCTGAATTATTCTACTTATGATAAGGAATTATATGCTCTTGTTCGGACTTTGGAAACATGGCAACATTATTTATGGCCCAAAGAATTTGTTATACATTCTGACCATGAATCTTTGAAACACATTAAAATTCAAGCAAAACTGAACCGTAGACATGCTAAATGGGTTGAATTCATTGAGACTTTCCCTTATGTCATTAAACACAAGAAGGGTAAAGAAAATGTTATTGCTGATGCTTTGTCTCGTCATTATACTATGCTCTCACAACTTGACTTTAAAATATTTAGTTTAAAGACCATTAAAGATCAATATGTGCATGATGCTGAATTTAGAGATGTGTTACAGAATTGTAAAGAAGGGAGAACATGGAACAAGTTTGTTATTAATGATGGATTTGTGTTCCGTGCTAACAAGCTATGCATTCCAGCTAGCTCCGTTCGTCTTTTGTTGTTACAGGAGGCGCACGGAGGAGGATTAATGGGACACTTTGGCGTGAAGAAGACGGAGGACGTACTTTCTACATATTTCTTTTGGCCAAAGATGAGATGGGATGTTGAGCGTTTTGTTGCTCGCTGCACTACATGTTAAAAAGCTAAGTCACGACTCAATCCTCATGGTTTATATATGCCTTTGCCTGTACCTAGTGTTCCTTGGGATGATATATCTATGGACTTTGTTTTAGGTTTACCTCGAACAAAGAAGGGGAGAGATAGCATATTTGTTGTCGTGGATAGATTTTCCAAAATGGCACACTTTATACCATGTCATAAAAGTGATGCTACTGCTCATGTTGCTGATTTGTTCTTTCGTGAAATTATTCGGTTGCATGGTGTGCCAAATACAATTGTTTTAGATCACGATGCTAAATTTCTTAGCCACTTTTGGATATGTTTATGGGCTAAGTTAGGGACTAAACTCCTTTTTAGTACTACATGTCATCCCCAAACTGATGGCCAAACTGAAGTAGTCAATAGATCATTGTCTACTATGCTTAGGGCTGTTTTGAAGAATAACCTGAAAATGTGGAAGAATGCTTACCTCATATTGAATTTGCTTATAATCGTTCGCTACATTCTACCACTAAGATGTGCCCTTTTGAAGTTGTGTATGGTTTCTTACCTCGTGCAACTATTGATTTGTTGCCTCTTCCATCTTCAGAGAAGGTTAATTTTGATGCTAAAGAACATGCTGAATTGATATTAAAGATGCATGAGTTAACGAAGGAAAACATTGAGCGTATGAATGCTAAATACAAAATTGCTAGAGATAAGGGTAGAAAACATGTTGTCTTTGCACCTGGAGATCTTGTTTGGTTACATTTGCGTAAGGATAGATTTCCTGATTTGCGCAAGTCAAAGCTAATGCCACGTGATGGTCCTTTTAAGGTGTTAGAGAAAATAAATGATAATGCATATAAACTTGAGCTGCCTACAGAGTTTGGGGTTAGCCCCACTTTTAACATTGCAGATTTGAAGCCTTATTTGGGGGAGGAAGATGAGCTTCCGTCGAGGACGACTTCAGTTCAAGAAGGGGAGGATGATGAGGACATCCCTACTAATGCTACACCCACAACTCCGACTGCTATACATACATGACCAATTACTAGAGCTCGCGCACGTCAATTGAATTACCAGGTACTTTCGTTTCTTGCAAATCCTTCTAATGTTCATGAACATATGATGATGCCTAAATTAGATACTTTTGATTACTTATGAATGAAGGACCTAGCATGGACAAGAAGGATGACCATTGGAGCGGGATCAAGCATGGAGAAGAAGGTGCGCGCGCGGGAAAGAACAATGGAGCTTCCAGTGATGATTTTAGCACTTTGAAGCTACCATAATGGGAGCAAGAAGCCTTGGACGAAATATGCAGGATGTCACTTTATAAAATTCGTCCCTAGGCTAATGTAGGTGCCGCGCCACCTTATTTTTGGGCCAGACCCATGTAATTTCAAAATACCATATTATAGGCTGTTTTTAGAGTCCGTATGTATGGGGAAACTGAGTTAGGGTCGGTTTCGGACCCCTCTTTCAAGGGGCCATGAAATTCCCCTCTATTCCTCCATATATACATCCCTTAGGGCGTCGTTTTAAGTTTTGGTTTTGTTTAGATTACAAGTTCGCCATAGCTGCAACTTCGCGTTCTTCGTTTGTGTTCCATGACCAGATAAGGGCGTCACAGAACCCCACTTCATCAATAAAGCTTTCCTCTTATATTCGCAATATCCAGATTGCAATATTAGTTTTTTGCTTGTTCTTCGTTTGCGTGCAGGAAATAGACCCTCGTGGTCAGGTTGATCGTGCTCCGACGTGGTCAATAACCTCTCGGAGTTGGTTTAGCGATTGCTATGGCGCGACATCATCACACGTTCGTAGTCGAATCGTCAAAGTCTACTTCACCAAAAATGATAGCCACCATCTTATCAAAAGACAGGGACAACTTCGCCTCTATCACCGGGCCTAAAAAAGCCCGATGCAAAAAATCCAGGCCCGAGCCCGGCCGTCGGGCCTAATTTTTGGGCCCAGGCCCGGCCCGAGACCAGAGAAAGCCCGGCCCGGCCTGGCAGGCCCGGCCTGCGTAGGCGTAAAACTAGATTTTCGCAGGCCCGAGCCGGCCTGGCCCGACCGTCGGGCTCAAAATCTAGGCCCCGAGCCCGGCCCGTGGGCAAGGTCAGGCCAGGCCGGGTCAGGTTTTTTCGGGCCGGGCCGACCGGGCCGGGCTGCCCAGGTCTGATGGTGATCATTCAAAACCAAAGTACATGAAGGCATGAATATACTCAGAACATCAAGGACTTCTGGACTGGATAGCATAACATGACATCGAAAGATCTACAGGTGTGACTGTCTAACCTGAATAGCAACATCAACCATCATTTTAGCAAAACCAACACAAGGCCAAATCCTTCTACACCTTACCGAGAGCACACAATAGTTGAGGAAGAGCCCTTATATACGCTTCTCTTTCCTGAATCTGTGACAGTCTACATGGCTGGCCGTACATTGCCCGTTGTGCAGCGGCTGTAGCATCGTTTGCTATGGTTCTGCCCTGTGTAATCTAATCAAATGTGTGTCCCCTGCAATAGAAACTGCTAAACACTGAGTATACTAGTCGTGGGCACACAGAGCATGAGAGAGAGAGAGAGGATGAGGGAAACCGGTGTCTTACCTATGCCGGAGTCGATGAAGAATCGGCCTGCAGAGGGGCGGGGCATTGACGCGCTGCTGATGTACTCCCCCCACGCACACCACACGTTGGTTCATCAATTGATGAAGTTTTTTTTTCCAAATTTGATGACTTTTTTTCAAAATTGATGAACTTATTCTCAAAATCATTGAACTTTTTTTTTCCAAAATTGATGAACTTTTTTCAAACCAATGTACCTTTTTTTGCAAAGTCGGTAAACATTTTTCAAATCGAATGAACTTTTTTCAAATTCGATGACTTTTTTTCAACTTCTATATACATTTTTCCAAAATCGATGAACTTTTTCTCAAAATCAATGAACTTTTTCCAAAATTGATTAACTTTTTTAAAATCAATGACTTTTTTGCAAAGTCGATGATCTTTTCAAAATTGATAAACTTTTTTGAAGATTGATGAACCTTTTCCATTTTTGCGATTTTTTCTTTTAAATTTCTCCAGGCTTTTTAAATCCGTGAACCTTTTTTAATGATATTTTTAATTCCTGATTTTTCGAAAAACATACACATATATTTTGAACAGTCAACTGGTCAGACCGGTCAACTAGTGATTTTTTTCCTCAAAATTAGTGAGCTTGTTTTAATTAAAATAGCACGGCTAGTGTATTTCTTAAGTAATTCGTGCTGCATTCAATTACTAGCACCGGAATGGTACAGTGGTAGCCGTTGTAGTGCAGGATATGTGCGGCGTGAGTTTGTTTCCTCAGACGCACAGTTTTTTCGGTGGTTTTTCGCGATACAGTATTATGGCCTTTTATGTGTTCATGGCCCGGCCCATTAGGTTCTCCTATGAGCGTCTGTTCCTTTCGGGGCGCTTAAGGCGACAACTAGGACCTCCCATTCTTGTGGGAACCTCCGCATGGTTCATTTGGGGTGGCCTAGTGCGCGCTCTCAGCCCGTCGTGATATATCGCGCTCTGGATGCTTTGTGTCTATTTTTATGCGTTTTCTGTTTTTAGATGATTTTTTTGGGTTTTTTGGGTTTCCGGCTTCCCCCGGCTTTTCTTAGGATTTTGACCCAGAAAACTTGATTTTTGTCGTGAATAAACATGTTTTTTCCTTCCGCAATAGGCACAGATTTACTTAACGTAGAGGCGAGGATTTGCTTCGCGAGAGGCATGGTCGTGTCTCTTTAAAAAGGAAAAAACATTATCTTTCTTCCACGAGAGGCCTCTCAAAAAGGAAAAAAAACTTCTGCAAGAGGCATAGATTTACTTCTCATCGAGGCATCATTTTGTTCCGCGAGAGGCACGATCGTGGCTCTCGAAAAAAGAAAAATGCATTTTATTTTTTTGTTTATGCGAGAGACACATATTTACTTCTCCTTGAGGCGCGGATTTTCTTCCGCGAGCTCGAAAAAGGAAAAAATGGGTTTTCATTTTTCTTTCTTCCATGAGAGACACATATTTAGTTCTCGCGGAGGCACGGATTTGCTTTCACGAAAGGCACAGCCTTGTCTCTTGGAAATGGAAAAATACATTTTTTTTCTTCTGCGAGCATGCCTCTCGGAGATGGAAATACATGCTCCCGGTTCGTTGTGGAAAAAGGTTCGTCAAAATCTATCAACATGGGATCTTCTTTTAAAAATGTCGACCCGGTGCGCCAAACCCTAGCTCAAGGTGGATGGGGATGACAAGTATGGGGTGGGCGAAAGGGTTCAATGAGAATCCCTGCTTTGGGCCTCGCTCGGTCAAGCTGCCCGAATGGCGCTCTCGCTATAAATAGAGCTGTCAATAGTGGTATTAGTTGAAACCAAACCGTTTGTTTTGATAAACTTGCTAGAATCGCCAAGTTTCATGATTTTACATTGCATTGCGATTCTGAGATGATTTTGGATGATCCCTGAGGCAGAGATCAGTTCTTTTCCAATTTTGATTCCCCAAACAGTCATTCTTCATAATCGAGTCAAACGAACTCTCCCTTTATGCTAGTGTTGGTATAAGCGAGACATAGCATTCACCCGCGGAAGCTATCTCACTTATAGCAAGATGGTAGCTCCCCTTGCGTAAAGCACCCCGCAAAACCCACGCATATGGGCCAACCCAGTATCATGTTTCCCGATCGATCGTTTGTTCAGTAGGATCGTTGATGTTTTTTTTTTTGCTTCCTTCTACTTTTTGTTTGGTTTTCTTATTTCTTTATTAGTTTTCATTTTTATTCTTCTTTTTCTTGTTTTTCGTTTCTCTTTGGTTTTCCTTTGTTTCTTTTTTGGTTTTCATTGGGTTTTTTATTTTCTTTCTTATTTTCACCCTTTTCTTTGATTTTTTATCCTGTTTTTCTGTGTTTCCTTTTCCTTTTTTATTCTTTTGCACTAGTTTTTTTGGTTTACATTTTTTTCCTTTTCCTTTAGTTTCCTTTCATTCCATTTCTGTTTTCATTGGGTTTTTTGTTTCATTTTTCCTTTTTTGTTTCATTCCACATTTTTTGTATGGAACATTTTTGACACATGTTTAACATTTTTGAAATACATGAATTACAATTTTCTAAATATATTTTATTTGATGACTACTCTCTTGCATAAACACTGTACATTTATTGTATAAATGCGAAACATTATACATATAAATGATTAACTTTTTACAACACATGATAAATATTTTTTGATACGTGATTAGAATTTTGTAGAACATATATTTTTTGGGTCTACTATTTTGTGCATTTTTTGTATACATCAGCAACATTTTCTATATACACTTTTAATACTTCTTAAGTACATATTGACATTTTTAAGACATTTATGTTTATTTCCACTTTTCATACAGATTGCACATTTTTATAAGCATCAGCAACAAATTTATATCCACGTTTAACTTTTTGAAAAGAGACGATTAACTTTTTATATATATTTGATATCTATGTTTTTCCATACTCAGTTTACGTTTTTTGTG
Organism: Hordeum marinum; assembly: GCA_022496015.1. Classification (NCBI taxonomy): domain Eukaryota; kingdom Viridiplantae; phylum Streptophyta; class Magnoliopsida; order Poales; family Poaceae; genus Hordeum; species Hordeum marinum. The sequence goes on along the minus strand of CM039673.1, from coordinate 567,584,140 downwards.
TACACCAGATTTTTTATACATGTTTAATATTTTTTAAATACAAGATTGACGATTTTTTTTAAAACATATTTTGATATCTACTTTGTCCATACACATTATACATTTTTTGTATACGTCAGAAACACTTGCCATGCATGCTTAACATTTTTTACGTGCGCAATCAACATTTCCAATCCTGTATGTAAAGTGGTTTCTATACTAGATATATTTAGAATATTTAGAAATATAAGCAAAAGTAAACAAAATAAAGCAAAAATGTGAAGAGAAAACGGAAGGAAAAGAAGGTCTGAAGGCCTCTGCGGTCTGTCGCCCCATCCTGCCCCCCGCTGTGGCCGCGGCTTCTGCCGCCGCCGCCTTATTTTCTCAGCCATACCTGTGCCTCCCAGGCGAATCAGCCCGGCACTTCATCTTGCCGTCGTGGTCATCCTCGGCTGATTTCCCCTTTGTCCACCGGCCGCGCGCCGTCGCCAGCAGCTATGGCCCCGCCACGCATACCACTGGCATTCCTTTCGTAAGCAGACTGAATCCCCACTAATCGCTTGGGTTAGTGCGCCACCGTCCCTACGCTGTCGGCGTCGGGCCGCCGCCGTCACCACGCCGGAGCTCCACCTGACGGTAATCCATTTCTTACCATTATCCCCTTTCCTGTTCTTCTTCACTAAGACTACTACTTGTACAGTTGTATCTGCTTCTTAGCCTACCAAGAGCAAGTTTGCCTGCTGTACGCAACACAGCGAAAATGCTGTAGCCTGCTACGTAGATATTTCCCTGATGTGAAATTCCCCACGGAGACCAGACCAGCAGCCAATGCTGAATAATACAGTAGTACCTTGTGGGCTCACCCGGGACTCCTGCCAATGTGATTGACTGGTGAGCTAATTTCAACAAAATCCACACAAAAGTCAGAGCATCGTTTCCCTCTGCTACCTCGTGGCCTCAGATCATCCAAGGCTCCGATCAAGCTAGCAATCGATTCCTAAACATCTTCATACCATTGTCCTTCTCCTTCCTTGGCTGCTCCCTAGATCCCCCCTTCCTCTGATCTCTTCACAGCACAGACATGAGCAGTAGATTATAAATCTGTAGTCCCGGTCGGGATGTGCCTTTGGTATCGGTTCCCCAACCGGTACTAAAGGGTCGGGACTAAAAGTCCAGACCTTTAGTACCGGTTGGTCTACGAATCGGTACTAAAGGCCCACCACGTGGCTGCCTATGTGAACTGGTGGTGAAGGATCTTACCGGTTGGTGATATCAACCGGTACTAAGTGTTCTGTTTTTTTATTTTAGCTTTTAATTAGGTTTTAGTTTTCCTCTCTATTTATTGTGTTTTCCATTCATTTTAAATATATTTTACGGTGATACATACTGCAAACATTACACAAGTTGGTGCATATATATATATATATATATATATATATATATATATATATATAATATAATATCTCATACACAATATATATACAAATGGAATTACACATCCATATATATTCTGAACTTATAAATTAAGGCTCAAAACCCGGCCGGGACTAGCTAGCTAGTGCTCCGGATGAAATCTCAGTTTTCTACTGCTAATTTGCTGCCATTATTGAGGCGGCGGTAAGTAATAGTGCTCTCCGTTTACATCAATGACATGTCGAAGAAGAAATGTCGCAAATTCCTCTTGAATTGCTACAAAGCGTTTCTCGGGTGAGAGTTTCGACATCATCTGCCAAACCTGGAGTTGTCTTTTACATGCTTCTCTGCGACGTATATGGCCTTCGGTCTGGATGCGAATGTTCTCGCAGAGGAAGTATCCACATAAATTTGTCCCCTGTGGCTGCTTCGCGCACTTTGCAAAAGAATAGAATTCAATAAGATAATTAATAATCAAGCATGATAATGGTATTGAAACTAGAATTAAAGAGATGCGCGGACCTAGTAGTACTACTTAATTACCTGCATCTTTTTCACTCATCAATTCAGAAGCGCTTTTTCTTATTCTAGCAGACGGAATTCCTTTGGTCTAATTTAGGACTTTCAAATCTATTTTATTTTACCTAATTCTATCTATGCCCCAGGGGCTAGGAACAAAACAGTCCTTTCCTTTTTCTGATCATAGAGAAGCCGTATGAAGCTAAGGTTTCATGTATGGTTTTGAAATAGCGGTGGGAACTGTGATGTTATCATCGACTATGATTATCTAACAGTTCAAGTACAAGTACAGTTGATATAGTTGAAGCACAGTCAAAATATGATTTTTTTGGATGGAATATTTGGCGTCAGCCTATAGGTTTTCTGGTTTTTTTCATCTTCGGTTTCCATTAACGACCGTGATGATTTTTTTCTATCATCTTTTTCCAAACACTACGCGGCAAAGAAAAAGATCAAAAGAGTTATTATAATTACTTTTGATATCAGAAAATAATGAAAGAAAGCGAGGTCGATGAAGATTGAAATTATCGTTCTATCATAAAATACAAGTCTACGTATGATTGTTTTAGTGTATCTAGTGAGTCGTACACTTGAACAAGTCTATCCGCGAGGATAATATTTAGGAGGATATAGTGGTCTCTGCGTAGAAGTTTATATAATTAAGCAGACATACATATAACTCATCAACTACACTTGACAGCGAGCTAGTAAGCAAAAATAGAATTTGTAGTATATAAGAGAGTAAACACTCATCCCATGTTGTAAGGAAATACTATAGTAGATTTGGTATTCATTAGTTCCTCTAGAAAATTTTCCAAGATATCTTTTGTGTCCTTGGCATAATGTTTTATCACATGACCATGAACGGTATTTGGGTTGATGAATCCAATGTTATCGATTCCCTCTTGTTTCAATTCCACATCTTCAATCTGCATAATAGCGTAGAAAAGAACATATATAGTGAGGATAAGCCAATGAACGATATCTTAGCTAGAGAATTAAATTATTAAAGATACAAATCACTTACAGACAATAGCAACTGATGAGAGTTTTGTCGATAGAGTCCATGTGGTGTAGCTGAAAAAGTCCTGAGAATTCAAGACATATGTCACATCCATTGACGTAATGCTCTTTCCTTACTTTGACCATGACCGTTGTCTCCCCTTGCTTTGCTTCACGCAGGTATCAATCATGCAACTGTCGCATCATAGTTGGTAGTTCCTTGTACTGCTCGGGGTGTGACAAGTGGTTTTTCGACGGCATATTGCATTGCGTACTCATCTGCACCGTACCCGTGGATTTCCTCGGTGCCAAGGATTTGGCCAAGAGTGAGACCTGCAGCCTCTACTTCTTCGGGGTCGATTGGGTTGCCTTGCACGTCGACTGCTTGGATCGATTGCTTGCTTGGATTGGTACTCACCTTGAGCGGAGAGATCGATTGCTTGGATTGTTCTCTGATCTGGGGAACTGTTTTCCCGCTAGTAGTACCACCTGTCATTGATGTCGTACTTTCCGACTTCTTCCTTGGGCTGAGCCGACTTCTTTGCTCACTTGCCTTCTGAATCTGTCGCTCATAGTCTGTCGGCATACGTTCCACATATGTCGGGGGTCGATCAATAAAGTGTTCCATAAAGTGCTCTTGGACTTCGTTGGGTATTACCCCCTTTGGTGGCAGGGTCTTCTTCGCAAAAAGGCTTTCACTTGGCGATCGCTTTCAATTTTGGTTTCCTCTGGTGTCATGTCGTAAGGCAACTTCCTTTTGGCCGGAGGCTCCGGTTTCTTCTTTGCTTTCTTCCGAAGAGGACTGCTGATGGCCTTCCTCTTTTTTGAGCCCTGCTGGCGGGACTGCTGCCGGGGTGGAGTCGGCTCATGCGGCGGAGATCGATATCGACGATATGGACTCGCGTCGTGCTCCGTCCCGAGGTTGGGTGGACTCGTGCTGGGATACATATCGAAGTGGGACGCCTCTCAGGGTGGGGAGGACTGCTGGCGCTGCGATGCCTCTGGCTGGGATCCCTCGCGCTAGACATCGATACTTGGAGGAGCCGATGGCCTTAGCACCGAGTGTGAAAAGACGATGTCGTCCTTAATCCATAGAATGAGACCACGACCGTCTTCTGCCAGTGTGGACTCCCCCTTACCTCCAGGGATGTCAAGATGTAGTTCATCATATCCTGACTCTATTGCGTCCACCGCGACACGAGCATACCCAGCTAGAACCGGATTGAAATGCCAGAGAACATTAGGTGTATTTGGTAAAGCATAGCCTGTCGCGACCCGCACGGGTATGTTCTTCATTTTCTGGATTAGTTCATAATATGTCTTCTCGGTGATATCATCCACGGGGTTGTGACCTAGCGGTGCCCCCGTGGAACCCACGCTGCTTTTCGGCAGTGTAGATGGGACGGGTTCCGATGCCTCCTGCCGTGGAGTTGCCCTTTGCTGGGTCAGTACCTGTATCTGTAGCTGCTGCTGCTCGTACTTCTGTTCCAACATTGAAAGTCGGTCTGCTTCCACCTTCTTTTTTCTCGAACGGCTTTTATAACTGTCCTTCCATCCCGCAAACCCCTCGTACCACGGAACAATGCCCACGCCTTGTGTTCGTCCTCCGCGTTCGGGATTCTCGAGGGCGCGTGTAAGCTCGTCGTTCTCTCTATCGGGGTGAAACCGTCCTTCTTGGGCAGCTTTTATTGCTTCAATCAACTCATCTGATGCATTCTTCAGATTGGCCAGTGCAATAATCTTCCCTGTTGCTGGGTCCAACTTTCCCCCATGCGTAAAAAACCAATTCCTGTACCTCCGGGGCCATTGGAAGGTTACTAGAGTGATCACTTCAGCATGCATCTTATTCTCTAATGCATCCCACTTAGGAATGGCTGGCTTGTATCCACATGTCCCTAGTTTATTGTGATACTTTTTTTCTCCGCATTTATCTTATTTTTTGCCGACTTCTCCATAGCAGATTCCGATGTCTTGTACTCGATAAATGCGTCCCGGTGATTCCTTACCTTCTCGTATATTCCTCTGAATTCAGACGCCTTCTTGCATCTAGCGTTGTACTTGGTTCATAATATTTTCTTCCAAGTCTGGAACGCGCCGATCATCTTATGGAGAGCAAACTCCTTGATTTTGTCCCTTTGGCGCTCCGAGAGAGAATCTGGTAGGATTAAATGCTCCATGAGATCTCGCCAAAGGGCATCTTTAATTCTTTTATCGACATAATTCACTCATGGTTTTGGTTTGTTTAGCTGAATCCATTCTTGCATTGTGATCGGGACTCCGTCCCTAACAACCACTCTGCATTGACGCACAAATGTCTTGGCATTGGCTTCAGGGTGAGTCGGTGCGCCATCATGTTTGAAAGCATCAAGATTGAGCTTTACGTTGCCGTCCAATATTTTGGCACCGCCTCATACCATTCTACTAGATTGGCTCGATCCGGAAGGCTGATAATTAAAAGAAGAAATATTTGTTAATATATATATATATAAATCAATTAATACACATGTAATGATCACCAGAGGCTAATATGTGTATATACCTCGCCGGACATTGTTAGTTGTTCCGGATTTTGGAACATAAGTTGTTCTTCCTCGGCCTCACATCCATCACTGTAATCGTTCAGATATTGTGAGCCGTCATCATCATGTGATTCACCTAGAAGGTCCGCTGGTTTTTGGAGGAGCGCATCATGTCGAAGATGTCCTCTTCATGAGCTCTACCGATATTGTCCATAGCTTAATAACTAATCCATAATAATATAGATAAAACAAATTAGTATTTAAATTAGCATGCATTCAAGAAGCAAAATAACTGATAGTTAATTAATAATGCATCATCGAATACATATATAGTAGTTCTTAGAAAAGATCTCATCTCATAATCTTGGATAATTGTTAATACTTCGGTTGATCCATCGATCTAGCTAATACATCATAATAATACATATATAGTAGCTAATATATCGATCTAGCTAGAACCCTAGCACCCGACGGATATCGGGGTGGGCGGTGGACACCCAAAGAGAAGGAACCATCACAGGAACATAGCTCCAGTGAGATCCCTAAAGAATCTGCCAGGTATTGTCGGACCTGACCTCCAAAGCTGGCATGTAGCGATAGACGTGCTCGTTCTCCTTGCTAACATGGTACTGTACCACCTCCGCGGGGGACTCAAACCTTCGAATCGTCCGTGGCCCATGCGGCCGCCACCACAGAACCTCCGGGTCGACGACTGGCTGGCTCCTCACCAAGCTGCGCCGCCCGAAAGGCAGCACCTCCCAGTACCAGCCCGGCGGAGCCCAGTCCCGAACAGGGCCCCTCGGCTCAAGCAAGTGACCTCCTCCGCCGACTCGACGACGAGGATGCGGGATCGGCATCGTCGACGTTGAGAAGAAACAATTAATTATGAAAACAAATTAAATAAAACTTAGCAAAATTAACACTTAGCATCTAACAAATGAAATGGATGGGGAATAACATCCGGGAATGTTTTCCCGAAGTCTGCATATGAACATTTTCTATATACATCAATCCATCCCTCTATACATACATACATACATGGACAAAAAAATTCTATGAACATAAAAAATTCTATGAACAAAACAAAATCATCATTACAACATTTTCTATATATATATACATCCATCTAAACATCCATCTAACATCTCTTTCTATCCAAAGCTCTAATGCAAAAATTGAACTCCAATGCAAAAAAAATCTAAACATGCATCTAACATCTCTATGTATCCATCTAACATCTCTATCTATCCATCTATCTAGCCATCTAACATATCTATCGGAGCCGGCTCCTCTGACGTGCGGCAGCCTACCGTTCGGCAACTGACATGTGGGCCAGGTTGCCATGCGGGCCCACGTGCCAGTGGCCGAACGGCAGGGTGCCGCGCGGCAGGGGATCCTCGTCCATATCTATCTAACAACTTTGCCACAACATTTCTATCTAAAAATCTAAACATCCATCTAACAACTTTGCCACAACATATCTATCTATCCATCTAACATTCCTCAAATTCCTAAAATTCTTAAAATTCCTAAAATTCCAGCATCTAATCCATAGTTAAATTTCTAAAATTCCTAAAAATCAGCTTTTGCATCATAATAAATTTTGGCACGGCTCATCGGGGCTCATCGGCAGGATGGATCGTCAGGGCTCGTCGGAGCGGGTCGACGGGACGACGCGTTGGGGGAGGGCTCGGCGATGATGTCGGGGGTGGCGACGAGGAGCGGGCTCGGGGAGGAGGGAGAGGAATTCCGGGCGCGGGTAGGGCTCATTGACGGCTCGGAGGCGATGGCGTCGGGCAGGGCTTGGGGACGGCTCGGAGGCGACGGCATCGGGCAGGGCTCGGGGACGGCGTCGGGGGCGGCGACAAGGAGCTGGCTCGGGAAGGAGGGCGAGGAGGTCCGGCGACGAGGACAACGGTTTCCGGCAGCCTGGCGGCGGCGCAAATAAGCTTCTCCCAGTGCGTGGCTCGGCCCGGGACGAGGCCTCCACTATTTATACGTGGAGGACCTTTAGTACCGGTGCATGACTCTTTAGTACCGGTGCGAGCCACACACCGGTACTAAAGGTCCACCCCAAAAAATGCGTGGGGGCGGTGGACCTTTAGTACCGGTGCGTGGCTCGCACCGGTACTAAAGGTTTTTTAATTCGTTATTAATTATTATTTTTAGAAAAACCCCTAAACTTTAGAAAATCATAGAAAAAAATCTATGACTCCAATGTAAATAAATAATATATGAAAAAATATCAGAAAAATATAAAGAATCTATTTGTGGCATTTCCATGCATGTTTGAACAACTTAAACTGATGTATAAGACAATTTGATTAAATGGCATTTGAAATGTCATATCTCGAGTTTGAAAAGCAGTAGAAATGAACTCTGAAAAGGTTGTAACTTGGCATGACATCATAATTTCACCCACATAGCAACTTCTAAAGAATTGACAGGGTTACGGCAAAAACTGGATGCACTTCGTGTACAAATTGGACAATCTCTTTTGAAGTATGAGGGTTCCAGACGAAAACTCATCTATTACAAAAGGATTTCATTTTTAATAACTTATTTTAACTTCATACTTTTTGTGTGTTCAATATGCACCATTCAAAGACACATCATCAATTTTCAACCCTTTTCCGACTTCATTTGATATTTTTCATGCATTTAATGATTTATTTTGAGCCAAATGACCCTGAATTTGAAAAGTAGTACAAATGAATTTTGAAAAGGTTGTAACTTGGCATGACATCATAATTTCACCCACATAGCAACTTCTAAAGAGTTGAGAGGGTTACGACAAAAACTGGATGCACTTCGTGTACAAATTGGACTGTCTCTTTCGAAGTATGAGGGTTTCGGACGAAAACTCATCTATTACAAAGGGATTTCATTTTTAATAACTTATTTTAACTCCATACTTTTTGTGTGTTCAATATGCACCATTGAAAGACACATCATCAATTTTCAACCCTTTCTGACTTTATTTGATATTTTTCAAGCATTTAATGATTTATTTTGAGCTAAATGACCCTGAGTTTGAAAAGCAGTACAAATGAACTCTAAAAAGATTGTAACTTGGCATGACATCATAATTTCACCCACATAGAAACTTCTAAAGAGTTGAGAGGGTTATGGCAAAAACTGGATGCACTTCGTGTACAACTTAGACTATCTCTTTCGAAGTATGAGGGTTTCGGACGAAAACTCATCTATTACGAAGGGATTTCATTTTTAATAACTTATTTTAACTCCATATTTTTGTGTGTTCAATATGCACCATTCAAAGGCACATCATCAATTTTCAACCCTTTCTGACTTCATTTGATATATTTCATACATTTAATGGTTTATTTCGAGCTAAATGACCTTGAATTTGAAAAGCAGTACAAATGAACTCTGAAAAGGTTGTAACTTGGCATGACATCATAATTTCACCCACATAGCAACTTCTAAAGAGTTGAGAGGGTTACGGCAAAAACTAGATGCACTTCGTGTACAAACTGTTACAAAGATACCATGCTAGAAAATGCATGCATGTCTTTCACATAGAAAGTGATGACGGTGAAGCCGGTCACATCCCAGAGTGGGATCTCATGGTGTAAGCCTTTTTCTGCGTGTTTGTCCCTTGCTTATGATTGCACCGTAACCATGGAGAATCTTCATCATTTTACAAGATGCTTGGGCCAGTCTTCACTCTGAAGGGAGGGATTTCATGAAACTTTTCATAATCTTCTAACATGTTTGTCTTGTCCTCCACTCCCACAGTGTTTCTTTTCCCCGAAAGAACTATGTGGCGCTTTGGCTCATCGTATGATGTATTCATTTCCTTATCTTTTTTCTTCTCGGTTTGCTAGACATGTCCTTCACATAGAAAACCTGAGCCACATCATTGGCTAGGACGAATGAGTCGTCTGTGTACCCAAGATTGTTGAGATCTACTATTGTCGTTCCGTACTGCGGGTCTATCTATACCCTGCCTCCAGTATATTTGACCCATTTGCACCGAAACAAAGGGACCTTAAGATCAGGTCCATATTCAAGTTCCCATATCTCCTCTATGTAACCATAATATGTGTCTTGATAGTTGGTTGCATCATAGCGGGCACCACTATTTTGGTTGCTGCTCTTTTTATCTTGGGCGATCGTGTAAAATGTATTCCCATTTATCTCGTACCCTTTGAAATTCGTTATAGCCGAACTTGGTGTCTTGGCCAACCAGTACAGTTCATCTGGAACATCGTTGTCATTGATGAGCTTTGTTTGCAACCAACTGGCGAAAGTCTTCATGTGTTTACGTTCAATCTAGGGGTCAGACTGCTCCGGGTTCTTGGACCGTACAATATCCTTGTGTTCCTCGATATATGGAGTCACCAAGGTCGAATTTTGTAGAACCGTGTAGTGTGCTTGAGTGAAAGAATGCATGTCCATATTTATTGCTTCTTTCTTTCCTAGTGTGCCTTTTCCACCCAGTCTCCCCTCATGCCGCGATTTAGGAAGAACAATTGGCTTAATGTAAGGAACAAAGTCAACACAAAACTCAACAACCTCCTCTGTTCCATATCCCTTGGCGATGCTTCCTTCTGGCTTAGCACGGTTATGAACATATTTCTTTAAGACTCTCATGAACCTTTCGAAGGGAAACATATTGTGTAGAAATACAGGACCCAGAATGTTAATCTCTTCGACTAGGTGAACTAGAACGTGTGTCATAATATTGAAAATGATGGAGGGAACACCAACTCGAAACTGACAAGACATTGGACCAGGTCATTCTGTAACCTTGGTAGGATTTCTGGATCGATTACCTTCTGAGAAATTGCATTAAGGAATGCGCATAGCTTCACAATGGCTAATCGGAATAGATTGTCCGCCAGGACCCTTTCCAAATATTACCTGTAAATCCTTGACCATATGAAATATATATTCACCAGTACGGAGGTCGGGCTTCTTCCGGTTATCTGGCCCACCTTTGAAATGATTGCCTGCCTTTCTTAAGATATGCTTGATCGGTAGAAATCGACGATGTCCCATGTACACATTCTTCTTACATTTATCCAAATATATACTTTCAGTATCATCTAATCAGTACGTGCATGCATTGTATCCCTTGTTTGTATGTCCTGAACGGTTACTAAGAGCACGCCAATCATTGATGGTTACAAACAGCAACGCTCATAGGTCAATTTCCTTCTGTGTGTGCGCATCCCACACACGTACATCTGGTTTTTTCCACAACTATAGAAGTTCATCAACTAGTGGCCTTAGGTATACATCAATGTCGTTGACGGGTTGCTTAGGGCCTTGGATGAGCACTGGCATCATAATGAATTTTCACTTCATGCACAACCAAGGAGGAAGGTTGTAGATACATAGAGTCATGGGCCAGGTGCTGTGACTGGAGCTCTGCTCCCCAAAAGGATTCATGCCGTCTATACTAAGACCAAACCATAAGTTCGTTGCGTTAGCTGTGAAGTCCTCGAACTCCCTCTCGATTTTTCTCCACTGCGACCCATCAGCGGGTGCTCTCAACATCCCGTGTTTCTTACGTTCTTTTTTGTGCCATCGCAACAACTTGGCATGCTCTTTGTTTTGGAACAAACGTTTCAACCGTGGTATTATAGGAGCATACCACATCACCTTGGCATGAACCCTCTTCCTGTGGCGTTCGCCCTCCACATCACCAGGGTCATCGCGGGGGATCTTATAACACAGTGCACCGCATACCGGGCATGCATCCAAATTCTCTTACTCCTCACCGCGGTAGAGGATGCAGTCATTAGGGCATGCATGTATCTTCTGCACCTCTAATCCTAGAGGGCAAACGACCTTCTTTGCTTCGTACGTACTTTTAGGCAATTCGTTATCCTTTGGAAGCATCTTTATCATTATCAGCAATTCTTGAATTCCCTTGTCAATTACACCATTCTTCGCCTTCCATTGCAGCAATTCCAGCGTGATACCCAGCTTTTTCTGGTCATCTTCACAATTTGGATACAATAATTTCTTGTGATCCTCTAACATGCGTTTCAACTTCAACCTCTCCTTGTCACTTTCGCAGTTTCTCTTTGCATCAGCAATGACCCGACCCAAATCATAAGCGAGCTCATCTGATGCCTCTTCTTCAGCTTCCCCCATTGATGCCTCTTCTTCAGCTTCCCCCATTGTTGTATTGGCGAAAGGATAGTTGTCATCATCCTCTTCTTCTTCATTGTCTTCCATTATAACCCCTCTTTCTCCGTGCTTGGTCCAGCAGCTATAGCCGAACATGAAACCGAACTTCAGCAGGTGGTAGTGAAGGGTTTTTGAGGTAGAGTAATTCCTATCATTCTTACAGTCACGACATGGACAACACATGAAACCATTCTGCTTGTTTGCCTCGGCCACACGAATAAAATCATGCAGGCCATTAAGAAATCCTGGACTTAGTCGGTCATCGTACATCCATTGTCGTCTCATGTTCACTACACAACATCGAAGTAACCAAATTAATACAACTTCATCATCACATTACAACCAAAGTAGAGCTAGCAGTGATCAAATGTTTTAACTACAAATAATAGATACTTATAGTTCATACATACATCTCATAAAACAACATACAACTATCTAAAACATGTAAATGCAACAACAAATGCGATCATAATCGCAACTAATGTAACAATTGAGCCAACGACATAATGATACCAAGCCTGTTTATCAATGGCATATTTTCTAATCTTTCTAAGCTTCAAGCACATTCCAACCATCTTGTTCTTGTGATCATCGACGATATCGGCAACATGCAACTCCAATCCCATCTTCTCATCTTCAGTTCTTTTCAATTTTTCTTTCAAATGATCAATTTCTTTTTCAGCTTGTGTTAATTTCTCAAGCAGAATTGCATAGTCGGTTGGAATTTCTGGTTCAACTACTTCCTATAGATAAAAACATCTACGTCAATTTGGTGGCATAATTAATTGTCATAGACATTAGATGATGTGCGAAATAGTTATAAAAGATAACGACATACCACATCTGAATCATAGACTGGACGAGGGCCGACGTGGGCGGATACCATAACCATGACACTATACAATAACTAACAATAATACAAGTAAGTAAATCGTACACGCGGCTATCTAAATCATACAAGTATTTTTTTAACAAAAAGGTTTTAAGAAGAACAAGAGGCTCACCAAGGTGGCCGGTGCCGCGACGAGACGGTGCAGACGATCGACGGTGGTTAGGACAGGGATGGGAAGGCACCAAATAAACCACACCTACACATATGCAACCTAACAAGTTAATTTGAGCTCAAATTGCATATAAATCAAATAAACTCCCACATAATGATCACTCCTCCAAAACCTAGCTAAAGCCCACAAATCACATATCTTTGAGCATACCACAAGCTAATCTAGCAATGAGAGATGAAGGGGCAAAGTTGCTAACCTTTGTGAACACTTGGATAGATGGGGTGCCTTTAAATCTTGACAAATCCTTGGCAAAATGGAGGATGAGCTTCGAGCAAGAAGAAGAACAGGGGAGAAAATAGAGAAATGAGAGCCCCTTCGATCGACTGCGGATGAAGCATATATATAGGAAGTCTTTAGTATCGGTTGGTGACATCAACCGGTACTAAAGGTTGCCCAACCGGTACTAAAGAGGCATGCGGGGCCCAAGTATGACCAAAAGCCTGCCACGCCCCCTTTAGTACCGACTCGTGACACGAACCGGTACTAAAGATCCCCCACGAGCCGGTACTAAAGGTCACCCTGCTCCTAGACGTTGGAGCCGGCACGAACCGGGACTAATACCATCCTTAGTACGGCTCGTAACCAGACCGGGACTAATGCTTGGGACGAAAGATCTGTTTTCTACTAGTGGAGGCATATGAGAGACAAGGCTGAATAGGTATGGCTGAATGTTCAAACGCATTTTGAAGCATCGATTTTGTTTTTTGCCACATTTTACACGAATGTCATCTGGCTCTAAAATTTTGCGAGCTATCGAATCATTTGTTGAAGTTTCACACATAAAAAATCATTTTTTCCGACTTTTTTGATTTTATTTTTATTTACTGTTTAATCGAGCTCACATGAGCTCGGGATCATAACAGCTGCTTCCTCTAAATTATTATTTTCATCGTATGTCATGTTGCACAAGTACATACTAGTAGGCTTATATTCAAATAAGCCGTGAATCCATGTTTTGACACTCGACATCCTATAATATGAATCCAGGGGAAAACCCTGGCTCCTTAGCAATTTGGGCTTCTGGGCCATTGGATCTCGCGTTTGATCGAATCTGGGCCATCGGATCGAGCCGCTGGAGGACATCGGCCGTCGGATCGAATCGGTTTGCATTGCTACCGTTTCCCCAATGTTGTCACTTACTCGCTTTTGCTAGACCCGGTCTCTCTGGCGCGTGGGTTCATTGCTGGTGGGCCGCGACCATGGCTGAGGGAGTGGCATGTGTGACCCGTCGGGTGCACCGGCGGGGTGGATCGCGTGCCACCGCACGTAATATGTTGCCCTGCCGAGGGCATTTTGGGTTATTCGGTTTCTGCCCATGTGCGTTGGCTCGTGCATCTATGGGTGGGGGAAGGGCAGCGGCTTGCCCTCCCTTGCTCCCATTCCCCCCATCTATTTAGGGTTTCCCATCCTCTCGCCGCCGCCGCTCGTTTTCCTCTTCCCTCGCCACTGCTGCTCGTTCTCCTCTTCCCTCGCCGCCGTTGCTCGTCCTCCTCGATTCGACGCCGTTCTTCGGGTGGTTTTCCTCTGCCTCTTGCTCGTTTCTTCTATTCAGCTTGTTTCTTAACGTCTTTCTTGTTTCTCTGCCTGATCTGCAGTTTGGACGGCGATGTTGCGTGGGGGCTTCCTTGCGGGTGGACCGGAGAGGGAGCACACAGGTTGTTTCATCAAGACTTCTATTGTTCTTTAGGGATCTGTCTAGGGTGTGACGGTTGCTCTCTATTGTTCTTTAGGTATCAGTCTAGGGTTTGATGCTTGGTGTCATGTTGCTCGAGGATGGTTGATCTCATGCTGCTCGAGGTGGTATAGCTGGTTCTATTGCAGGTGACTCTTCCTTCTAGACTAGTCTCCTCGGTTTTGTTCCTGTGCCATTTGTGATATGTATGTGCTAATCAGATTTTTTTTGTTCTTTACGGATCTGCCTGGGCTTTGATAGTTGATCTGTTGCTGTTTGAGGTGGTGTACGTGGTTCGGTTGCAGGTGACTCTTCCCTCTCGCCTGGCCTCCTCGATCTTGTTTCTGTACTTGTGAATACGGCAGTTTCTTTCAGGTGTTTCAAGTAGATGTATACTGCAGGTGGGACGGGGGGTATTTATATTCGTATCTGCAGTCAGTCTATATTTGCTGGGATGTACTACATTATGCAAACGTAGACACATGAGGAAGGAAATACTCATAATGCAATTAGATAGATTCCTACCTGTAGCGATTAATATGTGTTGTCAGTCTACATGTGCTGCAGATCATCATTGCTTTTGTTGTTCTTCAGGGATATGCCTGGGGTTTGATGTTTGATCTGTTGCTGCTCGAGGTGGTCTAGCTGGTTCGGTTGCAGGTGACTCTTCCCTCTCGCATGCCTTGCTCATTCTTTTTTCTGTAGTTGTAAATACGACAGTTTCTTTTGGGTGTTTCGGGTAGATGTATGCTGCAGTTGGGAGGAGGCATTTATGTTCATATGTGCTGTCAGTTTATATGTGTTGCATATGTAGCTTGTGTGTCTAAGGTCCGTGTGTACTGCTGGTTTAGTTCACTTGTGCTGTACAGGTAGGCTGTGTTTCGAGTCCATGTATGTTTTGTCTGCATCTTCATGGGATCTAACGTTTGTCTTTGGTTGGTGTTTTTTCTTTTTTTTGTGGAGTCTGCTTATTTTTGGGTTATTCGTTTTGCTAGCAGGATGTTTGCCGTCGGTTTTTCTTATGTGCACATGTTAGATGTCGGTGTCGTTTGTCGTTCCATTCGTACTTGCAAGAGGTCATGGATGATGGGGTTGTGCTTGGAGGTGTGGAGCTAGATGTTGATGTTCCTAGAGGTGATGCCTTGACCATGACGAGGTTTTTCTGGTCCCGGGATGGTATAGGTTGCCCATCTCTTCATGATGATGCCGCTCTCCAGGCTATTTTCTTTCTACAGAGTCTCTATGGCTTTGTTGTTGTAGACTACAATTTCAGTAGCATGATGACTTATCGAGAGCTTGCTCGTTCAGCTATTGTTTTGGCGGCCTCGCTGGTTCGGTCTTCGGTGCCTGTTGTTGCTGGCGATGTTTCTGCTGCCGTGGGTGACGTCAATGCTGCTTCGCGGCGGCAGATGTTGCATGATTGGTTGGTTTTTACGGCCTGTACCTTTTAGGCGTGACAGCGTGCCTTGTAGCTAGGGTGTGTTCTTCCTTGTTGATTAGTTGATTGTTCTTTTCCATGAGGCTGGTTGGTCTGTGTTCAGGTCACCTTGTATGAGATGTGTGCCTCGTTGTAACAACATTCGTTTATTCGATGTGTGACTTATCCTTCCCCTGCCCTTATTGCTGGTGCAGGGTATGATAAATTGTATATTGTCCTTCTATCATGTTATGCTATATTTGGATACCTGGTGTTGCGTTCTGTAAGGTTATATGGTTCTTGCATATTGGTTTCCAGCGTCTTCGGGTATGGTGTACCTCTGTTGCTGACATGCCGTTATCAGTGTGCCCACTATCTATGATATCCGCTCGTGGGCGTGGTCATGGGCGGGCTATTGGTGGGCATGGTCGTGGTCGGGCTGCTGGTGGACGTGGGCGGGCCACTGGCCGGGGGGACCTAATGCAGTTGGTTCCGATCGTGGGCAAACTGCTGGTGGTCATGGACGGGGTACTAGTCATGGTGGGGGTGGGGATGGTGCAGGGAGGACCGGTCACGGGCGGGCCGTCGGTGGTCGTGGACGGGCCCTTGGTTGTGGGGGGTCTGATGCAGTGTGGGGAGGTCGTGGGTGGGCTGGTGGTGGTCATAGACGTGCCACTGTCCGTGGGGTTTCTGATGCAGGCGGTGCCTTTGCCTCTAATCAAGTTGCTGGAGAGGTCCGAGGCGGCATGACTGGCCGAAGCAGTGGGGGTGTCTTTAGGCCCGTCTTTGGTCATGGTGCTGGTCCTGGGCATGTTGCGGGTGCTGAGCGTGTGTCGGTCCCTGGGATTGCTAGGCATTACGTGCCTCGGCAGGCTGTTGGGATTCCTTCCCTAAGTCGTACATGTGCGTGTCTATCCACTTTTCTTCCTTCGTTGTTTCCTTTGATAGGCTATTCTGCCAATGATGTTGATTGTTGTTTCGTTCTTGTGTTGTTAGGCGATGGCTGGTTTCCTTGTTTGAGTTTGTCCGTTACTGCGGAAAATCGCAAGAAACAGAAAATGGCTGTTGAGTTTCGTTGCGCCCGATATGAAGGTGCATGGAAATTCCTGCTTCGTTGTTGGGTGTTCTTTTTTTTCGTGTGCTGTTCTGACTGCGTTACACATGCCTGGTCAGAACGTGTTGTCGATGGGACCTTGCCAATGGATTGGCAAGGTTTTTTGGTTTACGTGTGTTCGGAGGTGACTGGGACAGATCGCAACAAACGGAAAAAAAAGGAAAGTAACGATTAAGTTGCGTCGCCATGGATATGAAGGTGCCTTAAATTCTTCTTGGTTCTTTGTTGGTTGTGGTTCTTTTTCTTATGTTCTCTTCATTGGTTTTGCGTGTCTTGTTAGATACTGTTGTCCAAGGGCCTTTGCCAAAGGATTGGCAGGGTTATTCGAGCAAGTTTGCCGAGTCCCTAAAAGGTACCTATGAGCAAGACCTTTGTTGTTTTTGTTGTGCGCTGGTTGTCTTATTCTTCCTTTGTGCCTGATAGCCTTGTGTTTTTTCGTGCTTGTTAGCTTGCTATGCAGATAGGTCATATTATGGCCCTCCAGAGTTCTTGTGTCGGTACTGTGGCGCCTCCTTCTGGTATGCCGAGTGTTCTAAGCAGAAATCATCATGGAAAAAGCATAAGGTCGTCTACTATCGCTGTTGTAAAGGCGCTAAGGTCTATATCCCACCCTTTAAGGATCCCCGGCCTATCTCCGGGAGCTCCTTCGATTCGATGGTACTTCTCGTGCTAAAAAATTCATCCGGTCTATACGTGAGTACAATTGTATGTTCGCCTTCACTTCGATGGGTGCTACTATTGAGAGTTCGTTTGGTGGTAGCCGTGGACCTAAGATTTTTAAGATTAGTGGTCAGGTGTCGCATCGTATTGGTTCGTTGGTGCCTAACGGTGGTGATGCCCCGAAATTTGCTGAACTGTACATACATGACCCAGCTAATGAGGTTAGGCATAGGATGAATGCCTTGAATCCAGAAGATAAGCCTACTAGGGGGTGGATGAGAGTATTGTGGTTGGTCTTAGAAACATGCTTAATGTGTCTAATCCATTGGTACAGACCTTTAGGGAGGCAAGTAAGATGATAGAGGGGCGCGGTGATGAGCCCATCGAGGATATCTCGATTCGTATTATTGGGCCTTCAAAGGGTGATAGTCCACAGTTTAGCTTGCCTACAACCACCGGACTTGCTGCTCTGATAGTCGGTGGTGATTTCACGTTAGAGGCATCTTCTCGGGACATTATTGTTTGTAGCCGTTCTGATGGTTTACAGCAGATATCCTCTCTGAATACTGCATTCATGCCTCTCTGCAGTATCCGCTACTTTTCCCTTATGGATAGAGGGGGTTTCAAGTCAATGTTCCACACTTGATTGTTTCTGAAGAGGATGATGATGACAAACCTGTAGATCCTAATCATGCGTCTAGAAACCCACCCGCTGAGGCGTCCTATTCGTATCCTGCTTGTGGTGATGATGAATCCACAAATAATCAAAGTAGGGTACCCATGCAGGATTACTATGATGGGACTGATGATCCTAATCACGCCCCTGGAAGCCCATTCGATGAGGCATCCTCTTCGTATCCTGCTAGTGGTGGTGATGACCCCGCGAATAGTCGAAATAGAATGACCATGCAGGATTACTATCGTTTTATGTGCCACTATAAGAGTGATCAGCCTAATCCTTATATATGTTATGGCCTTCTCTCGTCCCAGTCAGTTGTTGATGCACGTGCGTGCATCGATGAAAGTAGACTATGGTACATCTTAAGAAATTAGGACATGCTTAGATCGGAGCACATGCAGGGCATTGTTGATGCGGTATGTGATGGGTGTGTTGATGGTGATGTTCTTGGGAAGAGGATCATTGTACCTTCCAGTCACACTGGTGGTCGTCGTTATTACCATGAAAATTTTCATGATGGTCTTGCAGTTTGTCGAGTGCATGGTGCGCCAGATGTATTTACCACTTTCACTTGCAATCCCAAATGGCCTGAGATCACCAATGCATTGGAGCCTGGCCGGACGCCTTCTGACAGGGCAGATATTGTTGTTAGGGTCTATCATATGAAGCTCACTGAGTACTTAGACGAGATCATGTCCGGCATGGCTTTTGGCCCGATTACAGCTGGTATTGTTTGCTGGTGTGCTATGTCTTTGTTTGTAGCTTATTAATAATGTTCTGGTCTTTATGTTGAATGGTCTGCCTGATGTAGCTTTCTTGTTTTCTTTTCAGTTTTGTACACGGTTGAGTTCCAGAAGCGGGGGTTGCCTCATGCGCACATACTTGTGTGGAGGAGAGGAGGCAACAGTGAGGTCGGTGTTGAAAGTATTAATTCATTTATATCTGCTGAGATACCTGATGCACTACTTGATCCTCTAGGATATGTCTTAGTTTCTGAATTCATGATGCACGGTCCGTGCGGTGAAATGAACGATAAGTGCGTCTGCATGAAAAATGGTGTTTGTTCTAAATATTTTCCAAAGGATTTTAGAGATACCACTGTTGTTGATGATGATGGGTTTGTCCTGTACCGACGTCGTGACGATGGCCGAAGGATCTATAAGAATGGTCATTATCTTGACAATAGGCACGTTGTTCCTTATAATATGTCAATGCTTAAGAAATTCCAGGGCCACATAAATGTAGAGTGGTGTAATAAGACACAAGTGATGAAATACCTCTTTAAGTACGTCACCAAAGGCGCTGACTACTCCAAGGTCATGTTAGAAAGGCTAAAATGTTAAATAAATCTGGTAGTCGTACGATTAGATGAGGTTCAGGAGTATTTGATATGCCGTTACATATGTGAGTACGATGCGCTATGGCGTATATTCGGGTTTGAAATACATTATAAAATGCCATCCGTTCAAAGGCTGACTGTTCATATGCCTGTGATGAATGTTGTTTGCTATCGGCTTGGTGCTGATCTCACCAAAATTGTTGATTCTGACTTCTTGCGAAAGACTATGCTTACTAAATGGTTCATTGCAAATGAGATGTTTGAGGATGCACGATCCTTGACGTATTGTGATTTTCCAACTGCTTGGACATGGGACGCTAAAAGTAGATCATGGCATCGAAGGGGTGGGGGTGAAAAGATTGGCCGCATATATTATGTACATCCTTTGAGTGGTGAGTTGTACTACTTGCGCATGCTCTTGGTGATTGTTAGGGGGGCTAGGTCTTATGAGGATCTCCGATCGTACAATGGTCGTCTTTACCAGACATTTAAAGAGGCATGTGTTGTGCGTGGTCTATTAGGGGATGACAATGAGTGGTATGTAGCATTTGATGAAGCGGTTGTTTGGGGATTTGGGCATTGACTTAGGCAGCTGTTTGTGACCATGCTCATGCATTGTTCTATCAAGGATGAGCGTGTTTTCTTTTAACGTTACTATGATAGCATGTCCGATGATATCCAGTACAGGTTGCGGCGTGCCCTATGTAATCAGAGCTATGTTGTCCCTCCTGAAAGATTGAGAGATATGCTTCTTGACGAGCTGTCTGAGGTTTTCTTGAAGCATGGTTCTTATATAAGGAACTTTAACCTGCCATCTCGCTCTGGCGAGGGTGAACAGTATGATGATAACCGTTTAATTCGTGAGGAGTTGTGTTATGATGTGTGTGCTCTATCTAAACAGGCCTTGGTTATGTTTGATAGTCTAAAGAAGACCAGCTGGTTGCTTATAAGGCAATTGTGGACTGTGTGCACACGGGGGAACCTGTTTTTTTTTCTCTGGGCATGGTGGTACTGGGAAAACTTACTTGTGGAATGCAATATGTGCTAAACTTAGGGGTGAGAGGAAGATCGTGCTTACCGTTGCGTCTTCGGGCATTGCGTCCTTGTTGTTGCCTGGTGGGAGGACTGCTCATTCTCGCTTTAAGATACCTATTCTTCTTGATGACAATACATTGTGTGATGTTAGGAGAGGCTCACAACTTTGTAAATTGTTGATGGTCACTTCGCTTGTGGCACACAGGAAGTGCTTCGAGGCTGTAGACAGAACTCTACGGGATGTTCTTTCTGTGAGTAATCCAGAACTTGCGGATGTACCATTTGGTGGAGTAGTGATGGTCTTAGGCGGTGACCTTAGACAGATCTTGCCAGTTGTCGAGGGGGGCACTAGGCCTCAGATCGTTGATGCCGCAATCACTAACTCTTTGCTATGGTGTTTTGTTAAGAAATTGACACTTTCGGTTAACATGCGTTTGGCTGTACCTGGTATGAATGCCCAGGCATAGGAAAGTATTGCCTTATTTAGCAAATGGGTGTTGGATCTTGGTGAGGGCAGATTGCCTGTTAAGAGGCAAGATGATGAGGTTGAGGCTTCTTGGATAGAAATACCGGATGACCTCTTGGTTTGTACATCCGGTGATCCAATAGCGGCTATTGTTTCTTCTGTCTATGGAGATTTTTTGAAAAACTACTTGAATTCTGGTTACTTGCAAGAGAGAGCTATTCTAGCACCTACCAATGACCATGCTGAAGATATTAATGACCATGTCCTTGGATTAGTCCCTACTGATAGCAGAGACTACTTGAGTGTTGATTCTGTCGACGGTTCTGCAGGCTCTATCAAAGGCCAGGATGTCTATTACCCCGTTGAGTACCTAAATGCAACTAAGATTATAAATTTTCCAAACCATAAGCTGACTCTTAAGGTTGGTGTCCCGATCATGTTACTTAGAAACCTGAGCCAGGCTAATGGTTTGTGTAACGGTACACGTCTGGTTGTAAAGGACTTGGGTGACCGAGTCATTGAAGCTGTTATCATGACTGGTTCCCATGTGGGTGATGTCGTTTATATCCCCAGGATTGAGCTATTGGCAAAAAAGATGAATGCACCCTTTGTGCTTAGGCGGCGTCAATTTCCTGTTCGTGTGTGCTATGTCATGACAATAAATAAGAGCCAGGGACAGACACTATCATCTGTTGGTATATATCTTAAGGGCCCTATATTTACGCATGGCCAGTTGTATGTGGCGGTGTCTCGTGTTACTTCGAGAGCTTCCCTAAAAATTCTTATATTTGACGCTGATGGCAAATGTAACTCTAAGACCAAGAACATCATTTTCCCCGAGGTCTTCCAGGTTGCGGGGATGACTTAGGTTTGTCAAGGATGGTATTCTTCGTTTTGGTAGATGTTGGCAGTTTTTTTGTGTGTTTTATGGTATTTTGGTCGGTTGTGTTTGTTGTTGGCCTTATTCTGTACTTTGGTCTCTGTCTTTCAGATTTAACCTGACTGGTCTTCTTGTTAACAGTAGCGTCGTCTTTCAGGTTAACAGTAGCGTCGTCTTTTGATACTGGTCTTATTGTTGTAGATGGCTGGTCTGCAGGGTCTCATTGTAGGGAACAAAAACGTGACTATCCATGTGTACATTTCGCGCTTGTGGCAGCATCGTGGGAACACTAATAACGGTCCTATCAAGCATACTGATATGGTCCTTATGGATTCCCGGGTATATGTTTTATCCAATCCACGTGCATTTTGTTGTTTGTAATTTTATCCTTCCTTTCTTGCTTGGTGCTTGATGAATGTTGTTTCTTGACAGGTCAATCACATCTATACTGAGATTGGTGAGAAGCTTGTGCCCAAGTTTATGGGTAAACTGAAACAAGGGTGTGCATATGAGATATCTCATTTCCTAGTGTTCCTAAACAAATGCTATTTCAAGCCTGTCTATTCAAAGCACATGATCAGATTCAATAGGTTCACCACGGCTGATCCTAATGTCGATCCAGAGGCTCAGTTCCCGTTCTGCACGTACTCGCTCACCGAACTGTCTCGCTTACCTGCACCTGAAGATACGCCTGAATTCTTCACGGGTGTGTTATCCAAACGATTGTTCTATTTCTGCATCTGTCGTGTGCATACGTAATATGTTTTCCTTTTCTCCGGTAATTTAGATGTGCTTGGCGTTATCACTGGAGTATCTGATGTTGTTCAGTATCATAACTCGAACAGGAGTGAGCCTTCCATAAAGCGTTGCATCAGTATCAGAGACCTGAGGCATGTTGTCTTGTTGTGTCGTATGCCTATTATTTATGTTCTTTCAAACTGTCCTGACATTCCTTTGACCATGTCTTATTCACTGTGCAGTGGATATCAGATAACCATTGTCCTCTGGGGTGAACGTGCTATGGCTTTTGAGGGAGATGCTATCGTCAAGTTTGGTCTGGCTGGTCCAGTAGTTGTGCTATTTGTTGGAACCCTAGTAAAGACCTATGAGGGTGAGTACTCTTCCTAGGTTGTTTGGGTGGCTATTCTTTTCCCCGTGTGTTTTCACATAACATGTTCTATCTTTGGTAATGGGCTACAGGTCGAAGGGGTGTGAGCGGGAGTTCGGCATGTCATTGGTACATAAATGATGACATTTCTGAAATGATGGACTTCACTGAGAGGTGTGTGTTGTTTTGTTTGTGTCCAGGATCGTTGTGTGCCCTCCTTTACCTGACTTAGTCGCGTGTTCTTTGTTGTTGGATGTTGCCTAAAGGCTCCAGGGCAAGTTCTCTCCTATAGAAAAGATTGTCCTTCAAGGACAGACAGCAGCTGAAGTGAGTGCCCAGGTCGATCTGGAGACCAAGACAGTTGCTAAACTTCTGGACCTGAACATCTATGAGAATCAGGTCAATATTTTGTCTTTCTTCGTTTGTTCTGATTTATTTCGTGGTGTGTTCATTTGCACTTTTATTGAACGGTGTTCTTACCGTCTGTCATCTCTTTTGTAGGATGTGCGTTTCCTTTCCTCGGTTACATTGAGTGGGTTAGTTCCTGGCCTGCGCTATTGGTTCATGTTATGCACAAAGTGCCACAAGACTTCTCGTCCATATGGGACAGTCTACAAGTGTACTGGTCCAGACTGTCCTTGCGTCGGTGCACTGCCAAGGTAACTCTCTTTGCACATGTGTGAGTTAGTTTTCACGTGTTCTGTTCGTTTGGTTGTATACTAAATGCGTGCTCTGCTGCAGGTATCGGATCTGTTTCATGGGCGCAGATGATACAGGGGAAGCTGAATTCGTCTTCTTTGACAGGGCGGGAAAAGATCTTGTTGGCAGGTCTTTGATTACTCTGCTCCGTGCTGGGAAGCCCAACACAGTTCCTCTTGATGATATTGTCCAGACGGCACGCAAGGATTATTTTGTGCCCAATGGGTTGGCTGCATTGGTTGGTCAAAGGCACAAATTTGTAGTCTCCATCTCCTCAAAGAGCTTTTTGCCTGACACGGAAGTCACATCGTTCCAAGTCAACAGGCTGGACTTACCTGTTGAGCCAGTCTTACGGAATGCGGTTCTGTACCGTAAGCCCGGCACATCCGGATGGTCTGATGGCAGTACAAGTTCTCAGACTGGTGCTGGTTTACCGAGCAATGAGTTACCTGCTGGATCAATTCCGCCTCTGTCTATCACAGATAGTGGGCACACTGATGAGCTTGTGCATGCTAGAACCCAGACAAAGGTGTGCCCCTCTCTCACGAAAACCCAGTTTTTTTTATTTGCATCGTCTTGTCTGTGTGGTTTCACTCAACAGGTACTTGCCTTCTTTCTAGGAGCTTACCACCCCCAAAAGCAGCAAGGATCGTGCTTCATCGGCTTCTGTCAACAAAGGGTATGATGACTGTTCTAGAAAAGTGGTTCAATATGATGTAATCGGGTGGTTTTAGATACGTGACATGACATGGGTAAATTTGATTTCTGTAGCGTCGGTGCAGGGAAGGTCCTGGCCAGTAATGTGCCCAAGTCTGGAATGCGTAAATCTCTGTTCCCTGTTGGCACAACTCAGGTATTACGTATAATCTGCCTGTTAAAAATTTATTTCGGTACCTGGTCATCTGATTCTTTGTTAGTCAGCTCATAAGGTATATTGTTTCCCACCTGCTAGGAACTTGAAAATTTGGCTGGCGGCTCCGTTACTCCTGGTGATGATCTTGCTACTGTTGAGAGGTATTTGGCTTTGGTCTGAAGTGTTCTGTTATGGTATGGCCATCGTCACTGCTCTGTTTGACGTGGTTGTTGTTTACCTTCTAAGCGAATCAACTGGAGGCCTGGCGGGACAGGGGGTGACCCCTCTGTGGCCAAAAAGCCCAGGCTATAGATCATACGCCCTTAGGGACCCTACTCTTTTGGTATGTCTGTTAAATGCCTCTTATATAATCACTTACCTTGTATGCTCTGCCCAATTAGCTTCTTATTTGAGTTTGTGTTCTCGCAAGACCGCTTCGCGCTGGTTATGTGTGTGCTCAAAGTGATGCCCTAGCGAACGGCCGTCTCAGCATGGATTAGTTGGTGAAGCTCTCTCCAGGTCTATCATCCCTTTTATCATGTCGTTTGGTTTATGATGCAGTTTCATGTGCTGCCGAAAACTTTAGATTGGTGTTCGCAAGAGAGGCGTTGTTAGTATTTGGACAGGCGTTGGTATTTGCTTTTGTGTGGTGCCATTTGGTTGGTGTCTCTTGGTGAATGTAATGACTTGCTTAAGTACCTTGTTTCGTATGCTTGTTATGGATACTGTCTCGGGCCTTCTTGCTTCCATCTTTCATGTGCTCTGTGCCTGTTAATGCTACTAGATGACCCGTTGCGCCAATGGCGCAAAGGCTGAGAGATAAATCCAGGTGAGCAATTACTTGGGCTGTGATGCTGTCAATGAATGCTTTGCTAGAGCCGCTGCTGGGCAGAGAGGGGGGCTAGAAACTTTCGTTGGGGATTTAGGTCAAACTTTAGCCCTCTCGTCATTATATAGGTTGTGCAGTCTGAGCATATCTTAGATGGGCCAAAGTTGTATGGGCCTCTAAAATTGTTTCTTATGGACATGTGTCTCTATTTATATCTGTGGATGGAAACTTTTTTCTGGTGGGCTTGGTTGAGTTCCGGCTGTTTATCTATGTGCTTAGGCTGGTGATATATCACTTTTAAGTAATAAATTGTATTTCGTCTCAAAAGAAAGTAATGAATTGTATTTGTGAGAACAGATTTATTTTGTGTCAAGTGAAATGTGTCTTAAAGAATAGACAGGTTGTTTATTGAGTTTTTCATATAAAGACGGTTGTGTTTAGAGCAAAAAATATATTTTTTATAGTTCCTACAGGACGAGGTGTAATTGTTTAAAGGCAGGCGCATGTTTTTTTAGAAGAAAAATACTGGGAAGCGTGGAGTAAGGGTCTTATAATATATAGAGCGAACTGAAATCTAACATGGTTCATGTTTCTTTAAATGGTTTTTTTGACGTTTGTGTTTACTTTGTCTTGATTGTAACATGCTATTATGATTTAAAAACATATTAAACCATGAACCTGATAGTAGAAAAGCGCTCTTAACAGGTTAAAGCAGAGTACATTCATACAGAAATAGTTTTTTTGTCCGTTCTCCGACAGGCTATTCAAAAGCGCATAATTGAGAGTCATAGTATACATTACATTAGGCAGTAGAATTTTTTTTGCACCTAAATAAGCTCTAGGTATTTAAGTGTCCATAGCTTCATTCTTCGAGGCAAACAGAGTCCTTGCACCGAGGCTATCTCTTTTTTTTAAGGATCCTGATATTGAGGAGATGATTTGTGAGATTTTCAATGGTAATATATAGGGTCTGTGGTGCATGGATTTACTTATACAGAAGGTGATATATCAGCTGAAGTTGTTGCTGACAGGAAGGGGTCATCGACTCTGTTCTTTTCTTTGGACTGCATATGGTCGGGACATGTTATTAGAAAAATATTGAAAGTGCACTTGTACTATACATAGGTTAGATATAAAAAGAGAGGAAAACTGGCCTTCTTTGCAACGCTAAAAAACCCACTGCATTGATGTTCGTTTGGTGGTGTTGAGACCTGCAATACATTTGAGCTTTTTAGATAAAGATGCAAAGAGATTAAAGTGAGAAGGTAGAGAAAATATTTATTGGTTGATTGGTATTGTTCGCCCTTTGTTTCTATTGGAAACTGTTGTAGTGGGATATAAAGTGCAGTTATACGATGTATGCCCTATTGAAGCAAAGGTGATGACTGACTGTGTTTGTAGTTGGAAACAGATCTGTAGGCTGCTTTTCAGTAGGCAATGTTGACACTTGCAATGTAGCCGGTGCCTTTAAATAGAAGGGCAAAGGAATATTAGGCAGTTAGAACCAAATAAAGAATATTTGTTTTCTGTTAACATAGATATACATATTGGAACATAACACAATGAGGCATTGTCTATTTTTAATTGTAGGCTAATATGAAATCAGTTTATGTGGTAACATTAATATACACATTCATTAATTAGGAAGAACTAAGGAAAGAATATGTAAACTGGATGACAGAGGAGATTCAGCTTGTACCTGCTGGTCTTGCTTTTTATTTGCCTGGGCTTGTTGGATTGGCAATTGAATAGTGGAGCTCTTTTTGAGAGATGCCACTTCTTTCTCTAAGGAATCTACTTTTCTTTAACTTGACTGTTTCATGCTGAAAAATGTCCGACCAAGACTTGGCTGTCATCAACTCCTTTTTGCACTTTTGAAGCTCAGGGAAATCCAGGTCATCGATTATCAGAATGCCTGCTTTCTGCATGTAATGTAAAGCAACAGTACTCGCTGATTCAAGAGCCGCGTCTGTTGTTTGGTAACTGTGTCCAGCAAATATAGTTGTTGCAAACTGAGGAATGTTTTCATGTGGTGGCACATGTATTTCAACAGAGGCAAAGACACTATCATCGTCTTCGTCATAGTGTACTGATTGGCTTGCTGTAACTCCAAGGGCATTTACAGATAATTGTAGCATGTGTTGCCTGCTGATGGTGACCGGTGTTGCGGCAAGCTGTGGATGCAGGAATTAGCAGTAAGTAGGATATCTTGAAGACGGTGGAGAAACAATTATATGGTAACAATAGATTATGTTAGGTGATGTTACCTTTGGGAGCAGAGGCACATGTAGGTAGTCATCCACGACAAGAGGGACTTACACTGCAGCAATGGAGTATTTAGTGATCTAGGTTAGAAGACAATTGTTTATATAAATTGGGCCATCAGGCTACAAGCAGGAGGATATAATTTTTGCTATTTTGTGTAAGTCAAGGAGTCATGATCATTTAATAAAATAAAACTCATGTACTTGTGCTTCTTTGGATTGGCAAGGAAGGCTCCATGCTGATATGGGTACCCAGGTTCGTCCCTTTCTCTCTATGGTGGCCTGGGAAGGCAGATTTTTCTTAACTGATCTAGGTGTTGTCAAATGATCCGGATTTTATACATGGTGCAGTTAGGAAGATTAATCTAGAGTAGATACACCAAGGAGATGTTTAAGGTAAATCGAAGCTGAAGATGATGATGATGAAAAACATGAGAGAATATAAACTGACGTGCTTAATGTGGTTTGTTTTGCAAGTTGCCACTAACTAAATATGTGTGTTCTTTCCTTTTGCTCATGGCCATGTGCTTCTATCTCTTGCGAGTGAGAGTAGTGCCAGTTATTGGGTATGTGAGACTCCTTGACCTATTATTTAAATAAAATCATCCTGATCTCATTAAGCCGTCATACTAGGAGGCAAAAATGTGTTCAATTGGTAGGGTTAGGGACCTCTGAAGTAAGATCCTACGCATTAGTATTGTTTTTCTGTCTCTTACAGAATTATGAAAGCAAAGTTGGTTACAGCAGCAAAAGATCCATGATTTGTATTTTACAATGGTGCGACTTACAGTCAATAAATTCAAGTGTCACATGTTGCTCATCTGCTGCTACAATTAGAGTACATGTGTAGGCTAGAGAGAAGTTCAGAAAGGCGTATCCATCTCACAAGGATATGCTGCTACAAGTAGACTTTGCCGATCTATGAATATGTTGCTTCCAAATCTGCATTTATCTCTCTGCAATATGCTCATTTGCTACTTGGTTAGTGATATGATGTGATGTCAAGAAGCGTTTACTTTGTAGATTTCTTTTTTTATTAGAATGAATAATAATGGTACAAATTTTTATCTATACATGCGATAAAATAGTTCAACAACTTTATCTCTAGGGAAAACTACATAGTCTATAAGGTGTAGACGCATTAAGGTTCTGTAATTGCTGATGAATGGTACGTTTTTCCTGCTGACAGAATGGATAAGTTCCAGCGCGATTTCGCTAAATATGTTCTATGTTTTCTTTGCCATACAATGTAATTAGTTGACAGGATATGTGATGATAATTTGTACTCGTAGATGAGAATGCTTAAAAGAAAGAGGTGGCATGAAAGATGCGTACGAACCTCATCTGAAGCCGCTTGCTCGTTGAACTCTGAAGGGTGGGAATCTGCCATAGGGAGAGTGCCAGATTGATCCATCGCCTGAGTGGGTGCTTGCAGTGCGACTGAGCACGAGGTGGAGAGCGTCTGCCTGAGCAGACGAAGGCGGTCGTCGCTGGGTCTGCGGCGGCTTGGAGAGGGAGAGCGTCTAGGGTTTGTGAGGACGGAAGAGGAGAGGTACGCACTCTATCACGTATACTTGGGCTGATAGATGCAACGGGTCAGGTCAAGGTGGGCGTCGGGTCGGCCTGGATGGGCCTGTGTGTTATTAGGCTTGTGTGTACCTGTGAGATACTGTTGCAATGGGTCCAGCTGGTCACGTTATATGGCACGAAAGGGCCTTGACTCGATCTATCCTAACCCAAACCCTAGCTTAGCTCCACCGACGCTTGGTTTCTGGCTCCCTTTGCCGACAGCGATGTCCATCGACAAGAGCGATGGATCTGGAGGTTGATCAAAAGGTAACCACATCTGCCTTTCTTTTCTAATGCCTTTGTTGTTGTTTACTCTTCTATCCTCTTATTGTAGATTACGGCCCCGCCAGCGTCTCGTTCTGTGGATCTGACTAGCATTTCTTCCGCTGTGTGGAACCAACAAATTTGCTTGCGAATCTCCAGATTATGGTACCAGCAAGGTGGCTTTGAAGATGGCCCAATCAAGAGCATACATATGGTGGTGACTGACAAAAAGGTAAATGACTATTTTCCTTTCCAGTCTTTTATAACTCGTACAATAATTATGCGAACTGTGGCTTGTCCTTCTCTACACTGTTGTCTCTTTATGAGATTGAGAGGCTTCCCTTGATCACATGCGATTTGAATACGATGAATGATGTTTTTCTGCTTGTGATGCTGATGGCCTTTGTGTTTTAATGCTGCTTTGTAGAATCGTAGGTTGTTGGTTAGTTGTTTAATCTATTATGCGTCTGTGTTCCTTATGTAGGGAAACCATGCCAATGCGACGATGCCCAATGAGGTCGTTGACATGTTTGTGAACAGTCTACATGAGAAAAATTCATATATGTGTGCCAGGATTAGTGTGAAATCCTCTGTAGTAATATTAAGGGCGGTGGAAGGCACTTATACGCTATGGTTTACTAAATCAACAACTGCTCGTCGCCTCAATAGTATTCCAAATGATTCTATCCACTCGGCATATGAGCTCACCCCAATCAATGATCTGCCTCTAGCCACAGATGTTCCTCCACGGTTGGTTGGTAAGTACAACGAGCTTCTGCATGGGTCATATTTGGTGAATGTTGCCCACTGATAGTTTTGTCTATTTTCCATTGCTTCTGTAGATGTCATCGGTGTCATAAGCAGTGTCTCCGATATAGCATTCTTTCAGCCACCGCCTTGGACACGTGTCGTGCCTGTTAGAGACGTACTTGTTCGTGATCTCAAGTACGCCATATCATGCCCTCCATTAGGTGTCGTTGATTCTTATTGTATATGTTCTGTATTAGCTGACTATCTGACTAATTCTATGGAAACTTTGTTGTTTAAGTGGCTATGAAATCAAAATAAGACTACGGGGGAGCATGCTTTTAGATTTAATGGTTCAGACGTTCGTTTGAGTGGAAGCACTGACATAGGCGTGGTCATATTTTATGGAATGACTGTTCGCACGTATAATGGTGAAATCCATTGCCCGTTACCCTTTAGATCAGTTACATTTACCTCGATTCGTCTACGTATGACAACAAAAAATGTGTGTGCAGGGCGGAAAGGTTTAGCGTCTAGATCGTCCACTGGGTGGTATTTAAATGAGGATATCCCTGATATCAACGTTATGTATCTCTCAAGGTATGCCATTGCCTTTCCTATGTTCCTTCTCTGTCAGTTGGATCTCACCAGCTAGCATGTACTTGTAGCCATGGAGAAGAATTCCACCCAATCAAAGCAGCACCGCTGCCTTTAGAGAGTGGTCTGAGGTCTTATCCTGACGATTACCATCCAAGGACGATCATCTGCAAATTAAATAATTTTAATCTATTTGAAAACAAGGTACAACACGGCCTGATCATATCAAATGTGTTGGATTATGTCGTCCAGTTGTATGCTCATCGACTGTGTTGTCTGTCTGTGTAGGGCCGTGTGTTTCGTTGTGCAGCAAGAATGACTAGGTTGTATCCTTTACCAATGTGGTGGTTCATGTATTGCTCACGATGCTTCCGTTGTGTGCTTCCTGGGTCTGAGTCGGTCTTAGGTACACCAGGCTATGTATGCTCTCAAGGCTACCCAGGGATAGTGCCAACAATCGGGTACATGTCATTCTTGTATTCTTGATTACGATACATGATGCCTTTTGATTGGGTTGATTTATTTCTTGTAACTTGTAAGACAGGTACCGTATGTGTTTAGTATGCACCGATGGGACAGATGAGGCGGGGTTTCTTCTCATTGGTCGAGCTGCTCGAGATGTGGTTGGTAAAACCGCCATGCAAGTCATTCGAAACAATCAGCCCGACGATGAACCGATCAAGAACTTGTTCCACGTCGCTGCTCGGGCGAGGTTTCCACCAAAGGAATTTAAGCCGTTGTGCTCCATGAAGTTCAGGTTCGTTGTCCAAGTTACCCAAGCCAGCTTCAGATCAAGTCGCCCAGTGTTCCAGGTTGTGGCGGTTGAGTCTTGTGTTCTTCTAAGGCCGCAACTGTCGTCGCTTGATCTCGTCGTTCCCCTTGGTGATTGACCAACAATCGTATCTGCGTATGTTGGCTGATTATATAGCGTGCCTTTTGCTAACGATCATGTATACTGTGTTGTGTGTGCACTTATGCACCGACGCTTGGTATTTTGTCATCGTTTGTGATATATTTTATGATGTTGCTGCATCAGGTTATGTACTTAGTTACCATTCTGTAATCCTCTTTGTGCTGTTTGACAATACTTTGTAGATTGCCATATGCAACGTCATGTATACATGTTGGTAAGGACAATTAGCTATGTAGAGGCCAATGTTTTGGTTTCACAGTCTCCGTACCGGCTCTCCATATCTTCCTATATTAGTTTAATACCGTTGTTTTGATCTGATTGAAAATGTTTGCCCAATAAATAAAAGATCGGTATAACAGCTCATCCGTCTGATATGATATTTTGTTGGATGTACTCACTTAAATTGCTCTTCAGGGCAACTAAAAATCATGTTCTATTGAATGTTTGGGCCAGGCTATGCTTGACAGGATCTTCATGTTCCTTACCTATATGGTCTGATGTATTGTTGATTGATAAATACAGTGGTAATCATAATGTTTTTTTTGCTGCTGTTGGAATTACCTGAACCATACTTGGTGGGATGATCTGCCTAAGCTAAGTTTAGATATAGAAACCGTATATGTTACTTGGTGGAATTATGAACGGTCAGAAGGCTATGTTACTTGGTGGAATTATGAACGGTCAGAAGGCGCTATTTGCGACTAAGGCATATTATGTATTTATTTACTTTTAGTGCGGGTAAAACGGATCTCTTGACTTTAAAATGTACCATACGTCTGACGTAAATGATTCTTGGTTACCACAAAACTTTTTCTTAATTATGTGTTGCTTTATCTTTTTTAGAGCAATGCAATCCTTTGAAGATCAGATGTAAACATTTTCTAATTATGCACGGACCACTTTCTGGGCCCAGTTCAACCCACGAGGCCTTTGGTCTGGCCCGTTCAGCGTGTGACTCGACCGCTATATAAAAACCCCAAGGCAACCACTCTTTGGCTCTCTCCTCGCTCTTCCCGTCACTATTCCTCTGGCTTTCACGGCGGCGCTCTCCCCCTTCCCTCTGGACAAGGCGAGTTTCTTGCCTTTCCTCTTTTTGTCTCTCCGAATCATTTCCTTCTGCGGGTTTGGTCCACCGTATGAGACTAATCTTGCCGCATCGGCTGTTTTTTCGACTAGGGTCCCGAAGCTTTTCCTCGCGCCATGGCACCACCCCCACGGAGGCAACTGTTTTCCACCGATGCGGTGGGCAACGACCAGGGTCTCCGTTCCACGGCGTCGCCGGCTACCAAGGTGAGCCCTTCTTCTTGGTCAGCTCTAATACATGTCTATTCTAGATCTGTTCGAGATTTTATGCGATTGGGTCTGCTGTTGATATAGAACTCGCAGTACGAGTGGCTTTTGGTTTAATAATCCATCTAGCCCTTTCGATGCATGAAGTGTAATCCAACGTACTACAAATATGTATATTTTTGCCGGATCCTGCTGTAAGTGTACCTTGCATGTCCTAGATCTGCCAGTAATAACAGATAGTGTATCGAGCACTTGTCAGTTCGGCTATGCCACATTGCATTACCATAGATAGCATACATTTATCTGTCGGGCTTTTTCCTTTTGCATATGGCTGTTTGTAGACTCTATGTAGTTTGATTGAATGATGATTCCTGTGTCAAAGACCAGATCAGGCCACTTCTGCTGTCTATGGCTTGGTCGTTTAACATCTCTATTTGTTTCTTTTGTATTCTATGCCCTGTGTAAATGATTTCTCCTTCTTCATATTTCAATAGGTGAAACGTTTTGTTACGGTTAGGCCAAAGGCTCTGCTTAGTGCCGTCGTTGCTGAACTTGGACTGCCCGAGGTGAAATACGAGACCTATGCGGTGCGTCGTGGCCGTTTTGCTGCTACAGCCTATTTCTGGCCATCACCGATGGGTTCGTCTGTGGCAGGATGGCATATGAGATGGAATGGCGAACCAGCTGTGGATGCTTGTGAGGCCATGCAGGGTGCCGCTACTCTGTGCTTGGAGCACCTTCAAAACACCATGGATATTGAATTTGACTGTCCCAAGGTGCAGAGAATGAAGACTGATAAGAGGTACCTGCTGAACAGCATTGCTGAGAAGGACAGGAAAATCAAAGATCTAAAGGCTAAGGTAGAGAAAATGGAACTGCATGTCAGGGGGCTTAGCAAGGGATGGGGGTCATTAGCAGACGATGTTCTTGGTTCCGCAGGTCGTATTGACAAGATAGCTGTTAACTACCTGCCTACAGGATCCTCCACTCTCGAGGGTGACGTGGCCTGGGACTGCTATCATCTTACTCAGGAAGCTGACAACCTCTGCTATTTAGCTGCGATGTCTACCGACGCGGTTAATGCTGTTGGCAGTTATTCGTACGATACCGAATCTGACTGCTCTGAGTATGACCAGTTCCTTGACTACTATCCATTAACCCATGAGAACAACAACGATGGTTATTGCTCCTCTGGTTAAGCTATGCTGAATGCGACCGATGTTTCACCGCACCAAGAACGCGAGGTTCTTTTGATGTGCCATGTAATATTATCATATCTAGACATGATGCTTGTATGAACCAGTGGTGGTAGACTATCCTCCCTATTGTAAATTATATGTTGTCACTGGTATGAGACAATTCATGGGTATCGTAAATTATGAATGTACTTTGCTCTGGACAAAGCATGTATAGACTTTATATTTCAGTTCCTATTTCTCTATCGTAAAAAATAATGTATGGTCCTGTGTTTTATCTATGGTCATATGAAAGCATCGAGCTTGATTCCGTCATCTAACACAATCAAATCAGTTGTCCACGCATTCTATACCTGGTTTCTCCCGATAATTTGTTACATGCTTTGTCAAAACGTTCTGACCGGCACCCTCACGTCAAGGTGCGGACCCTATCTAGTATGACTTGATACTCGGCGACGTGAGTTTTTTCTCTAGTGGATGGTTTTTTACTATCGTGTTAGTTAATGAATAGATCAAAAGTTTTTAAAACAAAAAACATACACAAAGTAATGAAGTGACATGCCTGCTCTGACTCGTAGTTAATTATAGGAGTAATTAGCACTTGACGTCGTCCGTCAAAAAAAAATTCGAAAGTTCTATGCACACGATATGTTCAACACGATTTGCGCACGACATGGTTACAAGCCGCACAGACTAAAAAACGAGACATCACTTGACGAACTGGACAATCGATGGCATCAGAGAATGGGCGCAACCATATTAAAGATACACGGATCGCATTCATCTATATTTTAGTTATAAGGATAAGATCAATCTGTATTTTAAATTATACGGATCAGATCTGCCTATATTAATTTTACAGTCCCAAGACAAAAGATCTTCCTATATTTTAGTTATATAATATATTAATCAAATCTACTACTATTTAGTGGATCTTGATAAATGTCACATGTATGACATAAACACATGGCAAATCTAAACATTTTTTTGAATACAGTATAGACGCAAGCGTTCATATATACATGCATACACTCAACCCTACTTACTCCTATAAATGCACACACGCACACCCTACCTTCATGAGCACCTTCGACAGACTGAGCCGGCACGTCATCTTGAGATTTACGAAGTTATCGTAGGCACCTCGTCATCGACGGGAACGTTTCCTTTCACTGAATACGCATTATCAGTACTGAAATAAATCTAGAAATAATGCGAGCACTTCAGATAATATAATACTACCCATGGAAAATATAATACTTCAGATAATATAATACTACCCATGGCAAATCTAAACATTTTTTTGAATACAGTACTGGAAACTTTGTACACAACCGAAAACCTTGAACACTTTTTTCAAGAGAAAATAAAATAAAAAATAAATCCACCCCCATGCTATAGAGTCATCAACAGAACTAGAATACAAATACATGCTATTTTCCTATCTCATCATGCTATGGAGTGCAAACTCATTAAAATTGTACTAATACAATATATACACGAACATAATTTCTAACATATGCGTGGAGCAAAAATGAGGCACATAATACTTTTTTTCTTATTCCAGTAAACTCCACAAAACTTTGGGGGTTAACTCTGGCCCATACACCCTCTTTGTACAGTGGGACCCATACGGATACGAGTGGGTTGAAGTTTTGATGGACCAAGACAGCCAGAAGCGAGCCTTCGCAATGGTCCGAGCGCTCGTACAGCCTTCATGTTTGTTTTTTATTTGCGGAAGAAAACATGTTGGGATACTCTTCAAATCGATATATACTCTCGTGGTTAGGCGATCCACGGTTTGTATGGATGGCCTAACGATACGGCCAGGGTAATTAATTGGTGTCAGAGACAATGCATATCGTCGGATGTGTAGGATCTTTCTTAGTTAAAACGCTGCACATGATCTAAAAGATTCCATCAGCACGTGTTGATACGGAATGCGTCCCATACTCTCGATATGCCAGATGTCAGAGTGCCAATTTAAACGTCTAGAATGTAGTACTACACTTTTAAAAGGAGGGAGTATGAGCTAGAATTAAAAGCATCCGTAACCTTAAACCTGTCTCAAACGGTTCGGGTAACCGTCGGTTATTCACCGACATCCCTTATATCCAGTCTAAATATAAGGTGGATATGGGGGCATCCGGACAAGTCCGTCATGTCAGACCCGACAACACAATCCTATCTCAAATTGCATCAAATCCTTCAAACCCTTCCTCCTCCTCCCGTTGTCCTCGAATATTTCTCGAGTCCGAACCCTCGCCGTCCACCACTCTTGCTCTCCATCGTCACCACCGGTCCTGATCCGACGCCGTGATGTGTTCCAGGCCGTCCCTGACCACTGCGACGAAGACGCTGTCCGCCTCGTTCGTCGGCGTCCCTTCCTCCACTAACTCTTGCAAGGCAGAGAACATCGCCCAGAAGCTACGACATCGACGACAACGAGAGAGGGAGTCGACGGTGGTATCGCAGGTACGTGCGGACATGTTCGAGGAGATGTCTCCCCAGGCACGAACGGCTCCCCGCACCCCGTCCATCCTGGTGCCGACGTAGATTGTGCAGTCCAAAAAACTTGGGACGGAGGAGGATTCGACGGCCGCCATTCTGAAAGGCTTTCCGCCCATGCAGAAGCCGGCGGTCGACGACTGTAAATTGCCGCAGTTCGTTCGGGATGCAGGCGAAACACACAACCCGAATGCAGGCGGAGCATGGAGCCCGAATGCACACGGAGCAGGACAAGCTAGACGAGCAGGACGCATGGATGGCCGCGTCCGGTCAGTGATCCAACAAGCATCTCTTCTCGCTCGGACATTGATTTCATTTTGACATGTCTGGATTGTTGAAATGCTTTGATTTACTTTGTTTGGAACTGTTGAATTTGAATAATTTATATGGAATGATCGACGTGCATGGATTGCATGAATTTGACAATTTCGTTTGAGGCATGAGGAAGTGTGGCATGACATATGAGGAGCCGACAGGCGCTATCCACGGACGTGTCCGGACACGGCCGCGGGCGTATAAAGGTCGGATTTGTCAAGTCTTGTTGTAGATGCTCTGACCTCCAAAATCAGGTAGCTTGTTTTGGATTTGAATAATACTACTAGATGAAAACCACCGTAAGAAAAACAAAATGGAGACAAGCTGGTTTTGCTCTGAATGGAGTGATGCTATGGCCTATGGCCAATGAGTGGAATGAACCCCAGTGACCATATCTCCGGAGAGGGACCAGAAACGATTGTGTATTGGAGCCTGCAACGGTGGTAGTAGTTGTTGGATCTGGACTTGTTGCCTTGTTGGTGGATGGTGGGGGCCATAGGAGAGCAAAGGTATGAAGCTGGAGATGCCGATGATTGAATGATGGCAGTAGGTAGGTAGCAGTAGCACATCCATGTCCCCACGCTTCGCTCATAACATCTGCTACCAGTCACTGATGGTTAGCTCTATATAACACCCCGAAATCCCTTGACAAAGGTCGACCCATACACTCTTCCACCTCTCATCATGGCACAAGTTGAACCTGAGATCAAAGAGAGCTCCAGCAACGACCCAACTGAAGCTCTCGTAGCTACACTTCCCACAAGGGAAGGATGGTCCACGCCACTCACCCTCCACAACAACTTCTGGCTGAGATCACACATTGCCCAAAAATTCATGCTCGTGAGAGACAACTTCAAGCCCCGGCGCGACGACATCATCCTCGCCACCCACCCCAAGAGCGGCACCACCTGGCTCAAGGCCCTCGCCTTCACCATCTCGACCCGCTCCCGCTACGATTTCACCGACACCGACCACCCTCTGCTCACAAGCAACCCACACCAGGTCATGCCCTTCATCGGAGCCGTCGGTGGCGACCTCGACTTCCTCGAGACGCTCCCTTCGCCGAGGCTGCTCTCGACCCACCTCCCACTCTCGCTGCTCCCGCCGGCCGTCTCCACCGTCGGCTGCAGGGTCGTGTACCTCTGCCGCGAGCCCAAAGACGCCCTTGTGTCAAGGTGGCACTTCGACAACAAGATGAGCAAAGGGGCTCCTATCAGCCTGGACGATGCCTTCAGCATGTTCTGCGAAGGCTTCTCCCCGTTCGGGCCCTTCTGGGACCATTATCTCGAGTACTGGAAAGAAAGCTTGGCGAGGCCGCAGGAGGTAATGTTTCTCAAGTATGAAGAGATCGTGTCCGATCCACTCATGGTCGCTAGGAAGCTCGCGAGCTTCCTCGACGTGCCCTTCACCCAAGAGGAGGAGAAGAGCGGGGTTGTCGACCAGGTCGTGAGCTTCTGCAGCTTCGAATCACTTCGCAACCGAGACGTTAACAAGACAGGTGGTGTGGAGCGTGCGGGGGGTAAGATTTTCATCCAGTACTCTTCACTGTTTAGGAAAGGCAAGGTTGGGGACTGGGTGAACCACATGACCAAAGAAATGGGAGAACAAATGGATCGCCTCGTGGATGACAAGTTCAAAGGATCTGGTCTACACTTCTAATTAAGATGCATTCTTGTCTTGCTTGCGTCCATCTAGTGGGAGAGTGTGCCTATAATAATGTTGATGTATTATGAAACCTATCTCTGCACTGTAATAAAATGGTGACCTGGCCATTGCCAAAAACTTGGTTGTGGTAATTAAAGATCAGTTTGCAGTTTATTTTATAACTGGTATTAAGATATATTTTTGTAGAAATATTAATATCATGATGTTACCAATGCATGCAGCTTCTCCATCAATACAATATCGCGACAAAGTTCACATGACTTCTTTTTTGAGGTCTCCCTCCTCAAAAGAGACAAAGTCCACATGACCACATTCACTATCCTTGCCATATACAATCATAAACACCAAAATGCATCAAGGAAAAATGCATAATTGAATGACCTAGGGTTTTTCCAAATCGCCACAGTGCGGAGATTTTAACCAATAAAAAAAGGGGAATGAGGGAGAATACCTTTAGGGGTCTAAGGGGAGGATAAATCACCAATTTGGAGCTCCAATCCGAGAAATTTTCTAGGCATTAGGGAGGGGCATGGGTGGGGTGGCCGGGTGGTTTTGTTCGGTGAAGGGACATGGCGCCCTGTGTTGGGGCGTCATGCCGCTGATCATGGCGCCCTGCACTGGGGCGCTATGCAATCAGGCCCTCCGACGTGGCAAGTGACCAGTATGCATAGCGCCTTTGACCATGGCGTGCATTGATGCCCCCGAGTGCAGGCATCATGCAGAAAGAACCATTTTATGAAATAATTTGTAAATAAGTTTATTTTATGCTGAACTTTACCCAAACGGCTAATTTTGTTGTTTTTCACGCGCAAGAACGCTAGATTAAAGAAAATAGGGCAGATAAACGCGCTTCCGGTACGTACCATGCACGCCCCTCCACTGAAAAATATGGCAGACGATATAGACCTGCAGCCCACTTGCATGTAAATCCTAATGGATCCTACCCACGTTCTCATCTGTGATCTGCTCCGACGTCTCAGCATTTTTCCAATTCAGGGCGTGTTTGGCGAGGGGAATTTTTATTTGGGACTGACTACAGGGCAGTCGCCTGAATTTGCTAATTTTGTCGGTCAGTTAACTTTTTCTATTGCGTGCAGCGTGCGGTGTGCCATGTGGTGTGCGTGCGTGCGTGTGTGAGCGAGCACGCGTGAGCTAGCTAGCTTCGGCTGACCGCGGTGTGCCCGTGCGTGTGTGACCTCCGCCTGACCTGGTCCCTGGTGTGTCATGCTTGCTAGCTCACGCGTGTTGCAGCAGGTCAAGTGTTGTCTGTTGTGTGCATGTGTTCGTGGGCTTGCTCCGAACCGTCTGCATTTTGCCGATCTCGTCGGTGATGGAGCAGCCCAGCAGAGCCACAGTACTACATGGATAGGTCGGGGTAGATGAGGAACTAGGAAAGAAATCAGTAGGTCTCGCGCGAGACGAAATATGTGAAGATTAAAATATGTGAGCCTGACTTTGCACATGCAGTCTTCATATTTTCTCGCCATGGCAATTATGCAAGAGCTGTTCTTAATGCAGCACTAAAAGCATAAACCAACATGTGGTCGTCTGAAGTAAACCAACATGTGGTTGGATTGTAAGAGCCCACAAGGGTTCAAGTCCTGATGCTTGCATTATTTTTGGATTTGTTTCAGGATTTTCGGCAATACGCTTTCAGTGGGAGGAGATGTTCCTGTCAAAAACAAAAAGCCTATGATGACTTCATAAATCTCAAGATGATATGCCGGCTCAGTCTCTCGAAGGTACTCATAGGGGTAGCTGTGCGTGTGTGTGCGTCACAGGGGTAAGTGTATGCGCGTGTATATGAGCGCTTGCGTCTGTACTGTGTTTCGTCTGAATTCCTAATTTTGCCCGGTCTTTTTCTCATGACATGTCCAACAAAGTTAGCTCAGCTGCAGAGTGAGAAGTTTGGACTACACTACATGGACACCTCTACATGGAACTTGGAGGACTCCGTTGAGACTTGGTGTGGGATCACCGGCCCTGGATGTCCGTTTCAAACCGGAAGGCCATGGCCCTCCTCATCATACTCGTCTCTTGGCCAATTTGGAACGAACGAAACTCACGGGTCTTTCGAAACAAGAGTGCTCCAACAATGATTCTACTCGACATCATCCTAGAAGAAGCAAAGCTTTGGAGAATCATTGGGGCTAAAAAACGAGGGTTGGTCATTGAACGTGAGTAATCACCATGTTTTTTTTTGTGTGGATTGGTGTAACAAACTCTAAACTCTCTTCTTAATTAACGGATGAGGCAAATCTTTTGCCTCCGTTTGAAAAAAAAAATGAAACCAATGAAGAAATTAAACATAGTTGCAAGGTAAAGCTCATCGGATGCACATGCGACAATGAATTCATTCACGTACCCGGCTTGTATCTCTCTAGACTAACTAATGTTTCTTCACATCAATGGAGCCAACACATAACAATTTGAATAAAAGAAAAACAAAAATAAACAATTTTAAAACGAAAATAATATCATGCAACTATATGTAACAAAACAGAACATAAAAACTTCTACTTTCTCTAACCTTTTCATTCCCCTATACTAATACACTAAAATAGAAAAGAAAAATAAACCAGAAATAAAATCTTCTAAGTTAGAATGAATTAGTGGCACTGATATTACCCTAACAAGAAAGGAAATGGAAAACAATTAAAATAATTAAAATGTTTGCACACAATATACACATAAATTGTACTTTTATAATATTCATGAATAAGCATATAATAGTAGAATATTTTCAAGAAAAACGTTTCTAACGAGGAATGAATTAGCTGCATTACTATTACGTCCAAAGAAGAAAGGAAATAAAATAAAAACTAAATAAAAATAAAAATAATGAGGTTTTTGAAGAAAAAAAGAATTAGTGGCTTTGGTTTCACCCTTAAGAACAAGCAAAATGAAATAAAAACTAAAAATAAATGAAATTGATGAAGTTTTCTAAGAAAACTGAATTTACCGACGTTGTTATTACTCTTTAAGAAGAAAGAAAATGAATATTAATTGCATAAACTGAAAAAATTTGCACACAAATTACTCATAAATTGCACTTTTCATAATATACAAGAATAAGCTTATAATAGGGGATTTTACACAAAAATGAAGTTTCCTAAGCAGAATGAATTAGTGCAGTATAACCATTAAATAATTATGAAGTATTCTAATAAATAATGAATTAGTGGTTTTGGTGTTACCCTTTAAGAAGAAAGAAAATGAAACAAAAACTGAATCAAAATAAAAACAATTAATTTTCCTAAGAAACAATGAATTAATGATATTGGTAATACCCTTTAAGACGAATGAAAATGAAAAGTAATAAAACAAACATTGACAAATACGTACACAATTTACACATAAATTGCATTTATTTATAATATGCAAAAATAATCATATAAATAGTGGAATTTTACAAAACAATTTCTAATAAGGAATGAAGGAATGAATAGTGGCGCTGGTATTATAATTAAAAAACAAGGAATAGATGGGTGGCATTGGTATTCCTAAGAAGAAATTTCATGTTTCTTTATCGGTTGTTCGATCTGGATGGTTTTTTTTTTGCTTCCTTCTGTTTTTTTCTTTAGTTTTCTTGTATATTCCTTTATCAGTTTTCAATGTTATACTTCGGTTTTGTTTTTTTTGTTTTCATTGGGTTTTTTATTTTCTCTCTCATTTTCTTCCCTTTTTCTTTGATTTTTTTTCATAGACATTATACATTTTTTGTATGCATCAGAAACATTTTTATATGCATGTTTAAATGTTTTTATGTGCATGATCAACATTTATCAGTGCTGTATGTAATGTGATTTCTATAATAGATGTATGTAGAATATTTCGAAATATACGCAAAAGTAAACAAAGTAAAGCAAAATGTGAAGAAGAAAACGGGTAGAAAAAAAGAACTCTGAAGGCCTCTGGTCGCTGCTGGGCCGGCCCATTCTGGCAGCTCTTCACGCGAGGCTTGGCTCTGTGGCCGCTGCTTCTGCCGCCGCCGCCGGTGACTAAGCCAGCTAATGGCGCCACCGCCGCCTTATCTTCTCAGCCTTACCTGCGCCTCCCATGCGAATCATTCCAACACTTCATCTCGCCGTCGTGGTCATCCTCGGCCGATTTCCCCTTTGCCCACCGGCCGCGCGCTGTCGCCAGCAGCGATGGGCCCGCCACGCTTACTGCCGGCATTCCTTTCGTAAGCAGA
Source organism: Hordeum marinum (assembly GCA_022496015.1). Classification (NCBI taxonomy): domain Eukaryota; kingdom Viridiplantae; phylum Streptophyta; class Magnoliopsida; order Poales; family Poaceae; genus Hordeum; species Hordeum marinum. The sequence goes on along the minus strand of CM039673.1, from coordinate 567,541,202 downwards.
CTGAATCCCCACTAATAGCATGGGCTGGTGCGCCACCGCCCCTACGCCGTCGGCGTCCGGCTGCCGCCGTTACCACGCCGGAGCTCCACCTGAAGGTGACCCATTTCTTATCATCACCCCTTTCCTGTTCTTCAGTAAGACCACTACTTGGACAGTTGTATCTACTTCTTAGCCCACGCTTTGGTATGCCAATAGCAAGTTTGCCCGATGTACGCAACACAACGAAAATGCTGTAGCCTGCTAGTAGATATTTCTTGGTGTGAAATTCCCCACGGAGACCAGACCAGCAGCCAATGCTGAACAATGCTGCCACTTGCACCTCATATTGTGTGGTCACAAATGTGATTGACTGGTGAGCTGATTTCAACAAAAGCCACACAAAAGTCAGAGCAGCGTTTCCCTCTACTACCTCTGTGGCGTCAGATCATCCAAGGCTCCGATCAAGCTAGCAATCGATTCCTAAACATCTTCATACCATTGTCCTTCTCCTTCCTTGGCTGCTCCCTCTGAAAAGATCCACTTCCTCTGATATTCACAGCACAGCAATAGGCATGTGACAGAGAAGCCTGAATAGGTATGACTCCCCTCCCGGTGTTCGTCCTCCCACTTTTTGTGCTCCTGTCATTGATTTGTCTCTGCAAATCCGATGACCGCCTTACTCCTGCAAAGCCGCTCTCCGCCGGCAACAAGCTCGTCTCCAGCGACGGCGTCTTTGCTCTCGGCTTTTTCTCCCCCACAAACTCGACTGCAGACTCATACATCGGTATATGGTACAACAACATCCCTGAGCGTACATATGTGTGGGTTGCTAACCGCAACAACCCGATCACCAATGGTTCTCCTGGGAAGCTGATTGTGACCAACAACTCCGACCTCGTCGTGTCTGACTCCCAAGGACGCGCTCTTTGGACAACCATGAACAACTTCACATCCAGAACCACCGGAACTTCTGCTATACTACTCAACTCCGGAAACTTTGTCATCTGGTTGCCCAATGGCACAAACCTATGGCAGAGCTTCCATCACCCAACCAACACCATCCTCCCCGGCATGCCTTTACCACTGAGCACAAATAATGATCTCTACACTCGCCTCATTGCTTGGAGGGGCCTTGATGACCCAGCCACCAGCAACTACTCCATGGGCGGTGACTCTAGTTCAGACCTCCAGATTGTCATCTGGAATGGGACAAGACCATATTGGCGCAGATCTCCGTGGAATGGTGAATTGGTCACTGCCTCGTATCAAAGCAGCACTGGCTTCATCATGACACTAAGAATTGTCTACAGAGGGGATGCCTTATACATGACGTTCACCGTCTCTGAGGACTCGCCGAGCATGCGCATGACGCTGCAGTACACGGGCATGTTTCAATTTCTGGTGTGGAACAGCAACTCGTCATCATGGGACGTTTTCACAGAGCAGCCAAGTCCTAGCTGTGACCAATACGCCTCTTGCGGACCATTTGGCTACTGTGATGCCACTGAAGCGGTTCCGAAATGCAGCTGCCTCAGTGGGTTTGAGCCTGACGATGTTAACTTCTCTAGAGGGTGTCATAGAAAGGAGGATCTGAAATGTGGCGGTGGGGATAATTTCCTGACCTTGAGAGGTATGAAGATACCCGATAAGTTTGTGTATGTCAGGAACAGAAGCTTCGACCAATGCAGAGCAGAGTGCAGCCGCAGTTGTGTTTGCACTGCATATGCTTATGCTAACCTGCAAAATGGCAGCACGTCTGATGACCTATCAAGGTGCTTGATTTGGTTGGGGGAGCTTGTTGACACAGGAAAGTTTCGTGATGGCGAGAACCTGTACCTTCGTCTAGCCAGTTCAACAGGTATACATCATTTTTTATGTGCTTATTGATTGTACAGCGTGATCTATCCCTTTTATGTTGAATGCAAAATGTTCTTTAGGATGACACACTAATCACAACAGACACAACATCGCAAGAAATGCGTGCTAAATTTTGAAAGCATCATTCTCTTGCTGGACTATATTTCTGTCTTTCTGCAGTTGAGAAGCAGAGTAATATATTGAAGATTGTACTGTACGGCATGACCTATCCCTTTTATGTTGAATGCTAGATGTGTCTTAGGATGACACACTAATCAGGACAGACACAACATCGCAAGAAATGCGTGTTAAATTTTGAAAGCACAACTCTCTTGCTGGACTATATTTCTGTCTTTCTGCAGTTGAGAAACAGAGCAATAGTATATTGAAGATTGTACTCCCAGAAATGTCTAGATGTGGTTAGGAAGATGATGTACTAATCACGACAAACACAACACTTGCAAAAAAAGCATGTTATAATTTGAAAGCACCATTCTCGTCCTAAATTTCTGGCTTCCTGCAGTTGCCAAAGAGAGTAATGTGTTGAAGATTGTACTCCCAGTAATTGCTGGTATTCTGATGCTCACATGCGTCAGCCTTGTGTGGATATGCAAGTCAAGAGGTAAAAACAATATTTGCTACACTTTTCCAGGATGAAATTTTCATGAGTTATTCATAAGAAACAATATTGACATGAAGCTATTTCTGTCAGGCAAACGACGAATCAAGAAAAATAAGAATAAATACACACGACAACACTCGAAAAATTCCAAATCTAACGAACTTGAGAACGAAACTATAGAACTTCCATATATTTGCTTTGAAGATGTTGTTACTGCAACGGACTATTTCTCAGACTACAACATGCTCGGGAAAGGTGGCTTCGGAAAAGTTTACAAGGTAAAACGTTTTAACCTGATCATCATCAATAAACAAAAATTCCCATCTTTTGTTCAATTGAAGAATGGTGTGTTGTGTAGGGACGGTTAGAAGGTGCCAATGAAGTTGCTGTCAAAAGGCTTAGTAAGAATTCTGGGCAAGGAGCCGATGAGTTCAGAAATGAAGTGGTTCTGATTGCCAAATTACAGCATAGAAACTTAGTTAAGCTTCTTGGTTACTGCACTCACGAAGATGAGAAATTGTTGATATATGAATACTTACCTAACAAAAGCTTAGATGCCTTCCTTTTTGGTATGTTCTGCTCTTATGGTCAGGGCTCCCAAAATATTCTTAGAATCACTGAATTTGTGATGGTTGTTAATGCTTTGAATTTTGCACTTCTCTTGCAAGATGCCACAAGAAATTTTGTGCTTGATTGGCCGACCCAGTTTAAGGTAATTAAAGGGATAGCAAGAGGGCTTCTTTATCTCCATCAAGATTCAAGGGTAACAATAATCCATAGAGACCTCAAAGCAAGCAATGTCTTGTTAGATGCCGACATGAACCCTAAAATATCAGACTTTGGTATGGCAAGGATCTTTGGAGGAAATGAGCAACAAGCGAACACCGTCCGCGTTGTTGGTACATAGTAAGTAATGCATGCACCAGGTAAAGCTTAAGATGGTAATTTTCTACGACTTAACTAATTCAATTTCTTGGAATGATTCAAACAGTGGTTACATGTCTCCTGAATATGCAATGGAAGGTTCCTTTTCTGTCAAGTCTGACACCTATAGCTTTGGTGTTCTACTGTTGGAGATTGTAAGCGGGATAAAGATCAGTTCATCCCATCTCATAATGGACTTTCCAAGCCTTATAGCTTATGTAAGTTTACTAAAATACCCTAAAGCTTAACAACTCAAACACTCATAGTAAATTGAGGATTTTATTGATTTAGGCATGGAGCTTATGGAAAGATGGAAATGCAAGAGAATTGGTGGACTCGTCCATTGCGGAGATCTGTCCACTTCATGAAGTTCTGCGGTGTATTCAGTTAAGCCTCTTGTGTGTTCAAGACGATCCAAGTGCTCGTCCACTCATGTCATCCATCGTGTTCATGTTAGAAAATGAAACAGCCCCGCTTCCTACTCCGAAGGAGCCAGTATATTTTAGGCAACGAAAGTATGAAATTGAAGACCAAAGGCATGACTATGACCTGGAAGTATCTCTTAATGGCATGACCGTGTCGATGCAAGAGGGGCGTTAAATGTGTAGTTCCATTCATTTTCCTTTTTATAAAATTCTCTGATTTGTACAGTTGAGCAATTCAGCGAATCATGCTCCCATGGACAAACAAACAGTCCATTGAACGGTAATCCCTCTGATGTGTTTTATTTTCACGGTTTCATATTTTGTGAACTGCACTAGTGGAAGACCACCTCTGGATGAATTTTCTGCATCCCGGGCTTCCTCGGTTAGTTCATGGTTTTGGAACTCTCAATTGTTATTCTGGTAACAAGGCTGATAGAAACTCCATGTTTTCTCTGAACTGTGCAACTGAATCATAATGCAGCTGCAAGGACTGATATCGTACACATGTATTAATTCAGGTGGCTGCAATGTGCACCTTCTTTTAGGGTATACAACATTGTTTGAAATGGGAAGCATGGCCCGTATGAGTCGTAGTACAGCGTGTTGGTTCATGCCTTCATGGTACGCCACTTCCTGAACCCTGGCCCAAAATCTGCTCTGGTTTGACGGATTTCGATATGAGATGCAATGCTGAATGATTGAACAGCCGGTTGTTCTTTTCTGAGTGATTGAAGATGTTGTTGATTGTGCCCATTCTGATGCAATTATGTTCTGTGCGTAGTTATTACTACCTAACTACCCTCTGTCCCACAATATAAGATCATTTTTCAAGATATGTTACCTTGACAAACAATCTTTTGTGGGACAGAGGGAGTAGTAAAATACACTCCCCAGTGGTTGTGGCTGAAGAGTGAACTGAAACGTGTGGACATGGAGAACACACCTTCGTTTTTTCTTCTCATGCATGATCCCATGTACAACAGCAATGCTGCACATTCTGGTTTGAAATTTTGATATTTTTGTACACATAATTGTTAAACACTATTAGTTTCTGAATTAAGCAACTCAAATGTACAAACAAGTATTCTTGTACAACATAGAGTGGTTGGAGATTAGGGATGGGAGGGAATTGAGAAACTTATTTCTTCCTGGTTGCAAAAGTCTGAGCATCTCTAACCAACTCCTGAAATTTAGCCCCTCAAAAGGCTTGTCAAATCTGAACTCAAATTTGAGGAGTGCGGTTCCTAGCGGAACTCCTAAAACTTAACTTCCAAAAAAAATCCACACAATTTCATTTCAAATACAAATTTAAACTGCTCGATTACATAATTAAGCACATCATACATAGCATAAGTAGATGGTTTATCACCGGATAGCATAATTAAACAAATTTAAACTACTTGTAATCACCATAACAGGCGCAGAACACGTCGAAGTTCTTCGAGTGAACCCCCCCCCCCCCCCTCCCACACACACCCAAGAACACATGCATGCACACACGCGCACACACATAGGAGGGACCAACCTCATTGTCATTGTTGCTAGGCCGAGTCAACGGCTTCTCTTCATGACGAGCTCGACCATATATGCCTTGTCGATGTGCAAATTGGGGGACAAAACTTACTTTCTCCTTCTTTGTATTGCCCTTCTTAGCAAAGCACTGCCACATAATCCTGCCGTTTTCACTTGGATGGACGAGCAAGAGAACCATGTGCTCACAAAGATCGACCACTTCTTCTGATGTGATGTTCAGAATGTTATGTTTCTTGGGGCCTTCCTACAAGTCATCCCCTCGATCTGTACGAATCCCTGCTGCTACTGAGCTGGAACCTATTTGAGACAAGGAAGCTCTCACTCAACTTGAAGAGTATTGGCTTTATTTTGATGACTTCAAGGACAAGGTGTATCCCATCTGGTAAAAGAACAACGTCGCCTCTGACCCCATTCATCGTTAAAGCTTAGGCGACTGGCCATGGCAGGGATAGAAGGTGGGGGCTATTGAGCACCAGCTTGCAGTCCCCAAGGAAGTTATCTGGCGCCTGAACGTGGTGGAGGAGCCCCGACCCCTGTCCACGGATCTTGAACTGCGTCGCAATTTAAAGGGCAAGTGCCTAGGTCTTAATGCGGTTCACAATATAAAGATGAGCAACGCTCCAGGTTGACCTGGATTCCGACGGTCGATCCCAAGACAAAGTTGTTCCATATCAAGGTCAACGACCATGGAAGGACAAATTACATTAAGACTCTCCATTGTGCCAAAGAGGTTTTCCAGCACATGGAATAGCACTCGCAGGGGCATCCTGTCAGTCGCCGCTGACAAGTTGTAAGAGTTATAAGCCAATCTATTGACAATATAATTTAATGGGGCCATCTGACGGAAAGTTTCACCCGACGATGGCTTGGCCAGATCTTCATGATAAATTTACTTACTCGCATCAAACAAAAACCCTTTGATTAATTGTCAATAGTGTCTTCTCTTGGCTTCCCCTCAACTATTTGAACCAGACGTCCACCCCGAAACAAAATAGGTCTGGTGTCGGCCACTTAGTTCTAGGTCGAAGTAGGGCGAACGTGTTTCCGCAGACCTCCAAATTCGTATTCATATGCGGCCCATTTCTGATGTCTAACGCATACCTAACCCGAGATGACCAGAAACAATAAGGGGAGTTTTGATCATGGATAAATCTAAGCGTTGAAGAAAACACACTCAGCTATAACACCTAGTTATAGGTTTTGAGAAAAGTCCTACTTATGTAGTTATACACAGCATAATTTGGCCTTTCTGGTAGGGACCCATGTTATACCCTGACCAATGCTTCTTCCTTCTCTTTCCGTCCTTTGTAATACCCAGCGCACAAACAAGGACAACATTCTTAATGATTGATATTCATGAACGCTTCCTTGTGAAGCTTGTGTTAGTTAAAGACGCCTAGCCTGTCGATAAGCCTGCTTGCTACTATCACTTTCGTCTTCGAGGTCCCTATTCCTAATATCTTTATTGTGTATGGTACGACACCGTCTTATTTTACCAAACTTAATTTTTAGGCTCTGCTACCATCAGCAAGACTTATTTGGGCTTGATGAAAACTTCAATGAGGCCTGAATTGGGGAAGCTATTTTCTCCCTTCCCTAAGTAAAGACGCATGGCCACAATGGCTTATTCCGGTCCTTCTTCAAATATTGTTGCTATATCAAGGAGGACCTTGTGGTCGTGGTCCTCCACCTAGCGGCCTTGCGTGGTGACTGCACAAATCTAGTAAACATGGCAAATATTATCCTACTTCCCTGCACAAATCTAGTAAACATGGCAAATATTATCCTACTTCCCAAGAAAGTTGACGTCGTCGGGATGAAAATAATGTTGGGGAACGTTGCATGGGAAACAAAAAAATTCATACGCACACGCAAGATCTATGCATGGTGATGAGCATCTACGAGAGGGAGAGTGGATCTACATATCCTTGTAGATCGCTAAGCGGGAAGCGTTAAGAAACGCGGTTGATGTAGTTGAACGTCTTCGCGATCCAAATCGCCGAGCGTCCCGCGATCTCATCACGATCCGTCCCGCGATCTCATCACGATCCGTCCCGCAATCTCATCACGATCCATCCCACGATCTCATCACGAATCGTCTCGCGATCTTGATCACGGTCCTTCCGATGTAGCACCGAACGGACGACACTGTTGGAAATATGCCCTTGAGGCAATAATAAATTAGTTATTATCATATTTCCTTGTTCATGATAATTTGTTTATTATCCATGCTATAATTGTATTGATCGGAGACTTAAATGCATGTGTGGATACATAGACAAAACCATGTCCCTAGTATGCCTCTAATGGACTAGCTCGTTGATCAAAGGATGGTTAAGGTTTCCTAGCCATGGACATGAGATGTCATTTGATAACGGGATCACATCATTAGGAGAATGATGTGATGAACAAGACCCAAACTACAAACATAACATATGATCGTGTCAGTTTATTGCTACTGTTTTCTGCATGTCAAGTATATGTTTCTATGACCATGAGATCATGCCACTCACGGATATCGGAGGAGTGCCTTGTGTGTATCAAACGTCGCAATGTAACTGGATGACTATAAAGGTGCTCTACAGGTATCTCCGAGGGTGTCTGTTGAGTTGGCATGGATCGAGACTGGGATTTGTTACTCCGTGTGACGGAGAGGTATATCAGGGCCCACTCGGTAATACAACATCACAATGAGCCTTTCAAGCAATGTGACTAATTGTTAGTTATGGGATCTTGTATTACGGAACGAGTAAAGAGACTTGCCAGTAACGAGGTTGAACTAGGTATGGAGATACCGACGATCGAATCTCGGGCAAGTAACATACCGAAGAACAAAGGGAACGTTATACGGGATTGACTGAATCCTTGACATAGAGGTTCGACCGATTAAGATCTTCGTATAATATGTAGGAACCAATGTGGACGTCTAGGTCCCGCCATTGGTTATTGACCGTAGAGGTGTCTCGGTCATGTCTACATACTTCTCGAACCCGCAGGGTCTGCACACTTAAGGTTTGGTGACGTTTCGGTAGAGTAGAGTTATGTATGGTGGTGACCGAAGGTTGTTCGGAGTCCCGGATGAGATCTCGGACGTCACGAGGATCTCCGGAATGGTCCGGAGGTATAGATTCATATATAGGAAGTCCCAGTTTGGTCGCCGGAAAAGTTTCGGGCTCATCGGTAGTGTACCGGGAGTGCCGGTAGTGTACCGGGAGGCCTTCGGGAGAGGTATTTCGACCCCAAGAGGTCCATGGGCTGTGGGAGAACAATAACCAGCCCTTAGTAGGCTGGGGAATCAGACACAAAAGGCCCATGGCGCAGGGAGAGAAAAAGGCTAAGGAAAAGGTGAAAATCAGCCAATAGGAGGCAATCCTACTCCAACTAGGATTGGAGGTGAAGTAGGATTGCTTCCCACCTCCTATTCGGCCGACCCAAAGGCCTTGGATGCCTCTCCTCTCTTCTCCTCCTATATATACTAGTGGATTGGGTGGTTTTTGGACAGAATTTCCGGCCACGTGCTACCCGTTTCACCAGTGCTCCTCTAGATCGGTTTTCTGCAGCGCTTAGGCGAAGCCCTGCCGGAATTGCTCCACCACCATCACCGGAGCGCCGTCACGCTGCCGGTGAACTCTCTCTCCTCTCCACCTCCTCTTGCTGGATCAAGATGGTGGAGATCGTCATCAAGCTGCACGTGTGCTGAACGCGGAGGCGCCGTCCGTTCGACGCTAGATCGGAAGGACCGTGATCGAGATCGCGAGACGGTTCATGATGTGATCGCGGAACGGATCGTGATGAGTTCGCGGGACAGATCGTGATCAAGATCGTGAGAAGGATCGTGATGAGTTCGCGGGACGGATCATGATGTGTTCGCGGGACGGATCGTGATGAGATCGCGGGACGCTCGGCGATTTGGATCGCGAAGATGTTCGACTACACCAACCGCGTTTCTTAACGCTTCCCGCTTAGCGATCTACAAGGGTATGTAGATCCACTCTCCCTCTCATAGATGCTCATCACCATGGATAGGTTTGCGTGTGCGTAGGAAAATTTTGTTTCCCATGCGACGTTCCCCAACAGTGGCATCATGAGCTAGGTTGATGGTTCGATGAGATCTTGAGTAGAACACAAAAGGTTTGTGGGCATTGATGCTTAGATTGCTTCCTCCCTTGGTCGTACTTTGGTTCAGCGGGATTGTGAGATGAAGCGGCCCGGACCAACATTACTCGTACGCTTACGAGAGACCGGTTCCCTCGACGCAACTTGTTGCCTAGATGGCTTGCGAGTGACAGTTTCTCTCACTTTAGTTGGATCGGATTCGACAACGGCAGTCCTTGAGAAGGTTGAAAAGCAAACTAGTGTATCACCATTGTAGTTTATGCGTAGGTGAGAATCGTTCTTGCTAGATACCCGTAGCAGCCACGTAAAACATGCAACAACAATTAGAGGACGTCTAACTTGTTTTTGCAGGGTATGTTGTGATATGATATGGCCAATTACATGATGTGATATATGTGATGTATGAGATGATCATGTGATGTATAGATTATCACGACTTGCATGTCGATGAATACGGCAACCGGCAGGAGCCATAGGGTTGTCTTTAATTATTGTATGACCTGCGTGTCAATCATTAAGCGCTATGTAATGCTTTACTTTATCGCTAAACGGTAGCAATAGTAGTAGAAGCATGCAGGGGTGTGACAACCCCGATGGCGACACGTTGATGGAGATCATGGTGTCATGCCGGTGACGATGGAGATCATGCCGGTGCTTTCTAGATGGAGATCAAAAGCACGAGTTCATGGCCATATCATGTCACTTATGATTTGCATGTGATGTTAATCCGTTTTATGCACCTTGTTTTGCTTAGGACAACGGTAGCATTATAAGGTGATCCCTCACTTAATTTCAAGATAAATTGTGTTCTCCCCGAGTGTGCACCGTTGCGAAAGTTCGTCGTGTTGAGACACCACGTGATGATTGGGTGTGATAGACTCTACGTTCACATACAACGGGTGCAAGCCAGTGTTGCACATGCAGAACACTCGGGTTAAACTTGACGAGCCTAGCATGTACAGACATGGCCTCGGAACACAAGAGACCGAAAGGTCGAACATGAGTCATATAGTAGATATGATCAACATGATGATGTTCACCATTGCAGCCACCTCAACTCACGTGATGATCGGACTTGAGTTGGTGAATTTGGATCATGTATCACTCGAATGATCGGAGGGATGTCAATTTGAGTGGGAGTTCTTAAGTAATATGATTAATCGAACTCATTATCATGAACATAGTCAAAGTGTCTTTGCAAATTATGTTGTAGATTACTAGCTCGCGTTGTAGCTCCCTTGTATTTTTATATGTTCCTAGAGAAATAGAATTGAAAGATGTTGGTAGCAAAATTGCGGACTGGGTCCGTGATCTAAGGATTGTCCTCATTGCTGCACAGAAGGCTTATGTCCTTAATGACCGCTCGGTGCGCCACCCCATCTAGCGTCGTCTGTAGATGTTGTGAACATCTGACAAGCACGTTTCGATGACTACTTGATAGTTTAGTGTGTCATGCATTACGGCTTAGAATTGAGGCTCCGAAACGTTTTGAACGTCACGGAACATATGAGATGTTCTAAGAGCTGAGATTGTGATCTCAGGCTCGTGCCCGAGTTGCGAGATATAGGATCTCCAACGAGATTGTTTGCCTGCAAGATGAAAGAGAATAGCTCAATCGTTGAGCATGTGCTCAGACTGTCTGGGTACTACAATTGCTTGAATCGAGTGGGAGTTGATCTTCTAGATAAGATAGTGATTGATGTAGTTCTCCAAGTCACTGTCACTGAGCTGCTAGAACTTGGTAATGAACTATAAAATGCCAGGGAAAGAAATGTTGATCCCTGAGCTGTTCGCGATGTTTGACACCGCGAAGGTAGAAATCAAGAAGGAGCGTCAAGTGTTGATGGTTAATCAAACCATTAGTTTCGAGAAGGGCAAGAGCAAGGAGGGAAACTTCATGGATAGCAAGTCAGTTGCTGCTCCAGTGAAGCAAACGAAAGTTGAATTCGAACCCGAGACTAAGTGCTTCTGTTATGAGGTGAGCGGTTGCTGAAGCGGAATAACCCTAGATACTTGGTAGATAAGAAGGCTGGCAACATTGATAGAAGTATATTTGATATACGAGTTATTAATGTGTACCTTGCTAGTACTCTTAGTAGCACCTGGGTATTGGATACCGGTTCGGTTGCTAAATGTTAGTAACTCGAAATAAAAGCTACGGAATAAACGGAGAACTATCTAAGGGTGAGGTGACGATATGTGTTGGAAGTGTTTCCAAGGTTGATGTGATCAACATCGCACGCTCTCTCTACCTTCAGGATTAGTGACGAACCTAAATAAATGTTATTTGGTGTTTTGCGTTGAGCATGAACATGATTAGATCATGTTTATTGCAATACGATTATTCATTTAAGTTAGAGAATAATGGTTATTCTGTTTACATGAATAATACCTTCAATGGTCATGCACCCAGTGAGAATGGTTTGTTGAAATCTTGATCGTAGTAGTACACATGTTCATAACATTGATGTCAAAAGATACAAAGTTAATAATGATAGTACCACATACTTGTGGCACTGCCGCTAAATGCCATATTGGTATAAAGCGCATGTAGAAACTCCATGTTGATGGATATTTGGACTCATTCGATTTCGAATCGGTTGAGACATGCGAACCATGCCTCTTGGGCAAGATGACTAAAGGACCTCGTTGGATGGAGCGGGCAAGTGATTCATTGAAAATGATACATGTTGATGTATGCAATCTAGTGAGTCTTGTAGCGTGCAGTGGATATCGTTATTTTCTTCCCTTCACTGATGATTTGAGTAGATATAGTGTATATTTACTTAATGAAACACAAGTCTGAATCATTTGAAAGGTTCAAGCAAATTCAGAGTGAAGTTTAAAGATCATCGTGACAAGAAGATAAAAATGACCGCGATATGATTGTGGAGGTGAATATCTGAGTTACGAGTTTGGCATACAACTTAAGACAATGTGAAAATTGTTTCACAACTAACGCCACCTGGAACACCATGGTGTGATGGTGTGTCCGAACATCATAGTCATGCTCTATTGATATAGTGCATAATGTGATGTCTCTTATCGTTTTACTACTATAATTTTTGGGGTTATGCATTAGAGACAACTACATTCACTTTAAATAGGGCATCATCTAAATCCGTTGAGATGACACCGTGTGAATTATGTTTTGATAGAAACCTAAGCTGTCATTTTTTAATATTTGGGGCTGTGACACTTGTGTGGAAAATGTTTTCACCTAATGAGGTCGAACCCAAGGCGGACAAATGCATCTTCATAGAATACCCTAAGATCAGTTGGGTGAACCTTCAATCTCAGATCCTAGTGCAAAGTGTTTGTTGCTTAAACGGATCCTTTCTCGAGGAAATGGTCCATTTGTACTCAACGACCTGCCGTCTAACGAGCAAGTCTACCAAAGTCTATACTTGGTTTTCATACATGGATCCTATCTCGGATTTCATGGCCTCTAACCATTTGTCGGAATCCGGCCCCATCATCACTTCTCCATAGCTCGTAGGTTCATTGTTGTCCAACAACATGATCTCCAAGACAGAGTTGTCGTACCACTTAGGAGCAGTACACATCCTTGTCGACCTACGAAGTACGATAGTAACTTGATCCTGAAGCTTCATGATCATCATCATTAACTTCCTCTTCAACTAACGTAGGCTTCACAGAAACATGTTTCTACGCTGCGCTACTCTCTGGTTGAACAAAGGTTTAACAACCTCATCAAGTTCTATCTTCCTCCCACTCAATTCTTTCGAGAGAAACTTTAGAATGAAGACAGACACTGATGGTGAATGTCACCATTTGTAAAGCTCGACTTGTTGCAAAGTTGTTTGTGACAAGTTCAAGGAGTTGACTGCGATGAGGCTTTCTCACTCGTAGCGATGCTAAAAGTCTGTTGGAATTATGTTAGCAGTTGCTGCATTTTCAATTATGAAATCTGGCAGATGGATGTCAAAACATCGTTTCCTTAACGGTTTACTTAAGGAAAGGTTGTATGTGATACAACCAGAAGGTTTTGTCAGTCCTAAGGATGCTAAAAGATGAGCAAGCTTCAGTGACCCTTCTATGGACTGAAGCAAGCATCTCGGAGTTGGAATATACACTTTGATGAGGTGATCAAAGTTTTTGTAGTTTATACAAAGTTTACGAGAAACTTGTATTTGCAATAAAGTGACTGGGAGCACTATAGAGTTTCTGATAAGTATATGTGGTTGACATATTGTTGATCGGAAATAATGTAGAATTTCTGGAAGGCATAAAAGGTTGTTTGAAAAGTGTTTTTCAAAGGAAGACCTCGATAAAGCTACCTAATTGTTGAGCATCAAAATCTATAGAGATAGATCAAGATGCTTGATGAGACTTTCAATGAGTGCATACCTTGACAAGATTTTGAAAGAGTTCAAAATGGATCAGCCAGAGAAATAGTTCTCATCTGATTTGTAAGGTGTGAAGTTGAGTGAGACTCAAAGCTCGACAACGGCAGAAGAAAGAGAAAGGACGAACGCCATCCCCTATGCCTTAGCCATAGGCTCTATATTATGCCATGTTGTGTACCGCACCTGTGTGTGCCTTGCCATGAGTCTGTCAAGGGGTACAAGAGTGGTCCAGGAGTGGATCACTGGACAGCGGTCGGAATTATCCTTAGTAACTAGAGGACTAAGGAAATGTTTCTCAATTATGGAGGTGATAAAGAGTTCGTCGTAAAGAGTTACGTCGATGCAAGCTTTAACACTAATCCGGATGACTCGTAGTAGCAATCTGGATACGTATAGTGGAGCAGCCATTTGGAATAGTACCAAGTGGAGTGTGGTAGCAGTGTTTACAGTTTGACATAGAGATTTGCAAATTACACACGGATCTGAATATCGCAGACCCGTTGACTATAAGACCTCTCTCACATACAAAGCATGATCGAGCCCCAGAACTCATTGGGTGTTAGATTCATCACAATGCGAATCACATGGTGATGTGAACTAGATTATTGACTCTAGTGCAAGTGGGAGACTGTTGGAAATATGCCCTAGAGGCAATAATAAATTAGTTATTATCATATTTCCTTGTTCATGATAATCGTTTATTATCCATGCTATAACTGTATTGATCGGAGACTTAAATGCATGTGTGGATACATAGACAAAACCATGTCCCTAGCATGCCTCTAATGGACTAGCTCGTTGATCAAAGGATGGTTAAGGTTTCCTAGCCATGGACATGAGATGTCATTTGATAACGGGATCACATCATTAGCAGAATGATGTGATGGACAAGACCCAAACTACAAACGTAGCATATGATCGTGTCAGTTTATTGCTACTGTTTTCTGCATGTCAAGTATATGTTCCTATGACCATGAGATCATGCCACTCACGGATATCGGAGGAGTGCCTTGTGTGTATCAAACGTCGTAACGTAACTGGGTGACTATAAAGGTGCTCTACAGGTATCTCCGAGGGTTTCTGTTGAGTTGGCATGGATCGAGACTGGGATTTGTTACTCCGTGTGACGGAGAGGTATCTCAGGGCCCACTCGGTAATACAACATCACAATGATCCTTGCAAGCAATGTGACTAATTGTTAGTTACGGGATCTTGTATTACGGAACGAGTAAAGAGACTTGCCGGTAACGAGGTTGAACTAGGTATGGAGATACCGACGATCGAATCTCGGCAAGTAACATACCGAAGAACAAAGGGAACGTTATACGGGATTGACAGAATCCTTGACATAGAGGTTCGACCGATAAAGATCTTCGTAGAATATGTAGGAACCAATGTGGACGTCCAGGTCCCGCCATTGGTTATTGACCGTAGAGGTGTCTCGGTCATGTCTACATACTTCTCGAACCCGCAGGGTCTGCACACTTAAGGTTTGGTGACGTTTCGGTAGAGTAGAATTATGTATGGTGGTGACCGAAGGTTGTTCAGAGTCCCGGATGAGATCCCGGACGTCACGAGGAGCTCCGGAATGGTCCGGATGTATAGATTCATATATAGGAAGTCCCAGTTTGGTCGCCGGAAAAGTTTCGGGCTCATCGATAGTGTACCGGGAGTGCCGGTAGTGTACCGGGAGGCCTCCGGGAGAGGTATTTCGACCCCAAGAGGTCCATGGGCTGTGGGAGAACAATAACCAAACCTTAGTGGGCTGGGGAATCAGCCACAAAAGGCCCATGGCGCAGGGAGAGAAAAAGGCTAAGGAAAAGGTGAAAATCAGCCAATAGGAGGCAATCCTACTCCAACTAGGATTGGAGGTGAAGTAGGATTGCTTCCCACCTCCTATTCGGCTGACCCAAAGGCCTTGGATGCCTCTCCTCTCTTCTCCTCCTATATATACTAGTGGATTGGGTGGTTTTTGGACAGAATTTCCGGCCACGTGCTACCCGTTTCACCAGTGCTCCTCTAGATCGGTTTTCTGCAGCGCTTAGGCGAAGCCCTGCCGGAATTGCTCCACCACCATCACCGGAGCGCCGTCACGCTGCCGGTGAACTCTCTCTCCTCTCCACCTCCTCTTGCTGGATCAAGATGGTGGAGATCGTCATCAAGCTGCACGTGTGCTGAACGCGGAGGCGTCGTCCGTTCGACGCTAGATCGGAAGGACCGTGATCGAGATCGCGAGACGGTTCATGATGTGATCACGGAACGGATCGTGATGAGTTCGCGGGACAGATCGTGATCAAGATCGTGAGAAGGATCGTGATGAGTTCGCGGGACGGATCATGATGTGTTCGCGGGACGGATCGTGATTGGATCACGTGACGGATCGTGATGAGATCGCGGGACGCTCGGCGATTTGGATCGCGAAGATGTTCGACTACACCAACCGCGTTTCTTAACGCTTCCCGCTTAGCGATCTACAAGGGTATATAGATCCACTCTCCCTCTCGTAGATGCTCATCACCATGGATAGGTTTGCGTGTGCGTAGGAAAATTTTGTTTCCCATGCGACGTTCCCCAACAGACACCTCCGTCTTCAGCACACGTATAGCTCAATGACGATCTCCGCCTTCTTGATCCAGCAAGAGGGAGCGAAGAGATAGAAGAGTTCTCCGACAGTGCAACGGCGTTGCGGCGATGGTGGTGGAGCTATTCCAATAGGGCTTCGCCTAAGCACCGTTGAAACCGATCTAGAGGAGAAACTACGATCTAGAGGAAGAAGAGGGCAGCACGTGGCAATTAGGGTTAGTTTTTCCCTCTAAATCCTCTAGTATATATAGGAGGGAGGGAGGGGAGGAGGAAGCCTCAAATCCTCAAGAGTTGGCCGAAATTGGAGGTGGAGGAGTCCTACTCCAATCCTATTAGGAGTAGGATTCCTCCTTTCCACTTGGAAACTCTTTCCACCTCTCCACTTTTGGATTTTTTTCCTTCTCAAACCTCATGGGCTTTAGTGGAGCTTTCCTCCAGCCCACTAGGGTCTGGTTTGTCTCCTCCCACAGCCCGTGAGGCCCCTCGGGGCGTTACACCCCTCCCGATGGTCCCTCGGTACCCTCCCGGCACTCCCGGTACACTACCGATGAGCCCGAAACTTTTCCGGTGACCAAAACAGGACTTCCTATATATCAATCTTTACCTCTGGACCATTCAGGAGCTTCTCGTGATGTCGAGGATCTCATCCGGAACTCCGAACAACCTTCGGTCACCACCATACATAACTCTATACTACGGAAACATCACCGAACCTTAAGTGTGCAGACCCTGCGGGTTCGAGAACTATGTAGACATGACCGAGACACCTCTACGGTCCATAACCAATAGCGGGACCTGGATGCCCATATTGGTTCCTACATATTCTATGAAGATCTTTATCGTTCGAACCTCTATGTCAAGGATTCAGTTAATCCCGTATGATGTTCCCTTTGTTCTTCGGTATGTTACTTGCCCGAGATTCGATCGTCGGTATCTTCATACCTAGTTCAACCTCGTTATCGGCAAGTCTCTTTACTCATTCCGTAATACAAGATACCATGACTAACACTTAGTCACAATGTTTGCAAGGCTTATTGTGATGTTGTATTACTGAGTGGGTCCTGAGATACCTCTCCGTCACACGGAGTAACAAATCCCAGTCTTGATCCATGCCAACCCAACAGACACCCTCGGAGATACTTGTAGAGCACCTTTATAGTCACCTAGTTACGTTGTGATGTTTGATACACACAAGGTACTCCTCCGGTGTTAGTGAGTTGCATGATCTCATGGTCATAGGAACAAATACTTGACATGCAGAAAACAGTAGCAATAAACTGACACGATCATATGCTACGTTTGTAGTTTGGGTCTTGTCCATCACATCATTCTCCTAATGACGTGATCCCGTTATCAAATGACATCTCATGTCCATGACTAGGAAACCATAGCCATATTTGATCAACGAGCTAGTCTATTAGAGGCATACTAGGGACTTGGTGTTGTCTATGTATCCACACATGTATCTGAGTTTCCGGTCAACACAATTATAGCATGGATAATAAACGATTATCATGAACAAGGAAATATGATAATAACCAATTTATTATTGCCTTTAGGGCATATTTCCAACAGTCTCCCACTTGCACTAGAGTCAATAATCTAGTTCACATCACCATGTGATTCGTATTGTTATGAATCTAACACCCAATGAGTTCTGGGGCTCGATCATTCTTTGCATGTGAGAGAGGTCTTATAGTCAACGGGTCTGCGACATTTAGATATGTGTGTATTTTTGCAAATTTTTGTGTCAAGCTGTAAACACTGCTACCACACTCCACTTGGAGCTATTCCAAATGGTTGCTCTACTATACGTATCTGGATTGCTATTAAGAGTCATTCGGATTGGTGTCAAAGCTTGCATCGACGTAACTCTTTACGACGAACTCTTTCTTACCTCCATAATCAAGAAACATTTCCTTATTCTTTTAGTTACTAAGGATGATCTTGACCGCTATCCAGTGATCCACTATTGGATCACTCTTGAACCCCTTGACGGACTCATGGCAAGGCACACACAGGTGCGGTACACAGCATGGCATACTATATAGAGCCTATGGCTAAGGCATAGGGGACGACATTCTTCCTTTCTCTTTCTTCTGCCATGGTCAATCTTTGAGTCTCACTCAACTTCACACCTTATAAAGCAGGCGAGAACACTTCTCTCTGACTAATCCATTTTGAACTCTTTCAAAATCTTGTCAAGGTATGTACTCATTTAAAGTCTCATCAAGCATCTTGATCTATCTCTATAGATCTTGATGCTCAAAAATTAGGTAGCTTTATCTAGGTCTTCCTTTGAAAAACTCCTTTCAAACAACCCTTTATGCTTTCTAGAAATTCTACATCATTTTCGATCAACAATATGTCATCCACATATGCTTATCAGAAATTCCATAGTGCTCCCACTCACTTTATTGTAAATACAAGTTTCTCATAAACTTTGTATACACTCAAAAACTTTGATCACCTCATCAAAGCGTATATTCCAACTCCGAGATGCTTGCTTTAGTCCATAGAAGGAACACTGAAGCTTGCACACCTTTTAGCATCCTTAGGACTGACAAAACCTTCTGGTTGTATCTCATACAACCTTTCCTCAAGGAAGGAATCGATGTTTTGACATCCATCTGCTAGATTTCATAATATGAAAATCACAGCAACTATTAACATAATTCCAACAGACTTTAGCATCGCTACGAGTCAGAAAGTATCATCGTAGTCAACTCCTTGAACTTGGTGAAAACTTCTTTGCGACAAATCGATCTTTATAAATGGTGACATTCACCATCAACATCTGTCTTCATCTTAAAGGTCCATTTGTACTCGACGACAGGCCGTCCAACGACCAATTCTACCAAAGTCTATACTTGGTTTTCATGCATGGATCCTTTCTCGGATTTCATGGCCTCTAACCATTTGTCGGAATCTGGGCCCATCATCGCTTCTCCATATCTCGTAGGTTCATCGTTGTCCAACAACATGACCTCCAAGACAGGGTTCTCGTACCACTCAGGAGCAGTACGCATCCTTGTCGACCTACGAGGTTCGGTAGTAACTTGATCCGAAGCTTCATAATCATCATCATTTACTTCCTCTTCAACTGACGTAGGTTCCACAGAAACATCTTTCTGCACTGCGCTACTCTCTGGTTGAAACAAAGGTTCAACAACCTCATCAAGTTCTATCTTCCTCCCACTCAATTCTTTTGAGAGAAACTTTTTCTCAGGAAAGGACCCGTTTTAGCAACAAACACTTTATGCTTGGATCTGAGATAGAAGGTTCACCCAACTGTTCTTAGGGTAATCTATGAAGATGCATTTGTCCGCTTTGGGTTCGAGCTCATTAGGTGAAAACATTTTTCCACACAAGCGTCACAGCCCCAAACATTAAGAAATGACAACTTGGATTTCTATCAAACCATAATTCACACGGTGTCATCTCAACGAATTTAGATGGTGCCCTATTTAAAGTGAGTGTAGTTGTCTCTAATGCATAACCCCAAAACTATAGTAGCAAAACTATAAGAGACATCATAGCCCACACCATATCCAATAGAGCACGACTATGACGTTCGGACACACCATCACACTATGGTGTTCCAGGTGGCGTGAGTTGTGAAACGACTTTCACATTGTCTAAAGTTGTATGCCAAACTCGTAACTTAGATATTCACCTCCACGATCATATCGCAGACATTTTTATCTTCTTGTCATGATGATCTTAAACTTCACTCTGAATTTGCTTGAACTTTTCAAACGATTCAGACTTGTGTTTCATTAAGTAAACATACACTATATTTACTCAAATCATCAGTGAAGGTAAGAAAATAACGATATCCACTGCACGCTACAAGACTCATTGGATTGCATACATCAACATGTATCATTTCCAATAAATCACTTGCCCGCTCCATCAATCCGGAAACGGGGTCCTTAGTCATCTTGCCCAAGAGGCATGGTTCGCATGTCTCAACCGATTCGAAATCGAATGAGTCCTAAGATCCATCAACATGGAGTTTCTTCATGCGCTTTATACCAATATGACATTTAGCGGCAGTGCCACAAGTATGTGGTACTATCATTATTAACTTTGTATCTTTTGGCATCAATCTTATGAACATCTGTATTACTATGATCAAGATTCAACAAACCATTCTCACTGGGTGCATGACCATTGAAGGTATTATTCATGTAAACAGAATAACAATTATTCTCTAACTTAAATGAATAACCGTGTTGCAATAAACACGATCTAATCACGTTCATGCTCAACGCAAAACACCAAATAACATTTATTTAGGTTCGTCACTAATCCCGAAGGTAGAGAGAGCATGCGATGTCGATCACATCAACCTTGGAAACATTTCCAACACACATCGTCACCTCACCCTTAGCTAGTCTCTGTTTATTCCATGGCTTTTACTTCGAGTTACTAACATGTAGCAACCGAACCGGTATCCAATACCCAGGTGCTATTAGGAGTACTAGCAAGGTACACATCAATAACACGTATATCAAATACACTTGTGTCAACGTTGTCAGCCTTCTTATCTACCAAGTATCTAGGGTTGTTCCACTTCAGTGACCGCTCACCTCATAATAGAAGCACTTAGTCTTGGGTTTGGGTTCAACTTTGGGTTGCTTCACTGGAGCAGCAACTGTCTTGCCATCCATGAAGTTTCCCTCTTTGCCCTTGCCCTTCTCGAAACTAGTGGTTTTACTAACCATCCACACTTGATGCTCCTTCTTGATTTCTACTTTTGCGGTGTCAAACATCACGAATAGCTCAGGGATCATCAATTCTATCCCTCGCATTTCATAGTTCATCACGAAGCTCTAGTAGCCTAGTGACAGTGACTTGGAGAACTATATCAATCACTATCTTATCTGGAAGATCAACTCCCACTCGATTCAAGCGATTGTAATACCCAGACAATCTGAGCACATGCTCAACGATTGAGCTATTCTCCTTCATCTTGCAGGCAAAGAATCTTGTTGGAGATCTCATATCTCACAACACGGGCACGAGCCTGAGATCCCAATTTCAGCTCTTAGAACATCTCATATGTTCCATGACGTTCAAAACATTTTGAGGCCTCAATTCTAAGCCGTAATGCATGACGCATTGAACTATCATGTAGTCATCGGAACGTGCCTGTCAGATGTTCACAACATCTACAGATGATGCTAGAGGGGGTGGCGCATCGAGCGGTGCAGTAAGGACATAAGCCTTCTGTGCAGCAACGACCACAATCCTCAGATCACGGACTCAATCCACAATATTGCTACCATCATCTTTCAACTCTATTTCTCTAGGAACATATAAAAATGCAAGGGAGCTACAACATGAGCTAGTAATCTACAACATAATTTGCAAAGACACTACTGACTATGTTCGTGATAATGAGTTCAATTAATCATATTATTTAAGAACTCCCACTCAAATTGACATCCCTCCGGTCATTCGAGTGATACATGATCCAAATTCACCAACTCAAGTCCGATCATCACGTGAGTTGAGGTGGTTTCAATGGTGAACATCATCATGTTGATCATATCTACTATATGACTCATGTTCGATCTTTCGGTCTCTTGTGTTCCAAGGCCATGTATGTACATGCTAGGCTCGTCAAGTTTAACCCAAGTGTTATGCATGTGCAACACTGGCTTCCACCCGTTGTATGTGAACGTAGAGTCTATCACACCCGATCATCACGTGGTGTCTCGACACGACGAACTTTCACAACGGTGCACACTAGGGGAGAACACAATTTATCTAGAAATTAAGTGAGGGATCACCTTATAATGCTATCGTCGTCCTAAGAAAAACAAGGTGCATAAAAGGATTAACATCACATGCAAATCATAAGTGACATGATATGGCCATGAACATGTGCTTTTGATCTCCATCTTGAAAGCACCGGCATGATCTCCATCGTCACCGGCATGACACCATGATCTCCATCATCTTGATCTCCATCAACGTGTCGCCATCGGGGTTGTCGCGCCCACCATGATCATACTACTATTGCTACCGTTTAGCGATAAAGTAAAGCATTACATAGCGCTTAATGATTGACACGCAGGTCATACAATAATTAAAGACAACCCTATGGCTCTTGCCGGTTGCCGTACTCATCGACATGCAAGTCGTGATATTCTATACAACACATGATCATCTCATACATCACATATATCTCATCATGTAATTGGCCATATCACATCACAACATACCCTGCAAAAACAACTTAGACGTCCTCTAATTGTTGTTGCAAGTTTTACGTGGCTGCTACGGGTATCTAGCAAGAACGATTTTCACCTACGCAAAACCACAACGGTGATACATAAATTGCTTTTCAACCTTCTCAAGGACCACCTTTGTCGAATCCGATCCAACTAAAGTAGGAGAGACAGACACCCGCAGCCATTTTTGTGCAACAAAGTCACACGTGAGTCGATGGAACCGGTCTCTTGTAAGCGTACGAGTAATGTTGGTCCGGGCCGCTTCATCCCACAATACCGCTGAACCAAAACACGATCAAGGGAGGAAGCAATCTAAGCATCAACGCCCACAAACTCTTTGTGTTTTACTCGAGATCTCATCTACACATAGACCTAGCTCATGATGCCACTGTTGGGGAACGTTGCATGGGAAACAAAAAATTTCCTACGCACACGCAAGATCTATCCATGGTGATGAGCATCTACGAGAGGGAGAGTGGATCTACATACCCTTGTAGATTGCTAAGCAGGAAGCGTTAAGAAACGCGGTTGATGTAGTCAAACGTCTTCACGATCCAAATCGTCGAGCGTCCCGCGATCTCATCACGATCTGTCCCGCGATCCAATCACGATTCGTCCCGCGATCTCATCACGATCCGTCCCACAATCTCATCACGATCCGTCCCGCAATCTCATCACGATCCATCCCGCGATCTCGTCACGAATCGTCTCGCGATCTTGATCACGGTCCTTCCGATCTAGCACCAAACGGACGGCACCTCCGTGTTCAGCACACGTACAGCTCAATGACGATCTCCGCCTTCTTGATCTAGCAAGAGGGAGCGAAGAGATAGAAGAATTCTCCGGCAGCGCGATGGCGTTGCGGCGATGGTGGTGGAGCTATTCCAGCAGGGCTTCGCCTAAGCACCGTTGAAACCGATCTAGAGGAGAAACTACGATCTAGAGGAAGAAGAGGGCAGCACATGGCAATTAGGGTTAGCTTTTCCCTCTAAATTCTCTAGTATATATAGGAGGGAGGGAGGGGAGGAGGCAGCCTCAAATCCTCAAGAGTTGGCCGAAATTGGAGGTGGAGGAGTCCTACTCCAATCCTATTAGGAGTAGGATTCCACCTTTCCACTTGGAAACTCTTTCCACCTCTCCACTTTTGGATTTTTTACTTCTCAAACCTCATGGGATTTAGTGGAGGCTTCGTCCATCCCACTAGGGTCTGGTTTGTCTCCTCCCACAGCCCATGAGGCCCCTCGGGGCGTGACACCCCTCCCGATGGTCCCTCGGTACCCTCCCGACACTCCCGGTACACTACCGATGAGCCCGAAACTTTTCCGGTGACCAAAAGAGGACTTCCTATATATCAATGTTTACCTCTGGACCATTCAGGAGCTTCTCATGATGTCCAGGATTTCATCCGGGACTCCGAACAACCTTCGTTCACCACCATACATAACTCTATACTACGGAAAGATCACCGAACCTTAAGTGTGCAGACCCTGTGGGTTCGAGAACTATGTAGACATGACCGAGACACCTCTATGGTCAATAACCAATAGCAGGACCTGGATGCCCATATTGGTGCCTACGTATTCTACAAAGATCTTTATCGGTCGAACCTCTATGTCAAGGATTCAATTAATCATGTATGATGTTCCCTTTGTTCTTTGGTATGTTACTTGCCCGAGATTCGATCGGTATCTCCATACCTAGTTCAACCTCGTTACCGGCAAGTCCCTTTACTCGTTCCGTAATACAAGATCCCATGACTAACACTTAGTCACATTGCTTGCAAGGCTTATTGTGATGTTGTATTACCGAGTGGGCCCTGAGATACCTCTCTGTCACACGGAGTAACAAATCTCAGTCTTGATCCATGCCAACCCAACAGACACCCTCGGAGATACTTGTAGAGCACCTTTATAGTCACCTAGTTACGTTGCGGCGTTTGGTACACACAAGGTACTCCTCCGGTGTCAGTGAGTTGCATGATGTCATGGTCATAGGAACAAATACTTGACATGCAGAAAACAGTAGCAATAAACTAACACGATCATATGCTACATTTGTAGTTTGGGTCTTGTCCATCACATCATTCTCCTAATGATGTGATCCCGTTATCAAATGACATCTCATGTCCATGACTAGGAAACCATAGCCATCTTTGATCAACGAGCTAGTCTATTAGAGGCATACTAGGGACATGGTGTTGTCTATGTATCCACACATGTATATGAGTTTCCGATCAATACAATTATAGCATGGATAATAAACGATTATCATGAACAAGGAAATATGATAATAACCAATTTATTATTGCCTCTAGGGCATATTTCCAACAAATAACTACCGTTACATCAACCCAATCCACGGGTTATCAAAGATATTCTCAAACCTCCTCGCAAACAGACTTGCTTCCCTTCTTGATGACATTGTCTCCAAAAGCCATAGTGCTTTCATAAAGACATGCATACACAATAACTTCCTCCTCGTTTATAATCTCATCAAGGAGTTGCACCAGTCCAAGACGCCTAGCCTTTTCCTCAATCTTGACATATCCAAGGCTTCTGACCAGTAAATTGGGAATATCTTCTCCAAGTGATGGACCATATTGATTCTGGTCGGAGACAACAAAACTAGATTTGCTTAGTGCTTGGCTACGAATCGTCTCGCCTCCTTCTGAATGGCAGTTCGGGGCCTCCGTTAGCCCATGGGATAGGGGGGGCTGATCATCTTCATCAAGGTTAGGGGTCTACATGCATGTTCGTGCTAGTGTCGTCCATTGCTGAATTTCACTACTACAGACCCCAGAATATTCGCAGACCCAAATAAAGTCAAGCTCAGTGTGATCAACTCCATCCTCGAGTCTTTTGGAAATGCCAAAGGCCTCTTCACCAACCTAGCAAAGACCGAGGTCTTACCAAATGCGGAGGGATTGATCTGCAGGACATTCTTATGACCTTGCAGCAAAAGTAGGGGCCTTTCCGGTACATTACCTCACCCCTGCATATGGCCTTTGTCTATTCAAGGCCCATCTACAGCTGCTCATTGATAGGATTCTTACTACCGATTTCCAGATGACAGGTATCCCTTTGCCCAGGTGGCTTAGAGTGAAAATTGACAAGAGTGTGGACGATAGTGAGATTGAGGGAGCATTTTGGGCGATCTCTGCACCTGCGATGGCTATGGCTGCAATGGATTGATCTAGGGTGTGCATGGATTGTCTCAAAGCTTCCTTTTGATGCAATTGGTATGGTCTTGTTCAAGGGTTCCACCTCTATTACCATTGACAACAATTCGAAGGCCTCCTTCTAGCTGGCAATTGGACCAGTTTGGGAGCCCTGAGACGACGTTGCCATCAGCTAATCGGTATTGTGCCATGGAAGAACGGAGTGTTCCCAAGTGAAGATTTTTTAATGATAACTGGATTCGACCGGCGGCACATTTGAACGGGTTGGACTAGGTGCGGGAGTTCATTGATTTGGCTACACCAGCTCGACTATCCTCGACCAACTGGGGTCGGACTCTATCACATGGATCTAGGGCACGAGGGGAATACTCCTCGAGCTCTACTTACTCGGCGTTCGTCGGATTCACAACATAAGTT
This sequence comes from Hordeum marinum, assembly GCA_022496015.1. Taxonomy (NCBI): domain Eukaryota; kingdom Viridiplantae; phylum Streptophyta; class Magnoliopsida; order Poales; family Poaceae; genus Hordeum; species Hordeum marinum. The sequence goes on along the minus strand of CM039673.1, from coordinate 567,514,953 downwards.
CGTATCTCACAAGGTTTGGAAGGCACACTTGGAAGTGAAATTTATACTTTTCTCGTGGTTGGTCCTGCACGGCTGGATCCTAACAGTGGGTCGTCTTGCTAAGCAAGGATGGCCGCACGATCATATCTAGCAGTTTTTCCTAAGGACGCAAGGTAGTGTTAACTATTAGGGAACGTTGCATGGGAAACAAAATTTTCCTACGCACACGCAAGATCTATCCATGGTGATGAGCATCTACGAGAGGGACAATGGATCTACATATCCTTGTAGATCACTAAGCGGGAAGCGTTAAGAAACGCGGTTGATGTAGTTGAACGTCTTCGCGATCCAAATTGCAAGCCGTCTCATGATCCCATAACGATACGTCCCGCGATCCAATCACGATACATCCCGCGATCCCATCACGATCCGTCCCGCGATCCAATCATGGGGGCGCCCCACGATCCAGTCGCGGTCCTTCTGATCTAGCGTCGAACGGACGACACCTCTGCGTTCAGCACATGTACGGCTCGATGACGATCTCCACCTTCTTGATCCAGCAAGAGGGAGCGGATAGGTTGGTGAGTTCTCTGGCAGCACAATAGCATGGTGGCGGTGGTGGTGAACTAATCCGGCAGGGCTTCGCCTAAGCACCAAAGAACTAATCTAGAGGAGAAACTGATCTAGGGAAGAAGAGGGCAGCACGTGGCAATTAGGGTTGGCTCTCCCTTCTAAATCCTCTAGTATATATAGGAGGGAGGGAGGGAAGGAGGCATCCTCAAACCCTCAAGGTTTGGCCTAAATAGGAGGTGGAGAAGTCCTACTCCAATCCTACTAGGAGTAGGATTCCTCCTCTCCACTTGGAAACACTTTTCACCTTTCCTCCTTTGGGTTTTTCCCAGCCCTAACCGCATGGGCCTTAGTAGGGGGTTCGGCCAGCCCACTAAGGGCTTATTTGACTCCTCCCACAGCGCATGAGGTCCTTTGGGTCGAGACATCCCTCCCGATGGCCCCTGGTACCCTCCCGGCACTCCCGGTACACTACCAAAGTACCCGAAACTTTTCCAGTGACCAAAACATGACTTCCTATATATCAATCTTTACCTTCGGACCATTCTGGAGCTCCTCATGACGTCCAGGATCTCCTCCAGGACTCCGAACAACCTTCGGTCACCACCATACATAACTCTACTATACCGAAATGTCACCGAACCTTAAGTGTGCAGACCCTACAGGTTCGAGAACTATGTAGACATTACCGAGACACCTCCATGGACAATAACCAATAGCGGGACCTAGATGCCCATATTGATTCCTACATATTCTACGAAGATCTTTATCGGTTGAACCTCTATGTCAAGGATTCAGTTAATCCCGTACGTTGTTCCCTTTGTTCTTCGGTATGTTACTTGCCCGAGATTCGATCGTCGATATCTCTATAACTAGTTCTATCTCGTTACCGTCAAGTCTCTTTACTCGTTCCGTAATACAAGATCCCATGGCTAACACTTTATTCACTTCGCTTGCAAGGCTTGTTGTGATGTTGTATTACCGAGTGGGCCCTAAGATACCTCTTCGTCACACAGAGTAACAAATCCCAGTCTTGATCCATGCCAACCCAACAGACACCCTCGGAGATACTTGTAGAGCACCTTTATAGTCACCTAGTTATGTTGCGATGTTTGATACACACAAGGTACTCCTCCGGTGTCAGTGAGTTGCATGATCTCATGGTCATAGGAACAGATACTTGACACGCAGAAAACTATAGCAATAAACTGACACGATCATATGCTATGTTTATAGTTTGGGTCTTGTCCATCAAATCATTCTCCTAATGATGTGATCCCGTTATCAAATGACATCTCATATCCATGGCTAGGAAACCTTGACCATCTTTGATTAACAAACTAGTTAACTAGGGGCATACTAGGGAGACAGTGTTGTCTATGTACCCACACATGTATTTGAGTGTCTAATTAATACAATTATAGCATGGATAATAAACAATTATTACGAACAAGGAAATATAATAATAACCAATTTATTATTGCCTCTAGGGCATATTTCCAACAATCTCCCACTTGCACTAGAGTCAATAATGTACATCACCATGTGAGTTACATTGTCATGAACCTAACACCCAATGAGTTCTGGGGTTCGATCATGCTTTGCATGTGAGAGAGGTATTTAGTCAACGGGTCTGTGACATTCAGATGTGTGTGTACTTTACAAATCTCTATGTCATACTGTAGACACTGCTACCACACTCCACTTGGAGCTATTCCAAATGGCTCTTCAACTATACATATCTTGATTGCTACTCAGAGTCATCCGGATTGGTGTTAAAGCTTGCATCGATGTAACCCTTTACGACGAACTCTTTATCACCATCATAATCGAGAAATATTTCCTTAGTCCTTTAGTTAGTAAGGATAATCTTGATCGATGTCCAGTATTCCACTCCTGGATCACTCTTGTACCCCTTGACAGACTCATGGCAAGGCACACACAGGTGCGGTACATAGCATGGCATACTATACAGAGCCTATGGTAAGGCATAGGGGATGACCTTCATCCTTTATCTTTCTTTTGCCATGGTCGAGCTTTGAGTCTCACTCAACTCCACACCTCACAAATCAGGCAAGAACTCTTTCTTTGACTGATCCATTTTGAACACTTTCAAAATCTTTTCAAGGTATGTACTCATTGAAAATTATAATTCTAACAAACTTTAGCAATGCTACGGGTGATAAGGTCTCATCGTAGTCAACTCCTTGAATTTGTGAAAAAATTCTTTACCACAAGTCGAGCTTTATAGACGGTGACATTACCGTCCGCGTTCATCTTCCGTTAAAAGATACATTTGTTCTGAATGGCCTTTTGCCCTTCAGGTAATACTTCCAAAGCCCATACTTTGTTTTCTTACATGGAGCCCATCTCGGATTGCATGGCCTCTAACCATTTCTCCAAATCCGGACCCATCATCGCTTCTCCATAGCTCGTAGGTTCATCGTTGTCCAACAATCATGACCTCTAAGACAGGGTTTCCGTACCACTCAGGAGCAGTAGGCGTCGTTGTCGACCTGTGAGGTTTGATAGTAACTTGATCCGAATCTTCATGGTCATCATCATTAACTTTCTCTTCAACTAACGTAGGCTCCACAAAAACAATTTTCTGTGCTGCGCTACTCTCTGGTTGAAATAAAGGTTCAACAACCTCATCAAGTTCTATCTTCCTCCCACTCAATTCTTTCGAGACAAACTCTTTCTTGAGAAAGGACCCGTTTTAGCAACAAACACTTTGTGCTTGGATCTAAGATAGAAGGTTTACCCAACTGTTACGTTAGGGTATTCTATGAAGATGCATTTGTCCGCTTTGGGTTCGAGCTCATTAGGTGAAAACCCTTTTTCACATAAGCGTTGCAGCCCCAAACATTAAGAAATGACAACTTAGGTTTCCACCAAACCAAAATTCATACGATGTCATCTCAATGGATTTAGATGGTGCCCCTTTTAAAGTGAATGTAGTTGTCTCTAATGCGTAACCCCAAAATAATAGTGGCAGATCGATAAGAGACATCATAGTTCGCACCATATGCAATAGAGCACGACTACGACGTTTGGACACACCATCATACTATGGTGTTCCAGGTGGCGTGACCTGTGAAACGAATTCCACATTGTCTTAAGTTGTATACCAAACTCATAACTCAGATATTCTCCTCCACGATCACATCATAGACATTTTATCTTCTTGTCACGATGATCTCAAACTTCACTCTGAATTTGCTTGAACTTTTCAAACGCCTCAGACTTGTGTTTCCTTAAGTAAATATACCCATATCTACTAAAATCATTAGTGAAGGTAAGAAAATAACGATATCCACCGCATGCTACAACACTCATTGGACCGCATACATCAACATGTATCATTTCCAATAAGTTACTTGCCCCGCTCCATCATATTGAAAACGAGGTCTTAGTCATCTTGCCCACGAGGCATGGTCTGCATGTCTCCATCGATTCGAAATTGAATGAGTCCAAAGATCCACCAGGATGGAGTTTCTTCATGCGCTTTACACCAATATAACTTTTAGCGTCAGTGCCACAAGTATGTGGTACTATCATCATTAACTTTGCATCTTTGGCATCAATGTTATGAACATGTGTATTACTACGATCAAGATTCAATAAACCATTCTCATTGGGTGCATGACCATTGAATGTATTATTCATGTAAACAGAATAACCATTATTCTCTAACTTAAATGAATAACCGTGTTGCAATAAACACGATCTAATCACGTTCACGCTCAACGAAAACACCAAATAACATTTATTTAGGTTCATCACTAATACTGAAGGTAGAGAGAGCATGCGATGGTGATCACATCAACCTTGGAAATACTTCCAACACTCATCGTCACCTCACCCTTAGATAGCCTCCATTTATTCCGTAGCTTTTATTTTGAGTTACTAACATTTAGCAACCGAACCGGTATCCAATAACCAGGTGCTACTAGGAGTACTAGTAAGGTACACATCAATAACACGTATATCAAATATACTTATGCCGACGTTGCTAGCCTTCTTATCTACCAAGTATCTAGGGTTGTTCCTCTTCAGTGACCGTTCTCCTCATAATATAAACATTTAGTCGCGAGTTTAGGTTTAACCTTGGGTTTCTTCACTGGAGCAGCAACTGACTTGCCATCCATGAAGTTTCCCTCCTAGCCCTTGACCTTCTCAAAACTAGTGGTTTCACTAACCATCAACACTTGATGCTCCTTCTTGATTTCTACCTTCGCGGTGTCAAACATCGCGAATAGCTCAGGGATCATTATTTCCATCCCTGGCATTTTATAGTTCATCACGAAGATCTAGTAGCTTAGTGACAGTGACTTGGAGAACTATATCAATCACTATCTTATCTAGAAGATTAACTCCCACTCTATTCAAGCGATTGTAGTACCCAGACAATCTGAACGCATGCTCACCGATTGAGCTATTCTCCTTCATCTTGCAGGCAAATAATCTTTTTAGAGGTCTCATACCTCTCAACACGGGCACGGGCCTGAGATCCCAATTTCAGCTCTTAGAACATCTCATATGTTCTGTGACGTTCAAAACGTTTTGGAGCCTCAATTCTAAGTCGTAATGCATGACACACTGAACTATCAAGTAGTCATCAGAACGTGCCTATCAGATGTTCACAACATCTACAGATGACGCTTGAGGGGGTGGCGCATGGAGCGGTGCATTAAGGACATAAGCCTTCTGTGTAGCAATGAGGACAATACTCATATCACGGGCCCATTCCGCATTATTGCTACCATCATCTTTCAAATCTATTTATCTAGGAACATATAAAAAATTCAAGGGAACTAGAGTGCGATCGAGTAATCTACAACATAATTTGCAAAGACATTTTGACTATGTTCATGATAATGAGTTTAGTTAATCATATTACTTAAAAAATCCCACTCAAATTGACGCCCCTCCTGTCATTCGAGTGTCACATGATCCAAATCCACCAACTCAAGTCCGATCATCATGTGAGTTGAGGTGGTTCCAATGGTGAACATCTTCATGTTCATTATATCTACTATATGACTCATGTTCGACCTTTCGATCTCTTGTGTTCCGAGGCCATGTTTGTACATGCTAGGCTCGTCAAGTTTAACCCGAGTGTTCTGCACGTGCAACACTGGCTTGCACCCGTTGTATGTGAACGTAGAGTCTATCACATCCGATCATCACGTGGTGTCTCGACAAGACGAACTTTCCCAACGGTGCATACTTGGGGAGAACACAATTTATCTTGAAATGTAAGTGAGGGATCACCTTATAATGCTACCGTCGTCCTAAGCAAAATAAGATGCATAAAAGGATTAACATCACATGCAAATCATAAGTGACATGATATGGTCATGAACTTGTGCTTTTGATCTTCGTCACTTTGTTTGCAAGGCTTGTTGTGATGTTGTATTACCGTGTGGGCCCTGAGATACCTCTCCGTCACACGGAGTAATAAATCCCACTCTTGATCCATGCCAACCCAACAGACACCCTCGGAGATACCTGTAGAGCACATTTATACTCATCCAGTTACGTTGCGACGTGTGATACACACAAGGTACTCCTCCGGTGTCAGTGAGTTGCATGATCTCATGGTCATAGGAACAGATACTTGACACGCAGAAAACTATAGCAATAAACTAACACGATCATATGCTATGTTTATAGTTTGTGTCTTGTCCATCAGATCATTTTCCTAATGATGTGATCCCATTGTCAAATGACATCTCATGTCCATGGCTAGGAAACCTTGACCATCGTTGATTAACGAACTAGTTAACTAGAGGCATACTAGGGACACAGTGTTGTCTATATACACACACATGTATTTGAGTTTTTAATCAATAAAATTATAGTATGGATAATAAACGATCATCACGAACAAGAAAATATAATAATAACCAATTTATTATTGCCTCTAGGGCATATTTCTAACATTAACTTGGCTGGGGGATGGTCTTGTACCTGGATCTGATGCTACCTTCTCTTTCGTCAATGTTTTGTGGGATGATTATGTCACAGGTTTCTATGATATACACCATGTGGAATGTGTCGAAGGAAAGGACATGTCGTATTTTCAATGGTATCATAATGACATATCAAGGTGGCATACATTACCTATGAGGATATAATGCAAAGGGCTTCACATCTAGGGTACACCACGATCACAAGTAATTGACATCTAATGTAAGCCATTAGTTTGGTTAATTTGATAAATGCCACTCGAATTCTGGTGATTCGAAAAAACGCAACTACAATTTCCACTTTCAAAAATGCCACCATGGCATTTTTCAAAGTCCGCAATGACGTTTTTTCAAAATTTGCAAATTTTGTAGTGACATTTTTCAAAGTTTGAAAATTACAGTGGCATTTATCGGATTCACTAGAATTTGAGTGGCATTTATCCAATTAACCGTGATTTTTTTTGAGCGGGGTGGGGGGGTGGGGGTGGCATGCCCTGTCTCTTTTAAAATACGCCAATTGTACATGTTTTGCCATTTTCATGAAAAGGCAGCGCTTCATCGGTTGTTGGGCGGGGGATCGTTGTTTTTCTCTTATCTATTTGTTATTCGCTGTATTTGTTTTCTATAAAATTGTTTGGGATTTAAAAATACTTATGAATTCCAAATAATGGTCATGATTTCAAAACCAAAAACAATTTCAGAAAAAATATTCACGAGATTGAAAAACGCTCCCGAATTCAAAAATGTTTGTGAGTTTGAAAATGTTCTAAAATTCAAAGAAAGCTCTCAGAATTGAAAATAATAATCTTAAATTAAAAAAAACGTTCGTGATTTTCAAAAATCTTCATGAATTCAAAAACATGTTCACGATTTCGATCAAGTGGTCATGAATTGAAAAATATTCATGAATGTTCCTAGTTTTTTCCGAATTAAAAAAATTCATTAATTCAATAAATGTTCATCAAACCAAAACTGTTCATTAATTTTTAAAAATATTCCTAAATTTCTTTTGTCAATTAATAAAATTCATGAGTTTCAAAAAAATCTTATAAATACAAGAACAATGTTTGTGAATTCTAACAAATTCAACAGTTGGGAAGAATATTCACGAAATGGTACAAAAATTTGCAGATTTCAAAAATGTTCGTGCTTACATAAAAAACATGCACGAATTCAAAATATGTTCGTTGTTTCACAAAACGTTGACAATTGTTGAGAAAGATGTTCGAAAAATGGAAAACAATAAAAGGAAAAAAGGAAAGAAAAAATGAACATGAAAAAAGGAAAAGAAAAAACTAAAATGCAAAAGGCAAGGAAAGAACAAAAATGAAAAACCAGAAAAACCGACAAGACAGAAGACAAGAAATAGAAAAAAAGAACGTTCTGGGAAGGCTATAGAACCTTCGCAAACCGTGAAAATGATAGTTGGTTCGGCCCAAAAATGTACGTGCAGAAAGCTGGTGGATGAGCGCGTGGTCGCTGGTTAGCGACCCGCGCGCCAAATAGGATTTGCCCGCTGGTTATCCATTAACAAATGGAAAAGAAGTCTCAGACCGCCTTGAGACTCCTGTTCATCCACGGTGGATCGTCTGAGAATGAGCTGGGTTTCGACTCCAATTCCACAGCTCCGTTGGCCCTCCTCCCCATCCATGGTCGAGCGAGGTGCAGGCAGGCAGGCATGTTTCGTCCGGCGTTGGGAGTCGCGGGGAGGACCCTGCTACGGCGGTTCTGCGGCCAGACCGCGGCCGCCGGGTCGCCGTCGAGGCCGGCCGGAGCTAGCAGTAGCAGGCTCCTGAGACACCTACACGTACGTACGCCTCTGGCTAGCTTAATGCACTCTCTCAACTCAATCTCCCTCTCTTTCAGCGTGGACGTGCGTGTTTCACGAAACTGAATATTTTCTTGTGATCGAATTGCAGTCTCGGCAGAGCAATGCTGGGGATGCTGGCCACCGCTTTGGCTTTCTTCGCAGGTACCTCAGACCACGGAATATGGCGCTAGCTGCATGGTATGGGTATTTCGGTTTTGGTGTTTGGATCTGTGTGAAGGAGATTGGCAGGATTGTGCCGTCAGAGATTGACTGGGTTGAAGCTGGAGTCGTCTCCCCGATTGTGAGGAAACAAAAGAATTGTGGTGAGTGTCTCTGTCTTGACATTAAAAATATTCTCCCGATGCTAGCTAGCGTCTGTTTTGAATTGCTCTCGTAGTGTATTTGGGGTATGTACAATAATGCTATCTTAGAAGTGCTACCTAGGATAAATGATGAAATGGAGGAAAAAGAACATATAAGAAAAAGGTTTGTCTTCTCTTATTTAAGATAAGACAAGAGATGATCTCTTAACATGTGGTGCGGTGATGGTTACGTACACTCTGTCTGGTGGCTTTACTGATAAAGTCAAGCGCATGTCTTTCCTTCAAAAAAATCTCTTAACATAATATGTCTCACCACATTTTTAGGAATAGCTAGTATTAAATATAAGGCAAAGAGACATTAGTAGAAAACAGACCTTTCGTCCACCTCATTAGTCGTGGTTGGCTTTTGAACCGGCACTAATGTGATTATTAGTGCCGGTTCGTGACGGGAATCATTAGTGCCGGTTCGTTCCGGACCTTTAGTCCCGATTCGTGCCACGAACCGGCACTAAAGGTGTGGTGCCAGGCCGGCGTCAGCCTGGGCCCCCACGGAAACCTCTAGTCCCGGTTGGTGGCTCCAACCGCGACTATAGGCTAATCTTTAGTCACGGTTGGAGCCATCAACCGGGACTAAAGGTCCTTCTATATTGAAACCCTTCGACACCAGCCCGAGCAGAGTCCTCTGTTCTTCCCCTTTCCTCTTCTTTCTATTCTTCCTCTCTTCCTCGAGCTCCTCCTCCATTTTTACCAAAATTTGTCAAGATTTGGAGGCATCCCATCCTTCCAAGTGTTCACAAAGGTTAGCAACTTTGTCCTTTCATTTCTCATTGCTAGATTAGCTCTTGCAATGCTCTATAAGTATAGTAATTTGTGGGTTTTAGTTTGTATGTGGTAGTTTATTTGATTTATGCAATCTGAGATCAAATTAACTTCTTACTTTGCATTTGTAGGTGTGGTTTACTTAGTGTCTTCCCGTCTCCGTCCTAACCACCGTCGATCGCCCGCACCGTCCAGTTGCCCGCACCACCTTGGTGAGCTCCTTGTTCTTATCCTTTTTATAAAAAAAACATGTTTGTAAGATTTAGTTAGTTACTTGTATACTTTTCTTACCTATATGGTTGTTTGTTATACATAGTGGCATGGTTTTAAAATCCGTCCCCGTCGGCCCTCGTCCGGTTTATGATGCGGATGTGGTATATACTCTCTTTTATAACTCTTTGTTGCATTTCGTGTTTATGACAATTATGCCAATTAAGTTGACATAGATGTTTTTATCTAGGAGGTATGTGAACCGGAGATTCCAACCGACATAGATATTCTTGTCAAGAAGTTAAATTTAGTTGAAAAGGAAAACGAGTATTTGAAAAAAAAATTGAAAAGAGTTGAAGAAGAGAAGATGAAACTGGAGTTGTATGTTGCCGATGTCGTCGATGATCACAAGATCGAGATGGGTGCAATGCGCTTGAAGATTAAAAAATTTAAAAGATATGCCATTGATAGTGAGGCTTGGTATCACTATGCTGTTGGATCAATTGTTACCTTAGTTATGATGTTGATCACATTTGTTGTTGCATTTAAATGCTTTAGCTATTGAGTTTGTATGTTGTTTTATGAGAACAAGTGTGTATGAACTTTATGTGCGAACTTGTATTAATTTGGTCTTTTCGGTGTTGTGTAATGAAGATGAGCCGGCAATGGATGTACAAGGACCGATCCTCTCCCCAGTTCATTAATGGCGTGCATACTTTTCTGGTTGCGGCCAAGGCAAACAAGCGGCCGGATGGTTTTATGTATTGTCCATGTGCTGGCTGTAAGAATGATCGAAGTTACTCTAACTCAAGAATCATTCACGTCCACCTGTTTGAGTCTGGTTTCATGTCCGGCTATAACTGTTGGACCAAGCACGGAGAAAGTGGGGTCCTAATGGAAGAGAATGAAGAAAAAGAGGACGACGACAGCTATCCTGGCCATGGGTTCCATGAATACGATGGTACAACAATGGGGGAAGAAGCTGAGCTGATAATGCGGGAAGGAGCTGAAGAAGAGTCATTAGATGAGCCCGCTGATGATCTTGGTCGGGCCATTGTCGATGCAAAGAGAAACTGCGCAAGTGAAAAGGAGAAGCTGAAGTTCCAATGCATATTAGAGGATCACAAAAAAGGGTTGTACCCTAATTGCGAAGATGACAATAAAAAGTTGGTTACCACACTTGAACTGCTGCAATGAAAGGCATAGAATGGTGTATCTGACAAGGCATTTCAAAAGTTGCTGATATTGTTAAAGAAGAAGCTACCAAAGGACAATGAATTGCCAGAGAGTACATACGAAGCAAAGAAAGTTGTCTTCCCTTTAGGATTAGAGGTCGAGAAGATACATGCATGCCCTATTGACTGCATCCTCTACCGCGGTGAGTACGAGGATTTGAATGCATGCCCGGTATGATGTGCATTGCGCTATAAGATCGTTCACGATGACCCTGGTGATGTTGAGGGCGAGCGACCCAGGAAGAAGATTCCTGCCAAGGGTGATGTGGTATGCTCCTATAATACCACGGTTGAAACGTTTATTCCAAAACAAAGAGCATGCCAAGTTGATGCGATGGCACAACGAAGACCGTAAGAAAGACGGGAAGTTGAGAGTGCCCGCTGACGGGTCGCAACGGAGAAAAATCGAGAGAAAGTGGAAGGACTTTGCAAAGGATGCAAGGAACGTATGGTTTGATTTAAGTGCAGATGGCATTAATCCTTTTGGAGAGCAGAACAACAATCATAGCACATGGCATGTGACTCTATGTATCTATAACCTTCCTCCTTGGTTGTGCATGAAGCGGAAGTTCATTATGATGCCAGTGCTCATACAAGGCCCCAAGCAACCCGGCAACGACATTGATGTGTACCTAAGACCATTGGTTGAAGAACTTTTACAGTTGTGGAATGGAAAAGGTGTACATGCATGGGATGCGAAAGATTAGGAGGAATTTGACCTACATGCGTTGTTGTTTGTAACCTTCAATGATTGGCCTGCTCTCAGTAACCTTTCAGGACAGACAAACAAGGGATACCACGCATGCACGCACTGTTTAGATGATACCGACAGTATATATTTGGATAAATGTAAGAAGAATGTGTATCTGGGGCATCGTTGATTTCTTCAGAGCAAGCATCCCGTAAGAAAGAAAGGCAAGCATTTCAAAGGTGAGGCAGATCATCGGAAGAAGCCTCGCCACCGTACGGGTGATGAAATACTTGATATGGTCAAGGATTTAAAAGTAATCTTTGGCAAGGGTCCTGATGCACAATCTATTCCGAATGACGCTGACAAACACGCACCCATGTGGAAGAAGAAATCTATATTTTGGGACCTACCGTATTGGAAAGACCTCGAGGTCCGCTCTGCAATCGATGTGATGCACGTGACAAAGAATCTTTGCGTGAACCTACTAGGCTTCTTGGGTGTGTATGGGAAGACAAAAGATATGTCGGAGGCACAAGAGGACCAGCAACGTACGCACGGAAAAGACGGCATGTATCCAAAGCAGTTTCAGGGTCATGCCAGCTATGCTCTTACCAAAGAAGAGAAGGAAATCTTCTTCAAATGCCTGCTCAGTATGAAGGTCCCGTCTGGCTTCTCGTTGAATATAAAGGGAATAATAAATATGGCAGAGAAAAAGTTCCAGAACCTAAAGTCTCATGACTGCCACGTGATTATGACGCAACTTCTTCCGGTTGCTTTGAGGGGGCTTCTACCGGAAAACGTTCGATTAGACATTGTGAAGCTATGTGCATTCCTGAATGCAATCTCTCAGAAGGTAATCGATCAAGAAATCCTACCAAGGTTAGAGAATGATTTGGTGCAATGTCTTGTTAGTTTCAAGTTGGTGTTCCCACCATCCTTGTTCAATATCATGACGCATGTCCTAGTTCACCTAGTCGAGGAGATTGCCATTCTGGGTCCTGTATTTTTACACAATATGTTCCCCTTTGAGAGGTTCATGGGAGTCTTAAAAAATATGTTCATGATCGTGCTAGGCCAGAAGGAAGCATCTCCAAGGTCCATGAAACAGAGGAGGTCATTGAGTTTTGTGTTGACTTTATTCCTGACATTAAGCCGATAGGTGTTCCTGAACTGCGGCATGAGGGCAGACTGGGTGAAAAAGGCACGCTAGGAAAGAATTCACTAATATGCCGGGACGGGCATTCTTTGGTGCAAGCACACTACACAGTTCTACAAAGTTCCGCCTTGCTGGATCCATATATCGAGCAACACAAGAGTATTCTACGCTCCAAACACCCGCAGAAGTCTGACAACTGGATTACACATGAACAAACGGTGACTTTCGCCGGTTGGTTGCAAACACATCTCATGCATGACGACACTGTTGAAGATGAGTTGTACTTGCTGTCCAAGTTACCATCTTCGACTATATTGACTTTCAAAGGGTCCGAGATAAATGGGAATACATTTTACACAACCGCCCATGATAAAAAGAGCGCCAACCAAAACAGTGGTGTCCGCTTTGATGTAGCAAACAACAATGGGCCAAAGGACACATACTATGGTTACATAGAGGAGATATGGAAACTTGACTATGGACTTGATTTGAAGGTCCCTTTGTTTAGGTGGAAATGGATCAATCTGACAGGAGGCGGGGTAAAGGAAGACCCGTAGTACGGAATGACAGCAGTGGATCTCAACAATCTTGGGTACGTAGATGAACCATTCGTCCTAGCCAATGATGTGGCGTGGGTTTTTTATGTGAAGGACATGTCTACCAAGTCGAGAAAAAGAAAATATAAGGAAGAAAATACATCATGCGATGAGCCAAAGCGCCACATAGTTCTTTCAGGGAAAAGAAACATCGTGGGAGTGGAGGACAAAATAGACATGTCAGAAGATTATGAAAAGTTTCATGAAATTGCTCCCTTCACAGTGAATGTTGACCCGAGCATCAAGTTAAACGATGAAGATTGCTCATGGTTACGATGCAAAGGGACACACGCGAAGAAAAAGTTTTACACCCAAAGACCCCACTCTGGGATGTGACCGGCTTCTCTAGTTAGTTTCCGGACTTATATATCTAGAAAGTCCCACTTCGGACAAAGCGAAGGGAATCTTTGTAATAGTAGTGTACTTATGTGTTTTGTGCATTCAGTATGCACCATTCGAAGGGAGGCCATCAATTTTCAACCCTTTCCGACTTCATTTGCTATTTTTCATGCATTTACTAAATTTTTTGAGCTAAATGACCCTAAAATTGATAAGCACTACAGATGAACTCTGAAAAGGCAGAGAGTTGGCATGGTATCATCATTTCACCCACATAGCATGTGCTAATAATTTGAGAGGGTTACAGCAAAAACTGGATGCACTTTGTGTACAAAATGGACAATCTCTTTCGAAGTATCAGGGTTTCAAACAAAAACTCGTCTGTTACAAAGACATTTCATTTTTTTCGAACTTATTTCAACTCCAGACTTTTTGTGCGTTCAGTATGCACCATTCGAAGGGAGGTCATCAATTTTTAACCCTTTCCGACTTTATTTGCTATTTTTCGTGCATTTACTGATTTTTTTGAGCTAAATGACCCTGAAATTATTAAGCACTTAAATGAACTCTAAAAATCTTGAAAATTGGCATGGTATCATCATTTCACCCACATAGCATGTGCTAAAAAGTTGAGAGGGTTACGGTAAAAACTAGATGCACTTCGTGTATAAAATGGACAATCTCTTTCGAAGTATCAGGGTTTCAGACGAAAACTCGCCTGTTACAAAGACATTTCATTTTTTTAAAAGTTATTTCAACTCCACACTTTTTGTGCATTCAGTATGCACCATTCGAAGGGAGGCCATCAATTTTCAACCATTTCGGACTTCATTTGCTATTTGTCATGCATTTACTGATTTTTTTTTGAGCTAAATGACCCTGAAATTGATAAGCACTTCATGAACTCTGAAAAGGTTGAAAGTTGGCATGGTATCATCATTTCACCCACATAGCATGTTCTAAAAAGTTGAGAGGATAAGGCAGAAACTGGATGCACTTCGTGTATAAAATGGACAATCTCTTTCGAAGTATCAGGGTTTCACACGAAAACTCGCCTGTTACAAAGACATTTTATTTTTTAACTTATTTCAACTCCGGACTTTTTATGCGTTCGGTATGCACCATTCGAAGGGAGGCCATCAATTTTCAACCCTTTCCGACTTCATTTGCTATTTTTTATGCATTTATTGATTTGTTTTGAGCTAAATGACGCTGAAATTGATAAGCACTTAAAATTAACTCTGAAAAGGTTGAAAGTTGGCATGGTATCATCATTTCACCCACATAGCATGTGCTAAAAAGTTGAGAGGATTACGGTAAAAACTGGATGCACTTCATGTACAAAATGGACAATCTTTTTCGAAGTATCAGGGTTTCAGACAAAAACTCGCCTATTACAAAGGCATTTCATTTCTTAAATAACCTAAGAATTACCAAATTGGATATAATGATAAAACACGATAATATTAAACAGTAAAAAAGAATCACTAGAAAATCTATTTTTAAAGTAAAGTTATTCACAAACTAGTGATTCACACAAATTTCAAATAATTCAAATTTAAACTATTCGAATTTGAAAACTACTGTCACTAATAGAAAGTTTATAATTTTTATGACCTAACGCAAAAAGATTCACTCATTAACTCTCAATAAAGCATAAAAAACTCAGAAACAAAAGAAAATAAATAAAGCAAAAAATGAAAAAATGAAAAAAATATAAAAAAGGCCGCCTATTGGGTCGCCACGGCCTGCATACGACTAGAAAAACCCAACCTGGGCCAGGATGCAAGCCCGCAAGGCACAGTAGGCCCAACAAGGCCTCACATTTTCAATACGCCCACATAGGCCTGCTTAGAGAGGAGCTCGAGGGAGCAGCCGCAGCGGGGCTTATAAACAAGTGCGGGTACCCCTCGCTTGGCGAGGTGGGACTAAAGTTCCACCGCAGTGCGTCGTGCCAGGAACAGGTCTTTAGTCGCGATTGGTGGCTCCAACCGCGACTAAAGACCCTCCTTTAGTCGCGGTTGGAGCCACCAACCGCGACTATATAAACAGGAGTTGAAATTTCTTTATTTTCCCTCTGCTTCTTCGTCTCTTCGACCACTGAACAGAGATCGCCGCCGCCGCCCACGACGCACCACCTACCCCGACTCCGTCTTCGCCCATGCTGTCGCCGCCCCTGACATGCCGTCCACGCCGTCGCCGCCCCTGACGCGCTGCCCTTCGTACGTTGCCGCCCCCGTCGCGCCCCGCCCCCTCCTCAAGCTCGCACTCCGTCGTCGTCGCCGTCGCCGACGACTCGCCTCGCCTTGCCGCCCGTCACCCCGCTGTGAGCACCTGCCGCCATGGCCGCCCTTCCATCGATCGAGCCCGCACAGACACATACACATATGCATGAAGACACACACGTGCGCACACACACACACCTTTTCTTATTTTTAGTTTTTTTAGTTTTTTATACTTTTAGTTATAGAAATGTTAGATGAATTAGATATATAAATTTTAGATTAATGTTTTTTTTAGTTTTTTATACTTTTAGTTATAGAAATGTTAGATGAATTTTAGATATATAAATGTTAATTAGATAAATTTTGATTTTTTATATAACGTTGTTTTTCTATAATTAGTGTTTAATTAATATATATGTTTAATTAGTATATATGCTTAATTAGATTTTTTTTGCTTAATTGGAAGTATATAATGTCCCTAACCTATTAAAATGTTGCTTAATTAGATTTTTTATTGAGAATGAAATATTATTAGGGTAGTTATAACCTAGGAATTTTTACATTTTCATCCAATATATGTATAGAGAAAAGTTGATGAATTTTGATATTTGATCCAATATATAACAATTAGTATTTGCAAAGGTTGCATATTTTAATGTTGCATTCTTTTTATGTCATTGCTCGATATATGGAACGGGTTGACTTGACGTCTGTTTCGGCTCCTTGTGTGTCTTTGAGTGAGGGAGAGTGTCCATCATATATATATATGAGAGGAAGAATCCCGACTGTTGTCATGGCGGTCGCTTCTCCTTTGTTCCAGTGTGCTAAACATTTTGGTGTAACGCACTCTGGGACGAATGAAGGAGCCACCATCACCGACGGTCGCAATATCAGAAGGAGTGCCCACCATATGCGTGAGATGAAAGTTTAGGAAGGAAAGACTCGACAGACCTAAAGTCAACCTGTTGCATACTGAGAGTGATCTGTGTGTTGATCAGTTTTCTCGTACTTTTCTTCGATCGATTTTAAATCTTTCAACTACGAACATAGGAAATATCTGACGACGAGAGAGAATTCGCTATGTGCGAATACTGTGAAGACGAGCGCGGCCTGTGTGACAAGTCTTTCCTAGTTGATGGTAGACGCTTCAGCATCATGCTGGATGAGACCTTCGAAATGGATACAGTAAGTCACAAGGACAAGTATTTTTTCATAATTAAGCATGACTTCTGCTTCTTTTGCTTCAACTTATAATTTTAATTTTTACTATTGTACTAGCGTATCCCCTGTCATGCAAGAATTAATGTCTTAGATAAGATTGGTTTCAATACTAAAAATAGTATGGAGGTAATGATAGTTCACTTGAGAACCGAGCATGGTTTTACTTTTGTCGTAAAATTGTACAATACAGACACCTACTGCTATTTTGAATGCAAAAGTTGGAGAGCACTATGCAAGGCTTATGCATTTGAGCCTAATATGCTTATCACCTTTGATATTCGTCCGGAAGATGAAATTGAAGGTAATATCGACATCTGGGTCGATGTGCAGACGCCTTCAGTTCTACCATTATGTGAGTTTGTCAACCATATTTATTAAGTAATTCATATTGTTTATTTAAAAATAGTTGACAACTTATTTTCATTGACAGCTTATTTTCATTCTTCAAAAAATGTACGGAAGATGGTAGACAGAACCTACTACTACAATGATTAAGCAGAATTAACTTATAAGGAGAAAGATCATCTTACCGCATTTCTTAATCATCTTGAGAATTACAATAGCTATTATCAAACTCCTCCACATTATGGTCAATACGTGCCACTAGTGCACGTGGTGAACTACAGTAACATCCATAAAGATTGCATGGTAAGATTTTTTAGTATTACGACATCCGTGCATCTTTTGCATAAATTTTTGTAAAACTAAACTACATTGCTAACTAAAAAGTTATTACTATGCTTTTCAACAGAAAATCCTGAAGGATTGTGTGCCTCATCTGATGTTTCCGAGAGGTCGCGTTGTTGTTATGAGCTTAGGGCCACCACAGCCAGGTCAGCCTACGCATCACTCATGTCCATACCGGATTTCTAAAACCGATGAAGACATGACAATCAAAGATTGAAAAAAATGTATGGTCAATCGTAGAGAGCTACTTGGAAGCAACATTGTACGTAGGCCAAGAATTGGAGACAGGATGATCTCCATTCTCCATAATGGAGAGTCAGGGCCTATCTTGTTTTATGATATTGTACCTAAGAGAGGGTAGAGTAGGTCCTATGAGAGAGGACTAGATCCTAGATACAATGTGTTATTATGCGCTACAATGTGTTAAAGTTGATGATGATGAGGAGGAGGAGTTGTGATTATGACTAGTGACCAACTTGTTATATGATGTCTCATTGACAAAAATGATGATTAAATAGTATTGGTGGTAATGACTATGATGATTATTAGCTATAGTGTTGTTGGTGATGATATGATGCAAGAGTTTTTATATTAATATGATAATGATGTTGATCATGATTATCATGATGATTTGTTATATCATTGGGGGAAGGAAAGCGGATTAGATTCATGTGGATGGATCAAAAGTGACCAAAAGTTGAATTAGTAGGATCGTCGTCCTACTAATTCAACTTTTGATCACTTTTTATTCATTTGGATGAATAAAATCCATGTTTCTTCCTCACAATGATATAATAATTCATCATGAACATAATGATATAACAACCTCTTAATTGGTACTGTATAAAAATTTGTATAACGGCATATAACCATAATTAATTCATAAACCCCTAAAGAATTAAAAGGAAAAATAAAACAAAACTAAAAAACTCAATACTTTTAGTTCCGGTTGGTGTTACCAACCAGGACTAAAGGTCCCCCAGCCCAGAGCGCCGTCGGATGCCACGTGGAGGGCTTTTGGTGTCGGGCCGTGTTGAACCGGCACTAAAGGGGGGGTAGGCTTTAGTCCCCACCCTTTAGTGATGGTTCTAGAACCGGTACTAAAGGCCCTTACGAACCGCGACTATAGGCTGGTTCTGCACTAGTGAGATGACCCATTATAGACTTTTGTTTGTCATTTCTAAATTACATGCAAGACTTAAGATAAGACTATCTTATCAATCATTGTACATGCTCTTACAATTTAAGTGTGTGCATGCATGGATCCTTTTACGCATGCAAGTCGTAACCACCTTAACTAACAAATGCCCATTTGTCGCAGTCAGTTGTTGGGCCATAGCTGTTGCATCCTCGATCGAAGCTATACATTACATGAATACCTTGCGGTCAATCTCTTTGTCGGTTCAAGAGCTCATCGACTGTGACACGGAGAACAACGGGTGTGAGGGGGGTGTTGGAAATATGCCCTAGAGGCAATAATAAAATGGTTATTATTGTATTTCCTTGTTCATGATAATTGTCTATTGTTCATGCTATAATTGTGTTAACCGGAAACCATAATACATGTGTGAATACATAGACCACAACATGTCCCTAGTGAGCCTCTAGTTGACTAGCTCGTTGATCAATAGATGGTCACGGTTTCATGGCCATGGACATTGGATGTCATTGATAACGGGATCACATCATTAGGAGAATGATGTGATGGACAAGACCCAATTCTAAGCATAGCACAAGATCGTGTAGTTCGTTTGCTAAAGCTTTTCAATGTCAAGTATCGTTTCCTTAGACCATGAGATTGTGCAACTCCCGGATACCGTAGGAATGCTTTGGGTGTGCCAAACGTCACAACGTAACTGGGTGGCTATAAAGGTGCACTACGGGTATCTCCGAAAGTATCTGTTGGGTTGGCATGAATCGAGACTGGGATTTGTCACTCCGTGTGACGGAGAGGTATCTCTGGGCCCACTCGGTAAGACATCATCATTATGAGCTCAATGTGACTAAGGAGTTAGTCACGGGATGATGTATTACGGAACGAGTAAAGAGACTTGCCGGTAACGAGATTGAACAAGGTATGGGGATACCGACGATCGAATCTCGGGCAAGTATCATACCGATAGACAAAGGGAATTGTATACGGGATTGATTGAATCCTTGACATCGTGGTTCATCCGATGAGATCATCGTGGAGTACGTGGGAGCCAACATGGGTATCCAGATCCCGCTGTTGGTTATTGACCGGAGAGGTGTCTCGGTCATGTCTACGTGTCTCCCGAACCCGTAGGGTCTACACACTTAAGGTTCGATGACGCTAGGGTTATAGGGAAATGGTATACGTGATTACCGAAGGTTGTTCGGAGTCCCGGATGAGATCCCGGACGTCACGAGGAGCTCCGGAATGGTCCGGAGGTAAAGATTGATATATAGGAAGTCCAGTTTTGGTCACCGGAAAGTTTTCGGGCTCATCGGTAGTGTACCGGGAGTGCCGGGAGGGTGCCGGAGGACCCCCGGGAGGGGTGTGACGACCAGAGGACTTCATGGGCTGTTAGATAAAGTGTGTCAGCCCTTATTGGGCTGGGAAATACTTTTGCTAAAGGCCCATGTGGCTGGAGATAAGGAGATAAGGCAAAAAGGATTTAAAAGGAGGAGATCCACCTCCCTTGTGGGAGGTGGACTCTCCCTTTAATTCGGCCGGCCATCTCCTCTTTGGAGTAGAGGCCAAGCCAGCCCTCCACGTCCCTCCTCCTATATATACTTGAGGTTTTGGATGTTTTGAGACAGGATTTGATCTCTCTCTCTCACGGCGAAGCCCTACCTCTCTTCTTCCTCCTCCGCAGCGCTTAGGCGAAGCCCTGTCGGAATACCTTGCTACTCCACCACCACCACGCCGTCGTGCTGCTGTTGGAGCCCTTCCCCAACCTCTCCTTCCTCCTTGCTGGATCAAGGTGTTGGAGACGTCACCGGGCTGCACGTGTGTTGAACGCGGAGGTGCCGTCCGTTCGGCACTTGATCGGATCTACCGCGATCTGAATCGCTGCGAGTACGACTCCATCAACCGCGTTCTTGTAACGCTTCCGCTTAGCGATCTTCAAAGGTATGAAGATGCAATCTCTCCCCTCTCGTTGCTGGTTTCTCCATAGATAGATCTTGGTGAACGTAGGAAAATTTTGATTTACTACTACGTCTCCCAACAGTGGCATCATGAGCTAGGTCTATGCGTAGAATCTATGCACGAGTAGAACACAAAGCAGTTGTGGGCGTCGAGTTTGTTAATTTGCTTGCCGCTACTAGTCTTATCTTGATTCGGCGGTATTGTGGGATGAAGCGGCCCGGACCAACTTTACACGTACGCTTACGTGAGACCGGTTCCACCGCCTGACATGCACTAGATGCATAAGGTGGCTAGCGGGTGTCTGTCTCTCCTACCTTAGTCGGATCGGATTCGATGAAAAGGGTCCTTATGAAGGGTAAATAGCAATTGGCAAATCACGTTGTGGTGTTGACGTAGGTAAGAAACGTTCTTGCTAGTAACCTATAGCAGCCACGTAAAAACTTGCAACTACAAATTAGAGGACGTCTAACTTGTTTTTGCAGCATGTGCCTTGTGATGTGATATGGCCAAAGGATGTGATGTGATGCATTGTGATGTATGAATTGATCATGTTCTTGTAATAGGATTCACGACTTGCATGTCGATGATTATGACAACCGGCAGGAGCCATAGGAGTTGTCTTATTTATTGTATGACCTGCGTGTCAATCATAAACGCCATGTAATTACTTTACTTTATTGCTAAGCGTTAGCCATAGTAGTAGAAGTAATAGTTGGCGAGACAACTTCATGAAGACACAATGATGGAGATCATGATGATGGAGATCATGGTGTCGTGCCGGTGACAGTGATGATCATGGTGCCCCGAAGATGGAGATCATAGGAGCAAAATGATATTGGCCATATCATGTCACTATATTGATTGCATGTGATGTTTATCATGTTTACATCTCATTTGCTTAGAACGACGGTAGTAAATAAGATGATCTCTCAATAAAATTTCAAGAGAAGTGTTCACCCTAACTGTGCACCGTTGCTAAGGATCGTTGTTCCGAAGCACCACGTGATGATCGGGTGTGATAGGTTCTAACGTTCGCATACAACGGGTGTAAGCCAGATTTACACACGCGAAACACTTAGGTTGACTTGACGAGCCTAGCATGTACAGACATGGCCTCGGAACACGGAAGACCGAAAGGTCGAACATGAGTCGTATAGAAGATACGATCAACATGAAGATGTTCACCATGGATGACTAGTCCGTCTCACGTGATGATCGGACACGGGCTAGTTGACATGGATCATGTATCACTTGGAAGACTAGAGAGATGTCTGTCTAAGTGGGAGTTCATTAATTTGATTAAATGAACTTAATTATCATGAACTTAGTCAAAAAAAATGTCCTTGCAAATTATGTCGTAGATAGCTCGCGCTGTAGCTCCACAGTTTTATTGATACAATCCTAGAGAAAAGTAAGTTGAAAGTTGATGGTAGCAATAATGCGGACAGGGTCCGTGATCTGAGGATTGTCCTCATTGCTGCACAGAAAGCTTATGTTTTTGATGTACCGCTAACTGCACCACTCCCTCAAGTGTTGTCTGTAGATGTTGTGAACATATGACAGGCACTTTTTGGTGACTACGTGATAGTTCAATGCGTCATGCATTGCGGCTTAGAATTGAGGCTCCAAAACGTTTTGAACGTCACGGAACATATGAGATGTTCTAGGAGCTGAGATTGTGATCTCAGGCTCGTGCCTATGTTGAGAGGTATGAGACCTCCAACAAGATTCTTTGTCTGCAAGATAAAGGAGAATAGCTTAATCGGTGAGCGTGTGCTCAGATTGTCTGGGTGCTACAATCACTTGAATCAAGTGGGAGTTAATCTTCCAGATGAGATAGTGATTAATGCAGTTCTCCAAGTCACTGCCACCAAGCTACTAGAGCTTCGTGATGAACTATAACATGCCAGGGATGGATAAGATGATCCCTGAGTTGTTCGTGATGTTTGACACCACGAAGGTAGAAACCAAGAAGGAGCATCAAGTGTTGATGGTTAAGTTAAACCACTAGTTTCAAAAGGGGCAAGGGCAAGAAGGGAAAACTTCAGGAATGGCAAGCCAGTTGTTGCTCTAGTGAAGAAACCCAAGGTTGAGCCCGAACCCGAGACTAAGTGCTTCTGTTATGAGGAGAATGTTCGCTGAAGCGGAAAAACCCTAGATGCTTGGTAGATAAGAAGGCTGGTAATGTCAATGGAGGTATATTTGATATACGTGTTAGTGATGTGTACCTTGCTGGTACTCCTAGTAGCACCTGGGTATTGGATACCGGTTCGGTTGCTAAGTGTTAGCAACTCGAAATAAAAGCTACGGAGTAAATGGAGACTAGCTAGGTGAAAGGTGACGATGTGTGTTGGAAGTATTTCCAAGATTGATGTGATCACCATCGCACGCTCTCTCTACCTTCAGGATTTGTGATAAACCTAAATAAATGTTATTTGGTGTTTGCGTTGAGCATGAACGTGATTAGATCATGATTAGTGCGATACGGTTATTCATATAAGTTAGAGAATAATGGTTATTCTGTTTACATGGATAATGCCTTCAATGGTCATGCACCCACTCGGAATGGTTTATTGAATCATGATCGTAGTAGTACACATATTCATAACATTGGTACCAAAAGATATAAAGTTAATAATGATAGTACCACATACTTGTGGCACTGCCGCTAAATTTCATATTGGTATAAATCGCATGAAGAAACTCCATGATGATGGATTTTTGACTCACTCGATTTCGAATCGGTTGAGACATGCGAGCCATGCCTCTTGGGCAAGATGACTGAGACCCCGTCATCCAATATGATGGAGCGGGCAAGTGGCTTATTGGAAATAATACATGTTGATGTATGTGGTCCAATGAGTGTTGAAACACACAGTGGATATCGTTGTTTTTCTTTACCTTCACTGATGATTTGAGTAAATATGGGGATATTTACTTAATGAAACACGAATCTGAAATGTTTGAAAGGTTCAAGGAGTTTCAGAGTGAAGTTAAAGATCATCGTGACAAGAAGATAAATGTCTATGATATGATCATGGAGGTGAATATCTAAGTTACGAGTTTGGTATGCAATTTTAGACAATGTGGAAATTGTTTCACAGCTCACGCCTCCTGGAACACCATAGTGTGATGGTGTGTTCGAACGTCGTAGTCGTGCTCTATTGGATATAGTGAGTACTATTATGTCTCTTATCGTTTTACCACTATCATCATGGGGTTATGCATTAAAGACAAATCCATTCACTTTAATAGGGCACCATCTAAGTCTGTTGAGATGACACCGTGAGAATTATGGTTTGACAGAAGCCTAAGCTGTCATTTCTTAATGTTTGGGGCTGCGACGCTTATGTGAAAATGGGTTTTTCAGCTAGCGAGCTCGAACCCAAAGCAGACAAATGTATCTTCATAGAATACCTTAATGAGACATTGGGTATACCTTCTATTTCAGATCCAAGCGCAAAATGTGTTTGTTGCTAAGAATGGGTCCTTTCTTGAGAAAGAGTTTCTCTCGAAAGAATTGAGTGGGAGGAAGATAGAACTTGATAACATTGTTGAACCTTTGTTTCAACCAGAGAATAGCGCAACACAGAAAGATGTTTCTGTAGAGCCTACTCAGTTTAAAATGAAGTTAATGATGATGATCATGAAGCTTCGGATCAAGTCACTATTGAACCTCGTAGGTCGACAAGGACGCGTACTGCTCCTGAGTAGTACGACAACCCTGTCTTGGAAATCAGGTTGTTGGACAACGATGAACCTACGAACTATGGAGAAGCGATGGTGGGCCCGGATTCCAACAAATGGCTAGGAGCCATGAAATCCGAGAAAGGATCCATGTATGAAAACCAAGTATGGACTTTGGTAGACTTGCCTGTTGAATGGCAGGTCATTGAGTACAAATGGACCTTTGAGATAAACATAGACGCTAATGGTGAAATGTCACCGTTTATAAAGCTCGACTTGTCGCAAAGAAGTTTCCGCCAAGTTCAAGGAGTTGACTGCAATGAGATTGTCTCATCTGTAGCGATGCTAAAAGTCTATTAAAATTTTGTTAGCAGTTGCTGCATTTTTCGATTATGAAATCTGGCAGATGGATGACAAAACAAGGTTTCCGTAATGGTTTCTGTGAGGAAGAGTTGTATGTGATACAACCAGAAGGTTTTGTCAATCCTAAGGATGCTAATAATATGCAAACTCCAGCGATCCTTCTATGGACTGGAGCAAGCATCTCGGAGTTGGAATATATGCTTTGATGAGGTGATCAAAGTGTTTAAGTTTATACAAAGTTTATGAGAAACTTGTATTTGCAAGAAAGTGAGTGGGAGCACTATGGAATTTCTTATAAGAATATGTAGTTGACATATTATTGATCGGAAATGATGTAGAATTTCTGGAAGAGCATGAAGGGTTGTTTGAAAAGTTTTGTTTTTCAAAGGAAGACCCAGATAAAGCTACTATTTTATTGAGCATCAAGATCTATAGGGATAGATCTATTCGCTTGATAAGTTTTTTCGACGAAGACATACCTTGACAAGTTTTTGAAGGAGTTCAAAATAGATGGGTCAAAGAAGGAGTTCTTGACTGTATTGTAAGGTGTGAAATTGAGTAAGACTCAATACCCGACCACGGCAGAAGATAAAGAAGAGATGAGTGTCATCTCCTATGCTTTAGCCATAGGCTCTATATAGTATGCCATGCTGTGTACCGCACCTGTGTGTGCCTTGCCATGAGTCTGTCAAGGGGTACAAGAGTAATCCAAGAGTGGATCACTAGACAGCGGTCAAAGTTAGCCTTAGTAACTTGAGAACTAAGGAAATATTTCTCGATTATGGAGGTGATAAAGAGTTCATCGTAAAGTGTTACGATGATGCAAGCTTTAAAACCAATCCGGATGACTCTTAGTAGAAATCTAGCTACGTATAGTGGAGCAGCCATTTGGAATAGCTCCAAGTGGAGCATGGGAGTAGTATCTACAAATATGACATGGAAAGTTTGTAAGGTACACACGGATCTGAATGTCGCAGACCCGTTGACTAAAACCTCTTTCACGAGCAGGACATGAACAAACCCCAGAACTTATTGGGTGTTAATCACATGATGATATGATCACATGGTGATGTAAGTGTTAATCACATGGTGATGTGAACTAGATTATTGACTCTAGTGCAAGTGGGAGACTGTTGGAAATATGCCCTAGAGGCAATAATAAAATGGTTATTATTGTATTTCCTTGTTCATGATAATTGTCTATTGTTCATGCTATAATTGTGTTAACCGGAAACCATAATACATGTGTGAATACATAGACCACAACATGTCCCTAGTGAGCCTCTAGTTGACTAGCTCGTTGATCAATAGATGGTCACGGTTTCATGGCCATGGACATTGGATGTCATTGATAACGGGATCACATCATTAGGAGAATGATGTGATGGACAAGACCCAATTCTAAGCATAGCACAAGATCGTGTAGTTCGTTTGCTAAAGCTTTTCAATGTCAAGTATCGTTTCCTTAGACCATGAGATTGTGCAACTCCCGGATACCGTAGGAATGCTTTGGGTGTGCCAAACGTCACAACGTAACTGGGTGGCTATAAAGGTGCACTACGGGTATCTCCGAAAGTATCTGTTGGGTTGGCATGAATCGAGACTGGGATTTGTCACTCCGTGTGACGGAGAGGTATCTCTGGGCCCACTCGGTAAGACATCATCATTATGAGCTCAATGTGACTAAGGAGTTAGTCACGGGATGATGTATTACGGAACGAGTAAAGAGACTTGCCGGTAACGAGATTGAACAAGGTATGGGGATACCGACGATCGAATCTCGGGCAAGTATCATACCGATAGACAAAGGGAATTGTATACGGGATTGATTGAATCCTTGACATCGTGGTTCATCCGATGAGATCATCGTGGAGTACGTGGGAGCCAACATGGGTATCCAGATCCCGCTGTTGGTTATTGACCGGAGAGGTGTCTCGGTCATGTCTACGTGTCTCCCGAACTCGTAGGGTCTACACACTTAAGGTTCGATGACGCTAGGGTTATAGGGAAATGGTATACGTGATTACCGAAGGTTGTTCGGAGTCCCGGATGAGATCCCGGACGTCACGAGGAGCTCCGGAATGGTCCGGAGGTAAAGATTGATATATAGGAAGTCCAGTTTTGGTCACCGGAAAGTTTTCGGGCTCATCGGTAGTGTACCGGGAGTGCCGGGAGGGTGCCGGAGGACCCCCGGGAGGGGTGTGACGACCAGAGGACTTCATGGGCTGTTAGATAAAGTGTGTCAGCCCTTATTGGGCTGGGAAATACTTTTGCTAAAGGCCCATGTGGCTGGAGATAAGGAGATAAGGCAAAAAGGATTTAAAAGGAGGAGATCCACCTCCCTTGTGGGAGGTGGACTCTCCCTTTAATTCGGCCGGCCATCTCCTCTTTGGAGTAGAGGCCAAGCCAGCCCTCCACGTCCCTCCTCCTATATATACTTGAGGTTTTGGATGTTTTGAGACAGGATTTGATCTCTCTCTCTCACGGCGAAGCCCTACCTCTCTTCTTCCTCCTCTGCAGCGCTTAGGCGAAGCCCTGTCGGAATACCTTGCTACTCCACCACCACCACGCCGTCGTGCTGCTGTTGGAGCCCTTCCCCAACCTCTCCTTCCTCCTTGCTGGATCAAGGTGTTGGAGACGTCACCGGGCTGCACGTGTGTTGAACGCGGAGGTGCCGTCCGTTCGGCACTTGATCGGATCTACCGCGATCTGAATCGCTGCGAGTACGACTCCATCAACCGCGTTCTTGTAACGCTTCCGCTTAGCGATCTTCAAAGGTATGAAGATGCAATCTCTCCCCTCTCATTGCTGGTTTCTCCATAGATAGATCTTGGTGAACGTAGGAAAATTTTGATTTACTACTACGTCTCCCAACAGGGGGGTGATAGAAAAAGCCTTCGGGTATATACAAATAAATGGCCTCTCGAGCGAAACTAACTACCCATACATCAATGAGAAGAGTAATCGGGTTGCAAGCGGAACAAAGCAGTAGCAGCAATGATAGCAGGCTTTCGATTTGTCAACCCAACCGAGGATGCTCTAGAGAAAGCGGTAGCAAATCAGCCCGTGGTCATCAGTTTGTAGAGTTCCGATGATATGTAGAAATATAAAGGAGGCATCCTGGATTATAAACCTATCGGAGACTACTCCGTCCGCACTCATGTTGTCCTGATTGTTGGTTATGGCACAGACTCCGATGGTGTCAAATACTGGCGCTTCAAGAACTCGTGGGGAGAAAACTGGGATGAGGGAGGGTTTGGGAGGATCCGCGGGCACATTGCCGACAAGCGAGGTGTTTTGGGTATTTTCATGTACCAAGGAGTATATCCGGTGCTTAAGGATTGATCAATCTATATGGTTGCATCTTTTGTTTGTTAAACCTGTATCGCCTTAGTTCCATATCTTATCATTGTTGCACCTCTGCATGTGTAGTTGCATGCATATTTTTGTCTATGTTGTGATGTTTTCATATGTAGTCGATGTTTGACTTCTTCCTAGAGAAATTTTATCAGTTCTTGATGTCTAATCATTGTTGCTATTAAGTACTTCCTCCGATCCAAAATAAGTGTCGTGGTTTTGAACTATCTCAAGTGGAAAAGAAGTCTCAAGCCGGGCCACATCTCCTAAGAGTATCTACATCCGGAGACCCCCAACCCCCAACCCAATACCCGCCCCAAACACCCGCTATTTACAATTAATTGACATGTGGTGTAAGCCATTATTATTTTGGGGGGGGGGGGGTGAGTTTTCGCATGCCTTGTCTCTTTTAAAACACGTTATCTATACATATTTTCCATTTCATGAAAAGGTAGCCCTTTCATCGGTTTCTTGGGAAAAAATCCTTCTGATGGTTGATGCAATTGGGCGGTATGTTAACAAGTTTTCCATTATTTTTTATTTGTCAAGTCGATAAGAAGCCCATATATTTTTTAGATCATGTGTAGCGCGTAGCTAGCTATGGGAGCTACACCACAAAAAACTACTTATGGGAGCTCCTATTTCGCGCACGGGTTGCTAGGTAGCGACCTAGCACGCACCCATGGCTTCCCTAGCCAATGCTTTTGGGCCGGTCCTGTTTTTTTTGTTTCTTTTGGTTATTTACTGTATATTTTCTTCTATAAAATTGTTCGGGATTTAAGGATAATTTTGAATTTCAAAGAATAGTTGGGATTTGAAAACCAAAATCAAATGCAACAAAATGCTCATGTGTTTGAAAAATTGTTCTTGAATTTGAAAAATGTTCGCGAGTTCAAAAAATGTTCTCAAATTCAAAAAAGTTCTCGGAATTGACAAAAATTGTTAGCAATTTCAAAAATATTTGTGATTCTGAATTGGTTTATGAATTCAAAATAACGTTCATGGTTTTGGGCAAATGTTTGCAGATTAAAAAATGGTCATGATTATTTTTTGAAAAGTTCGTCAAATAATTTTTTATGAATTTAAAATTTTGTTCCAAAAAATGATTGGGACTCAAAAATGTTCTCTGATTTAGAAAATGTTCACGAGTTCCAAAAAACAATGTTCAAAATTTAATTAAATGTTCAGGAATTGGTACAAGATGTGTGCAAATTCAAAACATGTTCCCAATTACATAAAAGTGTTCAGAATGTGAAAAAAATCATTAATTTTTTAGGGAGCAAAAAACATTCGTGATTGGCCCAAACAGGGAGCAAAAAAGATTCGTGATTGGCCCGCTGGTTATCCATTAACAACAAATGGAAAAGGGAGTATCGGGCTGGGCCGCATGCCCTAACCCCATCGCTCATGGGCACTTGGTCGCTCGGTTAGAGAACATTGCAAACCGTTTGAAGTCCATCTTACCTGAGATTATATCAGAGGAGTAGTCTGCTTTTTTGCCTGGAAGGATGATCACTAATAACATAATTTCAGCATACGAGTGTTTGCACTTCATGAAGCAAAACAAGGCAAAAAAGAATATATTCTGCGCTCTCAAGCTCGATATGATGAAGGCCTATGACCGGGTTGAGTGGAGTTATCTAAAGGAAATTATGGAAAAGTTGGGGTTTGCACCAACTTGGGTTAGTATGATCATGGGTATGGTAAGTTCAATCAACTTCTCTGTCATGTTCAATGGTAACAAATTAGAGAGTTTTAAACCTACCCGCGGGATCCGTCAGGGGGACCCTATTTCTCCTTACCTGTTTTTGTTTGCAGTGGAGGGCCTTTCGTGCCTCTTAAAAAGTAACCAGTCATCACACCTCAACGGCATTCAAGTGGCTCAGACAACTCCTTCTGTTAGCCATTTGCTCTTTGCAGATGACAGCCTGCTGTTCTTCAAAGCTCATGGTGATGGAGCTAGAGAATTGTCTTCCTGTTTGGACAGATACTACAGTGCATCAGGTGAGAGAATAAATTTGGCCAAGTCATCCATTTTCTTCGGCAAGGGATGCCCTGTTACAATGAGGAATGAGATAAAACTTATTTTACAAGTACCAAATGAGTCTCTTTCGGAAAAGTTTTGGGGCATGCCGAGTGATGTAGGCTCATCCAAAAATGATGCTTTCAAATTCCTCAAAGATAGAGTGTGGAATAAAGTCAAAGGTTGGATGGAAAAGCTGTTATTAGCAGGGGGAGGAGGTGCTTATAAAATATGTTGCCCAAGCGGTCCCTGTGTATTCGGTGTCGTGTTTCAAACTTCCTAGAGGCCTTTGTCGTCACATCAACTCGTTGATTTGTAAGTTTTGGTGGGGAAGTAAGGAAGATGAACATAAAGCTAATTGGGTGGCTTGGGACATCATGACTAGGCCCAAACACTTGGGTGGACTGGGCTTCAGAGATATTGAGATTTTCAATCTTGCTTTGTTAGCCCGTCAAGCATGACGTATTCTTCAATATCCGACATCCCTGAGTGCAAGAATACTAAAAGAAAAGTACTTTCCTCAAACTGAATTCCTGCAAGACGAAGTGGGGAGCTCACCTTCTCAAGTCTGGAGAGCAATAGTGGAGGGGAAATACGTCCTGGCCCAAGGACTCATCCGCAGAATTGGAAATGGCGCTACCACGCATATATGGCACGACAACTGGTTGCCGCGTGACCATAATATGAGGCCTATAACAAGTCTTCGACAGAACCCACCCCAACTTGTCAGTGAGCTCATTTCTCATGTTACTGGTGACTGGGACAAAGATCTTATTCGAGACACTTTTGTCACCTTCGATGCAGAAGCTATACTTTCCACTCCCATCTGTAACCGGCTGATGCAGGATTTCTGGGCATGGAGTCATGACAGCGTT
This sequence comes from Hordeum marinum, assembly GCA_022496015.1. Lineage (NCBI taxonomy): Eukaryota > Viridiplantae > Streptophyta > Magnoliopsida > Poales > Poaceae > Hordeum > Hordeum marinum. The sequence goes on along the minus strand of CM039673.1, from coordinate 567,483,697 downwards.
TTTTTTCTCCGTTAGAACTGCCTACAGAATGTTGATCTCAACCAAACTTAACAGAGAGGCCTGGCTAGAAGGTCAAGGGGTGAGTTCCAACATTGATGGAGAACAACATGCTTGGTGCAGTCTGTGGCAGACTCAAGTCCCCTCAAAGCTGGGAATTTTCTTATGGCGGCCAGCACGGCAATCCATCCCATCGGTTGATATTTTACACCACAGGAAAATGGCTCATTCTAAACGTTGTGTCCTCCGTGGCACCAATGATTCGTGGCGTCATGCACTTGTGGAGTGTACGATGGCCCGATGTGTTTGGGCAATGGAAGACCCGAATCTTCTTGATGTTATCAGCACAACAACCGAACCTGATGCTAAAAAGGTGGATCTTCGCCGTAATGGAAGCTTTACCGCATGATGCTTTCATTCGTGTGCTGGTTACTCTTTGGGTTGTGTGGTACGCAAGGTGAAAGGCAGCACACGAGCACGAGTTTCAGAGCCCAGCCAGCACCAACGCTTTCATCAATAGATTCATCATCGAGATTTCATCATGCAAACCAATGCGAAGCTCACGAGGGGCGAAGCAACACAAGTGATAACACCCAAATGGGTTCCTCCTCTTGCTGGCTTTGTGAAGATCAAGGTGGATGGTGCGGTCTCAAAATCGAACAATTAAGGTGCGGTGTGAGTAATCTACAGAAACAGCGATGGTGTGTACATGGGTGCTTCTGCTAGAGTTTTCACTGGAATAATCGATCCCGCTATGCTTGAGTCGCTGGCTTGCCGGGAGGCACTAGCCCTTAAATCCTAAACTCTAAACCCTAAACCTGGGACAGGACCGGATGACCGTTTGGGTGTGATTGCAAGAAAATAGTAACAAATATTAGAGAGGACAATGGTGAAAAGCATGGCCATATCTTCTGCGAGATAAAGATGATGACAGCAGACTTGCAACATTCCTCCTTCGTCTTCGAGGAAATCGAACATCGAGGCACATAGCCTCACTAAGTACGCGCTTAGTTTATCGGTAGGGCGCCATCTCTGGCTCCTACAGCGGCCTGATACCAATTGTATGCCAGATCTTTTGATTAATTAATAAAGCGTGTGGTTAGACTCAAAAGAAGAAAAAAACTTGGTCGCTCGGTTCCCTCTTTCCTGCGCACGCTCCAACTCCGTCGCCGTTTCCGCCGCGCAGTGCCCACATCCTGCCGCCGCCGCCGCCGGTGGCTCGGTACGCCAGTCATGCCACCGCCGCCTTACCTTGGTCCCCCCCCCCCTCCCCCCCTATCCCTCCCAGGCGGCCATAGCACCCAGCCGGCCCCTTATCGAACCGTCGTGGTCATCCTCCGCTGATTCCCCCCTGCCCCCCGCCCACCCCAGCCGCGCGCCGTCGCCAGCAGCGATGTGCCCGCCACGCCCACCGCCGGCACATAGGTACGGTCGTATACCGAGTGATGCCCCACTAATTGCTCGGTTGGTTGCGCCACCCGCCCCCACGCCGTCGACATCGGGCCGCCACCGTCGCCACGAGCAACCCCGCCGGAGCTCCACCTGACGGCAACCCATTTCCTGCCCCTGTTCTTGAGTAAGACTACTTGTACTTCTCATATGTGTTAGTTTCTCGGTGGCCGATGCAGACAACACAGCGAAAAACTGTAGACAGCTAGATATTTTCCTGATGTGAAATTCCCCATGGTGACCAGAGCAGCAGCCAATGCTGAATTATACTCAGTCTTGCACCTTGTATTGTGTGGTCCAAGAATCACCACCGTTACGGCAAGCTGGACATTCAACTCCTGCAAATGTGACGAATGATGAGCTAATTTTCAACAAAATCCAGATACAAGTCAGAGCACGTTTCCACTTGGTACGTCGTGGCGTTAGATCATCCAAGGATCCAAGCAAACATTACCTTCATGCCATTCTCCTTCTCCTTCCTTGTTTCCCTCTGAAAAGATCTCCCTCCTTTTATCTTCATAGCAGAGGCATATGTGAGAGAATCCTGAATTGGTATGGCTCCCCTCCATGTTGTTGTATTCCTGTCATTGATTTCTCTCTGCAGATGCGATGACCGCCTTACTCCAGCAAAGCCGCTCTCCGCCGGCGACAAGCTCATCTCGAACAACGGCGTCTTTGCTCTTGGCTTCTTCTCCCCCACAAACTCGACTGCGGGCTCATACGTCGGCATATGGTACAACAACATCCCCAAGCGTACGTATGTGTGGGTTGCTAACCGCGACAAACCGATCACCAACGGTTCTCCCGGGAAGCTGGTTGTGACCGACAACTCTGATCTTGTGTTATCTGACTCCCAAGGCCACACTCTTTGGACAACCATGAACAATTTCACATCCGGAACCACCGGAACTTCTGCTATATTGCTCGACTCCGGAAACTTTGTCATCCGGTTGCCCAACAGCACAGACATATGGCAGAGCTTCCATTACCCAACCGACACCATCCTCCCCGATATGCAATTACCACTGAGCATAGATGATGATCTCTACACTCGCCTCGTTGCTTGGAGGGGCCCCGATGACCCAGCCACCAGCGACTACACCATGGGCGGTGACTCTAGTTCAGACCTCCAGGTTGTCATCTGGAATGGGACCAGACCGTATTGGCGCAGAGCTGCATGGGATGGTGCGTTGGTTACTGCCCTGTATCAAAGCAGCACTGGCTTCATCATGACCCAAACAACTGTCGACATAGGGGGTAAGTTCTACTTGACATTCACCGTCTCCAATGGCTCGCCGAGCACGCGCATGATTCTGCACTACACGGGCATGTTTCAGTTTTTGGCATGGAACAGCACCTCATCGTCATGGAAGGCTTTCATAGAGCGGCCTAATCCTATTTGTGACCGCTATGCCTATTGCGGACCATTTGGTTACTGTGATGCCACTGAAACAGTTCCGAAATGCAACTGTCTCAGTGGGTTTGAGCCTGATGGTGTAAACTTCTCCCGAGGGTGCCGGAGAAAGGAGGAGCTTACATGTGGTGGTGGAGATAGTTTCTCGACCTTGAGTGGCATGAAGACACCCGATAAGTTTGTGTATGTCAGGAGCAGAAGCTTCTTGGTTACTGCACTCATGAAGATGAGAAGTTATTGCTATATGAATACTTACCTAACAAAAGCTTAGATGCCTTCCTTTTTGGTATGTTCTGCTCTTATGGTCACATATCAACATTCTTAGAATCACTGAATTCGTGATGGTTGTTAATGCTTTTAATTTTCCAATTTTTTTTGCAAGATGCCACACGAAATTTTGTGCTTGATTGGCCAACCCGATTCAAGGTAATTAAAGGGATAGCTAGAGGGCTTCTTTATCTCCACCAAGATTCAAGGTTAAAAATAATCCATAGAGATCTCAAAGCAAGCAATGTCTTGTTAGATGTGGAAATGAACCCTAAAATATCAGATTTTGGTATGGCAAGGATCTTTGGAGGAAATGAACAACAAGCGAACACTATCCGTGTTGTTGGGACATAGTAAGTAATATATACACTAGCTAAGGCTTGATATTGTAATTTTCTTCCGCTTAACTAATCATTGTTTTTGGAATGATTCAAACAGTGGTTACATGTCTCCGGAATATGCAATGGAAGGTTCCTTTTCTGTCAAGTCTGACACGTATAGCTTTGGCGTTCTAATGTTAGAGATTGTAAGCGGGTTAAAGATCAGTTCAACCCAACTCATCATGGATTTTCCCAGCCTTATAGCTTATGTAAGTTCACTACTATGCACTGAATTTCTTTCAACTCAAACACTCATAATAAACTGACTTTTTGATTGGTTTAGGCATGGAGCTTATGGAAAGATGGAAATGCAAGAGAATTGGTGGACTCATCGATTGTGGAGAACTGTCCACTTCATGGAGTTCTGCGTTGTATTCAGTTAGGTCTGTTGTGTGTTCAAGATGATCCAAATGCTCGTCCTCTCATGTCATCCACTGTGTTCATGCTAGAAAATGAAACAGCCTCACTTCCTACTCCGGAGGAACCTGTATATTTTAGGAAACGCAAGTATGTAATTCAAGATCAGAGAGATAACCTGGAAATATCTCTTAATGGCATGACTATGACGATGCAAGAGGGGCGATAAATGTTTAGTTACATTGTTTCCCTTTTTGTAAAAAACTCTAATTTGCACAGTTCAGCAATTCAACGATCTATGTCCTTACGGACAAACCAATAGTTTATGGAGTTGTAATCCTCTTTATGTGCTACTTTCGTAGACTGTTTCGATATTTTGTGAAGTCCAACGGTTTGTCATTTCTTTTCACCTTGTCAAGTGGAAGAGGCTACCTGATCACGCAATTGTTTCCTGTTGATGAGTTTTCCATATCCCAGCTTCCTCTGTTGGCCAATGGCTCTGAAACTCTGAATTGCTAGTTTGGAAGCAAGGCTGCTAGAAATTCCATGTTTTCTCTGAGCTAGCATGCAATGCATCTTGCTATGTAATCCACTTTTTATCTTGTGTTGCTAGTGGCAAGTAAGCTGGGATTACACGCCCAAAGTCTGACAATGATCTTTTGTTTATTCAGATGGTGTGGCCGAAACTTCAGGTATGGAAAACTGTTGGAAGTTCAGGTCCAGCCTCGACGGAAAAGTCAGAAAAGTGGGGCTTCTGTGGATCTATCAGTCTCTATCAGAAAGGTAGAAAGGTATTTTCAAGTGATCTTGCACCTGTAAGACCAGAATAAATCTTGCCGGCCTAGCTCATACAGAATGTGATTTAGGATGCTCAGCTCATATCTTCACAAATTCATTTCGACATCACGAGCCTAACTCATCTAGAATCATGTATACTTCCTCCGGAATTTCAGAAATCACACTAAAATCTTTTGGCTGTTGCAGTTGCACCACCCCTTTCATCATTCAGATAGCATTATTTTCACTTCAGAGCAATAATCTTGAATTACACTTTGCACACGCTCCACTGTGATCGTGTGGTTGTAAAAAGTATATGAAGCGTCTCTACCCTCATACAGAGGGCCGCGATGATATATATTGATTGAGGAGAGCCAACTCTCATAGGTTACAAGGATATCGATCTCATCTAGTATCGGGAGGTTACAGGAGATAGAGATAGAGATGAATACGGCAGCCATCTAACTTAAACAGAGAGATAAGATCTCTTCTAGCTATTCCTGAAGATATGACGTGGTGCACAAGCGCAGCCACAACAACCTGAAATATATGATACGTTTCAACAGTGGTTACTTTTAGGAATGCTTTTTAGAAGACGAAGAATCAAATTCTGCACAACGTGAAGTTGAACTTTGTCTTGCACGCTGGCTTCACGCGTTCGACCATTACACTAACGTAGGGTGTTGAGTCGCGTGGCGGTAGCTTTCACAGACGGTGAAAACAGAGTCAAATTCAAAAGTTCTTTTTGTGGAAACAGAGTCAAATTCTATGAGAAAAGTACACAGGCTTCTTTTTTCTCCACGAACAGGACAAACCAGAGGTTCAACTTATATCCGTGCCACGGGAGATTTGGTGGGCTGAAGAGGAAAAGTAAGTACCCCAACAGTTCATATATCTCCTCCCAAGTATTCTATTCTTCTGAAGAACTGTTGTTTTTATGCCAACCATCCCACTATGATGTTCAGTTTAGAGTTCACTATCTAAAAAAAAACTGGTGCATTACTCTTTTTCATTTCAATAGTCATCCATGCAAGTAGTCTCGGCAAGAGCTAAAGGTGTAGTGGATATTGGGCCGGTACCATACCACCCAGATGTAAAAAGCACAGGAAAACGGGGTGCTAGCATGCTGCTAGGGCAAAACTGTTGTGCTCAGCACTCAGCAGCCAAGCTTCAGTGCTGCAAGACTTCAATTGAGATTCAGTCGTTCGCTACTCTCTCGGCGTGTCAAACTTACCTGAATTTCATGCCGCGAGTCGCTTTCAGTGAGTTTCATCGCTTTTAGTACTACTACTACTACTACACATAACAATCGCTGGCTTGCCCGCACCGTGACAGTCATTGTTTCATCCAGATCAGCCTCCTCCTCTTCATAAATCTCTGTCAACAGGGCTGCTACGACCAGAGCGGCCTCCTCGGGAAAACAGAGGGTGAAAGCAGAGTCAAATTCAAAAGTTAACATCCGTTCTTTCTGTGGCAAGACCGCAAGAAACAGAGTCCAATTCAAAGCTAACATCAGTTTTTTCTATGGCAAGAAACAAAGTCAAATTCTATGAAATGCACACGAGATTATTTTGTCCAAAGAACGGGGCCATCAGAGATTCAACTTATATCCATGCCGCAGGAGAATTTGTGGGCTGAGGACAAATTAAGTAATACAGTTTTTAATATGATTTTATGCCAACCATCCCACTACGACGTTCAGTTTTTTATGAAAAGCTGGTGCTTTACTCTTTTTCATTTCAACATTCATCCACGGTTCCACGCAGGTATACTCTACAAGACCAAAAAGTGCACTGGATACTGATCGGTTACCATACCACCCAAGTGTAAAAAAGCACAGGAAAAGGGAGTGCTAGCATGTTGCTAGGGCAAGACAGTTGTGCTCAGCACTCAGCAGCCAAGTTTCAGTGTTGCAAGACATCAAACGAGATTCAGCCGTTCGCTACTCTCTCGGCGCGTCGAAGTTATCTGAATTTCATTTCATGCCGGGAGTCGCTTTCAGTTGAGTTTCATCTCTTTTACTACTACTGCCATTGCTTGTTATGCAATTGTGTTTTTTTCTACTCCTACTAATTTTTATGCAACAGTGAAATTTCTAAATAGATTGGATATTATTTCGGCGATGACTATACACGGGACCTGGCTCAGTTGGCACCGGTGAGAAGAATGAAAAGTAGACCACACAATGAGAAACGCACAAAAGAATATGCCTGCGCCGAAGCTATACACGCGTGCTGATATCCACTAGTGCAGAAATGGGATAGTCTAACCTGAAAGATTCTGGAAGGCAACATTCAAGAAAAAGACACACGGCGTGCACAAATTCTGGAAGCCCTACTTAAAACAAGAGCATGTGGTCAGATCCAAAGGGGTAAGCCGCATGCTGAGACCAATCAAGGGGAGATGCCACTTGTTTATTTGGTATCTGGTACAGATCCTTAAGAGAGAAAGGAAACCTGCTACAGACAGACAGATCTGCTTTGATCCATCATCACTGAATTACTCAAAGTACTAGTAGTTCTTAATTAAAACAAGGTGTTCCACAACTGCCCAATGATGCAAACCTAACAAGCAATCATACGACGACAATCGACGACGACGAAGACGACGGTCGAATGATCGGCGTGTCATAATCGGGTCCAGTAGAGTACCGATCCTCTCAGCTAGCAGATCCCTTGGTCAATAGATATTATTCCCTGATGAACCTGGAGAATGAGCCCAAGTCTTCAAGCACTCATTCCAAAGGTTCATCTAGCTTAGCCATATAATTTAATCAAGCTTCCTTCCTTGGTGGTGCTACTACTACATGTTACAAATTATGATCATAGGATGTTACTACTAGAATAGCTTGAACGTCGTCGTCGGATCGATCCGTGCGTGGTAGCTTCTGATCGATCGGATTGGAGCCGTACGTTCGTCAAGCCTTCTTCTTTTTTTTCTTCTTCTTCTTCTACCTAAACTGGGGGCCGAAGGGAGTCCAGAAGTCGACGGGCACGTCGCTGGCCACGGCGAAGGTGCTCGATATCGGCACCAGGCACAGCCCCCGGCCCTTGAGCAACACCTCGCCGCCGTCCTTGCACGACTTGTCGGGGCTGCCATTGCTCGAGCTCTGTGGCCAGACACGCGCAGACACATGTAAAAAGCCACCATCAGACATGCACTTTGAGACTTGACATGGCAGTATCCATGGTGCAATGAAAAGTGTGTGTGAGAGAGCAAAGCATGCAGGAGCCATGGCAAGCAGACTGACAGGCACGCCATGGACGTACGTGTACATACCTTGAGGTTGAGGTACTGTGGCACTTGATGCTGATGATGGCCGCTCTTGAGGTATGGAGCGCTGAGCACCTGCATGCATGGACGAGACAGAAACAAAGTTCAGCTCGGTCTCCAATGGAGTCTCCTGGTGGATGATTCGCGGGAGGAAACCGATAGAGCCCGTGCGTGCGGTGCGTGCGTGCATGCTCCGGGCGCCATGATTAAAGCGTGCGTGCATGGGGGCATGGAATCATATGCAGGGACTTGGAACGTGCACTTACACCAACTTGGTCGTGGAGGAACTTGATGTACTCGATGGTCTCGTGCAGCACCGACGCCGTATCCGTCTGCGGCACGCACAACGATCGAGATTGTGTGTTAGATACTCCTACTACGTACACATGTGTTTTTAGATGATAGATCTCGAAAGGATCGAGCGGAGCAAAGGAAAGGATGAACGCTTTTTCAGAGAAGAGATGCATGGCCGATGATACTCAAGGTCATGTCATGTGTGTAATATATCTAGCATTTGTTTATGTGATGCACATTGGACATGCATACATACATGATCCATGCATGCATGAAAAGCCTAGCTAAGCGAAGCTAGCAAGCAAAGCTTACCTTTCCGAAAGGAGAGACGAGCTGTTGGAGCGCTGTGATCCTGTCCCCTAGCTTCTCCTTCCTAACCTGAAATGTGTTGCATGCACAACTTTAATCAATCGATAAATAAAGATGCATCATGCATCGATCTGGGTTTGCGTCTATGTGTAGCATCAAATAATGTCCATGGTGTTTAAGAGAACCAACTGGCACGAGTTAACCTAACCTAACCATGCATGGTTTATAGCAGGTAGCATGCATATGTTTACCTTGAAGGTCGGCAATGGCGACGGCGTCTCCATTCTCGGCTTCTTGAACGCCGGCTCGCCGCTCGCCTTCTTGGTGACGATCGAGCTAGAGTCTCCCACTCCTTCTAACACAGTCTACAGACAACCAAAGTAAATTACAATCAGCCACCTACAACATATGTACGTTCTTCCATGAAATATTTGCAACTACCAGCTGTAGAGTATCGTAGTAGTAAATACTTAATCATTAGCCCAAGCTTACGTACCTTAAGTGCAAGGTTTGCCCCACGCGGCGCCGGCGATGGTTGTTTCGCCGCACGCACGCTGGTGCTGTCACTCGCCGGCGGCGCTGGCATGCCCATGCCGAACCCGGCAGACTGGTTCCAGAACGCGGCGTCGTTGGTGAACTGGAGCGGCTCCCTGGCCCCTGCCTGGCCGCCCATCTGCTGGTACTGATACTGCTGCAGGAGCCCCGCCGCCGGTGCCGGCTTGCCCGTCGGCTCGATGAGGCTCCTCAGCAGCGACGACTGGAACCCGTACGGCGAGTTCGGCGACAGGAGCAGCTCCGGCGCCCCCAGGCTGGACAGCAACTGCTGCTGGCGGTGGTGATCGTCCTGCTGCTGCTGGTGGTGGTGGTGGCCTTGCAGCGCTAGGTCTAGGTTATTCGGCGCGGCGACGGCGTTCATCATGCTCTGCTGGTCCGCTCTCAAGCTCATGTCATGGTGGCCAACCTGGAGAAACCCATGCATATTACCAGCACCGCTGCTCCTGTTGAAGTCAAGACACACCCACATACACATGTAGATTTCGTTAGTAATTAATTTGAGTTCATGTCACGGGAGTATGAACGTACTATCATATGATAAGATAGTACGAGATCACGGACGAACGGCAAAACGATCGAGCAAATTAAGGGTAGGTGCATGTCGGCATGTGGGATTAAGTGGGAACGAACAAACTCACATGTAAGGGTTATTCCAGTCGGCGAAGCCGGCGGCTGCCGGGTCGTTGATGCTGGCCGTTTCCTGGAAGGTTATGGAGCTGTTGTTCCCGGGCGACTCGGACGAGGCCGTGGTGGTGCAGCTCTTGGCCTGCTTCCCGCCGTCCGCCGCCCCCACGTCGTAGCCACCATCAGCCAGGCCGCCGGCCGGCCAGGTGTTGAACCCGGCGAGCTCCGTCGAGCACGCCGCGGCAGGCACCGCCGCCGCCGCCGCGTTGCTGTTCCACCACATGCCATGAGACACAGCTCCGGCACCGCCGCCGTTGTACATGGCCGGAGCAGCATGCATCAGCTGATGATCCCCCATCTCGTCGATCTGCTGCCGATCACCGCTCCGTTCGATCGATCTCGGAGGGATAGGATCAAGCCAGATGCAAGGGAGTGGTGAGTGCTCGTTGGGTGGGCAAGGAGGTGGAGAGGAGGGAGGGGAGGAGGGAGGGGAAAGGGGTGAAGCCAAGCTGGTGAGGGGCAGTGGCAGTGGAAAAGACGGGGTTGTGTCGTCTGGGTATATATAAACCGTTTGGAAAAGAGAAACGGAGAGGAGAATTTCGCCTGCCTGACCGTGGCTTGGGTCGTCGGCGGTCTTCCGGCATGGCGTCAGCTGGTAAATTTGAAATCGATCTGGTGCAACAGATCATGATCGAGCGGTTGTTGAACAACCCACATCACTAGATCAGTAGAGCGCTGCTGCACAACACTCTCGTGCACACCGGTAGTACGTAGGAGTCTCTTTTAACTCCCGATCTTGTCTTGTAGTTGTAACAGTAACCACTTGTTGTCTTGGGGTTTTGCCGTATGCGTGTAATTCCACGACCGATATCAGACGACTACCAACAACGACAAAGACTTGTCATGGTGTCGCTTAGGTTCGTCACACTAGGTGCAATCTTAAAGACTAATCAATATTTATTTATTTTGCGAACCTTGAAAGGGTGAAAGAGCGAGAGACTCTGTTTATAAGAAAAACTAGGCCGAAAAGCACGCATGCTGACTACTCCCTTCGATCCAAAATAAGTGTCGTGCTTTTAGCTAAAAACTAGACCGAAAAACCTCACTTATTTTGGACCAAAAGGAAAACAACATCGGGGCACGACTATCTACATGCCCCAGCCAGCACACCAACATCCGGACATGTCGACCCAATGTACCGGCCAAACCAACACCATTCGACTACGCATAGGATCATCACTCTCTGCAATGCCAAACCACACTCCCACCCAATTGGGTCATTGCCGCCGCACGGCCTTCCAGGGTTGCCGCCTTGGCTCTCAACAACCTACCAAGGCCGCCAATCTAGAGTCCATCGACCCCACTAGACAACATTTGTGTGATATAGTCCTAGGTTAAAGCCTTTAGACAGAACTTGAGAACCCAAAACCCAAGCCACGGGAGACATGCCTGAGTATTCGCGACGACACTTCTAAGAAAGGGAACATTTCTGTGATTAAAGGTTGATATTGTCTCAATACATGTGTGTTATAGTATTTCAATACTACGGAAAAAATCTTTGCAGATAAGGTAACAGAAAAGAAATCATGATGTCTTTGTTCCATACAAGTCACATCTAGCTATACCCTCAAGAAATTCCGATCCTTCAGTCTCCTCTTTTATGATTCTTCGATTAGAGGCTCGGACACTATCTAGACATATAACAGTTAGGATTTAGGGATATTGAGATTACAAAGCAGGGATTCAATAATAGACACATGGCGGGTGCCATGCATGTTTCACACATTAGAATCAGGACAAATATGTCGAATCGGTGTTAAATATGTTATCTTTTACTTACAAATAAAACAAAATAGTGAGACTAGGGTATAAATTCGAATGGATCAATCAAAGGCATTGACCTCCGAAAGGGAGGTCTCGCTGATGATAGCAACACAGTGAAATGAATTACATCATCCAGAAGGAATGTTTGATAAAATTGCCTAACTGCTATAAAGGGGTAATGAACTCTAGTAGCAGAACTGTTGGACCTAATCTTTTGTACCAAGAAGTCATGTCTGTGTGCGCCATAGTCGGCTAGAATTAATCTAATATATCCTAGCTAGCGAATTACTTTCAACGTGGTGATAATTGCAAATCCTCTGACCATCAGCCTTTGTTTTATTTTATTGTTAAGCATCCCGACCACTGGAAGATAAAATTCAAGCGTCACTGTCCGTTGCGAATTACTTGCATACCCTGATATAGTGATACTACAAACCGTACTGCAGTTTATAATTTGTGTAGCATGCGGAGCATATCCAGTGATAGTAACGTTGAGTAGCTCGCTAGCTAGCATTATGCATTTCAAATGCTAGTTAAATTTTGCTATAGCAATGTATTGGAAGAATGGTGGATGCGTGCATGCATGCATGCATCAACCCTTGGTTTGCTGTAAGAACGATGGATGCATGCATGCATGCATGCGTGTGCATGCGTGTGTTTGGATGAATCTGAAAATTAAATCGGATACCAAAACGTCAGTTTCGTTGGGGATGGGTGATGTGATAGAAGAACGCCCCCCATATCGCACGCGCTCGGCACCCCATGTTTTTGTCTTGGATCGTTATGATTCCCTCCGCCCTGTTCCTTTTTGGATTTTTCTTCCACGTACTTGTATTCCCTTTCCCAGTTCAGACTAGCCCAGTCTCAGTATTAAAAAAAATCAGACTAGCCAAACTCATATTATTCCCCTTGTATTCTTGCAGATTGTTTAATGGAGTGTGTAATTTTCAGTGAAGATGGCTAGCTGGCTACTCGATCGTAGCTCGCAGTAGCAGCACAGTGCGATTCGGCCGATCGAAATGCATAGCTATATATTCGTCAAAAAAGAAAAGAAACGCATAGCTATATATAGACATGCCAACCATATATATAGTCAAGACAATTTCTCATCCTAGTTAGCGTGCTAGACTGCATAGAGACTGGATACATCATTTCGTTGCAAGTAGCTAATTAATCACACGGCAGGTACGTCCTAATTACGCTTTTAGTCCACTTAAAAATCGGCAGCCTAGTTGCATGCATAGACGTAAAAATATATGCACACCTACTACTACTACTACTTGCAGCAGCAGAGAGTCCTGTGGACGACGACTAGAGGAACATTCTTTCGGCGTACGCGGCAGAATTCCGGCTGGAAGAGGAAGACGGTGGCCGGCCTAAACCTATTTTTATAGCCCCTATAGCTACTAGCTACACATACTTGCTCTGTATATAAATATTGGATATGTCTAGGACATATCTACATATAACATAGTTATTGCACATCTAAATGACTTAATCAAGCATAAAAAGAAAAAAGAAAATACCCACCACGAATCTTCATGTAAGATCAATGATATATGACTTATGACATATCTAGATGTGCTTTAACAAAATCGTAAATATTTATTGTTGGAGAAAATTAATAGACTAGTTCTTTCAACTACAAGTATATAGTTAAAAAAAGTATTATTTTGGACGAATAGTTGTCATGCCGTATACGAGGTTCTTTTGTAACACTTTAGAACTCTATTCACTTTTTATTTAATTGATGAGGCAAAACTTTCTTCTTAAGAAAAAAAACACTGAAGCACAGGTAGGTTGGCGCGACGACGTTGTTGACGTCACGCTGATGGCCGCCGATCGTTTTGGCTACGGCGAGCTCTACGGCGGGCGGGAGAGAGAGAGAGAGGAGGCGTCAAAAGCGTGGGGTCCATGAGGTGGCACGCGTGCCCGGAAAAAGCCAGCCGCCCACTCACCCCATCCACACACACATACACTGAGCCTGAGCCAAGCCACACACACCACACGCAGGGGCAGCGGCAATAGAGCGTGCATGCAGTGCACTCCGGCCGCAAGCCAGCGCGCGCCACCACTCCGGTAGTCAGTCGGAGGCCGAGTCAAAAGGTCGGACAGGGACAGCATCCGGCCGGACCAGCGTTCTTCCATCCATCCGATCGCCTCGTCGCGACAAGGATCCGTCCGCCCGCCCGGTGTCCCTATCGATGATCGACGACGTCTCTGCCACGTATCCACCGGCGACAAACCTTTGACCATCCGATCCGATCCGATCCGATGGAGCTAGGGATCATCATTCCGGGGTTCGGTAGACGAAGAGGGTCAACTTTCATTTCATTTCATTTCGCTGGACACTGGACAGCCAGCGGTGCAGCAGCTCCACAGATGAATGGATTAATAGTACCGCAAGCTGGGCGGGAAATGATTGGGATCGGGAGGTCAACTTGTTCTTCATTCCATTCCCTAGCGTGCGTGCTAGCTACACAGTGCAGCAGTTGCAGAGACCAACTGTTAGTAATATAGTACTACAATTATATATATATGTTCGCAAAGGCAGACACTCGAGTCTGTGATGAGCTAGCTAGCCTCAGTGTTTCTTCGCCCAACAACTCGCATAAAATAAAAAAGTAAGGGTCGCGCGATCATGCATGACCTTTTGCCGTCCGTCCGTTGTGTTTTCGTTAAGGGATTGGTCGGTCGTTGGCACGCCCGAGATGGAGTGGAAGATGTTGGGCCATTTAGCTAGCTAGATCGCGTCTCAGTTAGTCGCGTGCAATCAACCTCCTCCAGCGATCGGATCGACCCAGCACGCACGTACCAAGAGTTTCACTTAGCCGTAACTTGTGGCTGCCTAGGAGAGATAGGATGCATAATAATTTCACTCGGTTGCTCGATCGTGCATCGCACGTAGTACTATGTAGCTAGCCACGCCCACGCACGCACTGATGATAGGGCGTCAACGTAGACGTTTCGCCAGAGAGTAAAAAACGGGGAAGACGTGTAGACTCTCCATCTCTATCATTTGTTGGTGAGTCGACCGATCGATCGAGTCGTAGACGGCAAGCCGCTGGCCCTGCCGTGCCGTGCGACCCAGGGAACTCCTACTGATGAGCCTGACCCCAGCCTCCCACGCGCCACGGGGGAATCTCGGCCCGCCGCTTTCTGCTGTGCGACACACGGCGACACGCCCGGTTCGTGCCCGCGCGCGCGCACGGGCACGGCGATCGATCGACCACGCCTAGTGCGCGGGCTGCGCCCGGCACATCACACCACGCGCTCAGCACGTACGTACATACGTCGCCGGCCGGTCGTGTGACACGTGCCCGCGCGGGCACCGAGGCGACGGCCGGCGTCGACGATCAAACGCGTACGCGTCAGGGAGAAAAGCGAGAGGTGTTGTCATGTCGATCATGATGTGGCTGGCGGCCTTACGACGGGACGCGGGGCCACGTGAGACTTCTCCGCTGTTAGGCTCGGCGTTGACACGGCGGGGCTAGCTAGATGGTCAAGCATCTTTCTGATTTCGAGGGCCGGCCGGATGGATCTGGTAGTGCCGCTGATATTTTAGGGTTGATTTAGCAGGTCAAAGCGTACGTGTGTTACCTGCTCTGACTTCCGATCGATCAGTTTCTTAATTTCTCCCGACAACTGCCGAGATCCATGGCAGGCCACACCCGAGCTTCTTTGGAGCCTAGCTACGACAAGTGGGTTGGTTTCGTTGATCTCTCATTCGTTTCCATCGAAGCTAGCTCGCCAATGTACTTGCATGCATGTGTGCCTAACACGCATGTTCTAGTTAGGACTTTGGACTCGGGAGTGAGCACGGGAGATAAGCCCGTGACTGATGCGTCCAAACAAGAAGGTCAACCATCTCAGATGATCCAAATCAAGGGACCAAATTCGTTCTTGTAATTCTGATGCATGCAATGTTGCGAACTTGTGATTTGCATGAGCAGACTAGCTAGCACTAGTAGAAAACAGGGCATCGGTTCGGACCGGCCAGCCCATTAGTCCCGGTTCAGTCGTGAACAGGGACTAATGGGAGCAACAGTCCCGATTCGGGAGGTCAGGGAGCCGGGCGGGCCACGTGGGGCATTGGTCCCGGTTCGTAGGACACCTTTGGTCCCGGTTCCATACACGAACCGGGATCAATGTGCCTCGCTCCTGGCCCACAACCATTGGTCCTGGTTTGTGGCTAGAACCGGGACCAAAGAGGATGACCGTTCGCCTAGTGCGAACCCCTTTAGTCCCGATTGGTGGCTCAAACCGGGATTAAAGGTTCGAACAGTTCGCATCCCATGACGTTTCGCGGTTCGAGGAAGAGGCAACTGTTCCGAGCGCTTCACCCATTTCTCTTCTTCTCCTCTCTTCTTCTCCTCCATTCTCCTCTCTTCTTCTCCTCCATTCTCTTCTCTTCTTCCCCATATCTTCTACCATGAATCCAATCACTCGCTATGGGGAGGTGCTCGCACATGGCACGACCAATCTCGATGTCGTCTACACGAACGACAGCGCCATGATGCCTTGTTTTCTTTCCCTTTTGCAGAAATGGCTTGAAGTGGCGGATGAGAAAGACAAGTTCATAGGGCTTGATCTCGAGTACGCGGCCAAGCAAGAAGATGTTATCGTCATCCAGCTATGTTTCAAGAAACATGTGATGATCTTCCAATGGGCAAGGTGAGTTTTGAGGGTTTTCTTTGATCAATTAATAATTTATAGATTATTATGAAAATTGCATAGGATAGAAATATGTTGCATTTGAATCCTATTGGAAAGATCAATATTTCTTTTAAGTTCGTAGTGAATAACAATTTTCCTTGTTGCAAAACGTGGGAGAACATATATGTCATATAGTTAATTTAAGGTTTCTTCATCAATTCATAGGATATGAAAATTTGCATATATATATATATATATATATATATATATATATATATATATATATATGATATAGCAATATATATGTTCTATTTTGAATCCTATGGCAAAGATCAATTTCTCTTAAGTTGTAGTGAAATAATTTTCGATTTTTTTATGATATTAATTACTGTTCACCGGGCTCAAATGAGCCCGAGAGCAAAAACTTTGCGTATTCCTCTTTTGTTGCAGCTAAATAATTTTCCTTTATATAGTTGCATATTATAATTCTGCCGAAATATACTTGTTGCAGCAGTATTTAACATTTGTTTCATTTTAATTTGTTGATGTTGCAGTAGTGACAAGCACTGCCCAGCACTCATGGACTTCCTACGCAGCGGCATACATTTTGCTAGCGTTGATGTAAGGAATGACAAGTTGAAGATGAGATGCAGCTTCGATATTGAGATACCAGCTGGCTGCCTTATTGATATCCAAAACATATTCAGGTTGCGGTATCAGAGTACTTCGATGGCTTCTATGGCAGTCGCCTTGATCGACGACTATTACAGAGATACGAAGACCAAATTTCCCCCAACGCATCACAAAGAGTGGGAGAGGACCCCACTTCAGCCTATGAACATTGAGTATGCAGCAAAAGATGCATACGTTGCATATGAGTTGTATCGCAAGATTCGAACCGTAAACTATGGGCAGCGTCACCTCGCACCACCACCACCATGGGGCGGATATTCTTTTGATTCAGACTAGATAGTAGTGTTCGCTTGGACAAGTACTTTCTGTAATGGATATCTGAATTATTATATATTACATATCTCTCTAGCTATTATATATTTGTAATGCTTTTCAATTCAGGTTTTCTTAAATTCTGACTATGGTCGAGAACAATATGCAACAAAAAAGTGGGTTGTCATCGTTGGCAACAAGCACACACACGCCATGCCAAGTTTCAACCTTTTCAGACTTCATTTGAAGTGTTTTTCAATTTCAGGATCATTTAGCTCAAAAAAAATGCATGAAAAATATCAAATGAAGTTAGAAAGGGTTGAAAATTGATGATGTGGCTTTCAATGTTGCATTTTGAACACATGAAAAGCCTAGAGTTCAAATAAGTTCAAGAAAATGAAATGCCTTTTGTAACCGATGAGTTTCCGTCCGAAACCCTCATATTTCGAAAGAGACTGTCCGTTTTGTACACGAAGTGCATCCAACTTTTGTCGTAACCCTCTCAACTTTTTAGCACATGCTATGTGGGTGAAATGATGATACCATGCCAACTTTCAACCTTTTCAGAGTTTATTTGTAGTGCTTTTCAATTTCAGGGTCATTTAGCTCAAAAAAATCAGTAAATGCATGAAAAATATCAAATGAAGTAAGAAAGAGTTGAGAATTGATGATGTGGCTTAGAATGATAGATTTTGAATACACAAAAAGCCTGGAGTTCAAATAAGTTCAAGAAAATGAAATGCCTTTTGTAACCGATGAGTTTCCGTCCGAAACCCCGATACTTCGAAAGAGACTGTCCGTTTTGTACGCGAAGTGCATCTTGCTTTTATCGTAACCCTCCTAACTTTCTAGCACATGCTATGTGGGTAAAATGTTGATATCATGCCAACTTTCAACCTTTTCGGACTTCATTTGAAGTGATTTTCAATTTCAAGGTCATTTAGCTAAAAAAATCAGTAAATGCATGAAAAATATCAAATAAAGTTAGAAAGGCTTAAAAATTGATGATGTGGCTTTGAATGGTGCATTTTGAATACACAAAAAGCCTAGAGTTCAAATAAGTTCAAGAAAATGAAATGTCTTTTCTAATCGATGAGTTTTCGTTCGAAACCTCGATACTTCGAAAGAGTCCGTCTGTTTTGTGTGCGAAGTGCATCCTGCTTTTGCCGTAACCCTTTCAACTTTTTAGCACATGCTATGTGGGTGAAATGATGATACCATACCAACTTTCAACCTTTTCAGAGTTCATTTGAGTGCTTTTCAATTTCAGAGTCATTTAGCTAAAAAAACAGTAAATGCATAAAAAATATCAAATGAAGTAAGAAATGGTTGAAAAATTGATGATGTGGCTTACAAATGGTACATTTTGAACACACGAAAAGCATGGAGTTCAAATAAGTTTAAGAAAATGAAATGTTTTTTGTAACTGATGAGTTTCCGTTTGAAACCCCGATACTTCGAAAGAGACTGTCCGTTTTGTACACGATACTTTAAAAGAAACTTGATATTATATACAATTCATGCAACTAAAATTATCAAAGTTATTTTTGTTAAAAAATTTAATAGCAAAAAAAATTTCATAAAGTATTTTTTGTTAACAACTTTTAATATGCAAAGAAATAACATAAAAAATAGCAAAAGTGGAAATAGATGTGCTTACACTGAAATTCAACCTAAATTCAAAGTGCTAGTTAGGCACCTAACTACCATTTTGAATTTAGGCCAAATTTGATTATAAACACATATATTATCACTATGAGAGGAGCTCAACGTGACAGCCACGGCGGGGCTTATAAGCAGGTTTGTGCAACCTTCGCTTGGCGAGGTGGGACTAAACTCCCACCAACCGGGACCAAAGGTCCTTGTTTCCCGCCCTTTGGGCGGCGGAAAATAGGGCGTTGGTCCCGGTTGGTGCGACAAACCGAGACTAAAGGTAGCATTTGTCCCGGTTGGAGCCACCAACCGGGACCATTGTTCCTTATATATGACAAGCACTTAGCAAAATTCGCAGTTTTCATTCCACTTCGCCTTCGTCGCTGTCCCGAGCCCGCCATCGCCGTTCCCATCCCCGTCGCCGCCCCCGTCGCCGCCCCGTCGCCTTCCCCGCCGCCTTGTCGCATCCCCCGCCACCCACGTCGCCTCTCCCGCCGCCTCCCCCGCCGCCCCCGTCGCCTCCCCCGTCGCCGCCCCGCTCCCGTCGCCGCCCCTCCTCCGTCGCCTCCCCCGCCGCCCCCGTCGCCGCCCCGCCCCCGTCATCGCCCCGCTGTGAACCGCCGCCGCCGCGGCTCGTTGCCTTTTTAAAAAAATATATGTTGATTTTTATGTTTTTTAGTATGTGTATGCATGTTAGATTAGTATGTTTATATTAGCTAGATTAGTATGTGTATGTTACATTAGTATAGTTATGCTTTTTTTAGTATGTTTATGTAAGCTAGATTAGTATGTGTATGTTAGATTAATATGTTTATGCTTTTTTTAAAGTAGATTAGTATGTTTATGTTAGATTAGTATGTGTATATTGATTTTGAGTTTTATGAAAAAATAGTCGACGATGCCCGGCCCGCATCCTCATCGTCGAGTAGTCCGCGAGAGCCTACTTGATAGGCGCCATGTCCGGGACTGGGCTCCGCCAGGCTGGCACTGGGAGGTGCTACCTTCCCGGGCTCGGAGGTTGCTGAGGAATGCAGGTATCGTCGTCGACCCGGACCTTCTGTGGTGGCGGTCACGCGGGCCACTTTCGGTGCGGAGGGAGCCGACACCCATGGAGGTGGTACGTTGCCGTGTCAGGGAGGAGGACGAGCACGTCCGTCGCTACATGGCGGCGTTGAACGCCCGGTTTGACAATACCTGGCAGATCCTTTAGGGATCTCACTTGAGTTATGATCCCGCGATGGTTCCTTATCTTTGGGTGTCCATCGCCGGCGACTCAGAGACCGCTAGTGAACCGAGTTCACCGTCCTCCATTTTGGATTCTAGGATATTCAATCCGTATTAGTCATATTATATTCGAGGTCATTATAAATATTAATGTATTAGTGATATTTTATCGGTATAATGCGTGTGTGACTTTCGGTCTGTTGTTGCTCCTTGTGTGACTTTCATGTGTGTTCTTGATGGAGGAAGAAATCCCGATTGTTGTCGTGGGGGGCGCTTCCTCTTTCTTCTCTTCCTCGCGATATACTCGTCGATATATTGCGCAAGAAGAGAAGAGGGGAGGCTTCCATCATGGACGGTCGAACTATTACTGTGAGAGAGTGTCCACCAACATATATACACCATCGTATCAATGTGAGAGAGTGCGCACCAACACACCATGAGATATGAGAGCCTCGACGGACCGATAGTCACACACGCATTAATTAAGATCCAAAGCATGTCGTAATTCTTGAACTGGATTATTCGGGATGATGTATTAGTGATATTATATTCAAGTTCATTATAAATGTATTTGTGATTTGAAAGTCATTTCAGTATTTTTTCTATGTCATTGCTCGATATATGAAACGGGTTGACTTTAGGTCTATTTCGGCTCATTGTGTGTCTTTCAGTGAGGGAGAGTGTCCACCATATGTATATATATATGAGAGAGCAAGAATCCCGACTGTTGTCGTGGGGGTCGCTTCTCCTTCGTTCCCGTGTGCTAGACATTTTGGTGTAATGCACTCCGGGACGAATGGAGGAGCCACCATCACCGACGATCGCAATATCAGAGGGAGTGCCCACCATATACGTGAGATGAGAGTTTAGGAAGGAAAGACTCGACAGACCTAAAGTCAATCCGTTGCATATTAAGTAATAGTGATCTGTCTGTTGATCAGTTTTCTCGTAGTTTTCTTCGATCGATTTTAAATGTTTCAACTATGAGCCTGTGTCGTAATTCTTGAATCATGAACACAGGAAATATCGTCGTCATCAGACGACGATGGGATCCAAGCGTGTGAATTTTGCGGTGAAGATAAAGGTCTTTGTGACCAGATTGGGCTGCGAGACGGCAGGTTCTTCACCATGAAGCTTTATGAGGACTTTGATATTTCTACGATACGCAACGATGACAACTGTTTTTTCGTAATTAAGCATGAGTTCTGTTTCTTTTCTTCAACGCGTAATTTCTGTTTTATATAATTCGACTAGTTCGTCCCCTATCATGCAAGACGGTATTTCTTGTAGAGGCTCGGTTTCGAAGAGCACGCGAGTTTTGAGACGAGGACAGCCAACCTAAGGACTAAAATGTTCACACATTTCTTGTGAAAGTAATGAATGCACCTAATAACACAGAAATATGGTGCTCAAATTGGGAAGCTCTTTGGAAGGCATATGGATTTCAGGAAGATATGGATAAGCTTCGATCTTCGTCCCGAAGATCATATTGAAGGAAACATTGACATTTGGGTGGATGTCGATATGTTTCCTGTTTTACCTCCATGTGAGTTTGTCAATCATGCATATTTGTCAAGTAATTTGCATTATATATATAAAAATATCAGGTGTTCATGCGTACTAAATTTGTTAATTTTTAATTTACGGCGTATTTTGTATCTTCGAATGAAATACAGAACATAATCGACACGACACATTACACTTATGGATCACATCTAACTTGGGAGGAGAAGGATGATCTTATCTACTTTGTTATTGATGTCATAGCTGGTAGAGACATCTTCCCGTATAATTTGGGAACTGGCCCAAATTATACATCGTACAGGACACTAGTGCATAGGTTGAGAGCGGATGACATTCGTCGAAATATCTTGGTAAGAGTTGCTAATTAAGTACACTAGTACTGTTGCGTAAATGGTATTGATTACATTGCTAACTAGGCTACTATATATTATGTTCTTCAACAGAAATTGCCAAATGAAGTTGTGCCACCGTTGATGCAACC
Organism: Hordeum marinum; assembly: GCA_022496015.1. NCBI lineage: Eukaryota > Viridiplantae > Streptophyta > Magnoliopsida > Poales > Poaceae > Hordeum > Hordeum marinum. The sequence continues at coordinate 567,461,694 of CM039673.1, read as the reverse complement.
CGAAGGTAATATGACAATAAAAGCCCCTTCCATTCCGAGTTATCTTTTGCATACCGACTGAGCGCAAACCATCAAGAAGGCTTCAAATTGAAGCATGAGGACAAATAAAGAAGGATCGCAAGCCACAAGTTGGAGACCATTGGATCTCTTTGCTTTATCATGGAGACATTGGTGTGATTCTTTTTTATGTCATTTTACCTAAGAGGAAGGAGTAGGTCCTATGAGGGAGGACTATGTCATTTTATCTTTTTTTATTTTGTTTTATGAGACTTTAACTTTATATGCTTAAGATGATGATGAGCTGTTAGATCTTGTGTAATTAATGGTTTTCCGTCATTTGCTTACTAGCTAGCGTCGAGTTCTCTATATGTATAGTAGCTAGCGTCGACCAAGCACAAAAAAAGAGAGATCACTTCTCTCTATTAGCTAGCTAACACAATATGAAACCTCTAAATTAACCCTTCAAAACCCCTTAACCCCCCTCCCCCCCTTTCAGTAAAAACCAGCTCCTGTCAGATGCTGACGTGTGAATGCCTTTTGGTTCCGGTTGATGTTACAAACCGGGACTAAAGATCCTCCTGCCTGGGCTCCTGTAGCGTCCACGTGAAGCCTTTTGATCCCGGTTCGTAAGCGAACCGGGATTAAAGGTTTAGGCCTTTAGTCCCGGTTTCAGAACCGGGACAAATGGGACTTTAAAACCGAAATAAATGAGCCGTTTTTTACTAATGTAGGAAGCAAACACACCCGGGACACTTGCCATTTCTACACGAAATATTCTACACCACTTTTTCCACGGAGATGATATACACTGTACGCTTTGGTGTGTCCTTACCTGATTATTAGAACCCACCCACCCCTGACCCCTGTGTGTGTGCAGTGTGCACGTCATGCTGCAGACACTCGTGGAACACATAACCTTAGCAGAAAAAGAGAAATAGTAACTATTATATCCAGCTCACCGTTAACTGAACAACAACAACAGACAAGAGGCGCCCCCTGAAAGAGTTGTTAGTGCACTAATAATACAGCGCCTTTTCCTGTCCTGTGAATTTTCTCTGACTTTAACGATGTGTGCAGTGTGAAACGAGGCCAAACTCTCCATCTGGCTCCTCCTCCCAGGGGGGGTCAACACTCGCTGGACCCCCAGACGGCACATGCAGGTGGGCTCCGACGAAACCAGCCCAGTAGCGAGGCCCCTGCTGACCGGCCGGGCCCCCGCCCGCGTTGCGCGTGTGACTGCTGCGTTAGGTATGCTGGGCCAGGCGATGGGCCTGTGGAGCCGGTGTCCGTCGTAATCGCAGCCTGGGTGCACGGGTCAACCCCCTTTTGACCCCTGAGCTTTCACTTTCTTTCTCCTTCCGGTTGCAATCGGGAGAGAGAGCTTTGCCTCCAAATTCCCTTGGGTCACTGTCGGAATTACATCGGTTTTCTGTGTGCCGATGGAAATGTTACGTACGTAGATTGCGACGAGGACAAACAGAGTACATGGCCAGGCTTGGAATTTGTGTACGCAGTTTAATGGCAGCATGGGCGCATGGCGCTATCATTAGGCTAACTAAGCTGTGTGGAGGCGATGTTGCCGGCGGTGAGTCGTCCGACGATCGCGGCCGTGACGCCCGCCGCACAATACCAACCCATATGTATATGTATGTGCATGTGCCCTAGCAGATGTACGTATCGGGCGCGCACGTCCGAAAAGGCTTGGATTGGCAGCCATTTGCATGGTGGTTCCTAGCTTACTGGGCACTACCAACAGCAATAAGGAAACTCGAGTGTCCATGTGGCGTGGTGTTTTCGTGAGTTGCCACGCAACGAGGCAGCTAGCTACGTGAGTAGAGTATGTACGTAGGAGTAACCAGGTAGGTGGTGTGCGTACATTCCATTGCAAGGGCAGGGCAATATAGACGCGGAACCACGCATGAAACGGTAGTACGTTTCTTCCAAGTAATGCAAGCTTCATCCACGTACATGGCCTTGATTTCATGCACGCATTGTATGGGGTCCGTCGGTTGCCTGCGTGGCAGTAGTACGTGGAATTTAGATTTTTTTAAACTAACACCAAAAATACATCAAATTCGAATAAAGTATGCCCAGTTTAAAAAAAATCAAATCTACATCCCGTCGGCCTCTGTTGGGCCGACGGGGGACCGGTCGGCTCTGTCCAGGTCGAAGAGGGCCCATCAGCCTGAGGCAGGCCGAAGAGGCCGTCGTCGGCCCACACCAGGCCGAAGAGGGCTCGTCGGGCGCCAGTAGGCCGAAGAGCCCCTGGATAAGGCCCGGCGTTGGCTCCCTTCTTCCTCCTCCTGCCTGGTCGCTCATCCCCCCTCTCTCTCTCTCTCTCGTTTTCTTGCACCGAAAATCCCCCCCGGATCTCCTTCACCCTCCACCCATTTTCCGTTTCAATCCACTGAATCAATAAATTGTGTCCCTCTCCCCCGCCGTACAGTCTCATTTTTCGCAATGGGGTAGTTGTTCGTTTGGATGAGACATGGTGGGGTGGTGGAGGTGTGAATGGTGAGAAGGTAGAGTGGTGAGGAAGAAGAAGAAGGTGGAGAGGAAGATCACAGGCACGCGTCGAAGGTATACATTTTTTTTCTCTTAGTTTTTGTTAGTTTTTTTAATGTATGTAAATTTAGTTTAGGTTAGTTTTATTAATGTAGTGATTTTAGTGTATGTGTTAATAGTGTAGGTTTATTTAGTTTAGCTAGTGTAGTCATTTTTAGTGGAAGCTTGCTATTTTAGTGTAGGTTCATTTTAGTGTACGTAGGTATATTGTAGTGTATGTTTATTTAAGTGTAGATTTGTTCGTTGCGAATAATGAGAAGCTGGCAATGTCTGACAAGTGAAAATGTTTGAATCCGTAAATTTCACTGTGTATTATGACCCTGGTAATGTTCGATATAATGAGTTGGGGTTGATCTTAACGAGTTTAAAAAAGCAAGATGACACTGTCAGATCCGGACAGACTGGACATTACGCAGTTGAAGCACCGGTTGACTACTAGTTTTGGCCTGGATCCTGAAATTTGTTCCGTCAGTATTCATGCATTGTGGACCAAATCCTGTAAAAATGTCAAGTGGGAGTTGATTTCGATAGATAGGAGCCAGCATTGGTTGTCCAGAGACCGAAGAATCCATCTGTATGCCCTAATGCAACCAGTGGCGAAGGAGGAGAATATCGTACCACCCAACGTGGGGTATGAACCAGGCCAGAATAGTCAAGTGGCTAACGAGATTTATGTATCCGGGTCACAGGCACCGGATGTGCATGCTAGCCAAGCCGAGAAAGAGTTAAATTATGTGCCACACAATGTTAGTGGTCATGCTACTAGGCAAAGTATTCAGTCGATAGTATTAGCTGCCTCTGGTGTTGCCGATGGGGATGAAAAAGGTGATGAAATGCAGAGGGTGATGGAGAAAGAGGACGAGGATTGGATTGCAGAGGATCTAGATCCTAGAAATTCCGAGGATGAGGAGAAGGTATCGATTCCTGCTGCATGGGAGCAGGACATATCCGCCGGCATTATTGTCAACGATGGCCATGAGACTCCATGGCAATATAATCCGAACCAAGTCCAGATCGGGGTTATGTTTGGCACAAAGAAAAAAAATGAAGTATGCGGTGATAAAGTGGGCTATGTCTACACAGAGGGTTTTCCGGACACATATATCTAGTCCAACAAAATATACCATGAAGTGTGTTGAATCAAGTTGTCCTGCGAAGGTGCACGGCCACATGCCAAAGTATAACATCCATTGGGTTGTCACAAATGTTGTCCCGCATAATTGTGTGAGGAAAAACATGTTGGTTCGTTATCCAAACCTTACTTCAACTCTCATAGCAATCCTGAGGTAAGCTTCAACCTTGTGCAGTTGCTTTTGCCATCTGGTGTGCAACCTGAGAAGTTCTTTTCGTATCTCCTCAAAAGTCCTGGAAGGCCACCCACTCCTAGCTAATGAGTGAACCAACTCATTCATTTTGAAGTCACTACTAATGAGTTCCTCCCATGGAACTACTCTATCATTCATCTTGAAATTGGCAGCTAGACGGAGAAGACGACCGGACATACCAGAATGAAAACTACGATCAAAAGGATAGTGGGGATGAGGAGGATGAGACATCTCCACGAAAGGATGGCGGGAGCGAAAGGATGGCGGAGCGAAAGGGAAAGGAAGGGCCTGCTGACCCTCCTTACTCCGGATGTGGTTATATAGGTTCACAAGAGAAGATGGCGGAAAAGAAAGGCGGGAAAGAAATTGGCGGGAGAGAAAGGCGGGAAACAGAATGGCAGGAGAGAATAGCGGGAAAGAAAGGCGGAAAAGATAAAGGCGGGAGAGAATGGCGGGAAAGAAAGTGGCGGGAGAGAATGGCGCGAAAAACAGTGGCGACAGAGTATGACGGGAAATAAAATGGCGAGATAGTAGGGCAGGAAAATAAAAAGGGGGATAGTAGGGCAAGACAATACGATCACTGTGGCAGATGGCTAAAAATAACAATTAGCTCATGTTCACGATGTTTGAAGGTTACGAGCACCAAATTGTTGACTTTAATAGACGATGCCAACAAAAAATTACCGAAACCTTCCTTCTTCAACACCATTCTGTCATCCAAGCCAATGAAGTAGGAACAAGTAATGCTCACAAATATATTATCATCTTCAAAATCCAAAGTAATTTCAAGAGTTAAAGAACCAGTCCTAGAAAATTGACACAAATTTCTTCAAACTCCTCACAACCATGATAGGAATAACCTAAGAAAACCAGCAAGTTATATGATATTCAGCTTACAAATTTAAAACATTAGGACACAACAAAAAACAGATAAATAAACAATACCCGAAACCAAAGCTTACCATATGTTGAGAAATAACATTCATGCGATTCATCCTATGAACAAAAGGAGTACACAGTATGTAGTTGTCATCAAAGAGCTGTCGCGACATGACATACATTTAATGATAATTCAGAGTGACACCATGACTGTAAAAACATCTGTCAACAAGTTTCCTCTGAGTTTCACTCAGATCCTCAAGAGCTACAAAAAAATGATTTCACAAACTGAGTAGAAGAGCCTAACATATATGCTGAAACAAAACTGAAAAGCAGTCAAACAAATAACTTACCAACACGGGGTAAAGAAAACAACATAACACCATCCCGATGAAATTCGACACTAATATAAGTTCCATAGTGCTCAAGCATAACAGTCATCATGTCACGATGGCGGAGACCATAATCATTCACAAGTTCCTCCCACGAAGGACCATGGAATTTACTGCTCATCCTACCATGTCTAAACAGAACATGGTATAAGGTAACCTCACTGTTGTGAAGAGCAAGATCAATATCTGTGTCACCTCTTTGAATAGATAAAGCTCTGCACTCCTCAATGTAACGAGCAAGATGTGATCTAACACTGCACGGAACATACTACAACAAGAATGGAAGCAAACATCATAATCATATAAACAAAGGCATTCGAATATGCCACAGTCAGATAAACAAGATATAGAATCTTACAACACGTCTTGAACATCGACGATTCAGCACAACAGTAAATACAGACGCACCGAAATCAACGGTAGAACAAGGGCCATCTGGAGCTCGGCACAATGGGCAAGCCATTTACCTGCAGACGGACGGTGACCAATAAGAACTAAATCCACAACCGAGTTAAAAGTTCACATTCGATTAAGTTGGAAGCCAAGAAAGATACCGTAGGCCGGTGAAGAGCACCCTGATCTATTGTTTACGCGGGTTGGATAACAAAATGGGAGGTCGAGCAAAGAGATCGACGAGGCAGTGAAAGCACAGGAGAGCAACGGGAGTGAGAGGGGCAGCCTGGAGGACGGGGGAGGGTGAAAGGAGTGGTCAGAGGAGAAAGAGAACACTCCTCGACCTTATCCAGGGGCCCATCAGCCTCCCACTGGCCGACAGGGGCCTCTTCGGCCTCCCATTGCCCGACAGGTGGCTCTTCGGCCTGGTGCAGGCCGACGGGCTCCTCTTCGGTCTGGTGGTGACCGACGGGGTGTTAGATTTGATTTTTTTTAAAATGGACATACTGTATTCGAATTTGATGTATTTTTGGTGTTAGTTTTAAAAAAATTCTAAAATTTAGATGACAGTGTCCGGTTGACTCATTGCTAATTAATGCGATCATGTCAAAAGGAGTAGGCATCGTGTCCACGTTGTGCTGTGCGCCATCTGTGATGCTACAAGCTATGTTAGGTCGGTCTGACTTGTGGTACCATGAACAAGTTTAGAAGCGAGGACGCCGGCAATTGCTCCTTAACCACAACCGTGTGGGGCGGGGCTCGGCCATTTTTCGGTGATCCAAAGTCAGAGCAGCACGGGTGCACTCATGGCCGTGCATGGACCGACCAACGGACCAGACGACCACTTGTTGACTCATGGCGAGACGCCATTCGAATCGTCAGCGTATGATAATGTGGAACAACGGAGTGGTTGCACAGTGTGTGAATTATCACTTGCTCAAATTGTCAAAGGGCGCATGATTAATATAACCTCCCAAGTCCTTTCTCCAGCAGCAAGGGGAAAAAAGACGAGGGAAAAAGGTGACGCGCATGAGAAGTCTTGTTTCAGAGGTGACTGTGCCGTTAGGAATCCGGAGGGGGCATGGGCGGTGGGCGGTGGCAGAGCCCAGAGGAATCCCGGGGATGGATCGAGCGAGACACGGCGAGTTGGCCCAGCCGGCGCTGCCGGCCGTACTGTGCCGTGCATGTGCGCGCGAGCTTTTGGGCAACTTGCGGTAGCTTGTGGATCGAAAAGGATTCGATCGGGGCGAAGAAAGATGAAGACGATGGAGCAGGCAATGGCTGGGCCAGCGCCGTGCTCCGAGGAGGAGCTAGCTTTGCAGCGAGACATATGGCTCAATCAGCTCTACCGCGCGATCCCATTAGCATCTGGCCCCGCCGCATGCAGCAACAAAGTCGAGGCACGCCGGCCGCGCCTCGCTGCAGGAGAAAAGGGCTTCAGGCTTCCGGGAATCTCTGGCCGGGCCATGTGACCAGGTGAGCGAGCGAGCGATCGATCTCTGTTCGGGTGCTGGTTTAGCGAAGCAGCCTAATTGGTTCCCGCGAAAAAGGATAGCAGCAGGTTGAAGAAGAACAAGGAGAAAAAAAAAATAGACTGGCCTGTCAGACAACCTGAGAGCCACCCTGGTCAGCATGAGCGGCTCTGGCCCACAGGTCAGGGGTCATCAACCAAGCTTGAGTATTTGCCTCCTTATTAGTCAGGGATGCAACGGTACGATTCCTATAGAACAGATCCTGTTCAAGTAAGGTCGTGGGGCAGTGCTGTGGTAATCCGTACTTAAGCTGGTTCTGCTCACCGTAAGCAGCCAAGGTGGGACTAACACAACCCTGTGACCCGCATGCTGCTTACCGTTAGTTTTTTGTTTATTTTTTGAGACATGCTTGTAAGTGGTGCAGCCCAATAGGCTTTGGAGTAATACTATATGGAATCCCAGCCCAACAAGGACTCTACAGACCTCGGCCTATTTTCCGTTCACTAAGGAATGTGATCAGAGCGAATAATAAGAAAATCCTATTCGCCGCTCGATGCGGCGAATTGTCGAGCATTCGCAGAGGGGCTGATGCAAACGACGCGGCTTGGGCCAGCCCACCTCCAGCTTTGCACAGTGCGGTCAAGTTTTTGTCTCTGCTGTTTTTTTTGTCTATTCCGTTTTCACTTCGTTTTTATTTTTTTATTTTTTCTTCTTCCTTTTCCGTTTCTCCTTCTTCCATTTTACTTTTTTCTATTATTTTTGTTTTGAATCGAAAATTTCGATAATCTTCGCATTTTCCAAAATTTGTTCCAAATTTCAAAAAATGTAGTATTTTCTAAATTTTGTTCAGAAATATAAAACATGTTCCAAATTCTATAACCTTAGAACTTCAAAATATTTGTGTTTCAAAAATTGTTTGTGTTTATGAATTTTGCTCGTGAATTTAGAAACATGTTCAAGAATTTCAAAAAAGGTTCATGATTTCAAGTTTTTGTTCGGAATTTTATGAAATGTTTCATTTTTCATGATTTAATATTGTGTTCAGAAATTCAAAAAATGTTCGTGTTTCAGAAAATGTTCGCATTAAAAACCTTATAACAATTTTTCATTTTTTCGTTAGTTTAAAAATTCTCCACTTTTAAAAATATGTTAAAACTATTCGAAACTTGTTTGCATTAAAAAAATGTATTTTTTTACATTATAAATTTCGAATGTTAAAAATTGGTTCCAGTTTTACAAAAAATTGGTTCCTCGTTTTCATGATCTAAGTTTGACCATAAATTTTACCAACGAGACCGACTGTGTCGAGAGCAAAAATTATACCATTGAATTGGTATTGAAAATACGAATTCGGTATTATATTTTTTGCTTCCATCGCAATCGGTCTTGTTGGTTAAATATATGATCAAACTTAGATCTCGGGAAACGGGGGCAGACTACATTGTCGAATGGAGGGAGTACTTTTTTATGTTTGTTTTTTTCATAAAATTGTTCGTTTTCTGCATATATAAGAAAAAAATTATATGCATGTTTAACATTTTGAAACTACATGATTAACATTTTTTAAAAATTTCTTAAACATACTGTATACTTTGATTTCTATTTTTTTTCATAAACATTCTATAATCTTGTATACATCGGGAATATTTTGCATATACATGTTTACCATTTGTCAAATAAATGATTAAAAAATTTAACATATTTTTTATGTCTACTTTTCCATACTTACTGTACATTTTTTATATAGATCAAAAATATTTTTATGTACACGTTTAACTTTGTCCAAATAAATGATTCATCTATGTTGAGCAGTCAGTCGCCTGGCTGACATTCACACCAGTGTGTCGGCCGAAAGCCAACCTTGGCCTATGTCTGCATTAAAGTAGAGTTGGTCCGACTGACGACCTGTCTATTTAATCATCTGGCCACGGACGCAAAATCATACATCGCCGTGTTTCTTTTTTTTTTTCCAAATTTGTTCTGGTGGCAAGTCGGACAGCTCGGAGTGGTTCTTCGCCAACCCCACCGAGGGGGCTCTTCCATCCCGTCCACGTCAACCGTTCCCTCGGAGGTGAAGTCGGAGCCAATCTCCTCAGACAACAAGGAGCAACAGTAGTTGTCCCTCTAAGTCCCAACCAAGGCCGCATCGACGAGCGAGGAATTCGTGCGGTAGGTAGAGCTGCTACAGGAGCGGTCGCGCTATGAGCACAGTCCGGTACTGCCATGCCATCCGTGTTGCCGCCTCCCCCCGACACAACCGCGACATCCAAATCAAACCATCCCCGTCGCGTGTTGCCTCATCCGATTAAAGGAGGTGGTGCACCTGTCCCCACCCGCAGACAGACTAGGAGCGAGCCGTGAAGAATGAGCCGCCCACCCCGCGATTTCCAAAGCGCACTAAGGCCTCACCTACTACATTGGTGGTGCCGGCTCCTTCGCCACAGTGGCAGCCTTGGAGGAGCGACGCAATGCGCGGCATGGGCCGTCTTCGGCGCAGTCAAACGTCGCGCTGCCAAGGTTCCCGGAGGAACCCGCGGTCCCCGAAAGCAGAAATGGCTAGCCACTATTTTTGTTGATGACGCGTCATTTTTATAGCACTATTTTTTTTAAATACTACTAACGTCAGCTAAATTAGTACGCCAGCTGTACATGGCTAGTGCTGGCGTAGTTTTTTTGGTCACGTTACTAATTTGTTGGTCCATCCGTACTTACCATTCGAAACATAGTGGTGATGTTGAGTTTGCGTGCACGTCGTAGCTAAATAAATAGTGCTGCGTGCCAAATTTGCTTACGCCAGACATAATTATGTTTACTCCTTCATTAAACTTAATTAGTTTTTTTATTTGGCTTGTTACTAGCTATGTAGGTGTTGTTGTTTAGGCCCACGCCAACACTGGCCCGCCTGAGTCAACTACCAGGCCTTAGTAAAAGACCTAGTCGCCGCCCTCTCATTTCAGCTCCCCCTCGACCAGCCGCCACCCGTCGCCTCCAATCGCCGCCCAACAAGGTTCACTCCTCTCCGTCCTCTGCATCTCCTTCCTCGGCACTCTCACACCTCCTCTGTTCATGCATAATCCATATATGGGATCCATCCATAAATTGATTTAGGATTGCTATGTATAGAAATTTTAGTACATACATATAATGAATTGCTTTATGTGATGTAGAATCAAAATTTGATTCCATGGATTGCTTTGTGTAGAAATGTTAGTCATAATCCGATGTAAAATCCTATTTATTAACGTAGTTTAGTATAGAATGCCAGAGGAATAAATATAATGAACTTCTAGCGTAGCATTTTGAGTAGATTTTGTTTATCTGTGTCTCTTTCCATGGATTTTATTTACTTGTGTATACATGTTACTAGTATAGAATTATACACAACTTACTTTGTGTCGGTTCCTTAGTCTAGAATCCGATTACATACTTAGTTTTCAATATGTTTTGTGTAGTATGGCGTAACCAGCACCATGTCGAGTGTGTAAGTCAAGGTGCGCAACCAGCCTTGCGACTGCCACCTTGTTCGGCATTTACTTCCAGCCGTGTTTTGTTCCTGCAGCGGTAACAAATTATATGACCCTTCGAATAGTTTGTTCTTTTGATTTTGTTGATATTTTCACTAATGCGTTGTGTGTGTGTGTGTTTTTGGTTTCTCTTACACAAATTATCCCTTGCAATGTGAGATTGGATTTCAATGATCTCATTACTGGAGACACTGTCATCTTCGACTTTCCTGGGGTCCCCTACACTATGGAGGTCAATAAGGGAAAGAACATAACCTAGATTGGAAGAGATGAATGGGGTCATTTCATCGCCCACGTGCATCTCACTAGGGATGAATTGATCAGCTTCTCGTTCAGAAGAGAAACTTCAAGGCTATTTGTCATCTATCTCAACTACGAGGAACAAGATGATGACCCACTTGATGAAGCACTCTTTGCCCAAAGAATGACGAGGCTGAGCGAGGATAAAATAGACACGCTCTAGGAAAAGCTTCCGCCACGTGATACCTACGTCAGGGTGCCATTCGTGACACGCCTGACACGCACGATGGTTAACCGCCATATCATAGTATATTTCTTTTTACCGTAGTAATGTGATATACTTATAGTATATATAGTAATGTGATCTATTCTAATAGTATAGTTGTGTGATGATATGCTTAGTATATTAATGTGATGATATGCTTATAGTATATGATAATGTGATATATTGAATGTAGTGTAGTAATGTGATATATGATCATCATGTTTTTTCCAGAAATTACCTAAGAGGCTATGTGTGAGCTTTGGCATCGAGCTGGAAGAAGAAGGCATTGCTAGACTATGCCTTATCACAAGGGGCTCCGTCGCCATATGTGCTTACGCAGTGGACACTGATGGGCGCACTATCTTCAGTGCGGCTGGGTGGAGCAACGTTCTCACTGGCAAGAATCTCCGGGTTGGACAGGTCATCTTAGTCACTATCAAGAACACCCCACGCCATGACTTGATGATGATGATCATTTTCGACATCCTTTAACTATGCTATATATAGCTTTTTTGCTCGTGTTTGTGAGGATTGTATAATAGGTACTTATTAGCTCTAGCTAGTATTGCTTGTGAGATTGACACTTATTATTAACTGGATTGCATTGTTCTATTTGCCCAATTCCTCGTGTGCAATGCTAAATGCTAAATGTTATGTCATGTGATTTTTATTTTTTGGCTGTACAAAACGTTTTTGGCGTGCATTGCACGCTGCTAGGTGATCGATTATAGTGATGGTGCCGTTGACGTGGCACGCCATCAGCGTGTAGAATACCGCTGACGTGGGACACAACGTCACCATTATTTTTTAACAATGCCACCATATTAATGGCGTCGGGCTACCACGCCAGCACAACCTTTTTCGCCACGTCATAGCTAGGCTTTTCTACACTAGTGCCTGGGCCATTGATCGATTCAGGAGCACGACAGATATCATACCAACGACCAACTCCTTAAGTAGGGATGAAGGAATCTAAGCACCTTGCCCTGCTTAAAGACAACAACGGGCGGGCGCAAGGCGGATTTTGCGGTCAACTGCCGGCCAGGTGGAGGTAGTCGAATGGTTGTGCTACAAGTGCGCAATGGCGGTCGATGAGTGCTGACGCGACACCTGACGAGCCTCCCGTCAACGAAAGGACAACCATGAAGGTGGCTTGGGCAACAACGGTGACAGGTCGGGGACGATGAGGATGGCTCGGGCGGCAACAACGACGGTTGGCGCGTATGACGTCGAAGATGTCGACAACCTAGTAGGTCACCATATGGTACCTCTTGTAGTTTTTTTTTTAATTTGGTTGTTAGTTGAAACTTTGTTAAATTTCATTCCTTTTAATTGCAATGCATCAATTTAACTAATAATATTTGTTTTAATACGAAGTTCGTTCTTTTTTGAAGATACATTTTGAAATGGGATAAACATTTGATGCCAGCGGTTGGATGATCTTTGCCACTATAGCTGCCCTCGAACACACTCTGAAAGTGTTCGCGGACATTTGATGAGGTCCCTTATGATCTTAGCTTTGTACTAGAAATCAACAACTTGGATTTCCTCAAAAAGTTGTAGCAAGCTGGACGGTCAGCAGTGCTGTATCATCTGAAAGAGATGCATTGCAGCTAAAAGTTATTGCAAGCAGGGATGAAAAGAAGCCTATCAGACTGTCTGCAATCATTCTTAATTGCTAGAGATATTTTCACGATGATATTTTGCTACTATTATCGATGTAGGGTCAATGTGTCATTGATGTTGTCACCTTACTGTATATTTATTGTTCTATTAAATTGCTTTGGCCAAAAAAAATATAAGAATACCCAGAAGCAAATTCTTGGTTCCGCCCGTGGAGGCATATCGGTTCAAGTCAATATCAACCCAGGAGCTTCGATCTTGATGACCAATAATTTGAGTGACTTGTCTTGCTAGGCCGCAACAATCTCCTTGTATATTTCCCAATCCAAATCCAAGGGTCGTTGCTTCTTTCAGAGAGCTCCTGATCAACGCATGTAGCGCCAGTTTTGGTCATTTTACGCGGTAACGTACCACGGTCGATGCACTGCAGCAACTCCAATACTATATGGCCATGAGGTACCGTTGATGATCGAAACACTTAGCGCTGCTAGCACACAATTCAAAAATAGTTCATGAATTTGAAAGAAAAAAATCACAAATTCTAAAACAGTTCATGATTTTGCAAAAAAAAAAATTGAAAAAAGTTCATGAGTTTGAAAGAAAGTTCATCGATTTTGAAAAAATATTTTATCGAATATGAAAAAAGTTCATCGAATTTCCAAAAAGTTGATCGATTTCGAAAAAAAGTTCATAGATTTTTTTAAATCATATATTTTTTAAATCACACATTTAGTGGAACAAAACAAAGAAAAGGAACAAGAAAAACAATCATATAATAAAAAAAAGAACAAACCGAACTGAAGAATGAAATAAAACAAATAAAGTGTGCACAGACGGGTGAGATGGCCTAGTGTTTCTGTGCTTCGTTTCGAACGATAGTGGTGTGCGCCCATTTGCAATTAACGAAGAAACGGACGCCTGAAGCGCCGAATAAGAAATGCCGCTTCTTCACCCGGTAGGCCAGCACCAATATGCCATTTTTCAGATGCCGTGGGCCTCATATGTATACGGGCCGCAGAATGCGGTTAGCCACGGGCCGGACCATGTGGCGCTTCCACCTTGCTTGAATTTTCTCAACAACAAAAAACCACTACTGCTCAAATGCTATTATCTTCTGAAAAATAAAAACTGCTCAAATGCTCACAAGATGTGTACCCAAGACCAATAAGTTCATGCTTGCCCCCGTGATAGTCCAACTCACTTGTATTTGCATCGAAGCCAAAAAAAAAACCAATATATGTGTTATATGTACTGATTGTAGCTCCCCACAAAAACAAAAGATAGCTCGTACAAGAAACAGAATTAAGATACAACAATATGTTTCGGAAAAACAATAATAATAACATAATTAGGATACAAGAAATGCCCAAACTTTTGCAAACGTTAAAGAAAAAAAATCTTCTTTTCCTTTTGAACTTGGATAGCTTCACCATGTTTTACCAGATAATAAAGCAGGACAGCAAGTTCTTAGGGCTTAGGCGGACACATTGTACTATCTGCTACATGCAGAGGGACGACTCTTATCCAAAACCAAGCAGCGACGCGGCTCATTCACGTCCACCGTCTGTGGCTAAGCTCTCTGGTACTACAAAAATAGACAACATCGCAGCCTACGAGAAGTGCCAAAAATAGCCTTTTCGGCGCCTGCAACTGCACCAATTAACTAAGCAAGGCTTCCATTCAGATCAGCAGCAGCTTCCAGCAGCACTCCGGAGTCTCCATGAGCCCCTCCTGGTCAGGCTGCACCCAAACCGCCAGCAGCGAAAACCGCTTGCCTCCATCATTCCCATTTCCCATACAACATCGTTGTCGTTGCGCCTAAGAAAATCCCAGTTGCGCCGCACGCACGCGTACGAAAATCGGGTGACAGGACATGAGAGGCGTCGTCCTGTGGGAACCGACAAAATTGAACTTTTTTGGGGACCCTGATACTGCACCCAGAGGGTTTTAACTAAACGAGTAGCCCCAGGACGCGTCCGGGATTCCAGCCTCCATGATCACCCACTGGAGAGGACGGCAGCGGAAAAAATGGTCAGAAACAAGTTGTGTCAGTAAGATAGTTTCATTATTGTTGCGTCTCCTAAACAAACACCAGTTGCATAACAGGGACAAAGAAGTAGGCGGCATCGAACATAGGATTAAGATAGTCCAATTTGCTGACACCGCACGGATAGCCGAAGTTTCCAATGAGGGAATCCAGCCTTCTCCATGAAGCAACACGCTGGACAGCACCAGAAACATTAGCAGAAACAACTTGTGTCCGAGAGATAAATTCATAATTGTGTCCTAAACAAAAACCAGTTGCATACCAGGACGATGGAGCATATGTGACGAAAGAGCGAATGAGTGGCCCAGAGTGCAGTATTAAGATACTCCGACCGAGTGCAATATTAAGATACTCCCAATTTGCTATGCGGCGGCACAGAGGCGACATGAATGAATATTCACAAGTTGTCGGGTTCTTCCTGTTCCCGACGTAGGCCCCGCGTAGGAGCTTCCCCTGGGCCGATAATTACATGTATTGCCAAGTGCATGCATGCATGGGCATGAATGGCTTGACCTCTTATTTGGAATGAGCAGACACTGTCCAAATGAGAAGGATCAGACCTTGTAAGATACAATATACTGCTATACCTGCAGAGGGATGCAAAGAAGGTGGTTTTCTGCATTACCTGGAATGAAGCTGCCTATAAGTAGATGCTGCACCACGGAGGAACACTTCATCCTGTTTCCATTCTGAGCAAAGTGAGATACTGAGATTGGACTCTGGTCCGTGTACAATAGCAATTCAACATGTCGGATGACTCAAGGACTGTCCCTCAGGAGCAGCTCCCATCCGATGACCTCCACCCACCGCCAATGCCGGTGATCAACCTGGGTCACCTTAACCTTGATCCAGCAACACGAGCTCGAGTGGTTGAAGATATCGCCAACGCATGCCGTGATCTAGGATACTTCCAGGTATGCTCCTTGAGAACATTGCCACACGTGCCTGTCTTTTTCTTTTCTGCCTTTGCCTTGGCATTTATCTTTTCCAAAGCGCAATGGATAACGTTGCCACTTGTGTCCACAATGTTGACCAAGGAAGACGACTGTACAAGCAAATAAACAAGAAAACCAAACTAGAGTTTTAGTTGAAGAACCACTGCAAAAGAGTGACTACAGAAAACTTAGGAGCTATGATGACCTTTGAAATCCCGCGGCTAGCTGTGACAGCACCGCATTGTTAGTACTAATACACGCACGGACACACCATCTTAGGAGCAAAGTGCCTGAATTGAGCTAAATAGTTTGATGAGCTCCATCCTCCTTTTGCCCCCCAAAATGAAGAGTATGAGCTGTGTAAACAGTGCATATAAAGTATACTAGAACACATCACGTGACTGTATGAGGCATGGGTGATTGGCGAAAAATGTACGATACACGGAAGCTACATTTTGTCACTTGGTTAAATGGAAACTGACAAATAAGATGAAGCTGAGAAGTTTGGTCCCCATTTCAGCCTTACAAGTTATAGATAATTCTCTTGTTGGGCAGCCCGGTGCATGTAGCTCCCGCTTGCGCAGGGTCCAGGGAAGGGTCCGACCACTTTGGGTCTATTGTACGCAGCCTTTCCCTATATTTCTGCAAGAGGCTGTTTCCAGGATGGTTATAGATAATTCCCTTTTCCTGCTACATTCTTAATCTTTTTTTATGATGTAACATTTCAGTATTTAGTGCGCTTGTGAAGTTTTGATCTGTAATTTAGTCTTCATAAAATTTAGAAAAGATATTCGGAAGTAACTACGCAACGAGTATGTTCAAGCATCTCAGTTTTCTGCATTCTTTGTCAACAGTTGGTCAAAGATGTAAATCTGCAACAGGGCCTAAGCCTACTCAATATAAATGTCTGGTTTTAGAGCAACAGGGAGGCGGGGTCGGCCTAAATGGATGGTTTTCTAACAACTGCATCATTGCCCTATGGGTACATGCAGGGGCGGAGCTAGCTCCCCGCGACCCCAGGCAGCTGCCCGGGCTGCTTCGGCAATTATTCATTAAATAACACAAACACATCATGGATTAGTATTGCTAATTAATGGGGCAGATGCTTGGGCAACGCCACCATGCATAGGATTTGCCCCGTCTCCTTGAGCAGGCTAGTTCCGCCACTGGGTACATGTGGACATAGAAAGGCAGCAAACAGTATTACTAAGGCGTGTTCTCCGACAGGGTGACCTCCAAGAAATAACAAATCATTTATACAACAGGTGCCTTCTGTGCATATAAAATGTTAGCAATGTCAAGGTTCTCAAGGACCACTACTAAAATTGTAAAGCATTAGAGGAGAACTTAAGGCTATGTACCTACACTAGAGTTAAGGTACGGCCTTTTCATGAACCCTTCTTGGACACTCTACTAACAAGAATGTGCAAGGGAACAACGAAAGCTTACTTGCTTATCTCCATTGCAGGTCATAAACCATGGGATCAGTCAATCTGTCATGGATGGTGCTGTTGAAGCAGCTTCAGATTTCTTCAAACTGCCAAGTGAGACAAAGGAAGAGTTTGCATCAGAGGACCTCCGACAGCCTGTTAGATATGACACCAGCTCGAAGGACGGCATTAGTATGTCACGGTCATACCTAAAGCATTATGCCCATCCCCTGAGTGAATGGAAGCAATATTGGCCGGCAAACCCCCCAATTTACAGGCAAAAAACTTTCTATAAATCTTCTTACAATCCTGAACCATAGTACTGATTGTGTAATTTCTGACATAACTCTGTTTTGTGTTCACTAAAAACAGGGAATATATGGGAATGTTTGCTGTTGAATTAAGGAGGGTGGCTTTGCAGCTAATGGAAGCCATACTTGAAGGCCTAGGATTGGGTAAGGATTACCAGCGCGAAAAGTTTGAGGAAGGACTGCAGTTAATGTCAGTGAATTGCTACCCTAAAGAATCAGAAGGTGATTCGGCTATAGGGCTGGCGCCGCACTCTGATTATGGACTCCTCACCATCTTGCTCACAAGTTGTCGAGGCCTGGAGGTTGTTGACCGCAACAGCAACAGCTGGAAAGTGGTCCAGCAGCTTCCACATGCATTGCATATCCACGTAGGAGACCACATGGAAGTCCTGAGCAACGGCCGAATCAAGACCGTTGTGCACCGTGCTGTTCTGAATCCTGAAGAAGCAAGGATCTCTGTTGCAAGCATTCATGGCTTTGCAATGCATGAGAAGGTCTCCAGTGCCAAAGAGCTGGTAAATGAGCAAAATCCCGAGCAGTACAATGGGAGCAGCTTCAATGACTTCCTAGATCATCTCACAAGCAATATGGACAACAAGGACAGGAACTTTCTCGAGAGCCTCAGGATGTGAGGAGCGTGAAAGCGGGTAAAATGATGAGCTCCATGCCTACAACAGTTCTTCGTCCCTATGCGTTCCGGGCTACTTATCTGCAATAATGGTGCTATGTAAGGGATCTGTATTGCTTGCCTTGATACTGAAAGTATGTACTGAAGTTGTTGTTTGCTGTCCTGTTGTTTTCCCCTTTCGTCGCTCCACAGCATTATGGGTCTGTAACAGTAATGAATTATTCTTCACTTAATTTCAGTCTTTTATTATTTACATTTTGGGATATAATATGGCACTGCTGAGATTGGCATTCCAGGGCATGCTACTTATAACTGTGTAGAGTACATGATTTTATTACTCTGCCAATTTCTCCTCTTGTAACTCAATCTCCAGATTGGCACTTACAGAATTATTATGACATGCCGGAGGAGATGAATCGACAGTTCAACACCAACTAGGCATGACCCAAATCTGAAGCAGATGGGAAAACCCGTCAGATCCAAGCTCGTTGCCGAACTTGTCACTGTTGGAACGCTTCCTTGACAATGCAGAATCGAATTAGCATGGTCAAGGTCGAACTGTGGCTCCTCCTGGGCGGGTCGGGAACGAGATCGGGATGGAAGAGGAACTGGATCCTACCTTGGCAGCAGCAGGTTGGAGTCGAAGCCGATTGGCGCCAGGTCTGGACAGGCGCCCTCGTCCGCGTTCCACTGGACGCGCCCTCTTCCTCCCCGCCTTTGGCGACTACCCACTCGGGAGAAGAAGCGCCCGTCCGCGCGGAACTCGGCGGCGGCGGCGGCGGCGCGGGTGGGGGCATCGAAGAGAAGGCGGCGGCGGCGGGCGAGACGGACGCGTCTATCCCGTCGCCGATGCAAGGGCATCGTGTTGCGCGCCGTGGCCCCCGTCCCTGCTGGCTGCTGCGGCGAGGAGCTCATGCGGCGGCGGCGGCGCCGCCGCCGGGGAATAGATCGTGCGAGGAGACGTCACGCGCTGTCGCTGCGCAGAGTCATCTCTGTCGACCCGTCTGCAGGGTTGGGCCACGTCACAAGTCTACGTCAACTACACCGTGTTTAGACAACGCCAAAGTTCTAACCGGTGGCAGTTTATTCTACAGAATATTTTAACACAACTATACCCTCTGTACCATAATAATTATAGTTTAGTTCTCTCCAACTACAATTATGGTACAGACGGAGTATAACTGTTCACTTAGCCTCATTGTGTGGGAAAAATATGAGGAGTAATAGATACACCATTGAAAAACTCCTTTTAAAACCCTGTGGAAAAAATATAAGAAGAAAACGATATGGTATAATTTATATTGCCTCATTAAAACCTTTTATGAGAAAACTGATGTAAAAACTCATAAGGAAAAGAGTACAATAATTATTATCTAATGATAACTAATGGGTCGTAATTCTAGGAGTTTTCTCCCACTGAAATTTGCAAATCCCGAAAACGTCTCATACCAATCCCATGAATACATTTCTGGAATGTTGAATTTGGTAAAGACTTTGTGAACAAATCTACTAGATTGTCACATGATTTGGTTTGCAAAATATCAATTTCTCCACCTTCCTATAATGAATGAGGAAAGAACAACTTAGGAGAAATGTGTTTTGTGATATTACTTTTTATATAACCCATTTGCATTTGAGCAATGCAAGCTGCATTATCTTCATAGATAATAGTTGGTGATCCTAATGGACCAACACCACATGAAGTTTGAATGTGGTTAATCATCCTACGAAGCCATACAACTTCCTTTGATGCTTCAAATAATGCAATTATTTCAGAATGATTAGTGGAAGTTGCCACGAGAGTCTGTTTTTGTGACTTCCATGAAAAAGCAGTTCTACCATATAAGAATACGAAACCTGTCTGTGACCTGGCATTGTGAGGATCAGATAGATAGCTAGCGTCAGTATATCCTACCATAGTCATATCTTGGTTCTTCTGATAGAATAAGCCAAGATCTTTTGTGCCATGTAAATATCTAAAGATATTCTTTACTCCCGTCCAATGACGTTTTGTTGGAGCAGCGCTATGTCTAGCTAGTAAATTTACCGCAAATCCAATATCAGGCCTGTTGCAATTTGCAAGGTACATTAGCGCACCAATGGCACTGAGATACGATAACTCAGGTCCTAATACCTCTTCGTCATCATCCCGAGGTATAAAAGGATCTTTATTCATATCAAGGGATCTCACGACCATGGGTGTTTTGGTTGGATATGATTTATCCATGTTGAATTTTTCCAAAACCTTTTGAATATAAGCAGGTTGGTAGACTAAAATTCCTGATGGAAGATGCTCAAGCTGTATGCCTAAGCAAAATTTGGTCTTTCCCAAATCTTTCATCTCAAATTCCGTCATTAAATGATTGCGTGCTTCTTCTATATCAAATGTACTTCCAATGATATTGAGATCATCAACGTACACTGAGATGATGCAAAATCCATTTAAGGACTTCTTTATAAACACACAAGGGCAATCATCATTATTTGAGTAACCTTTTTGAATAAGGAACTCACTCAATCGGTTATACCACATTCTACCCGACTGTCTTAAGCCATAGAATGACTTTTGTAGTTTTACACAATATGTGTTGCGATTTGCTTTTGGATTCGGCATTTTAAGTCCTTCAGGGACTTTCATATATATGTCCGATTTGAGTGACCCATATAAGTATGCTGTCACTACATCCATTAATTGCATAGATAAATTCAGTTGTACTGCCATAGATATTAAGTATCGAAATGTTGTTCCACTCATGACAGGAGAGTATGTATCATCGTAATCGATGTCGGGTCTCCGCGTAAACCCTTGTGCTACAAGCCTCGCTTTGTATCTCACCACCTCATTATTTTCATTCCTTTTTCGAACAAAAACCCATTTTGCTCCCACAAGGAAGACATTTTGAGGAGTAGGTATTACTGAGGAAAATACTTCTCTTTTGTTGAGCGAGCGCAGTTCTGCCTCAATTGCTTCCTTCCATTTAGGCCAATCGGGGCGCTTGAGGCACTCCTTGACGGTCTTTGGTTCTGGATCCAGTTGAAGGGTTTCAGCAATTTTAGAGGCAAAATATATGTCGACAATTGTAGTCTTTCTGTTATATGATTCTTCTGATTCAATATAGTTTATGGAAATTTCTTTTATACCTTCAGACTCTATGTGATTTTCCATAGCAATAGAGTCATGGTGTTCCAATGTCCCAGCTATTATATTTGTATGCGCATTTATGCTGGGTTCTAGATGTTGAGCATCTGATTGGTGTCCTTCAACTTGAGGTTGAATTGCATTTACTGGTAGAGGATTTGATTTCCTCTGTTTCCGCGGAGGCTTTTGAGAAGCTATATTCCGACTAACCAGGTTTCTCCCTCTCTTACTCTCATTTGGGGTTTGAGTGGTTTTAGTTGGTACCTCCACTCGTTCTGGTGCATTAACAGCGGGAATATGTGATTTAGTGATACCTTTATGGTCAGTAAATGCATTTGGCAGGTCATTTGCAATGTGTTGCAAATCTATAATCCTCTGAACTTCAGTTTCAGATTCTTTAGTACGTGGATCTAAGGACTGGATGCCTGTTACATTCCAATCTATTTTCTGGCATTCTTTGTGGTTTGATTCTCCCCCTAATGCCGGGAAATGGTCCTCATCAAAAATAGAATCAGCGTATCGAGCAGTAAACAGGTCCCCTGTAAGAGGTTCAAGATATTTTATAATTGACGGAGAATTATAACCCACATAGATCTCAAGTTTTTTGTGGAGGCCCATGGATGTACGCTGGGGTGGTGATATCGGTACGTATACTGCGCAACCGATTTTTCGCAGATGAGAAATACTTGGCTGAGTGCCACGAACTAGTTGTAGCGGGGAGGTTGTGTGATATGCAGTTGGTCTGATTTGTATCAGATCTACGGCGTGTAATACCACATGTGCCCAACAAGATGTTGGCAAATTACAATTCTGTAATAATGGTCGAGCAATTAATTTTACTCTTTTGATGAGAGATTCAGCCAATCCATTTTGAGTATGAACATAAGGTACAGAATGTTCTAAATTAATGCCCATAGCCATGCAATAGTCATTGAATGCACGTGAAGAAAATTCAGCGGCATTATCCATTCGAATTGTTTTTATCTTATTTTTGGGATGATTTGCTCTTAATTTGATAGTCTGAGCAATTAACTTGGCAAAGGCATGATTACGTGTGGATAAAAGACACACATGTGACCATCTAGTAGATGCATCTATGAGTACCATGAAATACCTAAAGGGTCCTGATAGTGGTTGAATTGGACCACATATATCTCCTTGAATGCGTTCAAGAAAATTTAATGACTCATTTTTAACTTTAAGATAAGATGGTTTTATAATTAATTTTCCAGTTGCACATGCGGTGCATACAAAATCTGATGATTTGGGAAATCTTTTAGTTGGAAGGCTGTGACCAATAGAATTGTCAATAATTTTTCTCATCATCCCTATGCCAGGATGACCTAGGCGATCATGCCAAGTCTTGAATTTATCAAGGTCTTGAAAACTTATTTTGTACGCAACATGTGGTACGGGTTTTATATAACTGTAATATAATCCAGATGAAAGTGAGGGGAATTTCTCAATAATTTGTTTCTCAGACCCATTGCTCTTTGTTAAAAGCAAATGTTCAGTATTATTTTCAGAGATAGTTTCCGGATGGAAATTATTTGATCGAATGTCTTTGATACTTAGAAGGGTACGTGTCGATTCAGGATACAAGAGTGCATCCTCAATTATTATGGTAGTACCCATAGGCAGAACGAGTGTGGCTCGTCCTGAACCAATAATTGACGCATTGCGACCGGCAATGGTCATAATATTTCCTTGTCTCTTAGTTAGAGTTTGGAAATATTTTATTTCCCTTAATATTGTGTTAGTGGTACAACTGTCCACCAAACATAATTCTTCTTCCATTGGATTATCTTCCCGTAAAATCTATATAGAGTAAGAGAATATTTTAGGATGAAATTTTATTCATATTACTCACATATAAATACATTCAACTTATTCATATTACAGTTACAAATATAAATATGGCATTATGTCTGAATTACATAATATGATTGGTCCGTAGGACTTTATTCTACTTAGAGTTATACAAATTATAACATCCATTATTACAATAAAATAGCTGATAACATCAAATGAGTGATGTGGAGATTATATGAGATCTCCGTATGCGTCTTGGGTGTATTCGACCATCATGTTGTCGACATCAAGAAGATCTTCATCCTTCTTCCTTGTTTCCTGAGGAGCGCTTTGAGAAGTGCTAGCTTCAAGGTTCTCTTCTTGTTGTAAAGCGTTGAAGTGAGCTTCTGCTTTTCCATGAACTTGTTTGTTTTCCCAGTGGATTTGAGATATAAATCCGCTAGATGCTTGGGAGTTCGGCATTTGCTAGTACGATGGTTAGTACATCCACACCTTTGACAAATCTCAGATTTGGTGTTTCGGTCATCTTTCTTGAAATGACCTTTACCTTTAGATTGACCAAATATTTTCTGCTTGTTGTTCCTTTTCCACTTTCCATTGAATTTCTTGAAATTCTTTTTATTTCCCCCATGCCTTTTAGTATACTGAGTGTTAGCATGTGCTTCAGGGAGTGGCATGGAGCCCGTTGGGCGTGTCTGATGATTCTTCATGAGAAGTTCATCATGTTTTTCAGCCTGAAGTAAAGTATATATGAGCTCAGAATACTTTTTGTATTTTTGTTGACGGTACTGTTGCTGTAGTACTCTCATCGAGGGGTGGAAAGTGCACAAGGTCTTCTCAATAAGGTCTTCTTCGGAAATTGCTTGATTGCAAAACCTCAGTTTAGAGTTAACCTTGTGAACTGCAGAGTTGTATGCTGCCACATATTTAAAATCTTGGAACCTAATGAGGGACCATTCTCTTTGGGCTTCTGGTAGCATAACTGCTCTTTGTTGGTCATATCTCTCCTTGAGAGAGTTCCATAAAGCAAGTGGATCCTCCTCCATTAAATATTCTGTTTTTAAATCTGGATGGAGGTGATGCCTTATAAAACTTAATGCTCCATATTTGGCTTGCGGTATTTCTGCAGCGCCTTCAACATGTGTGATAATTGTGGAACCAAGTTTACGACATTCTAATGCTATCTTGGTATCCATAGCCCATGATAAATAATTACTACCATCTAGCTCAAGTTCATGAAGTTCTCTATTCATGACGCCAGCCATTTCCTGCATCTTGTGATCATGCATGGATTAGTTTTACTATGAGAGTAAAATATAAGTAACAAAAAATTGCTTTAGGGAGCAAAATTTTGAAGTATAGCTGATGCTTTATACATAGATGTGTAGACCTCATTTTATGTAAATGACACGTTGAAGATAGTCACCGTTGCGGTGTAGATCTCACAGCAATAGGGAACATAATCTGTTTTTTTTACCAGTAGATGTTCATATGTCTATTACCTTGTGTCATGCTACATTTTACAAAATTACTTTGAAGGTAGTCATCTGTCAAATGACTAGATGTAGACCTCACAGCAAGAGTGGATAGTCTGCAATTTGATGCAGTAGATCTCACAATTACCTTGTGATTTGTAAGTATAATATTCGAGGTAGTCACATTAATTCGCATATTTGAGAGAGCACTTGAAGATAGTCATTTTTCCATAACAAAAGAGAATGGCAAAAATGTAGATCTTTTAGCAACGAGGATAATTTGCAAAGTGCAGTAGATGCCTCGTCTACCTTGTGATCTAAAAATTTGAATTATAAATAAAAAAATTGTTGTACTTAAGAATTACATATTCTAAAAGAAAAATGCTGAAGCAATCAAATAGAATATGCACACGTAGTAGCCTGAGACTTTATTTATTAGACAATACTTGGTCTAACTATTCAAACTTACAGTATAATACAGACTGAATATAATAAACAGATGTTCTTAGTACAATGAAATAGCACTCTCAAATGAACAGGACTGGCTGCTATGCAATAAATTGATACTATGGCCATTCTCTGTTGAAAACGCCACAACACCAGCAGCACTTATTGGATTTATTGGCATGTAGGCCTATTTAGGTGAGGAGCGGGGAGAGTTTTGGCCTGGCCCGTGCACCGACAGAGAGAGAAGGATAAGGATAGCACAATACGAAAGTTTCCCCACATCGTAGCCACTCCCAAATCCCCTTCTCTGTTCGATGTTGGAGCTCAGCACCGCTGCTCGCCGGCGCTCCCCTGCCTCGTCGCGCCGTCTTCAAGGGAAACGGGGCGGGCCCCGCTTTGCAGCACGGCCTCCTCCGCTGCTGCTCGCCCCAGGTGCGCCGGTGAGGCCCAAAGCATCCGGCGACCACGCGCCACGAAGGGCTGCGCGGTTCTGCGCCATGGCCGCAGCGAATTGGCGCAGGATCCGGCGGGCTTCCGGCGGAGGCGTCAGAGGAAGAGGCGGTGCTAGAGGAGGAGGAGGTGTTGTCGGTGATGGAGGAGGTGGAGTCGACGACGAGCCCTGGTCCTCTATCTCCTCTTCTTCAACCTTGATCTTGATGTTCAAGTCGGGGATGGTGCGGTAGCCGGCGTCGGGGATGGCAGATCCTGGACGGGGCCGTATCCAGGAGGTAGGGAGTGCTCCGGCAGTTCGTCTGATGGCATCGGCGACGGCAGCCGCGGTGGTGCGCCCGTACGCGCTGGGCACGGTCCGAACTGGTGCTGCACGCAATACGGGGGCAGAGGCGGCGGCACGAGTTCGCAAGGGAACATCTCCTCTTCTCCGAGGAACGGTGCCGATGGCCCTGCAAGAAGCCAATCCATAGGAGGGATGTTGAAGGCGAATGGCGGAGTGGCCGGTACGACAGCCGGAGCCGAAGGCCCATCATGATGCAGTGCAGCGGTGGCTGGGGCCGAGGGTCCAGCCTGGTGCACCGTTGGTGCTCGCCCACGGAGTGGGTGGTTGCCTCTGCGTGCATACCCTCGGCGACGGTTCTGGCGGTGGTTCCTGGCGAAGAAGCGGCGACGAGGGCCACTCCTTGCACCAAGTCCATGACGGTGACGTGCAACACGGTGGCGATGGGTGCGTGGAAAGCGACTTCTCTCTCTCTGGAGGAAGCATGCGATAGCGAAAGCAAGCGACGACAAGTCCCTTCCTGCCATTCTTACCTTTCTCGTGATGGCTCTGTGTCGCTCTCGGCAGAGCAAGTGCTGATAACGTGTAAAAGTGAAAAGTGATTGCAAGTCATCTATGATTCTCATTGATTGAGACTATATATACAGGGAGCAGTTACAATTCTGTGAGAGCATTTCTAACCGCAACATGCGGTTGTCAATGCGTGAGACAAAACAGCAACTGCACATAGCAGTTGTTAATATGAGAGAGGAAGTACAACTGCTCATAGCAGTTAGAGAATACAGGTCAGTTCCTATGTCGGTTCCTTAATTAGCATTTGTTAATTAGTAAATTAACAAATACTCTAATTCTATTCCTAACAACCCTAATGAATCTTAGCGCTCCCCTTTGGACAGACGCTAATCTTTATATGCTTCATTGTCTTGAAATTTTTCAAAGAGTATTGAGTATTCGAGAATTCCTGTTTAATCTTGATGGTCTTTGATCTTGCATGGTCTTATATTCTTCTAAATCTTGTGGGAAAAATATAAAAAGATGATATAGAAATGTTGATATATCATGGTTATAGAATTTGTCTCATTAAAACCTATATGTGATAAATGATAAGTTTAGTTCTAGGAGTTTTCTCCCCTGAACTTTGCAAAATCTCAATTTGCAATATTGTTTTAGATGTAAATCGTATGCATTTAAGCAATACAAGTGGTATTGTCTCGGTTGATAATGGTAGGTGATTCTGTTGAATCTTACTACATAATATCCGTCTTGAAATGATTGCGAGTAATTTTCATATTTTGTATAAACTTCGATGATAAATTCATCAATATATATATATATATATTCATCACCCAGGGTACATAATAAGTTATTCTTCATCCGAGGTAATCTTATGATTGTTTAATAAATAAATTACATTTGAAATGCAAATATTTACATTTATATTGATTCACTACATAAAATTTGGCATAAGAAAACAAAAATATAGGCCATAAAGTTAGAAAAATCGCATTTTATGTATATTTTACACTATGTTTTTATGTTTGTAATTTTACATGACGTAAAATATTTTTTACGGTGAGTATACGTTTTTTTACAATCTCTTTTTAAGTATGAAATAAAACAGAATTTACGGAACGTAAAATTACGGTGCGAAATAGGTTATTCTTCACCCGCGGTAAGCTTACGAGCCTTTCATAAATAAATTACGTTTTAAATACAAATGGTTACATTTATATTGACCCACTATGTAAAATTTGGCATAAAAAAATAAAAATACAGGTCGTAAGACAAGAAAAAAATTGCATTTCATGTATATTTTACACTATGTTTATGTTTGTAATTTTACGTAAGAAAAATATTTTTTATGGTGATTATATATTTTCTTACTGTCTCTTTTTACGTATGGAATACGATAAAATTTACGGAACGTGAAGTTACAGTGCATTGATGTGAAAATAGAGGGGGATGAAGAATAACTATTCGTCACCCAGGATGACGAATAGTCCATCCCATATATATAGGTCATGTAAAATCCAGGGAGGAATTTTGTTAATAACTACATGCAAGCAATCTTTATCCGAGTATCCTTTTCATAAGAAAATCTCATAGTCGATTGTACCACACAATTTTCATGAAGTGACATTTTAATGTTTTACACAATATATGTTGTGATTGGTTTTTGGATTCGGATTTTATGTCTTTTAAGGACACTAGTAAATTGTGTGGATTTTAATATAATGCATACTCGTCATAAGTATCTCCAATGGCGGACCCAGGCCCCAGGCAGCCAGGGCCTTGGCCTGGGGCGTGGCCAGCTCAGTCTTTGTTGGCCATAGGCATAGCTATAGTAATTTGTACTGTTTGGCACTGTAGATACGATGTTTGCCTGGGACGTTAGTTGAACCTGGGACCGCTACTGAGTATCTCCCATATGGAATACAAATAACTTCTCATTTGTAAACAAAGTAAATAATGTGATGAGAAAGTGAGGCTTGTAGCAAAAGGGTTCATGCAAAGACCCGACCTCGATTACGAGGTAACATACGCTCTTGGTATGAGTGGAACTATGTTTCGATAGTAAATATCATTGGCAATAAAAATAATAATATTATCCATGCACTTGATGGATGAAGTGGCTACATGCTCATATGAGTCCTCATTTTGGAAATCTATATTGATGTCTCTAAAGGGCTTACAGTTCCGAATCCAAAAATAAATCGCAACATGTATTGTGTAAACCTTCATAAGTCAATCTATGGCTCAAAATAGTCGTGAATGAAATGGTACTACTGACTAGATGAGTTCCTTCTTCAAAGGATTGCTCAAAGGATGATGAGTTTTTATGTGTTAATAAAGGAATCCCAATATTTGATTTTCTTACATCACCTCAGTGTATATCGATGATTTCATCATCAATGTAGCTACAAGACATAAACATACACAAAATTATCTCAAGACGGGAAATTTGCATTCAACCAAATTTAGCTTAAGTTTACAACTTGCGCATTCTGTCAAGAATACGTAACAGTCTACATATATCCAAAACATATACGAGAAGTTCAGTGTGGATATATCATAACAAAAAAAAAACATGTATGGTCATACTACCTTTGATAAGGCACAAATTCATTCATACCTAGGGGTGATGATGAAGTGACGCCAGGACCTGAAGTTCTATATCTCACTTAGGGATGGCAATGGGTACCCATTACCCACGTACCCCGCGGGTAAAAACCCTATTAGGGTAAGGGTATGAGACAAAAATTTACCCATGGGTATATAAATAGGAAAATCTCAAACCCATCGGGTAGAGCGGGTATGGGTATGGGATCATATAACCCATACCCACATACCCATGTACCCATATAAAATCTATGTAAACACAAAATTATCTCTATACACTATGTCAAGTATTTGTGAACTGAAAATGTATGCCTATGTGTTGTTGTTTATGACTACATGATGTTGTTCATAACTATGTGTTGTTCTTATAATCTATTTTTGTAAAATGTATGATAGGATGCAGTATATAACTATAAGTTGTTCAAATTGATGTTTTGCAAATACAGGTAATTTTACCCGCGGGTACCCGTCTACCCTGTCGGGTAACGGGTATGGGGGGAATTTGTATCCATTGACGGGTATGGGTAAGGGTGATGGGTAAGCTCATATGGGACGTGTAAGGGTATGGGGAGGTTCCACCCGTACCCATACCCTGCGGGTGCCATCCCTAATCTCACTAATGTCAAAGCACTCATATAATTGCAAAATACATCAGGCCTGGCACTATATTTGCTATATTTGTTAAGAGTGCAACCCCCAACAAAATGTATATGGTTGATATAAGGAATATCATCTTATATCTAAAGATTTCAACAAATCTTGGATAGTTCCATCAGGAAATACAAGATATGACCATGATAGGATGTAATGATATTGGCCTTTATTTGATCCCAACGATGCCATATCAATGACTGAATTTGCTAGAATAGCCTTCATATGGAAGTCATCTAAATGAACTTTAATGATTATTTCCACTTATCATTATGACACAATTTCTTTGTCTAAAAGCATTGCAAAATAGGCATGGCTTAGCCGAATGATTAAACACACTCAAAATCATGTGGTTGACATTCATTAGAATCACATAACTTGATTTATCAATATGATTCCACTTGTGTTACTCAATACCTACAGGTTATATGAAGAGCAATATCGAAAAGCACATTGCTCGGAAATTACTTATCCTCACGGATTATAGAAAAGTGAGGAAATAATTTGCAAACAAAATATAGTGAAAATCTAACATATTATTCACAATGTCATGTTCATGTCAATGGAATTGGTATGAGACATCCTCTATATTTGCAAAGTTCAGGGGTACTCAATACATACTTATTGCTTCTAAACTCCATAATGAGTTTTCTCCTTCCTCAAAGGTTTTCTCATTTGAGTTATCAAGGAGACAATGATCATTATATGTTGCACCTTTTCTCCTTATTTTTTTCCATTCGGTTTAAAGGAGTTTTAGCAACATATCTACTCTATTCTCCTCATATGTTTCCCACGGGGTTTTGGGGGGGGAGGCTGTCAAGATTATATGGAAGATTTCTCAAGATGGAAGATCTATATAGAAAGAGGCTTTCAAAGATGAAATATTCAAGGATCAGTGTTGTACAAGGAGAGTGTTAGAACTTAATTAGCACATGTCTATTGTTACTTAGCACATGCTAGTTAACAAACAATCATTAGCAAAAGGGGTGTGTCCAACCCCGAACAATCATGTATCTCCTCTCTCTCTATTGCTAACAGACACCTGTTCTGGAGGTATGCCTCCGAACAAACACCTTTTCTTCCCACCTCTTCTAAATGTATACATACTTGAGAATCAATAGAAATCAGGACTAATCGTCCATTCACTTTCATTCAATTTCGTTTTACTCTAACAAATTTGTATTCCCTTGCTACTGTCAGGTGCCTCATGTCGGAGTGTGGGCCACCTGGCATGCAGAGTTTAACTTAACGGAAATGTACTCAAACGTACCCGAAATCCAAGTTTTAGGACCGGTTTGTGTCATTATTCAAGTTTATGTATGGATTTATACATCGAGAGCAAGTTTATGCTAAAAGTACAATTCACTCGTAAAAGAAGTCTTATGTGCAGACATAAAATTTATCGAAGGGAGTACTCTTTAATCCATATTCTTCAGTGGTCGATCGCTGCCACAAAAAGAAAGCCAGAACTGGCGCTTCGTGTTGGCATATTTGTCCCTACGCGCTCGGGAAACGTGCCGGAAGGCGAGGAAAAACTCATTCACCGTTCGAAGCATATTGTAATATGTTTCCCGTTCCTCTTGATTCAGCCCCTCAGCCAGCCATGTGATCTTTTTATAGGTACACGTAGACCCTCGAACACTACACCTCGTTGCGCTTTCTATACTGGGTTTGTCTTCTTTCTTCTTCGAGATCATGGCTAGAGCCTGGCCAGAGCAGTTTATTTACTAGTACTAGTAGTTATAAGACGGTAACGGGCGCCGAATGGTGACCGCTGACTCAACGCTCTCCTTGCCCTGGGCATAAAAGTAGGTAGCCACCAACTTGTGTGGACCTGTCCTGCTCGACGACTCAGTGTGTCATGCTACCATTCGCCGTGTATATAGGAAGAAGTCCATTTTAAACCTTAATCTTGTAGGGGTTCGATAAATCAGACCCTTAACTTTTAATCCTTGAAATTAGGACCCTAAACTAATAATTCCCAGTCTAAATCGAACCTTACATCCGTTTGCTGCCAAAAACACTGACGTGGCAATGCTTGACCGGGATTCTTAGCGGTGGGCCAACAAAACGATGGGGATTTAAACATGAGAAATTCATAATTGACATAAACCTGGGATAAATACCCGGTATAAATTTCGGAGGAATATTTGGTACCATTTGGTACATATAAACTGCAGAAATAAACTATAGTACAAAAAATGAACAGCATACAAGATATCGACTGAGATATGGGATAAATATGTAGCATAAACTTGAGACTAATTACAAGGAATAAATCTAGGACATCTGGTACCAAATGGTACATATAAACTGCAGAAATAAACATGGAACGTTTGGTACATATACACTGCAGAAATATATCTGGGGCATTTGGTACCATTTCATACAAGATATAAATTGCACCATGGGACAAATATTTGGCATAAACCAGGGACATTCATAGTTTATAAACCTGGACATTAAATCAAAGTTGGCAATATTCTGCAACGTCTGGCAGTGCATAAACATTACATGTTTGCGACATTAAAATAAAAGTGCTTGCAACATAATCAACAAAATATCAGGGACACATGACACATGACTTTGGCACTAGTAGTTGCCACTGCAAGTGAAATATGCATAACTTGGCACTGAAGATGCAGATTTTCCTCTGCCCCTTTTTGCTCCAGTTCTAGAAGAATTTGTTTCAAGAAGTGAGGATGAAGATGTGCCACCAGGTACCAAAGATGCTCCAAGTTGAGAGGGTGCAAATCTTTTTCTTGGAGGTTTAAACTTGTTTGACGGAGCTGTAGCTTGAGCAGGTCTTGGTGCAGATGGGGCAGCGGATGAGTTCTTGGTGCAGATGGGGCAGCAGGTTGAGAACTTGGTGCAGCCGGGGCAGCAGGTTGAGAAGTACTACCTTGTGCTTGCTATAGAAATAAGTAAAATACAAAATGAATTCAAGTATTAATTTGAAATTCTGTAATATCATCTACAATCATTTAAATTCTCTAATATTCATCTAAATGTGGGAAACATAGCTCTGATTTCTTGCTCTTAACTAGGTGTGCATTCTTTTTGTTTCCTCTCTCTCGATTGTTTTTGCAACGAGCCTTGTTGTGTCCAACGCTACCACACAATGAACACTTGATCACGGTTCCATGTTTGCTCATTTTCTTACCCTTTGGCTTCTCTGTTTCTTCCCTCTTCCTGTCATTATTAGAAGGCCTGCCTGGCATTTTCACATATCCTGGTGCTTGTGGCCTAGGATTTGGAGAAACTGGCCACATCTCCTCACCCTCAACAGGCTGCAAGCAGTGGTCATATATTATTTTCTGCACGTCAACTGAATAATAAGGATGGATGAAATCATCTACTACTTTTCCACACTTGTAGATAGCACTAATTGCATGGCAGCAAGGAAGACCCGCCAACTGGAAGTATCCACACGAGCATGTCCTTTTATCAAGATTCACGGTGTATTGTCTTCCTCTACCATTGATGTGCTTCACTTCAAATCCATCTGTGCCATTCCAAAGCACTTCAACAAATTGTGTCCTTGCAATACTTGCCTTCAACTTCTTGAAAATGCTAGGAAATATTTTCCCATTCCACGTCTCACTCTTTGCCCTTTGTTCTTGCACTCGAACAAATATATTTTTCCTGATTCTCTCTTGCATGGAGATTATTGGATAAAACCTTGCATCCACTATTGAGTGATTGAATGACTCACAAAGGTTATTGTCGACAGACTCGCAATTTGAGCCTAGCTGAAAAAATGCCCTTGCCCAATGCATAGGCTCTGTCCTCATAATGTCCTTCACTCCATCAGGTGTCTCTTGAGCAAGTTTTGCTTTGCGATAGTTGAAATCTTGCTTGTTAGAAGCTTTTGCAATGGCCCAGAATTTTTTCTGCCACTCATGAGATCTATGCTTCTTTCTCCAGTTAGCATATATGTGCCTGGCACACATCCTGTGTTCTGCATTTGGAAGATAGTCTTGCATTGCATTTATTAATCTCTTTTGTTGATCTGAAATAAAAACCCAACCAGCTCCATTGTTGTTAATATCCAGATCTTTGATAAGCAACCCAACAAACCACTTCCAACTTTCATTTGTTTCCTTCTCAACTACAGCCCAAGCCACCGGATACATCTGGTTGTTGGCATCTCTTGCTATTGCACACAAGAGCTCCCCCTTCACTGCTCCTTTGAAGAAACAACCATCGAGCCCTATTACTTTCCGACATCCAGCTTTGAAACCAAGTTTCATTGCATTAAAGCAAACATAAAAACTTTGAAATATGTTTTGATCCATGTTTGTTGGGTCCAAACATACTGCAATAGTGCTTCCAGGATTGCTCCTCAATAGTTCCAACTGGTAATCAAACACTCGAGTGTATTCGTTCTTCATACCACACATCAACCTATCCATGACAAGCTTTTTTGCATGCTTACACTTAGAAGTCGACACATCGGCAAACATATCTTGGAGAACTGTTGCTTTCATGTTGTCAATCTTCCACATTGGGTTAGCTAGTATGAAGTGTTCATATCTTTGTGCAATCACTTTAGTAGTCACAAGTTTGTTTTGCCTGTTCTGAGCACAATGATGTTCATCATTGAAGGTAACCACTTGCATTCTTGAAGTTCTTAATTTTTTTGCTGCATATAATAGCCAAGGACAACCAGGCCATCCACACTTGGCCCTCACTCTATCTAACTCCGATTTTAAAAACTCAATACTCCTTTTTGTGACTATTCCATATCTTCTCAAAGCTTTGCAAAGTTGCTTCTTACTTCTGAACACCATTGACAAACTGAAATGTGGTATTTCAGTGTCATTGTTATATCTTGGGTACTTGCTCTTCCTCTTCACTACATGCCCATCTGAATCTTCATCATAGCTGTAGTCCTCATCGGATGAGTCATAATTCCAGTCATCCTCCTCTCCCTCGAGTTGTACCTCCATGTTTGCAACAAGATCAATTGGAACATGGCCTGTTGAA
The DNA here is from genome assembly GCA_022496015.1 of Hordeum marinum. NCBI lineage: Eukaryota > Viridiplantae > Streptophyta > Magnoliopsida > Poales > Poaceae > Hordeum > Hordeum marinum. The sequence continues at coordinate 567,427,299 of CM039673.1, read as the reverse complement.
TCCATGCCAATCCAGCTTTTTGACTCTCTCATTCTTTTCTTAAACTTTGTGGCATGTCTTCTTAGTTGCACAACCTCGGAATCTTCTCCACTATCCTCACTATGTGGCATGTATTCAGTGCTGGAATCCGAATCTGATTCTGGACGGGTGTCTTCTCTATCACTACCAGCGTGCATTACATCTGATGACATGTTGCTCTGACTAAATGCATCAGCATCTCTCCTTCTAATGGTTGTTTGTTCGTTCAATGGGCTGGACAAAACTTGTGTGATCACAACAATTTCATCGGGCACTAGCACATTATGCTCATCTTCAACCGGTTCTGCACTAATGACCTGATCTGGTTCTAAATCGGATAAAAGCACAAGTTCGTCCTCCTCAAAATCACTTCCACTCCTAGTGGCATGGCTGTCCTCCCCATGGTACTCCACATACACATCTGCAACTTCACCCACACAAATATAATCTGACATCTTCACACAAACACTGTCATTGTTCAGAAATAGCAACCCATCAAGAAGTTCCTTGCCAGGAATATGAAAATAACACTTCATGGATTCCTTCAACTCAACATGATCTTTCACAAATCCTTTCAACTCTTGCAGTGACAGTTTGTCTCTCTCAATCTCTGAAAAACCTTCATCTCCTCCCACATAATCCAACTTCAGACCAATGCGAATGAACTCGCCTCCGAAATGAAACCGAACATTCAATATCTCTATTGGGTCCATGATTTAACTGCAAAAAAAACCGAAATACACAGGAGTATAATATTTCAATGTTATTTCTAACACCAATCAATTACAAAATCTGACCAAAAGACCTTTGCACATTTTCTAGCTTGCTATCCGTACAGCAACATCTTTTTCAGAATGGTTTTCTGGTTGGCTGCAATTTGGAGCAATAAGCGGAAGCGAGCTAACTAAGTCACAAAGCGAAAGAGGTATGGGATTCTTTTTTGATGCATAAAAAATACCTTGGTTTGCCCTCTGTAAATAAAACTACAAAGATAAAACTACAGCAATATAAAAAACTGTAGTACATACATACATTTGTTATCAAATACTTTGTTATCAAACAGCCGTTTGTTAACTAAGGGCAGAATTCTGATGGGTAATGGGTAGTACTCCTTCTATTATTGCAAAAGTATCTTATTATGGGACGAAAGGATTATAAGATTATCTAACTTTGCAGCGGCAAGAACACCTCCAATTCTGCCCTTACAAACCCTAACCCTAATTCTGTGAAATCAAGGATGATGATACTACTGCTACTAGAGGAGGAGGAGTTCGGGGGAGTTACCTTCGCCTTCTTCCTTCCTCACCTCGTCAGGATCGTCACCGCCACGGCGATCACCTGGCCTTCGCCATTGCTGTCGCCAGAAACAGAGTCGAACGCCAGGAACGAACGATGGAGACGAGGTGGACTGGAGGGCCACACTGAGCCGGCCCATGCACTTTACGCACACGCGCAACGCTCTCTGTCTCCTGATCCCGACCTCCTCCTTGCCACGTACATATCCCTGTTTGGGTTATCCTCTAAGGTTTAATTTAGACTGGGAATTGTTTGTTCAGGGTCCTAATTTCAGGGATTAAAAGTTATGGGTCTGATTTATCTAACCTCTACAAGATTAAGGTTTAAAATGGACTTCTTCCGTGTATATATATCTACTATTCATGGTCATGGTACATGATAATTGTCGTTATCTAATCTTAAAGAAAAGAAATGCCCCAGAGCCAAAGGGAAGAAGACGCGACCTACCCGCGATCCACGGTGCTAAATCCCCCCTCTCGAAATGGAATGCAAATGGACGCGACCTCTACTTGCGATCCACTATGCTAAATCCTCTCTCCGGAAATGGAATGGAAATATAAATGGGCGCGACACCATGCCAACCATCATGCCCGTGTTTATCTAAGGGAGGCTCATTGTGATGCGTTCACGAGATCGTCTCGTCTCAAGGCATGAAGCTATATATCACCAACACTGTTTTTCAAGGAAATGACAAAGAAATCATCTTGGGTGGGGTCCACGTGAATATGAGCACGTAAACACGTGGGAAAATTTTAGGTATCTAAAGATTTTTTCTAGCAATTTGCACCCCTACATGAGATTTTCTAGGGAAGGGCTTAGATGAGATTTTCCTAGCAATTTGCACACCTGGATACACATTTTTTGGCTTGGCCCCCAATAGTTTCTACGCATTCGGAGCCCAGCTCACTTCACAGCTTGCGTTACGCTCGCTACTATGCTAGACTAGCGTCTCTCTAGAGATGAGTGATGTTTCGGGGGCCATCGACGCGGCTCTTCAGAGCCGGGCCTTGTCACCGGTGGACGCCGAGAAGCTAAGCTTCATCCAGCAAATGACCTACAACGTCGACTCCGTGCAGGTGCACGTCCTGGCCGATATCCTCACCCGCAACGTCGACATGGAGTACCTCAAGAACTGCGGCCTCGACAGTGCCACCGACCGCGACACTTTCCGGGCCAAGGTGTCGGTTGTCTCCTACAACGCTCTACAGCCCTACATCCAACCCGTAGTTAATAATGGGGACCAAACACCAATTAGTTAGATTATTTGTTGAGATTATTCAATTGCTAATCGGATCGTATCTAATATACATGAAAACTATTTGATCTGATGCGGAAATTAGGAGCAATAGATTGATTATACCTCTGTATGGAGATGTCGTCTTGGTAGAGGAGATAGGGTCCTAAGTTGATGAAGAATTTGAGCAGTGTAGTCCATCACAACTCCGGCACCTCTCGGAGTAAGGGAAAGATCTTCACGTCACCGAGCAAAGCTCTCCCGATTGGAGATGGAATGATAATTCTACTAGTTGGTTCGAGGAGCCCCCTGATTTTGTGGTGAATGCCGTTGTAAACGATGTAACTATTTTGCCAGTGAAATAAAGGACTGGCGGAGCTCCCCGGTGGGCTGGGTATGGCACCTGCCATACCTTAATTTGGAGTCATTTTTTATACCTACTAATGCACACTTCTGTTAATATTAGTGGGCCAACGGTCAATGCACTCTAATGGAGTAATGGGCCAATGGCCAACGCAACACAACCAACCAGCCATGCAAGGCCGTGAGAGGCGAGACACATGCACTTGACCCACTCTGTTTCCACGCGACGCAACGCACGACGACACGAGCCACAACCACAAAAACCCTAAGCACTAGCACGGCGGCGGTGGAGTCCAGGTTCAGGCGGGGGCGCGGGGCATCTAACAACGGCGACGGCTGGTCCAATCTCCAGGACCAGGCGGGACAGCCAACAACGGCGGCGGCTAGTCAGGTTTCCAGACGTCGGGAACAGGCAAGGCAGGCAAGGAGCCGACGGCGAGGCAGGCAGGCAACCGACAAAGGGGCGGTCGAGCAACCATCAGTGGGGCAGGCATGCAGGCAATGACAGAGGTAGGATGGGGGCTAGAGGTAGGATGGGGGCTAGAGGGTGGCGGAGGTATTCATAGAAGTTCCGGGCATTGTGGAGGATGATGTGTGTGTTCCATGTAGGGCAAGAGCTAAAAATCCTTTCATATGACAAATGGCTTGTCTCTTCTATTGCAAAAGAAGGATTAAAATGGTGTTCAGGTATGTGATGGATCTTGTTATATGTATCTAGTGTACTTGATATATTTTCTTCGTGTAAACAAACATGCATCTAAAATTGTAATTATATCATTTTTCGGCAATGCCATTGGTTACGGATGTGAGAACATATTTGATCAACTGGAGAAATGATAGTTGGGTGCCACTCTTGGAAGCTTTCAAAGTCTTTTACACCAAAAACAACATTCCAATACTAAATATGGTTGACATCTTTACAAATTGGGGGAAAATCAAGAAAAGATGGACGAAACAATGTCACAATTGATCATTTTTTTCGTGTGGACACCTTCTATGCTGCCATAGACTCCATCACTACAGAGTTTGATCTTCGTTTTGATGATGTATCTTCAGGGTTGCTCCAGAACTTCTCTTGTCTTGACCCTGGAAACTCTTTTTCTTGGTTTAATGTGAATAAGCTTGCTAGACTTATAGACATTTATCATGAGGATTTCTCATATTATGAACGTGAGCATATAGTTGATAACCTTGAGCTATTCATTATCCATATGAGACGAATTGAAGATTTTAGAGCTTGCCGGGATATTGCAAGTCTAGCTAAAAAGATGGTTGAACTTGAAAGGCATGTCATGTTTCCTACTGTTTATCATCTCATTGAGTTGGCATTGCTACTACTGGTAGCGATGGCAACAGTTGAATGAGCCTTCTCATCAATGAAAATCATCAAGACTGAGTTGCGCAACAAGATGTCTGATGGTTAGCTTAATGACTTGATGGTGTGTTACATTGAGCGAGGGATCTTGAAAAATATTGATCTTCGTAAAATTAAGGAAGATTTTCAGGAGGGTAGGGCACTGCCATTGCCTGGGTCTTCTAGACGCCCTTAAAAGCTTCATTATTGGTATGTTTTAGGTTGTTTTTCGATTGAAACATGTCTACATTTTCATTGTATTTGGTTATTCATTTGTAGTGTGCATTGTTAGTGTGTAATCTTTTGATTCGCATAAAAAATCTTAGTGAGACTTCGCCCCACCTTAAAAAAAATCGTGGTCTGCCTCTGATCTTGTTATGTGTATCTAGTTTGCTTGATATATTTTGTTAATGTAAACAAACATGCATCTAAAATTTTAATTATCTCATTTCAGGCAATGCCATTGGTTACGGATGTGAGAACACATTTGATCAACTGGAGAAATGATGGTTGGGTGCCACTCTTGGAAGATGTCAAAGCATTTTGCACTAAAAACGACATTCCAATACCAAATATGGATGCCATCTTTACAAAATGGGGAAAATCAATAAAAGGTGGACGAAACAATGTCATGACTGATCATTTTTCTGTGTGGACACCTTCTATGCTTCCATAGACTCCATCACCATAGAGTTTGATCATCGTTTTAATGAGGTATCTTCAGAGCTGCTCCAGAACTTCTCTTGTCTTGACCCAAGAAACTCTTTCTCTAGGTTCAATTTGAATAAGCTTGCTAGACTCATAGATATTTATCATGAGGATTTCTCAGATTATGAAGGTGAACATATAGTTGATAACCTTGAGCTATTCATTATCCGTATGAGAAGAATTGGAGATTTTAGATCTTGTCATGATACTGCAAGCCTAGCTAAAAAAATGGTTGAACTTGAAAGACATGTCATGTTTCCTGTTGTTTATTGTCTCATTGAGTTGGCAATGCTACTATCAGTAGCGACGACAACAATTGAAAGAGCCTTCTCATCAATGAAAATCATCAAAACTGAGTTGCGCAGCAAGATGTTTGATGGATGGCTTAATGACTTGATGGTGTGTTACATTGAGCAAGGGGTCTCCAAAAGTATTGATCTTCGTAAAATTAAGGAAGATTTTCAGAAAGAGGATAAGACACTGCCATCGCCTGGGTCTTCTAGACGCCATTAAAAGCTTATGTTTTAGGCTGTTTTTCGATTAAAACATGTCTATATTTTCATTGCAATTGGTTATTCATTTGTAGTGCGCATTGGTAGTGTGTATTGACTCTTTTTGATTTGCATAAAAAAAAATCTTAGTGAGACTTCGTCCACCTCAAGTTTTTCTCGTGATCCGCCTCTGAAATAAAGTAGCCATGATGGCATTCCCTCGGAAAAAAAGGAGGGGATTGTTATCCTGAGTGAAGCCACACCTCTTTGACGTGAGCTTTCCTCCTTTATGTAGGTTTGTACATCCAGGCATGCAGAGGAGGCGCACCCCAGCCACTACTGTGCATAATGTCTAAGGAAAAAAAATAGCATGCTACAAAAAATAACGCGACTCCTGAAAATATTTTATTAACATGCTATAGCACGCTATAATGTGTTATTAACAAGACATTGTACATGGATCAATTTACCGAGACAATTTTCTAAAATGCGTGTAGAGAAGACTGATGCCCACATGATATCACCGTATCAGGAGGCACGCTACAGCTACAGACGCCCTAAGCTTCTGCGCCAAAACAAGTGGACGTCAGAGTTGGATGGTGGGTGGACACATCTGCTTCAAGATAAGCATGGATGACACACTCCTCTTCATCTACATCCTGCAGAGCTTATTAAAAATGGTAACTGGGCGGCCTACAAGAACCGGCCACTTCAACAAACAACAAGCTAGCCAAATCTCCATTCAAATTCCGAGCAGCGGGTTCCAGCATCCTCCTAGACATACCACCAGCACACGAGCCGAAACAACTTGCCTCCGTTGCTCTTCCCACCCCACACCGCACTGGAAGAACGAGAAGCGGAGCAGGCCGCCAACAGGAACAAGAAATTTTTCAGGAATACAACCTCCATGAGCACACCCTGGACAAGAGAAGAAGCAAAAAAACATTAGCAGAAACATGGATGTATCCATGAGGTATTGCCAGTATTATCACCATTGCTGCATCCTAAACAAAAATATGTTTTGCATAAGATGACAGGAGAGGCCGAGTTGCACATTCATGTCCTCCCGCCGTAGGCCCCGCGGAGGAGCTTCCCGTGGACCAAAACAAACCAAGTGCACGCCATGCAGGAGAATGGCCTTGACCCTTAGCGCTGTCCAGGGGAGAAGGATCAGATGCACATGCGGCACATACCGCAGCCCAGGATATGCCCGCAGAGGGATGCAGAAAGTGGTTTTCTGTGTCTGTCACCTGGAATTAAGCTGCCTATAAGTAGACGCTCGCTGCCCCCACAGTGTGTTCCTGCCAACTTCATCCTCTTCTGAAGTTCTGATACTGCCACACTGGATAGCGAGACTGCACTCCGCCGCCTGCACGGTGGTCGGCAACCATGTCGGACGAATCGAGGATTGTCCCTCGGGAGCAGCTCCCGTCGGACGGCCTCCACCAGCTGCCGATGCCGGTGATCAACCTGGGTCACCTCATCGACATTGAGCCCGCGATACGAGCTCGCGTGGTCGGAGATATCACCAGAGCGTGTTATCATCTTGGGTACTTCCAGGTATGCACCTCAAGAACAATATTGTGTGACCCCTTGGTATTTGTTTTCCCTTTAAACCAGACGAGGAATGTACTGTGTATATAGAATATAACAGAGCACACACGTGACTGAATGAGGAAATGACATATTTCTAAAACTGGACCATATGGAGACATCACCTCTGTTGTGACGATTGGTTCGGGCAGGGAAACTGACAGATAATATGAAGCAGAGAAGTTTAATACCGACTTCACCTTCAGTAGTTCAGTATTCCTTAATACTGTATGACAATAATACTAGTTCAAGCTATCCAGAGTGCATTCTGCTTATGTATATCACCCATGATCTGTAAATTAGTCTTCATTAATTCAGAAAAAGGTAATCAGAAGTGCCTACACAGTCAATTTGTACAAGCCTATACTGTCTCCATTATTTTTCTACAGTTGGTCAATGTTGAAAATTCGTAATTAAGTCTAAACCTACTCATAAATGGCTGGTTTCAACTATAGCATTGACCTTCCAGTAAAGGAAATAAAAAATCATTTCCTCTTGTGCATAAAAAATGCTAGACCTTTAAGTTTAAGCCGTGTCAAGGTTCTCAAGGAACTGCAAACATAAATTGGAGAAAATAAAAGGACCCATCAGCATGTTTTTTCTTCTAATTAAGTAACTACTGCAGTACATAAGAGGATTACTTAAGCTACTGGCTTTCTGAACCCTTGTTGCTAAGCAAACAAGAAAGCTCACTTGCCTATCCAATCTCTGATGATTCCTCCCAATTTAATTGCAGGTTATAAACCACGGTATCAGTCAATCTGTCATGGATGGTGCTGTTGAAGCAGCTTCAGATTTCTTCAAACTGCCAAGTGATATAAAGGAAGAATTTGCATCAGACGACATCCGACGGCCTGTCAGATACGACACCAGCTCAAAGGATGGTATTAGTTTGTCACGGGCATTACTAAAGTTATATGCCCACCCCCTCAGTGATTGGGTGCAATATTGGCCAGAAAAGCCACCAATCTACAGGTAAATGACCTTCCTACAAAACCTTCTTAGAATCTCGAACACCAGAAGTAAATCCGTGTGGCTGTAAGAGCCGACATAACTGCTTGTTTGTTTACTGAAAACAGGGATTGTATGGGAAATTTTGCAGTTGAAATAAGGAGGGTGGCTTTGCAACTAATGGAAGCTATACTTGAAGGCCTGGGATTGGGTAAGGATTATAAGCAAGTCAAATTTGAGGACGGATTGCAGCTATTGTCAGTGAATCGCTACCCAAAAGAATCAGAAGGTGATTCGACAATAGGGCTGGCAGCACATTCTGATTACGGATTTCTTACCATCTTGCTCGCAAGTTCTCAGGGCCTGGAGGTCGTTGACCGCAACAGCGACAGTTGGAAAGTGGTTCCGCAACTCCCACATGGATTGCATGTCCATGTAGGAGACCTCATGGAAGTTCTGAGCAATGGCAAAATCAAGACTGTCGTGCACCGTGCTGTTCTGAATCCTGAAGGAGCAAGGATCTCCATAGCTAGCATTCATGGTTTTGCACTTGACGAAAAAGTCCCCATTGCCAAAGAGCTGGTAAATGAGCAAAATCCTGAAAAGTACAACAAAAGCAGTTTTAATGACTTCCTAGACCATCTCACGAGCAATATGGGCAACAAGCCCAAGAACTTTCTTGAGAGCCTTAGGAAGTGAGAAGCGTAGTAGTGTACGATTTTCACTCGAAGCACAGAAGGAAGTAATATCATAAGCTCGATGCCTACGAGAGTTCATCTATCTGTTTTGGACAACTTACTTATCTGTAGTAAGAGTTACCTTTGATCTTAAGGTACTGAAGTTGTTTTGTGTTGTCATGTTGTTTTTCCCCTAAAAGATACTGACTCTGTATTAGATAACGAAAATTCCACACCGTAAAACTTATCCAGTAAAGCGTGTTAATCAACCAAGTGTCAATGGTACACATGAGATGAATCAGAGCTGGTGCCTCATTGCTCGCTTTTCCAATCTAGAATGCTCTAGAATGTGACGCCGACAAATTTCAGTTAGGAAGCAGTTGGTGCTTCAATTAGCAGGTTGTTGGAACACTTTCTCTGCAAGGTTGGACACACAATGCGCAACTTAATTAGTGAGAACAGGGTTGCATTGCTGTTCCTTCATGGATGGTTTGGAAACAAAATCGAAATGGGGGAGGGAGACGAGGAAGAACCTGCCGAGAAAACAATCCAACGACCATGCGAGCCACCGCAACCTTATACCGGTCGAGGTCGGTCCGCCCTGGTAACACCACCACCTCCTCCATGCGCGCCCTCCGCCCACCTTCCTCAGAAGTCCAAACCACCACCACCACCTCCTCCTCGGCTGTGGAGGATATCGACGCGACGCCGGCGCCTCGGATAGTGCCCTACAACAGCAGCGGCCAGAGCCTGCGCCGAGGGTGAAGGTGTGGGTCTGGGCGGAGACCCGCAGCTCCGGCCGCAGAGCGCCGCCGGCACGGAGGAAGGGCAAGGTCACCGGCCGCCACGCACACCGCCGCGGCAGTAGGTCCCGTCCCGAAGCGGAACAAGAGCGCGCGGTGGGGTGGTCGGTTGCGCCCCGGCCCGTCTCCAGGGATAAGAGCGTCGCCCGTCGCCTTGCCCTTGCGCCGTGAGCCCGAGGTGGGCGGCGGTGGAGTGGAGCGGCCTGCGCGGCACGGGAGGGGAGAGCAGCGCGGCCGTCTAGCCAACCCACAAACCTGGTCAAATGGGTCGGGCCGGCCCGGCCCGGCCCATCCTAAGTTAAAAGGGCCAGGTATGGCATGTGTGGAACACTGTTCCCTCCGTAGGTAGATCGGATGGTATCCTTTGTGGGGTTAGGAAAAAGACTCTTGAAATTATCTTCTCGTCGACTGGGAATTTTCATATCCGGACTATAATTTTTGATATTAATAAAAACGTGTGTGGACGCTTGTGGTAGTGTATGGGACGGCTCAAGATAACCGTTCGGAAGCATTTCTTAATGAGATGACACATACATGTGCTAATCAAAATATGCCTTATATCATAGGCAGGGACTTTAACATCATTAGAGGGATGGATGAGAAAAACAAAAACCCTGGTCATTCTCAATACATTGACAAGTTCAATGCTCTCATTGAATCCTTGAGTTTGCGGGAGATCCACATGGGAGGTGGCAAGTACACCTAGACTACACCTGGGCATGGACAGCTCGGCCTGGCGACCCGGCCCGAAAAACCCGGGTCGGGACGGGTTCGGGTCGGGTTTTCAAGCCGGGCAACAGTTCGGCCCGGGATCGGGCTTGCTAGAAACGGCACTTTACACGAAGGCCTGGCCCGGCCCGGCCCGAAAATTACCTTTTTAGTATGTTCGGGTCGGGCTCGGGCCTGTATTTTCCGTTTTTTGGTTGGGCCGGGCCGGGCTCGGGCCTGAGATTTTTGGTTCGGTCTTTGTAAAGCCCGGCCCGACCCGATGGATGCCCAGGTTTAACCTAGACTAATAAGCAAAGACATCCTACTTTGGAGAAGTTGGATAGAGTGCTTATGAGCTTTGACTGAGAAGATTTGTTTCCTCTAGTCTCTGTCCGAAAACTAGTCAAGGACGTTTCAGATCACAATCCCATGTTGCTCTCATCTAATCCTAATAAACCAAGGTTGACCCATACTCATGAGTTCAGGTTTGAGCTTTGTTGGTTGAAAAATGAGGATTTTTACCTCAAAGCGAAAAATATTTGGGAGCAACATGTGCGTTCGGGGGACCCCATTGATATCCTAAATATTAAGCTTAAACGCATCAAAAAGTACTTCAAAGGGTGGGGATCCAATACCTTTGGCCATGATAGGAAAAAAAGGTGAGCATTAAAAAGGAGTTGGAAGAGATAGAAAAAATGGAAGAGGATGGCCCGTTAGATCCTGAGATGTATGAAAGAAGGACCTTCCTTTGTGCAGAGATGAGTGAGATCCCGAGTAACGAAGAGATTTTCTGGCTACAACATTCTAGCGAGTGCTGGTTACTCAAAGGGGATCAAAATACTGCCTACTTCCATCGGGTAGCTAACGGGAGGAAACGAAAAACTACGATTCATTCCTTCACCGATGGGGATGTGACCATTGAGGGCACTCCAAACCTTCTCGCCCACGCCACGAATTATTATAAGGAACTTTTTGGACCGACTAGGGGGAACATGTTACATCTATCTCCCGATGCTTGGTTTGATGATGAAAAACTAAGTGTGGATGATAATATCCTTCTTACTCGCGAATTCTCGGAAAAAGAGGTGAAGAAAGCCTTGTTCTCCATATATAGTAATAGAGCTCCCGGATCCGATAACATCCCAACTGAGTTTTATAAACACTGCTGGGAATTTGTGAAGCCTGATTTGTTGCGCCTTTTTTATGCTTTGCACAAGAACACGCTTGATGTAGCACGCTTGAATTACGGTATAATCACCCTGATCCCTAAATTAAATGGTGTAAAAAAATACAACAATATAGGCCCGTCTGCGTGCTACGCTGCCCCTATAAGTTGATTACTAAGGTGTTAAACGATAGATTGGCTATCTACACTGATATTCGTATCAGTAGACATCAAAATGCATTTATTAAGCATATGAATATTATGGACGACATCTTAACCCTTCATGAGATTTTACATCAAACTCGGCGCAAGAAGAAAGTGGGGATTGTCCTGAAGTTGGACTTTGAGAAAGCTTATGATAAGATAAACTAGGAATTTCATCTGGAATGCCATCGTAGTCGTGGTTGTTAGGAAATATGCAACTTGTATTTCCAGGAGGCCAAGGGCCAGTATATATACATGTACAGGTGCAGAATATAAGCAGAAAACCCCCTATACAATAGGGCAAATACAAAGAGGTCACATGACAATATATATATAACTCTAACACCCCCCCTCAAACTCATGGTGGATGAACCACACTGAGTTTGGAGAGATAGAAGCCATGCTGGGCTCTAGTCTGGGCCTTCGTCAGAAAATCCGCCAACTGTAACTCGGAAGGCACATACTGAAGAGCAATAACCTGATCCTGCACACCAGCGCGCACATAGAAAGCATTAACACCAATATGCTTGGTGAGCTCATGCTTTACAGGATCGCGCGCAATGCTAATAGCACCTGTACTGTCAGATAACAACAGAGTCGGTGTAGTAACGGAAACACCGAAATCCTGAAGTAACCACCGTAACCAAGTCACCTCTGCCGTCAAAAGAGCCATCGCTCGTAACTCAGCCTCTGCACTCGAACGGGAAACCACAATCTGTTTCTTCGTCTTCCAGGCAATGAGAGAACCACCAAGAAAAACACAGTAAGCAGAAAGTGAACGACGATCGGAAGGATCACTAGCCCACGTAGCATCCGAATAGGCCTGAAGCTGTAAAGAACTAGAGCGAGGAAAGAATAGACGGTGCGAGATTGTGCCCCGAAGATAACAGAGAACACGAAGGAGATGACTATAGTGAACCGATGTGGGAGCGGAGACAAACTGACTCGAAATATGAACTGGATAAGAGATATCCGGACGAGTGACAGCTATAGACAAGACTGCCAACAAGATGACGATAACGCGTCGGGTCAGGCAGGGGATCACCATCAGTAGCACGGAGGTGAACATTGAGCTCCATAGGAGTCTCAACAATGCGCTGGTCAGTAAGAGCAGCACGAGCAAGAAGATCCTGGATATACTTTTCCTGGGATATAAAAAAGCCATCGGTGGTAGAAGAGACTTCAATCCCAAGAAAGTAACGAAGAGGTCCAAGATCAGACATAAGAAACTGATCACTAAGACGAGCCTTGACAAAGGCAATATACTCGGGGTCATCTCCGGTGATGATCATGTCATCAACACAGAGAAGAAGAAGAGTCCGACCACGAGGAGAGAGGTGAATAAACAATGCTGGATCATGAGCACTTGCGGAAAAACCAGCGGCAGTCACCACAGAGGCAAATCGCTCAAACCAGGCGCGGGGGGCTTGCTTAAGGCCATAGAGAGAGCGACGAAGACGACATACCATGCCATCTGGAACAGAATACCCAGGTGGTGGCTGCATGTACACCTCCTCACGCAGCTCACCATTAAGAAAGGCATTCTTAACATCCAGTTGAGATATAGACCAGTGGCGGGCAGAGGCCACAGCAAGAAGGGTACGAACCGTGGTCATATGAGCAACAGGAGCAAAAGTCTCGTCATAATCAAGACCATGTTCCTGCTGAAAACCACGAGCCACAAGACGAGCTTTGTGATGCTCAAGAGAACCATCGGAGCGAGTCTTAACCTTGTATACCCACTTACAAGTGATGGGACAGACTCCAGGAGGAAGGGAAACAAGATCCCATGTACCAGTGCGTTCAAGAGCAGCAATCTCCTCTGCCATCGCAAACTGCCATTCAGGATGAACAATAGCCTGACGATAAGAAGTCGGCTCAAGAACAGCAGCACCAGCAGTGGGAAATCCAAATCGATCAATAGGCGGACGAGGACGAGAACACAAGCCATAAGTAGGCTGAGACGAGGAGGACGACACATCCTCAGAGGCATCCACAGGACGTGAACGACGAGTGTAACACGGAGGAAAAGGTGGAACAAGGGCAGGAGGAACCACCAAGGGAGAATCAGAGGATGGTGACGAGGAAGTCACCGGAGATGAAGGTGTAGAATCCGGTGACATGCTAGACGAGAAGACTGGGGAAGATGGCGGTGGCAAATCGACAAGAGGTGGAGAAGCAGAGGGAGCGGAACGAGTAGGCAAAGGTTCGACGGGGGTGAGAGATGAGTCAGGAAAAGTGAGGAAAGAGATATCCTCCACTGAAAAGGTGGAGGAAGAGGAGCATGGGTAGAAGGAACGAGACTCATCAAAAGTCACATCTCGAGAGATACGCATCCTACGGCCAATAGGATCCCAACAGCGATAACCTTTATGCTCATCACTATAACCTAAGAAGACACACTCAATCGACTGAGCGGTCAGTTTGGTGCGTTCGCGAGGGGCAAGAAGAACGTAGCAAACACAACCAAACAAGCGTAGCATCGAATAATCAGGAGAACGATCAAAAAGACACTCAAAAGGAACACCACCCTGTAGAGCAGTGGACGGCTGGAGATTGATGAGATAGGTGGAGGTGAAGACGGCCTCAGCCCAAAAATGAGGCGGGAGAGAGGCAGCAATCATCAAAGCACGAGCCGTCTCAAGAAGATGACGATGCTTTCGCTCAGCTACACCATTCTGGGCATGAGCACCAGGACAAGAGAATTGAGAGAGAGTCCCTTGCTCAGCAAGAACACCCCGCAACATCTTAGAGATATACTCGCCAGCAGAGTCAGCACGAAACACACAAATGGGAGAAGAGAACTGAGTATGAACCATGGCAGCAAAACGCTTATAAATAGACAACACCTCACTACGAGAAGTCATGAAATAAAGCCATGTGTAACGAGAGAAATCATCTATAAAAATAATATAGTATTTATGACCACCTTTCGAATCGAAGGGAGCCGGGCCCCATACATCAGAATGGACTAAATCGAAAGGACGTGTAGACACTGACTCACTATGTGAATATGGTAACTGAATCTGCTTGCCAAGACGACAACCCTGACACTCTATAGCAACATCTCCTGAGACAGTCCCCAGAAGACCTCGACGAACTAATGACGACAGACGAGAACCACACAGATGACCAAGGCGGTGATGCCACTGCTGGAAGGAGCTGGTAGCGGAGGCAACTGAAACAGAGGAACTGGCGATAGCGGTGGCAGCGGAAGGAACATGAAGCCAATCCAACTCCCAAAGACCCTGAGAATCACGGTGGCGAGGGCCAACTCCAACCAGAGTGTGCGTGCGTCGGTCCTGGACAGAACAAGAGTCAATGTCAAGGATGACACGACAACCAGAATCAGTAAGCTGACCAGCAGAAAAGAGATTCATGGTAAGTCGAGGAACATGAGCTACATCTAGAACAGAATAAGAAGGAGTGATAAGATTGCCTCTACTAATGACAGAAAGAGGAGTACCATCAGCAGTAAGGACCTGAACAGGAGAGTCAAGCGATCGAAGAGAGGACAGAGAGGAAGAATGAGAAGACATATGAAAAGAAGCTCCAGAATCCAGAACCCATGGGGATGTACCTGACTGTGTAGAAGGTGGTTGCACAGTGCGGGAAGCATCAGTCGCAGAACCAGCAGTACCCGTTGAGGAAGAACCTGAAGCCGCGAGCAGACGCTTAAGTCTCAGAATATCCTGCTCAGTCAAAACGATGGCTGAAGCTGTCGAGGGAGATGACGAAGTCTCTGAAGATGATGATCGGGCCTTGCGCAGATGTTTCCTCTTGGTGTAGCACTGAGACTCAACATGACCATCATGGTTACAGTAGCCGCAATGTGGGCGGGGGCGACCTGAGCCTCCAGAGGGAGTGGGCAAAAGCGGCGGAGCACTCGAGCGGGAAGGGGTCAGTGCAGCAAGTGGCGCAGAAGAAGTCCGAGTAGCAAGCACAGAAGGAACCTCCAGTAAACCAGCACCACGTAAGCGAGTCTCCTCAGCACGGATCTCAGAAAGCGCCACCATGAGAGAAATACGGCCACGAGAAAACAACTGAGCACGCCGGGGCTCAAACTCCTTACGAAGCCGAGACAGGAACTCGTAGACACGATGAAACTCCAAATTAGCCTGGACAGCCTCACAACAGGAGCAAGTACGACAACCAGCACTGCGGAGAGAATCAAGCTGGCGCCAGATAGTAGAACTCTGTGCATAAAAGTCATCAACTGTAGAGTCCCCTTGCTGAAGAGCATGCTCCTGACGGACCACAGAGAGGTATAAGGCATCACTAGAGGGCTCATAGCGCTGACAAAGACAGTAGGAAGACCCAGAAACTCAGAAGCAAACTGAGGCAGAACACTGGCAGTAAGAACAGCTGCAGCGCGAGCATCATCATCAAGCCACTGGGTGTAAAAAGATAGAGCACCATGATACACCTAAAGAGCCTCCTCATAAGTCACAACCTTCTCCTCATAAGTACGGATGGCGGCCTCATCAGCAATCTTGGCTGCATCCTGCGCAGCTTGATTAGCATCCGCAGGAAGAGTCGGAGGGATCGGCGGAGTGGGAGCCACAGGAGGAACCGGACAGGGCGGACAACAGACCTCGCCAGAAAGAACACCCCAGAGACGGATGCCACGCATGTGAATACGCATGAAGCCAGTGAACTCGGTGTAGTTAGAACCATCGAAGATCACCGGACAGCGAGGGACAGCAACATAGCCCGTCGACGAAGACATTTTTTTTGCAGTTAACAGCAATCCAAGTCAGAGCAATCCAACACGAACACGCAGCAGGGCCAGGAGCAGGCGGCGTGGATCCTGCCTGGGATCAGCCGATGGGAGAAGGAACCAGCGCCCTCCTGCTGGCGGCGTGGATCCTGCCTGGATCGGGAGGCTGACCACGGGGGAATCACGGCGACTGGGAGAATCGGCGGCGTGTGGCAGGATGGCGGCGGCGTGTGGCGGGATGGCGGTGGCGTGTGACCCCTCCTGCTGGTTCCCTGCGGCCGCGTGCGACGGCGTGTGGCGGGATGGCTCCCTGCAGGCCGGGCACGTGCGATGGGCCCCTCCTGCTAGTTTCCTGCGAGCGCGTGCCGGCGGCGTGTGGCGGGATTGACGGGAAGAAGAGCCTCCTGCTGCGGGCGCGTGCGGGATGGACTCTCCCTGGAAACCACGGAGACGGGAGCAGCAACAGGAGCGGAAGACGGGACACGGGCAGGGGCTGCGGCGGGATCGGGAGAAGAAAAGCGGCGGCGTGGGGAGGAGGATTGGATCGGGAGCAGTTGCGCGTGCGAGAATAAAACCCTAGGGCTCTAATACCATGTTGGAAAATATGCAACTTGTATTTCCAGGAGGCCAAGGGCCAGTATATATACATGTACAGGTGCAGAATATAAGCAGAAAACCCCCTATACAATAGGGCAAATACAAAGAGGTCACATGACAATATATATATAACTCTAACAGTGGTTTTGGGACCACCTGGTGCGGTTGGGTGAAGAATATCCTTTATAACGGTATTGTGAGTATAAAACTTAATAATGAGAATGGTCCTTATTTCCAGAGTTACAAAAGAGTGCGTCAGGGGGACCCCTTTTCTTGTTTCCTTTTTAACTTGGCTGTAGAAACACTCTCTAAGATGATTTTGAATGCCCAAAAGGAGCATTTAATCACTGGTCTGGCTCCGGATCTTATTGATAATGGATTGGCCGTCCTCCAATACGCGGATCATACAGTCATTTGTTTTGAGCATTATAAAGAGGTGGTTGTTAACCTCAAACTGCTCTGTATATGTTTGAACTCATGTCAGGGCTCAAAATCAACTTTATGAAAAGTGAGATTCTGTGTGTTGGGGGGGGGGGGATGACGACACTCTGAAGTTTTATGCAGAATTGTTCAATTGCCAGATTGGACACTTTGCCATGAAGTACTTGGGGGTTCCTGTTAGTTATACCACTCTTCATAGCCTGGATTGGTTATTTGTTGATGATAGATTCCTTAAATGTTGTGAATCCTGGATAGGTAATGCTTTTGGAAATATGCACTAGAGGCAATAATAAATTAGTTATTATCATATTTCCTTGTTCTTGATAATTGTTTATTATCCATGCTAGAATTGTATTGATCGAAAACTCAGATACATGTGTGGATACATAAACAACACCATGTCCCTAGTATGCCTCTAATAGACTAGCTCGTTGATTAAAGATGGCCAAGGTTTCCTAGCCATGGACACAAGATGTCATTTGATAACGGGATCATATCATTAGGAGAATGATGTGATAGACAAGACCCAAACTATAAATATAGCATATGATCGTGTCAATTTATTGCTATAGTTTTCTGCATGTCAAGTATCTGTTCCTATGACCATGAGATCATGCAACTCACTGACACCGGAGGAGTACCTTGTGTGTATCAAACATCGCAATGTAACTAGGTGACTATAAATGTGCTTTACAGGTATCTCCGAGGGTGTCTGTTGAGTTGGCATGGATCAAGACTGGGATTTGTTACTCCGTGTGACGGAGAGGTATCTCAGGGCCCACTCGGTAATACAACATCACAATAAGCCTCGCAAGCAATGTGACTAAGTGTTAGCCACGAGATCTTGTATTACGGAATGAGTAAAGAGACTTGCCGGTAACGATATTGAACTAGGTATAGAGATACCGACGATCGAATCTCGGACAAGTAACATACTGAAGAACAAAGGGAACAACGTACGTGATTAACTGAATCCTTGATATAGAGGTCCAACCGATACAGATCTACGTAGAATATGTAGGAACCAATATGGGCATCCAGGTCCCGCTATTGGTTATTGACCGTGGAGGTGTCTCGGTCATGTCTACATAGTTCTCGAACCCATAGGGTTTGCACACTTAAGGTTCGGTGACGTTTCGATATAGTAGAGTTATGTATGGTGGTGACCGAAGGTTGTTTAGAGTCCCGGATGAGATCCTGGACGTCATGAGGAGCTCTAGAATGGCCCGGAGGTCAAAGTTGATATATAGGAAGTCCTGTTTTGGTCATCGGAAAAGTTTTGGGTACTTCAATAGTGTATCGAGAGTGCCGGGAGGATACCGGGGGCCATCTGGAGGGGTGTCTCGACCCAAAGGTCCTCATGGGCTATGGGAGGAGTCAAACCAGCCCTTAGTGGGATGGCCGAACCCCACACTAAGGCCCATGCGGCTAGGGGTGGGAAAAACCCAAAGGTGGAAAGGTGGAAAGGGTTTCCAAGTGAAGAGGAGGAATCCTACTCCTAGTAGGATTGGAGTAGGACTCCTCCACCTCCAATTTAGGCCAACCCTTGAGGGTTTGAGACTGTCTCCTCCCCTCCCTCCCTCCTATATATATACTAGAGGATTTATAGGGGAGAGCTAACCCTAATTTCCACGTGCTCCTTCTACTTCATCTAGATCGTTTTCTCCTCTAGCATTGTTCGGCGGTGCTTAGGCGAAGCCTTGCCGGAATAGTTCCACCACCATCGCCGTCGCGCTTCCGGAGAACTCATCTACCTATCCACTCCCTCTTGCTGGATCAATATGGCGGAGATCATTATCGAGTTGTATGTGTGCTGAACGCGGAGGCGCCATCCGTTCTGCGCTAGATCGGAAGGACCGTGATCAGGATTGCGAGACGATTTGTGATTTGATCGTGGGAGGGATCGTGATGGGATCGCGGGACAAATCATGATTGGATCACGAGAAGGATCGTGACGGGATCGCGGGACGCTCGATGGTTTGGATCGCGAAGACGTTCGACTACATCAACCGCATTTCTTAACACTTCCCGCTTAGCGATCTAAAAGGGTATGTAGATCCATTCTCTCTCTCGTAGATGCTCATCTGGATAGATCTTGCGTGTGCGTAGGAATTTTTGTGTTTCCCATGCAACGTTCCCCAACAAATGCCGCATCCTCGGGGGGTAGGCTAACTCTTATGAACTCCTCCCCCAGTATTGTCTTTTACTATATGTCCATGGTCCTATTACCTAAGATGGTGATTTACAAGTTAGATGAACACCTTAAGAGATTCTTTTGGCAAGAGCATGAAGGGTGCTCTTGTAAATCTGATCAAATGGTCCCGCATTTGTAGATCCAAGAAAAAAGGGGGGTTGGAGGTAAAATATCTTCACAACCAGAACATTAGCCTTCTCACCAAGTGGGGGTGGCAGTTAGAAACACAAGAGGGGTTGTGGCAAGATGTGGTGAGAGCCAAATATTTCAAGAAAGATGATGTTTTCTTAGTTAAAAGAAGGTTCGATGACTCGCCAATTTGGAAAGCCATCATGAAAGTAAAAGGGTGTTAC
Organism: Hordeum marinum; assembly: GCA_022496015.1. Lineage (NCBI taxonomy): Eukaryota > Viridiplantae > Streptophyta > Magnoliopsida > Poales > Poaceae > Hordeum > Hordeum marinum. The sequence goes on along the minus strand of CM039673.1, from coordinate 567,407,429 downwards.
TTGGCTGGTAGGGGGCTTACCTTGAATTCTGGCAATTTGGGAAGACTGTGGCTCGATTCTCTTTGTGGTAGCCCCCCTCTTAAAGATAATTATGTTGATTTGTTTAACATTTGTAATCGGCAAGAGATCACGGTGGCTCAGTTCAGAGCTGGGATTGATGATAATTTCTTCAGGAGACAACTTCATCCTCAGTTGTTGGGTCGATGGGAAAACCTTAAGGAAGTAGTGGGGGCCTGGAAGATCTCGAACACCCCTGATCAGATCATTTGGACCCTGGGAAAAAAGAAAAAAAATCTACCAAATCCATTTATGAATATTTAGAAAGGCATGTTACAGGCTGTGACTATAGATGGATTTGGAAGTCGAAAATTCCCTTAGAGATCCAGATTTTCATGTGGCAATTATTCCAAGATGCCATTCTAACTAGAGATGTGATGAAGAGAAGAAAGTGGGCAGGTAACCCTAAATGTTCTTTCTATAACGAGCAAGAAACCTCACAACACCTCTGTTTTACTTGTCCAGTAGCCAGAGTTATCTGGAGAACGATCAGATGTGTGCTTGGTACTAGCTTATGCCCGAACAATATCTTGCAGTATTTCTCTTGGTGTTATGTGTTCCTTCCTGATGGTGCCAGATTCTACACATTTGGCCTAGCTGCGGTTTGTTGGGTGATCTGGAACTGTCGTAACCGTGCCACCTTTGAGAACAATAAGTTGAGATCCCCTTTTAACATAGTCTACTCTGCATATGGTTATCTTACCTATTGGGCAGGTCTGCTAGCTGGAGATGATCGGGAGGCGATGGAACGTGGGGCAAAGATGCTGAGGACCAACGCTTCGAACATGATGCACATCTGCGTGGCTCCAGGAGCACCAACTGATGACTGATGATAAAAGCAAAAGAGGAGTTCTTCGCCCCTCCCCTCCCCTCCACCTGAAGTCTTGGACGCGCGGACAACTGCTACTCTCTTAGCTCTACTTAGCTCTCAGCCCCTGCGCGGGCTTTGATGGCAGCTCGGTTGTGAGCATGTTTCTGCACTTTCCCTTGCTTTTGTTTCTCCTAGTGTGTTCGGATGATTAGTTTCTCCTAGACTGTTTTGGTTAGGTTAGTTGGTTCTATTTGGCGTTTCTGGGTTTTCGCCCTGCGGTAGGCTGCTCGATGACGAGTTCCTATGATGGTTTCTTAGGAATGCTTTGAACCCGCTCCCCTTTCCAGTTTCCTTGGTTGGCCGGATTAACTATGTATTTCCGTTATGATAAGTAATGAAAAGGGGTTCACCTGGGTAAAAAAAGGTATGGCATGGCCTGACCAGGCACGCTTAGTACACGGGTCGTGCTGGGCCGGCACGCGTGCTGATCTTCGCGGCCAGGCATGACACTACTATTAAATGGGCCGGTCTACCAGCACGTTTAGCCGTCAACCCATCTATTATTTAGAATATTGGGCTGCCTAATGTCAAATCTTAAGAGAAAGCTTGGATAGAAGGCTGGGTCATGACCCGGTATGGTACACCCGACCCTTTGCCACTGAAAATCAAAGGCTTCGTTTTTGTCTACGTGGTTTTCTATGGTGATGGTTTTGTCTGGACTTATCGGGCATGGTCGTCCAGTCCTCCTCATCGATTTCATCTAGTAGACGATGGCCTGATCCTCAGTTCACCATCGTCGACGTATTCTGACTCCGACGGACGGGTTTTCAACAGCCGCGTCAACAATGTAACATGTCTCCAAGCTTGTTTTGAAGATCCATAGGCGGCATCGAGCCTTTCTCATGACAAACCATCGACGAGTGTAGAAAGAAGACAACATCGATATACCAAAAGGATTAGTGTGTTATTTTGTATTTACTTTAAGGATGACCATCTAAGGGTTGGACAATTTAATATATGACTTAAAGCATCTCCGACAAGTCCCATTCTTTTCAATAAAATTCATGTATTAGTATAGTCGGGCCAAAGAAAAACCTACTCTAACCGCTCCCCTTTCTTCAATAAATCATTGACGATCACGAAAAAAGGTCACCTTCCCTGTTTCAAGGGGGGTTGGCCTTGTCCTCATCCAACCCCCAATAGCATCACATCAGTTTTTCTCATCTCCCTCCTTGCGCACATCGTCAGGCCGTCGCCCCCACCATGTCAGACTGCCACTCAACAACATCATCCGTCGCTGCTCGCATATCACCTCCGTCGTTGGGCCACACCGCTGCATCACATTAGTTTTTCTCATCTCTCTACTTCGGCACAGTGCCAAGCCGCCGCCGCCACCACCACTTCACACCACCACCCACCACATCACCTCCGTCGTCGGGCCATGCCGCCATCATTATTAGCAGGGCTATCTGTATCATTCTGGTTATTGGGGATCTGGTCGAGCATCAAATAACTAGAAAAATGTTATTGTGTGTGTGTGGGGGGGGGGGGGAGGGGTGAGCTGTTGGAGTCCTAGTAAAAACTATTTATGCGGAATAAAACTTTCTAGTCTCTGTCATAACAAACACTACATGTATTATTAACATTGTTTTGCGTCCAACATTTTCTGTAACAGATGTGGCTGATGTAAACCTGGGCATACCCCGGGCCGGACTTGAAAAAGCCTGAACTGAAAAACTCAGTCCCGAGCCCGGCCCGGCCCGACCACCAGGCCTAATATATCGGGCCCAAATTGTTCGAGCCTGAAAAAGTCCAACAAAGCCCGGTCGGCCCGGCCTGACCACGACTAAAAAATAGTTTTTTGCAAGCCTGAGCCCGGCCCGGCCTGCCCGTCTGGCTCACTTTTCAGACCCGAGTCCGGCCCGATGGCACGATCAGGCTTGGCCCGGCCCGGGATTTTCGGACCGGATCGGGTCGAACCGTCCAGCCCGGTCTGCCCATGCCCAGGTCTAGTCTGATGCTATCATTTTGTGCTCTACAAAAGTATTGGGTTGCATGGTGATGTGGACACTTGATCGAACGGTGATGGAGGAGTGTCGGATGAGTTGTCTCTACTCCTAATTGTACACTTGGTACGTCATTCGTTCATACTCTCGCCCCCCTCGCACAACCTCCCCGCTTCCACCGGTTTTTATCGATCGAAACGCACATCTCCTTTCCCTCGCCGGTTTCTATTTCTGTCAAAACCGATTGAAACAAACCAGCGACTACGAGATGAGCCAGGGCCAACAGGGCAGATCCAGGGGCGACGAGGCACTTTGCGTTGGGATCCGGGTAGATTTGGCAAGGTGCAACGGTGGAAGAACTTCCCAACGATGGCGGCGCGTTTCCTGTGACCATCCATGGAGAAGCGGCGAGCTCCTGCATGACGGCGGTGAGAATATTTAGGCAGGCTGTAAGGGAAGGAACAGGGGAGGAAGGGAGAGAGAGAAGGGCATGGAGAGGACAACGGCTCGCCGGGCGGGTCACTGGCGCCCGGCGGAGGCCAGGTCATCTCTCTCGCTCGCCTCTCCCCTTCTCCCCCATCTCGCATCTCCTTCTCGCACCGTCGTGTCTGTCACCGCAGCACAACCATATCCCATCCGGTTCTCCTTCTTTTCTAAATCCACCGATGCATCGTTGTTTCGCCCTAGCGAGCGGCCGCCCGACTAACCCTAGCCGCCTCTATCTCCGATGATAACTCCGTCGCCAACGCCTCCCCGTTACCCTCCCTGGCGCTTTCCCCGTTTGGCTCCCCAAATCCCTCTGTCTTGCCGTCACGTACGTGGACGATGACGCATCCCTGAACCAACGCCAACGTAGCGCTGCAGACGTGTTGTAGTTCGAGGTCGTTACCCGTGCAAACTCAGGCAACCTTGGGCGTGCTCGACAGGTAATGTGATGTCACATCATCTCAGTTTCATCAGAATTGGCATAATGACATGGTCAGCCATTTGCTAAAAATGTGATGTTGTTTCTGCAGTTAGCCCTTTAAATAGCAAATGGGGTGTGTGTGTTGCATCTGATGTGCATGAACTCAACCTGGCGAACTCCTGGGAGAAGAAAAAAGGATCCACAACAGCCCCGACGAGTTCAAGATGACGAAGGTGCCACAGGTGGTGTGGGAGAGGAGCTTGTTTCCATACGAAGTCCGAGGACCAGCCATGACGATCCAGCTGTTGCAGGTTTGAGTCGGGAGTGTATTCACACCCGTGCGTGTCCAGGTATGTGCTTAATTTGGAAGACACGCATCAATCTCAAGTTCTCAACAGACCCTAATGCGCCCACATTATTTGCTTCAGAAACAAATAGCAACTCTCCGATGTAGTAAGGAGAAGCCAAGAATGACAGAGCATCCTCCGATGCAACTCAACACACACTGGCACTTCTCCATTGTTTGATTCAGAAACAGGCAGAAACAACTACTATCTCTGAATTTATTTAAGGTTGTTTCTCTTATTTCTATTCTGATGTACATGCATCTTCCGATTCTTCCCTTGTTATCTTCCATACATATATGTGCTACGACCATGCCTTTTTGTCGTGTAAATGCGCTACAGATTTGTGCAGCAAAGTAGTCTTCATATGCGAGGAAGCAAAGGGATGTTATGAGTCTATGCAATCATGCTACATGTTAGTTGGAAGTCGAATCTCGGCTTGATTACCTCTCTTTAAGAAAAATTATTAGTAACATATCTTATCCTAGATGATTCATGTTTAAACGATTTTAGAAGCATAACTATCAGTATGTGCATTTAATAAAATGCAAGTCTGAAAGCAGATGCTGAAAATAATTTGGATATTATGCATTATTCAATCTCCCAGTTTGTGGTTTATGTTGTCCAGAAATGTACTCCTACAAACAAGTGGCATGTGTCATCTATAGCATGTCCCCTTTGTCTGAATGTTCAAGTAGAAGAGTTTCATCTCATTTGGCATGGAGCACTGCAATAATACATGCAACTCTTCACCGCTACTAACATGAAGTTGCGTTCAGGTTACTAAAGAGTCATTGTCGGTACGTATCACTTTTTAATTTTAACAGTCTATAGGTTTACTTATATGGCCTGTATTGAGCTCAAGGAAACATAGTGCAATTCCCTCTATTATTTCTGGTCAATATTGTTGTAACTACAGTCACTCCCATTCAAAATTTTCTATAGAGGAACTACAACAGGTATTTTACTGACCTGAACATTGAACAAAGGAGTAGAAAAGGTTCAAGGCATATGCGAATAATTGAAATTTTATATTTATGGACAAGGGAGAAATGCCTAAATTAGAAGCCAGAGCGAAATTTTATAGTACTATGTTGTTGCACTGCAGCTTTTGGGAATCCTTAACACGATTATCCGAGAGGTGAAGCTTAGACGCCATCGTGGATTTGTCTGGCTGTGAATCATGGTCATGAAATATGCTCATGTTGTTCCCTTTCCGGATGCTTCAGAACAAACAAGCGATGATGTTGGAATAAGAGGTTGTTCGATTCCCTTTTATGTCATAGTTCATACTACAACACAGACGTACTGCAGGTTCTTAAATTATACGATTATTTTCTCTTAGATTGTAAAATTTCATGATATCAAATTGTATGTACTGCAAATTTTCTCCTTTCTACTGCCTGCTTAATTGTAGCAGCAATGCACTGGTTAAATAGAATAACTAGATAATGATACTCTATGTATTACTAGAGCCGTTGATAGCTTCGTCCACCAAGATTATTTTACACTCCCTTAGGAGAATTTAGCTTATATTTATGAATGTACCTGCGAGTTTGAAAGTTAAATTAATACTACCAAGGAAGACACCAGGAAAGCGCCAATGGCTCGCTTGTTCTTTGCAGAGGAACCCGGTTCTAATGATCGATACAATTTGTAGGTAAATGTCTTGTAACTATTACAAGACATACATACTCCACTACTTTTCATTCCTATCATAGACATCTTTACTCATCTCAGTAGGCCCGGGGCAACCTTCTTAATATAAAATTGAATATATAACACTATAATTAAAATTGATTTAATGGTCCATCTCTGTTCCGGCCCCTTGTTTGTTTGTTTGTTATTGAGATATGAGGTGGGAGCGTTTATCTTTGGTCGCTCTTGCCAAAGTTCTGGACAAAGGATTCAACAAAAATTGGTAGGAATCAGTGGGATCCTGGCGGCGGTGGTTGCAAGCACACAGGGATAGGAATGAAGATGAGATCAAATATCATGATTCCATCTCATCTCGGTCCGCCAGAGGTCCCTGGCGGACGGGGTTCGGGTTGAGTTGTTCTTTTGATCGGCCACAATTTGCATGCTTATGAAATATGCAACACATGTACTGTGAAGCGAGATATTTAGTTTGATTTTCTCGGGTAAACCATACCCTCAGACATTCCAAAATCTCTACTTTTTTAAAGAAAACCTCTACTACCATTAGTAAAAAAAGACCCATTTGTCCCGGTTCGTAAGGCCCATTTGTTCCGGTTCTGGAACCGGGACTAATGTGTCGGGACTAAAACCCATGACCTTTAGTTCCGGTTCGCTTACGAACCGGGACAGATGGAGCTACACGTGGCCGCTCCGTTGAGCCCAGGCATGAGGGCAACCGCGACCAAAAAGAACCGGGACCAAAAAGCGTTCACGCGTCAACAACTGAGGAGCTGGTTTTTTTTTTGAAAGAGGGGGAGGAGTTTGAGGGTTTTCGAGGGTTAATTTAGGGGTTTCATATATTTTGTTAGCTAGCTAACAGAGAGAAGTGATCTCTCTTATCTCCATACTTGGTCACGACGCTATATAGTATACGTATAGATAGAACATATAACATTATTTAATCATCATTTTCGTCAATGAGACATCATATAACAAGTTGGTTACTAGTCACAATCACAACTCCTCCTCCTCATCACCATCAACTCTAACACATTGTAGCACATAATAACACATTGTACCTAGGACCTATGCACTCATATCTCGTAGGACCTACTCTACCCTCTCTTAGGTACAATATCATAAAACAAGATAGGCCCTGACTCTCCATTATGGAGAACGAAGGTCATCCTGTCTCCCATTCTTGGCCTACGCACAATGTTGCTTCCAAGTAGCTCTGTACGATTGAGCATACATTTTCTTCCAATCTTTGATTGTCATGACTCCATTGGTTTTAGAAATCCAGTATGGACATGAGTGATGCGTAGGCTGACCTGGCCGTGGTGGCCCTAAGCTCGTAACAGCAACGTGACCTCTCGGAAACATCAGATGAGGCACACAATCCTTCGGGATTTTCTGTTGAAAAACATAGTAATAACTTTGTAGTTAGCAATGTAGTTTAGTTTTAGAAGAATTTTTGTAAAAGATGTACGGATGTCGTAATAGTAGAATTAAAATCTTACCATACAATCTTCATGGATGTTACCGTAGTTCACCATGTGCACTAATGGCACGTATTGACCATAATGTGCAGGAGTTTGATAATAGCTATTGTAATTCTTAAGATGACTAAGAAATGCGGTAAGATGATCTTTCTTCTTATAAGTTAATTCTGCTTCATCACTGTAGTAGTAGGTTCTGTCTACCATCTTTCGTACATTTTTTGAAGAATGAAAATAAGCTGTCAATGAAAATAAGTTGTCAACTATTTTTAAATAAACAATATAAATTACTTAATAAATATGGTTAAGAAACTCACATAATGGTAGAACTGGAGGCGTCTGCACATCGACCCAGATGTCGATATTACCTTCAATTTCATCTTCCGGACGAATATCAAAGGTGATAAGCATATTAGGCTCAAATGCATAAGCCTTGCATAGTGCTTGCCAAGTTTTGCATTCAGAATAGCAATAGATGTCTGCATGGTATAATTTTATTGCAAAAGTAAAATCATGCTTGGTCCTCAAGTGAACTATCTTTACCTTCATATCTTTTTAGTATTGAAACCAATCTTATCCAAGATAACAATTTTTGCATGGCAAGGGATACGCTAGTAGAATAGTAAAAAATTAAAATTAATTATAAGTTGTAGCAAAAGAAGCAGAAGTCATGCTTAATTACAAAAAAGACTTGTCATTGCGACTTACTGTATCCATTTCGAAAGTCGCATCCTGCATGATGCTGAAGCGTCTACCATGAACTAGGAAAGTCTTGTCACACAGGCCGTGCTCGTCTTTGCAGTATTCGCACATAGCGAATTCCCTTTCGTCGTCAGACATTTCCTATGTTCATAGTTGAAACATTTAAAATCGATCGAAGGAAACTACGAGAAAACTGATCAACACACAGATCACTATTACTCAATATGCAATGGGTTGACTTTAGATCTATCGAGTCTTTCCTTCCTAAACTCCCATCTCACGTATATGGTGGGCACTTCCTCTGATATTGCTATCGTCGGTGATGGTGGCTCCTCCATTCGTCCCAGAGTGCATTATACCAAAATGTCTAGCACACTAGAACGAAGGAGAAGCGACCCCACGACAACAGTCGGGATTCTTTCTCTCACTGAAAGACACACAAGGAGCCGAAACAGACTTAAAGTCAACCCGTTTCATATATCGAGCAATGATATAGAAAAAAATCCCTATGTTTTACCGGAATGACTTGCAAATCACAAATACATTTATAATGAACTCGAATATAATATTATTAATACATCATCCTGAATAAGTCAGTTCAAGAATTACGGCACGCTTTGGATCCTAATGTGTGTGTGACTTTCGGTCCGTCGAGGCTTTTCTTAAATAACTCTCATATCTCATGGTGTGTTGTTGCGCACTCTCTCACATTGATACGGTGGTATATATATGTTGGTGGACACTCTCACAGTAATAGTTCGACCGTCCATGATGGACACCTCCCCTCTCCTCTTCTTGCGCAATATATCGACGAGTATATCGCGAGGAAGAGAAGAAAGAAGAGGCGCCCCCCACGACAACAGTCGGGATTCCTTCATCAAGAACACACATGAAAGTTATCTAAGGAAAGCCTCGACGGACCGAAAGTCACACACGCACTATACCGATAAAATATCACTAATACATTAATATTTATAATAAACTCAAATATAATATCACTAATACATCATCCCGAATAATCTGGTTAATGCATCATCAAATATTAACTAATACATTTCGAATATTATCATATAAGATCACTAATATAGATCGAATATTCTAGAATCCAAAGTGGAGGACAGTGAACTCGGTTCACTAGCGGTCTCTGAGTCGCCGGCGGTGGACACCCAAAGATAAGGAACCATCATGGGATCATGACTCAGGTGAGATCCCTGAAGGATCTGTCAGATATTGTCGAACTGGGCGTCCAACGTCGCCATGTAGCGACGGACGTGCTCGTCCTCCTCCCTGACACGGCGACGTACCACCTCCGCGGGTGTCCGCTCCCTCCGCACCGAAAGTGGCCCACGTGACCGCCACCATAGAAGGTCCGGGTCGACGACGATACCTGGATTCCTCACCAACCTCCGAGCCCGGGAAGGTAGCACCTCCCAGTGCCAGCCCGGTGGAGCCCAGTCCCGGACATGGTGCCTATCAAGCAGGCTCTCACGGACTACTCAACGACGAGGATGTGGGCCGGGCATCGTCGACAAATTCCTATGAGAACGTTTTCTTATCATTTAATCACTATTTTTTCATAAAACCCAATTTTTTCTGTAATCTAACATACACAAACTAATTTTTCCTAAGACTCCTAATAATTAAATGAAACACAAAACAACTAAAACATAAGCATTCATCATATAAACATAAACCCTAAGGCTCACACATAGGGCGCATAAAATCAGTAGATAAAACAAGCAAAATGGTATTAGTGATGAAAGCAGTTTTTAAGATACGATGTTGATTTTAGCTAATGGTCAGTTATATCTATATTAGCACGATGCAAATTTCCTATGTTCATAATTGAAACAATAGACAACATTACAACAATAGACAAAATGTTTACTCAACTAATTTTTCCTATGTTCATAGTTGAAACAATAGACAACATTACAACAATAGACAAAATGTTTAATCAACTAATTTTTCCTAAAGCTCACAGCGGGGGCGGCGGCGGCGGGGCGGCGACGGGGAGGCGATGGGGCGGCGATGGGGCGGCGGGGTGACGACGGGGCGACGGGGTGGCGACGGGGCGGCGGGGCGGGGACGGGGCGACGACGGAGAGGGCGACGGCGAAGGGGCGGCGACAGAGAGGGCGATGGCGGCGGGGCGGCGATGGAGAGGGTGATGGCGGCGGGGCGGCGACGAAGAGGGCGACGACGTGGCAGCGTTGCGTCGACGACGACGGGCAGGGGCACGGCGACGGCGTCGGCGTCGGCGGTGGCGAGATGAAGAATGCTGAAAATCCCAAAGTGTCGGCTTATATAGCGAGAGCATTGGTTCCGGTTGGTGGCACAAACCGGGACCAATGCCACCTTCAGTCCCGGTTGGTGCCACCAACCGGGACTAAAGCCCTGTTTTTAGTAGCCCAAAGGGCGAGAAACAGGGACCTTTGGTCTCGGTTGGTGGCACCAACCGGGACTAAAGGGGTGCATTGGTATCGATTGGTGCCACCAACCGGGACCAATGGTCCCTTTTCGTCGGCCGGCGGGGAAACAAGGATCTTTGGTCCCGGTTGGTGGCACCAACCGTGACCAAAGGCCTGGCGCAGCAAATGTTTACTCCCACCTCGCTAGTCGAGGGGAGACCGCACCTGTTTATAAGCCCCGATGCGCTTGACCCGTCGAGCACCTCTCATAGTGAAAATAGATGCCATTATACATGAAATTCGACATAAATTCAAAATGGTAGTTAGGTGCCTAACTAACACTTTGAATTTAGGTTGAATTTCAGTGTAAGCGCATCTATTTTCACTTTTACTATTTTTATGTTATTTCTTTGCTATTTTTCTTGCTATTTAATATTGTTGGTAATTTTTAGGTTACTTTAAATGGTTGTTTAAATCAAAAACAGATTTTGTTATTTTAGTTTGCTATTAAAATTTCTAACAAAAAATTCGTTTTGCTAATATTACTTTGTTTTAACATTATATTCAATTTGATAATTTTTAGCTTTTATATAATTTTAGTTTTAAAAATACTAGAGGTTTATAATTTTGATTTTTGTCGTAACCCTGTCATGCAGTTATTAATTTTTTCCAGCTAAATGACCCTGAAATTGAAAAGCAGTACAAATAAACTCTAAAAAGGTTGAAAGTTGGCATTGTATCATCATTTCATCCACATAGTATGTACTAAAAAGTTGAGAGGGTTACGGCAAAAGCTGGATGCACTTCGTATACAAAACGGACAGTCTCTTTCGAAGTATCATGGTTTCGGACGGAAACTCATCTGTTACAAAAGACATTTTATTTTCTTGAACTTATTTGAACTCTAGGCTTTTTCTGTGTTCAAAATACACCATTCAAAGCCATATCATCAATTTTCAACCCTTTCGAACTTCATTTGTTATTTTTCATGCAATTATTGATTTTTTTGAGCTAAATGACCCTGAAATTGAAAAACATCAAAAATCAAATCTAAAAAGGTTGAAAGTTGGCATGGTATTATCATTTTACCCACATAGTATGTGCTAAAAAGTTGAGAGGGTTACGGCAAAAGCTGGATGCACTTCGTGTACAAAACGGACAGTCTCTTTTGAAGTATGAGGGTTTCGAACGGAAACTCATCTGTTACAAAAGACATTTCATTTTATTGAACTTATTTGAATTCCAGGCTTTTTGTGTATTCAAAATGCATCATTCAAAGCCACATCATCAATTTGCAACCCTTCCCGACTTCATTTGTTATTTTTCATGCAGTTATTGATTTTTTTAGTTAAATGACACTGAAATTGAAAATCACTACAAATGAACTCTGAAAAGGTTAAAAGTTGGCATGGTATCATCATTTCACCCACATAGTATGTGCTAAAAAGTTGAGAGGGTGAAGGCAAAAACTGGATGCACTTCGTGTACAAAACGGACAATCTCTTTCGAAGTATCAGGGTTTCGTATGGAAACTCATCTGTTACAAAAGACATTTCATTTCTTCACATGTAACTGCAGTGATATTCTCTATTAAAGGCATCATCATAATAGTTGTTACCGTACATCCATTGCCGTTTAATCTGCGTGCATTATATATAATTAAGTGTGTCAAAAACCATTACAGAAAATCAGGAATACAGAAGTGACCAAATTAATAGAATTTCATCATCACATTAAAACCAAAGTAGATACATAGTTCTCGTTGACCAACATATAGCTCTCTAGAGCATCTAATTAAACCACACATTGAAACTATTTAAAACATTTCATTGCAACAACAATTGCGATCATAATCAGAACTAAGGTAACAATTGATTCAACGACATAATAATAACCAGCCTCTTTATCAATGGCATATTTTCTAATCTTTCTAAGCTTCCAGCGCATTGCATCCATTTTGGTTCTGTGATCATCGACGATATCGGCAGCATACAACTCCAATCCCATCTTCTCATCTTCAGTTCTTTTCAATTTTTCTTTCAAATGATCGATTTCTTTTTCAGCTTTAGTTAACTTGTCGAGCAGAATTGCATAGTCGGTATCCATTTCTGGTTCAACTACTTCCTATAGATAAAAACATCTACGTCAAGTTGGTGGCATAATTAATTGTCATAACATTAGATGTGTGGAATAGTTATAAAAGATAATATACCACATCTGAATCATAGGCTGGACGCGGGCCGACATGGGCGGATACCATAACCATGGCACTATATAATAACAAACAATAATAAAAGTAAAAAAATCATACGAGTAAGTATATTTTATTTTAGCAAGAAGATAAGATCAAGAGGCTCACCACGCGCGGGCGATCGACGGCGGTTTCAGGACGGGGACAGGACAGGACGGACCGCCAAACCTAGACAAATCTTGACGCAAATGGAGTTTGGACAAGGAGCTTCGAGAGGAGAAAGCTTAAGTTTTGTTTGGGCATTTCATCAAACACCTCATGTGCATAGTAGGTGAGCTACAACACCACAAAGCTCTCCCCTCGCCGACCTGAAAAATAGAGCAACGTGGAGTGCTCTGCTCGCTGGCGAGGGGGTATATATAGGCATCTCATTGGTCCCAGTTCGTGGCTGAAACCAGGACTAAAGGACCCCCTTTGGTCCCGGATCCAGCCACGAACCGGGACCAATGGTCGTGGGCCAGGAGCGAGGCACATTGGTCCCAGTTCGTGTTTGGAACTGGGACCAATGCCCCACGTGGCCCGCCCGACCCCCTGGCCTCATGAAACGGGACCGTTGCCCCCATTAGTCCCGGTTCATGACTGAACCGGGACTAATGGGCTGGCCCGGCCTGGACCAAAGCCCTGTTTTCTACTAGTGTACTAAAGGTACAATTTTATTGTTTAACTTCATACTTTTACCACAAATCTCTGGAATATAATTTATTGATGATTAAAAGTCATGTGCTGGTGCATTGGACTATGAGATTGAAAAAAGAGTACCAACCTAATACCTATAGAGGTGGCTAATCCTTCCAGTGACCTGTATATGTAACTATGTAAGTTAGGCTCGATTTCAAGTTAGCCTGTACCATTTGTGTCAATTTAGTTAATCATGTTACCACTTGCCAATATATATTTTAATATAATAGAACTCCTATAGTTGTCTTCAATACAGAGGGAATACATCTCTAAATAATTTTTTGATGCATTCATGTAACCTATCTTTTGCATTTAAATCGAACATGCAGTAAGCAGTCATAGCAAATATATAGAATATATAGAATTGTCCCATCCATTATAATTGATGATTTCTATACAATCAACCCAGCAAACAAATATTATGTCAAATGATCACGCACAAAACCAACAAAAACCTTAGTTCCATGTGAAGTTGCCTAACAGAATCCGTAACATACATCAAGTAATAAGGCTCCAACATGCTTCAGTTTAACAGTAGGGCACATTCAGGAATCAAAAGCATACAAAATGGTTATTTATTATAGTTGGAAAATAACTATTGTTAGAGTCTACGGTCAAGAAGTTCGTCAGTCTTAGCCGCTTCTTATGGACACAGGGAAATTTCAAATTTTCATTTGTTAAAGTTTGTATTAGTATCTTTTGGCAGTATTGAATGTGTAGGCATTGATATGATTTATGTCCATTGTCAATTTAGCTGAACATTTTTTTAGCAAAAGTTCTACGAAACTTGTAACACATTGTATTGAAAATTTGTGAGGAATAGTTGATGACCCTTTGACCAAATACACTTTGATCGTTGATCAATTTCTATATGCCAGTTGTCACGTGACATGGATGACTTGTTTGTGGAACTTTGCTTGATGAAGGAAAAACTGGAGAAATACATTGACGAGGCCTCGGCGACTAGATCATGGAATCGAAACACACTTCACACCACCACGGATGCTTGGTTGAAAGAATGGTTGAAGTCTTACTTTATTATATCAAAGTCTTACTTTATCATAGATGTGAAATGGGGCGTCCCCGTCCCACATGAAAGGTACAAGGATAAGGTTTGTCATCTGAGCATCCAAAGATTCATTGTGAAAATTTATCTCTTTTCATGTTTGTATTAATGTTCGTCTATGTGATGAATCCATTCACAACTAGCTTGGCGATCTGTATTAGTTATGATTTGCTACTTATTGTTTTTGGCTCATTATGTATCTTTGACTATCCAACTCCATGAATGAATTCATGTTCGTGTTTTTTTATTTTCATATTCTGTATTGAGAGCGCACATATTGAGTTGTGTGTGGGGCATGTTGAGCTTTACAAGGAATATCTATTAAGTTGTGTAGGTTAATATTTATATATATGCATTGCAGCCCGTAGCAATGCACGGGCGTTCTACTAGTATGTATAACAATGCATCAGTACTATAGATTGACGTGTTTGTCTTTTTTTCCTTCTTTTTTTTGAAAACTACATGTTTGTCTTTTTACGTAGTCTAGGAATACGCACATTCTTAAATGAGAAACCATATATGAGCAGAGGCCACTCTACCATGTCTACGTGTTTACGTATATAATTATCGTTTTCTCTGAGCATCGATCCCGCTAGTAGAAAACAGGGCATTCGTCACAGCTCGATCTACACATTAGTCCCGGTTGCCTTACGAACCGGCACTAAATGCGAGCATTAGTCCCGGTTCGAGCGGTTAGGGCGCCGATCGGGCATTAGTCCCGGTTCGAGTGGCACCTTTAGTCCCGGTTGGAGACACCAACCGAGACTAAAGGGACCGATACCCTTTAGTCCCGGTTCCTGTCTCCAACTGGGACTAAAGGTGAAGCCTTTAGTTCCGGTTGGAGACACGAACCGGGACTAAAGGGGTTGGGGCTTTAGTCCCGGTTCGTATCTCCAACCGGGAGTCCCGGTTAGAGATACCAACCGGTACTAAAGGGTTTTGAAAGTTTTTTGTGTTTTCTATTTGTTTTCTGTTTTTAGTTTCTATTTTAAATTGCTTATATCTTTTAGGATATTTGATGTTTTTGAGTGATTCTTTTTGCATTAGATTCAAAATTTTGTCTAGTTTATGTTTGTGCAATTACTTTCCAAATTTGAATGGTTTAAATTTGAATTTGTTCAAATTTGCTTCAAACCCTAGATTGTGAATAACTTGAGTTTAAAAATAGTTTTTAATTTAATTCTTTTTGCTCGTAGGCACATGTTAGATGGTGCATGTTGAACACACAAAAATTATAGAGTTGAAATAAGTTTAAAAAAATAAAATGCCTTTGTTACAGATGGTTTTTCGTCCAAAACCCTGATACTTCCAAAGGAATTGTCCAGTTTGTACACAAAGTGCATCTAGTTTTTACCGTAAGCCTCTCAACTTTTTAGCACATGCTATGTGGGTGAAATAATAATACCATGGCAAGTTTTAACCTTTTCAGAGTTCATTTGTAGTGTTTTTCAATTTCAGGGTCATTTAGCTCAAAAAAATCATTAAATGCATGAAAAATAGCAAATGAAGTTAGAAATGGGTTAACTCTAGCTTGGTTAACCTTAGTTGTGACTCTGGCCGGGACGATGCTAGCATATGTAGTCGACGGTATGATTGGATGGACACCAACCCGGACTAAAGGGGTTCTGAAATTTTCAAACTCTACCCCCCCTCTAGACTATCTTTTTGAGTTTTCCAGAAAATAAACAAAAATGATAAAATCTTCAAAAAATAAAATCTTTTGAGATGTAGTTAGGTTTTAGTGTCTAGTTGGTATAGAAATTTTGAAATATGAATTTTGACCGTTTGTACAAAAAAAATGAAAAAAATGTAAAACGGACATAACTTTTGCATACGACGTCGAAAAAAAAGTTTAATATATCAAAAAAACTAGAGAAAAATTGGGACTCGATTTCACCAGGGTTTATCTGGTGAAGTTTTCTCAGATTCTCAAAATTCCAAAAGTAAAAAAAGTTATTTCAAAAAGAAGATTTTTTCTTACAAAATCAAAATAAAATAAAATAAAAAATTTATTTAAAAATAAATAAATGATGTCATATTTGGATTCCTTACATTTTTCTGATAATAATAGATATATTATTTGTTGAATTTTGATTTGCAGATTTAAAGATATTAATTATGCCATATGAATTGAATATATGGCAAAAAAACTGAATAAAATAATAATATTACTCATTTTATTTTCAGAGAAATTCAATATTATTATTACTTATTTTGTTTATTTTAATAATTATTTGGAATTCAAAAAATTAAATAATGTGACATGAAGACCTAAAGGTTAATAGGATTGATAGCTTAATATTGTCAAAAAAACAACAAGTGCAAACTTGAAAAAAAAGGGTGATACAACTCGAAAGTTAAGCAGTGAAAGGATGAGTGACCATCTGGGAAGTTAAATGATTTGGAATGAGTGATGATTAGAGATTAAATTGTCAAATAATTTAAAAACAGTGAGAAGGGGTGATTAGAGATTAAATTGTTAAATAATTTACAGATTTGAAAATAAAAAATATCGAACGCACCTCAGCCTCATAACTTGTACAAGTTGGCGGGAAATAAAATCTAACTTGTTCAAGTTGGCGGGGAAAAAAATCCCGTTTGTCTCGTCGCGACGAAAAGCGCCGGCCTGGACGGGCGCGCGCGGCGGCCATACGTGCCCACCGTCGCCGCCGTGGCCCTCCTCCCTTCCCTCCCAAATTCCAGCCTCCTACCTTTGCGGGTGTGGGAGTATAAAAGAGGACCAGACACCAGAGGAGTCTGGACCGGGAAGGCCGAGCAGAGGATCCATGGCTTGCTGCTGCTGGCTGCATCGGCGCGGCGGCAGGACTGATCGGCGGTGAGCGAGCCCGGCTCGTCCGGCCGGACACCGGAAGGAAGAAAAAGGTCAGCCGCGTACGTGCTTACACTCCTCCTGGCTCCTGCTGCCATAACTTCGTTCCGAATCTGCACTTGCGTCCTTATCGCCATCGATCTCGTCTTTCGCTGGCACTGCTTGGTACGATCGCTCGTGTTCTTCGTTCATCCGTTCGATGATTCAGAGCTGAGGCCTTTCTGTTTTTCGACTGTCCCTACGGAGTCATCCACACCCTCTCCCTTTCATTCATCTTCCGGCCGCCGCTGTGCACGTCCGAAAGTCCATGCAACATTTTTCTCAGGTTGTTTGTGTCCACACTTTTTTTCTTTGCGGAAACACAGTTTTTTCTTAATACAAATATACAATGTTCACGCGTACACATATATCCATTCATATGAACGCATGTACATATATCCTATCCTTATTAACATATTTAAAAAATTGAGTCGGCATCTTATTTTAATATTAATGATGTCACGACACACATCTTCGTAGTTAACGAAAACATCCTCTTATACTGTACCTTTTTCTTCTTCTTCTTCTCTTCGTAATTCCTAGCTAGTTGATGATTTCGTTTCCTTATATTAGCCTCAGACCGTAGAATAACTATTGTTATAAAAGAAAACCGAGTGTTATGTATAAACAAGTTACGAAAAACAATTTCAGAAAGTTACTATAAAAAGAAGAAAACATAAAATTATACTATCCGATTTCAGAATTTTTTTAACACAATACAAACGTAAACGCTCATATAAACGTGCATACATTCATCCATATGAACGCGCATACACTCATTCTACCCCTATGAGCACCTTTAAAACACTGAGCCGTCATATCATCTTGGGATTTACGAAGTCACTGTAGACGCCTCGTCCTCTCACTGAATGCGCATCATCACATATGTGTGCTAATCCAATCCTTCATAGTCAAGAAACTTCTGATCCTGTGCTCTAGAAGGAAAAATCATGTTTGAACATAAATTTCCATGAGTTGATATATTGAACCTTTTTTTGAACCTTTTTTCATTCCTTTAAATGCAAATATTCCAACATCTGTGGTTTTGGGACGAGAATGATGTTGGAAAATAAGAAATCTAACAGCGGCATCACAGATGTGTGCTAATCCAATCCTTGATAGTCAAGAAACTTCTGATCCTGTGCTCTAGAAGGAAAAAATCATGTTTGAGCATAAATTTCATATATTGAACCTTTTTTTTGAACATTTTTTCATTCTTTTGAATCCAAATATTCCAACATTTGTGATTTTTGGATAAGGATGATGTTGGAAAATAAGAAATCTAGCAGCGGCATCGCAGATGTGTGCTAATCCAATCCTTCATAGTCAAGAAACTTCTGATCCTGTGCTCTAGAAGGAAAAATCATGTTTGAGCATAAATTTCCATGAGTTGATATGTTGAACCTTTTTTTTTGTTAACATTTTTCCATTCCTTTGAATCCAAATAGTCCAACATCCTAGTATAATTATGTCCATGGGAAAAAAAATAAGCTGGAAGCATTTGATGGGCAAGTATTGTTTCATCAATATGTATATTCTCCTTTTCTTGTTTGGAAGAATGCTTGCCCAACAATCTTTAGAGAAAGAGCAGTCACATAATATATGCATTGAACTTTATTCAGTTCTTTTATTGCAAAACACGCACTGATAACCGCAAAAGTGCATATGTCTCCATTTTAACAGATTTCTAGCGTTGATTCCTAGCTAGTTGATGGCTTGTTAATCAAAGCCGGGCTCTTCTCGAGCCTTCTTTCTAAAAGAGGAAATTGAACTGAATTAGATCTTCCATGAAAGATGACTTTTCGCATCTCTAGCTTTCATACTTTCTCTTGGTCGGCCAACTCCACGACATCTCAGCTCCAGCAGCACGCAACCAACAAACTTGTCTCATGTGGAGTTCATAACACTGATAATTTGGCATTGTTTACTGGTTTCCTTCTTTAGGGGAACAAGTAATTTTCTTGTTCTAGTACCTATTTTAAGTGTTCTCCTCTTATACTTCTCTCTTTTCAAACTCAACAATGTTGAAAATGTTTTGGTCAGGTCCTTTCAGGTTTCTTGAAAGAAACGACATTTACTACTGATAAAGAACATGTGCACCGTTTTTTCGGATGTTGCAGAACCACCTTGCTCGAAATTTCATCAAAGGAAGGGGTAAATTTCGATGTGAAGCATAAGAAGTATTCAGAACACAAGAGTTATCTTTCTCAGTATGTCTTAGATTTGGAGTTTGGACACAGATAAAAAAACCATGCAAATGGCAAACAGTAAATTGTATTTAATATATGTTCCGCGCAATACATCTCGTGAGAAAATAAATTTCAATAGGTGAAATTAACTGATACAGATATCGGACGCATGGTGCAGGTACCACAGAACCGGAAGAACCTTGCAAGGTTCCTTTGATCCTCCTTTCGATGGAAGAGACAAGCAGACATACTGCATTTCCCCAGAGCAAGAAATGGAGAGAAAAAAAAGGCACCCTGCTAATGACACGCCTATCCAGCTCTGCTAATACCATACCCCCTTATTCGTATTACGATACTTGGTAATGGAGGCATAATTAAACAGTAATTTGGTTTACTAAATGGACATTTATCTGCAGAGTCTCATTCAGCCATGAATGTCTTAGTGGAGCTGAACCAATGTGCTTGTTTCCCATTTAGGCACAGTCGATCTTGAGGGTCTCGACGAACCTCCGGTACGCCTTGACGTTGGTCGGCAGGAAGTCGAGGAAGTCATGGAAGCTGCTCTCCCTGTACATCCTCGGGTGTTGCTCGTCGACGAGCTCCTCGGCGCACCCGACCTTCTCGTCCATCGCCGCGCCATGGATGCTGGCGATGGAGATCCTCGCTTCATCCGTGTTGAGGATGGCCCGGTGCAGGAGGGACCTGAGGCGGCCGTTGCTCAGCACCTCCAGGTGGTCGCCGAGGTGGACGTGGAGCGCCCCCGGGATGACCGGGACGGGCGTCCAGATGCCGCCGTCGTCGTGGTGCGACACCTCGAGCCCCGGCGAGCTCTGCAGCAGGATGGTGATGAAGCCAATGTCGGAGTGCGGCGCCAGCCCGACGGTGTCGCCCGCCCGCGACGACCCCTGCGGGTAGTTGTTGAGCGCCATGAACTGCAGCCCTGCTCCGAGCTTCTCCTCAAGGTACATTGGGCATAGTCCCAGCCCCTCCACGATGGCGCCCGTGAGCTGCACCGACAACCTCTGTACCTCCACGGCATACTTCCCCATCTTCTTCCTGCCGATCATCACTTGTTTTTCTCAGTCTCGAGGTTGATGACAATGCCGAGGGTTTTCATTGTTGAGGTTGATGATCAGGTACCTGTACGTTGGCGGCTGTGTTGGCCAGGAGTCGACCCAGCGGTCGAGGGGATTGGCGTAGTGCTTGAGGAAGGACCTGGCCTTGCTGATCCCGTCCCGGGAGCTGGTGTCGTACCGGACCGGGCTGTGGATGTCGTCGCAGGCGAACGCCGCCTTGCGCTCCACCGGCATGTCGAAGAACTCCGAGGCGGCCTCGAGCGCGCCGTCCATGGCGGACTTGCTCACGCCGTGGTTTGTCATCGTACCTAAAGATACACTGGACGAATGCTTGCAACCCATGGCTGATGTATACTACGTAACTTTATTCTTATAGACTCCGTTGGGACTCCAAACAAAGAGTTTTGTAGGGTACCAGCAAATTATCATCAAGTGGATGGCCTAAGATTTATCGATCTGTGGGGGGTATAGGATGAAGATGGTCTCTCTTAAACAACCCTCCAACCAAATACACGCAATCTCTTGCACCCAATATAATGATAATTAGTATAGGTGCACTAGTTCGACGAAGAAGTGTAGTATGAATAGTATATATAGGTTTTTGTAATATGAAAATATAAAAACAGCAAGGTAACAAGTAGTAAAAGTGAGCACAAACGGTATCATAATGCTTAGAAACAAGGTTAGGGTTCATACTTTTACTAGTGCAATCTATCAATACTGCTTACATAATCGAATCATATAATCATCCCTCAACGTGCGAGAAAGACTCACTCCAAAGTTCTTATCAATAGCGAAGAACATAAGAAGAATTTGTTGTAGGCAGCAAACCACCTCAAAGTTATCTTTCTGATCGATCTATTGAGCCATCCCTATAGGTGTCACAAATAGTCCTAGATTCATACTAAATAGATATATTTTCAATCAATCTATTGAACCATCCTTATATGTTTCACAAACAACTCCAGAGTTGGTACTAAATAACACTAAATAATTTCATATGCGTAACATTCAATCCACACAAAGAACCTTAAAGAGTATCTCAAAGTTTCTATCAGAGAAACTAGGACGAAAACATGTAACAACCCATGTGCCTAGATTATCACAATGTCATCACGGGAATCCGCAAGTTGATTACCAAAACATACATCAACTGACTTAATAAAACACCTCATTATAACCACGGGTATCCACATGCAAGGCATACATAAAGTGTTTTTAAATCCAAAGTATTCAATCCAACATAATGAAAACATCAAAGGGAAATACTCAATCATCATATCAAGATAGACAGGGAAGAAGATCATACAATACAATTGTATTAGCAAAGCTCGTGATACATCAAGATAGAGCCAAATCAAGAACGCGAGAGAGATAGGTTAAACACATAGCAACTAGTACATACCCTCAGCACCAAGGGTGAACTACCCCCTCCTCGTCATGCAGACCGCTAGCATGATGAAGATGGCCTCTGGTGATGATTTTTCCCTCTGGCAGGGCGCCACAAAAGGGCTCCATATAAGATCACTTCGGAACAGAGGCTTTTTGGCGGTGGCTGAAAGTTCTAGGTTTCTTTCTAGGGTTTTCCCTATTTATAAGACTTTTGGCATCAGTTTCAAGTTGGGGGGTGGGGGGAGGGACACGAGGGAGCATCAAGCTCGCATTGCACGCCCTACCCCCGTCGCTCCCCTGGACTTTGTCTGGCCATTCCTCAAAGCTTCTAGGGTCTCTTATGTTTAATAAATTACTGAAAAGTTTTGTGTCATTTGGATCTTCGTTTGGTATGGATTTTCTGTGAAACAAGAAATAGTAAAAAAAACTAACACTCGACACTAAGTTAATAGTTTAGTCCATAAAAATAATATATAAATGCACTAAAACCATGTAGAACTTAGATAAAGATGACATGAATACTTTATAAATTATCAATACGTTGGAGATGTATCAATGGCTATTGTATTAAATTAAGGGGCTTTCGCCCTAACATCCATGGTATACCAACTTCATAGAGAAATAGATTGAGTCGTCGATATCCCCACATCATACAACACCAATACGACCCCCTCCACCCCTCCCCCAATCCTCGATCTTAGTGTCACTGCCCAGTTTGTTCTCTATTCACTACCAGAATACAGTCCTATGCCGACGGCTCAGGCCGTCGGCATAGACCTATGCCGACGGCCCCCATCAGCGTAGCACCGTCGGCACCATATATGTCGGCGTACCCCAGGTTGCCGTCGGCATAGAAAAGCCGTCAGCATAGATGCTATGCCGACAGTGTCCGTACATCGATACCGACGGCCCCGGCTCTCGGCATAGCTCCATGGCAAACGGCGTCCGGCAACGCTACCGTCAAGAGCGTCGCATCGCCGGCCGCCACGTGTCGCACTATGCTCACGGACTTACCGTAGGCATAGACTACCACGTGGCGATCGGAGATGTTCCCTGGTGGCATAGCTATGCCGACGGCCGGGGCCGTCGGCATAGGTCCGAAACTACGCCGATGGCATAGCCGTCAGCATACCCTGACACGTGGCAGCCGCTGGTAGTTCCTGGGGCGTGCCTACGCCGGCGGCTCAGGCCGTCGGCATAGGCTAAAATGCTATGCCGACGGCCTAGCCGTCGACATATCTTACCACGTGGCAGCCGCTGGTAACTTGAACGCCCTCTATGCCGACGGCTTAGCCTTCGGCGTAGTTTTGTGCTGTTTTTTTCTTTTTTCTGTTTCATACAAATTCATTTCAATTCAAAATATCAGGATATATACAATGAAAAATAAATGCACAGCAGCACCATCAAGAGCATCATAAATATAAGTAGCGTAAACAGACGGACGTCATCAACACCACCACCATCACATCCTTACAACCAACAACATAAGGAGCTCTGAAATATAAGTTGCGAAATACAAGTCATCTAAGGAGCGCCAGTACGTCCACCTCCAAGGTCGTCGATGCCAAGTCTGCCAAATCCCAGGTCTTCACTGCTAGCGGCAGCGCTACCGCCTCGGTGGATTGGAGTGACCGGGCTCCATGACTCGGTAATGATGTGAACACCGGCACCACCACCAACGGATGATCTACCGGTTCCCTGGATGTTTGAAAAGACATGTTGAGTGAATGATATTGTGTTGAATAAACAGTAAGCGTTGGTTGAATAGTTTGGGGATGTACTAACCACCGTTGTCCCCGGTTGTTGTGCTAGAAATTCCTCAAAGGTAAGCAGCACTGGTTGTGGTCCTGCAGCTGGTGGTCCTGGTTCCATTTTAGGAATCGTGCCATTCCTCATGCTCTCAAACACGAGTTGCATGTTAATTGACAAAGCAAACACCAATGTCAAAAGAAATGAAAGTGTCAATATGGAAATGAAATGAAAGGTGCTAAACTAACCGCCATCATGTGAGTGCTGTGGTCCTGGACGACTGCAACTCTCGTGCTCCACGCCATGGTCTCCTATCGTTTGTACTCCATGTAGGCCTACAATATGACGTGATGGAACTCATTAAACATCTAAATGCGGGAAATAAAGTGAGCAACGAAGAGGACGAGTGGGGACCAACAGCTCCGACGTCGACGATCACTCCAGGGAGATGCAACACCACAAAGCCTGTAAATTCCAACAAGTGAAAAAATAGGTCATCACATCTTGTATAGCAATCTTTGATGACAAAATGATAGCATCCATCCATCCAAAAAAACACTCATCAGAGACAACCGGTCCCGACGAGGGTCACTCCACGTCACACACCACATCGACACTTCAAACTTGGACAAAAATCATACTGATAATGACATCCATTGATAACAAATTTGACGAACATTCCATCCATCCATCCTTTCAGTCATAAATATGCAATGTTATATCATCCATCCATCTATCACAAATCCATCTAACAAAATTCCATCCATCCATCTATCACAAATCCATCTAACAAATTCATCAATCCATCCATTTATCACAAATGCATCTAACAAAACTTACCAACATTCATCAATCCATCCATCTACCAATATTCATCAATCCATCTAACAAAATTCACCCATGCATCCATGGAGATACCAAACATAAACATAATGCAAAAAAAATGAAAAAAGCTCACCGGGGGCGTTTTGGGCCCCGGTGCAGCGCGCGTGCAGGGAGGCCGGGGGCGGAGCCGAGGGAGGGTGGACGGGGGCCGGGGCCGCCGCTGCAGGGCGTCGGCGGAGGGGGGCTCCAAGCCCCGACCGGCACGACAAGGGCCGATGCCCGATCAGGGGAGGGAGGGCGCGGGATGACGTGTATGAGCAGGGGCGGCGCAGGACGGCGGCGCCGCGACGTCGAGGTGGTGGTGGGGTCAGGGGGTGGAGAGGGTGGTGGCGGCGGCGCCGCGACGTCGAGGTGGCGGGGCTGGGACAGGGGCGACGGCAGGGGCGGCGGCGCTATGGCGGGGTTGGAGCTGGGGCGGTGCAGGGCGGCGGCGTGGGGCGGGGCTAGCGCGGTGCGGGGCTGGGGCGGCGGCGCTAGGGCGGGGCGGCGGTGCGAGGTCGGGTCGGGATCGGAGTTGGGGGAGGGGATGAGTGAAGGAGGGAGAGGCCGCCCGACCGGATAAGGGGTGTCTATGCCGACGGTTATGCCATCGACATATCTTTGGGCCTCCCCTATGGTGGCGTGGATCGATGACGTGGCAGGGGTTCTATGCCGACGGTTATGCCGTTGACAACTCTTTGGCCCCCCCACGGTGGCGCAGATTGATGAGGTGGCAAGGGGGTATGCCAACGACTTTCACAGGACGGGGTTTGACCGAGGGACATTTTCACCTGGTTGTGATAGGCCAGCCCAGAGCAACATCTTAGCACAAGGTCGGGCCCAACCCACCACAAGATTCCTTCGGTGTCGACCCGATGCGACAGTTTCCGAACGTAAGAGGGCCCAGGGAAAGACCTGGCGGCATTGCCACCCCTAGGTCCCCCGTCCCGTCTAACCCCTGACACTGTTGATCGAACGGATCTACCCCTTTGACTTTCACCGGACGGGGTTTGACCGAGGGACATTTTCACCTGGCTGTGATAGGCTAGCCCATAGCAACATCTTAGCACAAGGTCTGGGCCCAACAAACCGCAAGATCCCCTCGGTGTCGAACCGATGCCACATTTTCCCGATGTAAGAGGGCCCAGGGCAAAACCTGGCGGCATTGCCACCCCCAGGTCCCCCGTCTCGTCTAACCCTGACACTGTTGACCGAACGGATCTACCCCTTTGACTTTCACCGGACGGGGTTTGACCGAGGGACATTTTCACCTGGCTGTGATAGGCCAGCCCATAGCAACATCTTAGCACAAGGTCCGGGCCCAAGCCACCGCAAGATTCCCTCAGTATCGACTCGATGCGAAAGTTTCCCAATGTAAGAGGGCCCAGGGCAAGACCTGGCGGCATTGACACCCACCAGGTCCCCCATCCTGTCTAACCCTGACACTGTCGACCGAACGGATCTACCCCTTCGACTTTCAAAGGACGGGGTTTGACCGAGGGACATTTTCACCTGGCTGTGATAGGCCAGCCCATAGCAACATCTTAGCACAAGGTCGGGCCCAACCCACCACAAGATTCCCTTGGTGTCGACCCGATGCCACATTTCCCAACGTAAGAGGGCCCAGGGCAAAACCTGGCGACATTGCCACCCTAGGCCTGTTGGGGAACGATGCATGGGAAACAAAAAATTTCCTACGCACACGAAGATCTAGCAAGAACGATTCTCACCTACACATAAACCACAACGGTGATACATAATTTGCTTTTCAACCTTCTCAAGGACCGCCTTTGTTGAACCCGATCCAACTAAAGTGAGAGAAACTGCCACCCGCAAGCCATCTAGGCAACAAGTTGCGTCGAGGGAACTGGTCTCTCGTAAGCGTACGAGTAACGTTGGTCCGGGCCGCTTCATCTCACAATACCGCTGAACCAAAATCCGACGAAGGGAGGAAGCAATCTAAGCATCAACGCCCACAAACCTTTTGTGTTCTACTCGAGATCTCATCTACACATAGACCTAGCTCATGATGCCACTGTTGGGGAACGATGCATGGGAAACAAAAAATTTCCTACGCACACGAAGATCTATCCATGGTGATGAGCATCTACGAGAGGGAGAGTGGATCTATGTACCCTTGTAGATCGCTAAGCGGGAAGCGTTAAGAAACGCGGTTGGCGTAGTCGAACGTCTTCGCGATCCAAATCGCCGTGCGTCCCACGATCCAATCACGATCCGTCCCGCGATCCAATCATGATCCATCCCGCGATCCGATCACGATCCGTCCCACGAACTTGATCACGATCCGTCTCACGAACTTGATCACGATCCTACCGATCTAGCACCGAACGGACGACACCTCCACGTTCAGCACACGTACAACTTGATGACGATCTCCACCGTCTTGATCCAGCAAGAAGGAGTGGAGAGGAAGAAGAGTTCTCCAGCAGCCTGACGGCGCTCCGGTGATGGTGGTGGAGCAATTCCGGCAGGGCTTCGCCTAAGCACTGAAGAAAACCGATCTAGAGGAGAAACTATGCACTAGAGATTAGGGTTATCACGTGGCTGAAATCTGGTGCCAAAAAACCCTAAAAACTCTAGTATATATAAGAGGAAGAAAGGAGGAGGCTTGGCCCTCAAAGGACCAGCAATTGGGTCGGCCAAATCAAGTGGGAGAGGTGGAATCCACCTCCAATCCTAGTAGGACTAGGATTCACCCTATTTTTTTTTGCCTTTTTCCACCTTTTTCTCTTTGGGATTTTCTTCCCAGCCTCATGGGCCTTGTGTGGGATTTCCACCAGCCCACTAAGCTCTGGTATTTACTCTACCACAGCCCATGTAGCCTCTTGGGTCGAAATACCCCTCCCGATGGTCTCCCGGTACACTATCGGCACTCCCGGTACACTACCGATGAGCCCGAAACCTTTCCGACGACCACAATAGGACTTCCTATATATGAATCTTTACCTCCGAACCATTCCGGAGCTCCTCGTGACGTCTAGGATCTCATCCGGGACTCCGAACAAACTTCGGTCACCACCATACATAACTCTATACTACCGAAACGTCACCAAACCTTAAGTGTGCAGACCCTGCGGGTTCGAGAACTATGTAGACATGACCGAGACACCTCTATGGTCAATAACCAATGGTGGGACCTGGATGTCCACATTGGTTCCTACATATTCTACAAAGATCTTTATCGGTCGAACCTCTATGTAAAGGATTCAGTTAATCCCGTATGATGTTCCCTTTGTTCTTCGGTATGTTACTTGCCCGAGATTCGATCGTCGGTATCTCCATACCTAGTTCTACCTCGTTACTGGAAAGTCTCTTTACTCGTTCCGTAACACAATATTCCGCAACTAAAAATTAGTCACATTGCTTGCAAGGCTCATTGTGATGTTGTATTACCGAGTGGGCCCCGAGATACCTCTCCGTCACACGGAGTAACAAATCCCAGTCTCGATCCATGCCAACTCAACAGACACCATCGGAGATACCTGTAGATCACCTTTATAGTCACCCGGTTACATTGCGACGTTTGATACACACAAGGCACTCCTCCGATATCTGTGAGTTGCATGATCTCATGGTCATAGGAACATATACTTGACATGCAGAAAACAGTAGCAATAAACTGACACGATCATATGCTATGTTTGTAGTTTGGGTCTTGTCCATCCCATCATTCTCCTAATGATGTGATCCTGTTATCAAATGACATCTCATGTCAATGGCTAGGAAACCTTAACCATCTTTGATCAACGAGCTAGTCTATTAGAGGCATACTAGGGACATGTTTTGTCTATGTATCCACACATGCATCTAAGTCTCCGATCAATACAATTATAGCATGGATAATAAATGATTATCATGAACAAGGAAATATGATAATAACTAATTTATTATTGCCTCTAGGGCATATTTCCAACAGTCTCCCACTTGCACTAGAGTCAATAATCTAGTTCACATCACCATGTGATTTGCATTGTTATGAATCTAACACCCAATGAGTTCTGGGGCTCGATCATGCTTTGCATGTGAGAGAGGTCTCATGGTCAATGGGTCTGCGATATTCAGATCCGTGTGTACTTTGCAAATTTCTATGTCAAACCGTAAATGCTGCTACCACACTCCACTTGGTAATATTCCAAATGGCTGCTCCACTATACGTATCCAGATTGCTACTACGAGTCATCCGGATTGGTGTTAAAGCTTGCATCGATGTGACTCTTTACGACGAACTCTTTATCACCTCCATAATCGAGAAACATCTCCTTAGTCTTTTAGTTACTAAGGATAATCTTGACCGGTGTCCAGTGCTCCATTCCAGGATCACTTTGAAACCTTCCGGCCATACTTATGGCAAGGCTGACATCGGGTCTTGTGCACAACATTGCATACATGATAGAGCCTATGGCTGAAGCATAGGGAATGACACTCATCTTTTCTCTATCTTCTACAGTCACTGGGCATTGAGTCTTACTCAACTTTATACCTTACAAATCAGGCGAGAACTCTTTCTATGACTGATCCATTTTGAATTCTTTCAAAATCTTGTCAAGGTATGTACTCATTGAAATTCTCATCAAGTATCTTGATCTATCTCTATAGATCTTGATGCTCAACAATTAGGTAGCTTTATCCAGGTCTTCCTTTGAAAAACTCTTTTCAAACAACCGTTTATGCTCTCCAGAAACTCTACATCATTTCCGAATAGCAATATGTCATCCACATATACTTATCAGAAACTCTATAGTGCTCCCACTCACTTTATTGCAAATACAAGTTTCTCGTAAACTTTGTATAGACTTAAAAACTTTGATCACCTCATCAAAGTGTATATTCCAACTCTGAGATGCTTTCTTCAGTTCATAGAAGAATCACTGAAGCTCGCACACCTTTTAGCATCCTTAGGACTTACAAAACCTTCTGGTTGTATCTCATACAACCTTTCCTTAAGGAAGGAAACGATGTTTTGGCATCCATCTGCCAGATTTCATAATTGAAAAATGCAGCAACTGCTAACTTAATTCCAACAGACTTTAGCATCGCTACGAGTGAGAAAGTCTCATCGCAGTCAACTCCTTGAACTTGTCGTAAACTACTTTGCAACAAGTCAAGCTTTACAAATGGTAACATTTACCATCAGCGTCTGTCTTCATTTTAAAGATCCATTTGTACTTAACGACCTGCCAACCAACAAGCAAGTCCACCAATGTCTATACTTGGTTTTCATACATGGATCCTTTCTCGGATTTCATGGCCTCTAACCATTTGTTGGTTTCCGGGCCCATCATTGCTTCTCCATAGTTCGTAGGTCCATCGTTGTCCAACAACATGACCTCCAAGACAGGGTTGTCGTACCGCTTAGTAGCAGTACACGTCCTTGTCAAGCTACAAAGTTTGATAGTAAATTGATCCGAAGCTTCATGATCATCATCATTAACTTCTTCTTCAACTGACGTAGGCTTCACAAAAACATCTTTCTGCGCTGCGCCACTTTCTGGTTGAAGTAAATGTTCAATAACCTCATCAAGTTCTATTTTCCTTGTAGGTCGATAGTAACTTGATCCGAAGCTTCATGATCATGATCATTAACTTCCTCTTCAACTGACGTAGGCTTCACAGAAACATCTTTCTATGCTGCGCTACTTTCCGGTTGAAGCAGAGGTTCAATAACCTCATCAAGTTCTATCATCCCCCCACTCAATTCTTTCAAGAGAAACCCTTTCTCGAGAAAGGACCCAGTTTTTAGCAACAAACATTTTATGCCTGGATCTAAGATAGAAGGTTCACCCAACTGTTCTTAGGGTATTCTATGAAGATGCATTTGTCCGCTTTGGGTTCGAGCTCATTAGGTGAAAACATTTTCCACACAAGCGTCGCAGCCCCACACATTAAGAAATGACAACTTAGGTTTCCATCAAACCATAGTTCATACGGTGTCATCTCAACGGATTTAGATGGTGCCCTATTTAAAGTGAATGTAGTTGTCTCTAATGCATAACCCCAAAAAAAACGATAATAGACGTCATAGCACGCACCACATCCAATAGAGCATGACTATGACGTTCGGACACACCATCACACTATGGTGTTCGAGGTGGCGTGAGTTGTGAAACAATTTTCACATTGTCTAAAGTTTGTATGCCAAACTCGTAACTCAGATATTCACCTCCACGATCATATCACAAACATCTTTATCTTCTTGTCACGATGATCTTTAAACTTTACTTTGAATTTGCTTGAACCTTTCAAACAATTCAGACTTGTGTTTCATTAAGTAAATATACACTATATCTACTCAAATCATCAGTGAAGGTAAGAAAATAACGATATCCACCGCACGCTACAAGACTCATTGGATTGCATACATCAACATGTATCATTTCCAATAAATCACTTGCCCGCTTCATCAAAACAAAAACGGGGTCCTTAGTCATCTTGACCAAGAGGCATGGTTCGCATGTCTCAACCGATTCGAAATCGAATGAGTCCAAAGATCCATCAGCATGGAGTTTCTTCATGCGCTTTATACCAATATGACATTTGGCGGCAGTGCCACAAGTATGTGGTACTATCACTATTAACTTTGTATATTTTTGGCATCAATGTTATGAACATGTGTATTACTACGATCAAGTTTCAACAAACCATTCTTACTGGATGCATGACCATTGAAGGTATTATTCATGTAAATAGAATAACCATTATTCTCTAACTTAAATGAATAACCGTGTTGCAATGAACATGATCAAATCACGTTCATGCTCAACACAAAAACACAAAATAACATTTATTAGGTTCGTCACTAATCTCGAAGGTAGAGAGAGCGTGCGATGTTGATCACATCAACCTTGGAAACATTTCCAACACACATCGTCACCTCACACTTAGCTAGTTCTCCGTTTATTCCGTAGCCTTTATTTCGAGTTACTAACATTTAGCAATCGAACCGGTATCCATTACCCATGTGCTACTAGGAGTACAAGCAAGGTACACATCAATAACACGTATATAAAATATACTTCTGTCGACGTTGCCAGCCTTCTTATCTACCAAGTATCTAGGGTTGTTCCGCTTCAGCGACCTCTCTCATCATAATTGAAAAACTTAGTCTCGGGTTTGGGTTCAACTTTGGGTTGCTTCATTGGAGCAGCAACTGACTTGCCATCCATGAAGTTTCCCTCCTTGCCCTTGCCCTTCTCGAAACTAGTGGTTATACTAACCATCAACACTTGATGCTCCTTCTTTCATTTCTAACTTCGCGGTGTCAAACATCGGGAACAGCTCAGGGATCATTAATTCTATCCCTAGCATTTTATAGTTCATCACCAAGTTCTAGTAGCATAGTGACAGTGACTTGGAGAACTATATCAGTCACTATCTTATCTGGAAGATCAACTCCCACTCGATTCAAGCGATTGTAGCACCCAGACAATTTGAGCACATGCTCAACGATTGAGCTATTCTCTTTCATATTAAAGGCAAAGAATCTTGTTGGAGATCTCATATCTCGCAACGCGGGCATGAGCTTGAGATCCTAATTTCAGCTCTTAGAACATCTCATATGTTCTGTGACGTTCAAAACGTTTCGGAGCCTCAATTCTAAGTCGTAATGCATGACGCACTAAACTATCAAGTAGTCATCAGAACGTGCTTGTCAGATGTTCACAACATCTACAGACGACGCTAGAGGGGTTGGCGCACCGAGCGGTGCATTAAGGACATAATCCTTCTGTGCAGCAATGAGGACAATCCTCAGATCACGGAGCCAGTCCACAATATTGCTACCAAAATCTTTCAACTCTATTTCTCTAGGAACATATAAAAATACAAGGGAGCTATAGCGTAAGCTAGTAATCTACAACACAGTTTGCAAAGACACTACTGACTATGTTCATGATAATGAGTTCAATTAATCATATTACTTAAGAACTCCCACTCAAATTGACATCCCTCCGGTCATTCAAGTGATACATGATCCAAATTCACCAACTCAAGTCCGATCATCACGTGAGTTGAGGTGGTTACAATGGTGAACATCATCATGTTGATCATATCTACTATATGACTCATGTTCGACCTTTCGGTCTCTTGTGTTCCGAGGCCATGTCTGTACATGCTAGGCTCGTCAAGTTTAACCCGATTGTTTTGCATGTGCAACACTGGCTTGCACCCGTTGTATGTGAACGTAGAGTCTATCACACCCGATCATCACGTGGTGTCTCAACACGACGAACTTTCGCAACGGTGCACACTCGGGGAGAACACAATTTTATCTTGAAATTTAAGTGAGGGATCACCTTATAATGCTACCATCGTACTAAGCAAAACAAGGTGAATAAAAGGATTAACATCACATGCAATTCATAAGTGACATGATATGGCCATGAACTTGTGCTTTAGATCTCCATCTTGAAAGCACCGGCATGATCTCCATCGTCACCGGCAAGACACCATGATCTCCATCATCTTGATCTCCATCAACGTGTCGCCATCGGGGTTGTCGTGCCCAACATGCTTCTACTACTATTGCTACCGTTTAGCGATAAAGTAAAGCATTACATAGCGCTTAATGATTGACATGCATGTCATACAATAATTAAAGACAACCCTATGGCTCCTGCCGGTTGCCATACTCATCGACATGCAAGTCGTGAAATTCTATACATCACATGATCATCTCATACATCACATATATCACATCATGTAATTGGCCATATCACATCACAACATACCCTGCAAAAACAAGTTAGACGTCCTCTAATTGTTGTTGCATGTTTTACGTGGCTGCTACGGGTTTCTAGCAAGAACGATTCTCACCGACGCATAAACCACAACGGTGATACATAATTTGCTTTTCAACCTTCTCAAGGACCGCCTTTGTCGAATCCGATCCAACTAAAGTGAGAGAAACTGCCACCCACAAGCCATCTAGGCAACAAGTTGCGTCGAGGGAACCGGTCTCTCGTAAGCGTACGAGTAATGTTGGTCCGGGCCACTTCATCTTACAATACTGCTGAACCAAATCCGACCAAGGGAGGAAGCAATCTAAGCATCAACGCCCACAAACCTTTTGTGTTCTACTCGAGATCTCATCTACACATAGACCTAGCTCATGATGCCACTGTTGGGGAACGATGCATGGGAAACAAAAAATTTCCAACGCACATGAAGATCTATCCATGGTGATGAGCATCTACGAGAGGGAGAGTGGATCTACATACCCTTGTAGATCGCTAAGCGGGAAGCGTTAAGAAACGTGGTTGATGTAGTCGAACGTCTTCGCGATCCAAATCGCCGTGCGTCCCACGATCCAATCAAGATCCATCCCGCGATCCAACCACGATCCGTCCCGCGATCCGATCATGATCCGTCCCGTGATCCGATCATGATCCGTCCCACGAACTTGATCATGATCCGTCTCACGAACTTGATCACGATCCTACCGATCTAGCACCGAACGGACGGCACCTCCGCGTTCAGCACACGTACAACTTGATGACGATCTCCACCGTCTTGATCTAGCAAGAAGGAGTGGAGACAAAGAAGAGTTCTCCGGCAGCCTGACGGCGCTCTAGCGATGGTGGTGGAGCAATTCCGGCAGGGCTTTGCCTAAGCACGGCAGAAAACCGATCTAGAGGAGAAACTATGCACTAGAGATTAGGGTTATCACGTGGCTGAAATCTGGTGCCAAAAAACCCTAAAACCTCTAGTATATATAAGAGGAAGAAAGTTGGAGGCTTGGCCCTCAAAGGACCAGCAATTGGGTCGGCCAAATCAAGTGGGAGAGGTGGAACCCACCTCCAATCCTAGTAGGACTAGGATTCACCCTATTTTTTGCCTTTTTCCACCTTTTTCTCTTTGGGCTTTTCTTCCCAGCCTCATGGGCCTTGTGTGGGATTTCCACCAGCCCACTAAGGGCTGGTATTTACTCTACCACAGCCCATGTAGCCTCTTGGGTCGAAATACCCTTCCCGATGGTCTCCCGGTACACTATCGGCACTCTCGGTACACTACCGATGAGCCCGAAACCTTTCCGACGACCAAAATAGGACTTCCTATATATGAATCTTTACCTCCGGACCATTCCGGAGCTTCTCGTGACCTCTAGGATCTCATCTGGGACTCTGAACAAACTTCGGTCACCACCATACATAACTCTATACTACCGAAACGTCACCAAACCTTAAGTGTGCAGACCCTGCGGGTTCGAGAACTATGTAGACATGACCGAGACACCTCTACGGTCAATAACCAATGGCGGGACCTGGATGTTCACATTGGTTCCTACATATTCTACAAAGATCTTTATCGGTCGAACCTCTATGTCAAGGATTCAGTTAATCACGTATGATGTTCCCTTTGTTCTTCGGTATGTTACTTGCCCGAGATTCGATCGTCGGTATCTCCATACCTAGTTCTACCTCGTTACTAGCAAGTCTCTTTACTCGTTCCGTAACACAAGATTCTGCAACTAACAATTAGTCACATTGCTTGCAAGGCTCATTGTGATGTTGTATTACCGAGTGGGACCCGAGATACCTCTCCGTCACACGGAGTAACAAATCCCAGTCTCGATCCATGCCAACTCAACAGACACCATCGGAGATACCTGTAGAGCACCTTTATAGTCACCCAGTTACGTTGTGACGTTTGATACATACAAGGCACTCCTCCGATATCCGTGAGTTGCATGATCTCATGGTCATAGGAACATATACTTGACATGCAGAAAACAGTAGCAATAAACTGACACGATCATATGCTATGTTTGTAGTTTGGGTCTTGTCCATCCCATCATTCTCCTAATGATGTGATCCCGTTATCAATTGACATCTCATGTCAATGGCTAGGAAACCTTAACCATCTTTGATCAACGAGCTAGTCTATTAGAGGCATACTAGGGACATGTTTTGTCTATGTATCCACACATGCATCTAAGTCTCCGATCAATACAATTATAGCATGGATAATAAACGATTATCATGAACAAGAAAATATGATAATAAATAATTTATTATTGCCTTTAGGGCATATTTCCAACAGGTCCCCCGTCTCGTCTAACCCTAAAACTGTTGACCGAACGGATCTACCCCTTTGACTTTCACCGAACGGGGTTTTACCGAGGGACATTTTCACCTGGCTATGATAGGCCAGCCCATAGCAATATCTTAGCGCAAGGTCCGGGCCCAAGCCACCGCAAGATTCCCTCGGTACCGACTCGATGCGAAAGTTTCCCGACGTAAGAGTGCCCAGGGCAAGACCTGGCGGCATTGACACCCACCAGGTCCCCCGTCCCGTCTAACCCTGACACTATTGATCGAACGGATCTACCCCTTCGACTTTCACAGGACGGGGTTTGACCGAGGGACATTTTCACCTGGCTGTGATAGGCCAGCCCATAGTAACATCTTAGCACAAGGTCGGGTCCAACCCACCACAAGATTCCCTCGGTGTCGACCCGATGCGACAGTTTCTGAACGTAAGAGGGCCCAGGGAAAGACCTGGTGGCATTGCCACCCCTAGGTCCCCCGTCCCGTCTAACCCCTGACACTGTTGACCGAACGGATCTACCCCTTTGACTTTCACCGGACGGGGTTTGACCGAGGGACATTTTCACCTGACTGTGATAGGCCAGCCCATAGCAACATCTTAGCACAAGGTCCGGGCCCAACCCACCGCAAGATCCCCTCGGTATCGACCCGATGCGACAGTTTCTGAACGTAAGAGGGCCCAGGGCAAAACCTGGCGGCATTGCCACCCCTAGGTCCCCCGTCTCATCTAACCCTGACACTGTTGACCAAACGGATCTACCCCTTTGACTTTCACCGGACGGGGTTTGACCGAGGAACATTTTCACCTGGCTGTGATAGGCCCTGGCGTGGCTGTTTCCCCCTCCGTGCGACAGCGGCAGCGACGTCCGTGAGGGAGGGTCACACTACGGAGCCGCGTGCCGGGTGCTTGCACGTGCCACCATGCTTCCAGACCTATAAGAGGGCCCAGCGCAAGACCTGGTGGCATAGCTACCCCCAAGTACACCGTCCCGTCTAACCCTGGCAAAGTTGACCGACGGATCTACGCCTTTGACTTTCGCCGGACGGGGTTTGACCGATGGACCTTTTCACCTGGTTGTGATAATCCCGCCCATTGCTACACTCCCGAACAAGGTCCGGGCCCAGCCCAAGACCCCCCAAGTACATCGTCCCGTCTAACCATGGCACAGTTGACCGGCGGATCTAGCACTTTCAAGATGCTTATAAAAAACATATAGAACTTGTCAAACTAATTGTAATTATCAATTGTTTGTGATTTTAATAAAGTATAGGAACCTATATGCAAAAGAACATGTTGTCACATTACTAACATACTCGAAAACAAATACAAACTACATTACATAATATATGAAAAATTCAACACAAATATATATATATATATATATATAATTTATTATGTATGTTTATGTTTAGATAAGGCACATTTAAGTTAATCAAATTTTAATTTAGAAAAAAACTAAAATACAAAAATAAGTAAAAAACAGATAAAACAAAGCTAGCCGTCGGCATAGGTTTGCCACGGATCGACCGACAGGCCTTGGATCGTTGGCGTGGCACGCGTCGCGGATCGGTGACGTGGACCACACCTACGCCGACGGTCTTGCCGTCGGCATAGCTATGCCGACGGCCGCCGTCAGGGCCGTCGGCATAGACATGACGGCATCAGACTCCCGGTGGACGAAGACTCGCCGGTCCCACATATATGCCGACGGTCCTTCTATGCCGACGGCCGCTGTAGGCATATATTACGATATGCCGACGGCCAGGCTACGCCGACGGCCACCGTAGGCATATCTCTAAGTACGCCGATGACTTTTCTGTACCGATGGCTTCGCCTAGGCCGTCGGCATACCTCTCTCTATGTCGATGGTGGCCGTCGGCGTAGATTAGGCCATCGGCGTAAGCAATTATTCTGGTAGTGATTGGGAGATCACGTGAGCCGTAGCCTAGTCCAAGCTTTCGATGGTCACATAGGGCTATCAATTAACGAGGAAAACTAACATCATAAGTTAAGAAGCATCACATATTCCTTTTCGTTCGAGTGAAAATTTAGGATATAGCCATATGGCTTGATCAGACAACGTCAACGTCTCTGCGTCATTACCGTCTTGAAGGTGTTGGTTCAAAGATTTGCTTCAAGGTGACAGCTCTTGTTCTCTGGTTGTACCAGCCAGCACTATGTATGAGCGGCTATTCCACACGTCGATTCCTTCTTAAAGGCGTTGTGTTGAAGCATTGCATGTCTATGCGGATAACTTAAGAAAACCTTCTCTTTGTAAGCCGGTTTATCAATAATTAATACTTTCTCCATTCCCTTATAAAAAGTCACTATGAAAAATACATCTTGCATCTATATAAGTCCACCAACGGTAATTGAGGTAAAAATTAATGATGTTTACTTACACTAGTAACTTATTTAATATTTGCATGCATGTAGTTGTGATGACACTTAGCTACCTTTTTCTCATTTTTTCTTGTATGCGTGCGGCGTATTAATAATCCTGGCTAATGAAAAAAAGTTAGCTTGCAAAGCATTCATTAAATTTTATCTTAGCACCTGTAATCTGAATTTGTGACCTTATATAAGGGAATGAAATAATATAATTGTGTGTATCACTTAATGCAAAGGCCAATGGTCTTTCCCTCTTTTGACAAAAATATCCGCACGAGCCAGCAGGGCTAACTGTGCAATGGTTTGGGACTTGAGAGCAGGTGACTATTCGAACATGTTAGAGCATCTATAATTGGGCATTCCAAACACGCTTTATACACCCGGGCGGACGCACAGTCATTGAGCGGTCAGAAAAATTTGACCCACATGGGCGTCTCAAACGCCCGGACTGACCGAATATGGGAAGGCCCGGACGAGTCCGACATGTCGGACTGACGGCCATATCTCACGCAAAATCGCTTGAAACCTAATAATCCGACGGGCATCTCCTCCGTCGCCGCGCGGTGCCGCTCCTACGAGAAGTGTAGTACCCTAGCCCGGCTATTTAAGCTGACCGTCGAAACCAAAGCCCTAATCATCCACATCCCCCCTCATCCACCGCCACCATCACTTTTCGCTCGCCGTCCGTCACTTTTCGCTCGCCGTCCACCACTTTCATCTAGTAGCCATGCCCCACGCCGCCGGGTAGCGTATCTAACACCGGAGCATCGGTTGCAGCTTCTTGAGCAGATCATGGCAAGGCACGAAGCCCGGATCTTCGCGGGGCTACCTCTGGATGCGGTGCATCTGGAGGAGGACTTGGAGGAGGTGGTGGGTGTGGGGAGGGAGAGGACGAGGAGGAGCTGGAGGAGCATGAGGAGGACATGGGGGCGCTGGGGTCGCATATCAGCAGACGATCCTCGATTCCCTTTAGTCAAAATCACGACGGAGGCCAAGCGCCATTGTTTGCAGGAGGCAAAGGTGGAGGACGTCGCAAACGCTGACGAGATGCTCATGCATATGAATGAGGAGGAGAAGCCGGAGCCCTCCGATGTGCCCAACTACCCGGCACTCGGCACGGACGTCATGGACATCTCCTAACGTGTTGTATGTAGTACGTAGAATATATTTTTTTTGCATGATTTGTATGGATGTTAGGGATACAATGTAAGGTATTCGGATGCATAGCACCAAATATGAGGTGTGAGTGTGTGACCGATCAATGCCTACGAACGTGTCGGATCGCATCCGCGAACGTTTGAGGATCCGGATTATCCAAGTCCGGCTGTAGATGCTCTTATGCCATGATCCAGGACTCCCATGAGCAGGATCGGCCAGCCGTTACTCTCTCCTAGGAATTGAAAAGCAACACGGCCAGCCAGCGAGCAGGTGAAATGTGTTGCCGGATGCATCCCCTCTTGTTGGCTTCGAGCTGGACCACCAACCCAACCCAAGTTGTCATCTTCCCTTCCCCTTCGCTCCCAGTTTTTGGGACACAGCACGGCCGATGGACGAACCTTACCTGCCGCTGCTGGGCAGGAGGGCGTCACCTCACCCGCGCGTGGATTCTGGACTTTCGATGCCGAATCGCGCCCAAATGCATCTTTTCCGCCTCTCCACTCGGGTCGGCAACGCATCGTATCACCACTATACTACTACTAGTACCACACTGTCGTTGCTGTGAGCCACTCGTTAGTACTTGGTAGGAGTATTTTTCTTTCTGATCCGGACGTTCTTGTCCTTGTATGTGTATAGTCATAGATAGAACAACACTGCCAAAGCAGTACTTCATATATGTATACTATACAGTGTTCAAGTAGTGGAAAACAATGCCATATCGCTTAAGTTTAAATTACCACTTGCAGTATTATTAGCCCTCCGTGATCAAGATGAGACTTGTAACATACCCTACAGGCCACAAAATAGCATGCTTGTCGGTTACCAAAAGACTACTAGGTAGCTATGTTCTGTTTGTTTGAGCTTTTACTTCTGTTTTTGTAGCTTTTTTATTTTGGTGAAAAAATCACAAAAACTCCTAAATCTTCAATCCTATGATTTCAAATTGTACCCCCTATTCCGGAACAAGCTAATTTTTAAGGTTTCTTCATCTAGCAGACCTCCCAAACTGACTGGACCCTATATGGAAGCTTCTCTTCATCTTCTTCTTCCTTCTTTCTTCTTCAACGATATAGGGTTTTAACCAAACAACAAACACCATGGTGGGAGGAAGGATAACAACCTCCCAACGACACCTCAAAGCACGACAAGGACACTAGGCGATGCCACTATAGGTATGGCACTGATGCAAGGCATGACACCGGCACCGGGCAATATCTAGATTCGGGGAGTACGTTGCATCATCAAAAAGTTGTTATAGAATTAAAAACAAAATCCATGAGTTTGAACTGAATGGAATTGTCCGTTTAAAGTATGGAAATAATATAACGCAGACCATAGTAATAATTCATATAGTTTATAATCCTGAAACCAAACAAAACTCTATAGAAAAAATTCCTGCATAATGGAATCCGCAAATATTGTCATGAAGTTTCTTTTTGAGCGAAAGAGGTCCTGAAATTCTGTACCCGCTCAATGACCATACCGTAACCACATAATTACCTTGCGACAGAAACTTGGTGCCCCCGAAAGCCACCAATTTCTCACCGAAAACCCCATGCCTGCGGACCGACCGACCTGGTGCTGGTGCATAAGCTCATACTAGATCGCTAGCTGTGGCGAGGAGCATTACTTGTTGGGAGCGAGCGACTAGTATGATATACTTCCTCCGTCTTAAAATAAGTGTCTTAAGTTTAATACAATTTTATACCAGAGCTAGTACAAAGTTAAGAAAGTTATTTTGAGACGGAGGAAGTAGTATACTCACATAAAACGCGGCCAGCCAGCCAACAGCATATATATATATGTGTGTGTGTGTATGTATGTACGTACGTACGTACGTACGTATGTATGCACGCACAGGTGAAATGTGTTGCTGGCTGCATCCCTCTTGGCTTTGTTCAAAACACATTTTTAGGTCAGCTCGATCGGTCGATTGGAGCTGCCGCTGCAGGGCAGGGCGGGGCAGGAGGGCCTCACCTCGACCGCACGAAAATATCTCTATTCCGGCCATGGCCGCCTCCGCTCCGGTCGGCAGATGCTCGCAACGCCTTGTGTCTGCACTAGTGTACTGTGCTCCTAGTATTATACAGAGTCGTTGTCGTGAGCCACTAGTTATTTTCTTTCAGGATTCAACAGAGCCGGACGGTTCGTCTCGTGCACATATCTTAGAGCATTTCCAGCCGTTTGGTCCTTTAGGCGTCGAAAAAGAACGGTCTGAAGACGAACCATTGCTAGATTGGTCTATGGGGACGATATCGTTCGCAGTCGTCGGCCCACAGGTCGCCACGGTGTTGGCGATTTTACGTTTAAAATTATGCAAACTCAGCGATTTTTACACGAACTCGACGATACTTCATTGATATTTATAAAAAACATTAAAATCACGCAAACTATGCCTAACTACGCCGCCGTCGCCGTCGCCGACGCCTACATGCCGAGAAGCCTGTAGAAGCGGATGTAGTCGCCGTCGTCGTCGTCGTCACGTGCCTCGCATGCGCCGCCACCGTCCCTACTGCAGCCCTGGCCGGGGTCGCCGACACGGGGTGGGCCACTGGACGGCCCGGCCTCGTCCTCATCGTCGCTGTCAAGGACGATGACGCTGCCCTCCTTCTCGTGGCGACGGGCCTGGAGCTTCAGATACTCTCGGCGCTGGCGGCGCACCTGCCCGCGGACGTAGTCCTCCTTCGCCTACTTGAGGGCGGACTCGTCATTGGGGGCCACCATGTCGGCATGATCCGGCTTCATGGGGAGCAGCTTCGGCGATGGCGAGGGCTTCGGCTGTACCCGGTGGAGGGAGCACGGGGAGGGCCGGGTGCCCTCGGTGATGGCGAGGGCACC
The DNA here is from genome assembly GCA_022496015.1 of Hordeum marinum. Lineage (NCBI taxonomy): Eukaryota > Viridiplantae > Streptophyta > Magnoliopsida > Poales > Poaceae > Hordeum > Hordeum marinum. Next base: position 567,365,467 of record CM039673.1, on the reverse strand, counting down.
ACTGCGAGTGCAGCGCCCGAGCGGCGTCTCCTCCGGCTCGGGCTTGACGGGGCGAAGCGCCGGCAAGCTGGAGCCCGACGATGAGGACGACCCCGCCTCCATCCGCCTTGCCGTCCAGGAGCTACCACGGCGGCGAGCGAAAGATGGCCTTTGCTGGTACTCGAGGCGCGACACGTTGCCAGTCTCGATGTGGTCGAGGACGGCCTCGAGGGTGCGGCCGGGCACGCCCCACCATTCGCGCCGTCCGTCGGCGTTGAGGCGGCCGCGGGGGATGACGCCGTTGGTGGAGGCGATCTGCTCCTCGCGGCGGCGCGCGAAGTATATGGACCACATTGTGTGGCTGTCGGCGGCGTACCGCTGCTCGTTCCGCTGCTCCTTCGTCATGGACGAGCAGATGCGGGCGATCTCGGCCCGCCGCGCCGCCCTTTCGGGCACATGCAACACCGGGACGCCGGCGGCGCTCAGCCTTCACGCCCCCGGCACCCGCATGTCCGGGGGCGCCGGGTACTCGGCTTCGTAGAGGAGGCGTGTCTCCGGTTCTTGGAGATGGCGGCGGCCGAAGCCGTTCGCCGCCGCGCCGTCGTCTGGAAACCTCTCGGCCATGTTCGTCGGCGGGAAGGCGGAGGGGGAAGAGTGTAGGATTGTGCGCCTGAGTAGGTGGGGGAATGAGGCATGTGCTACCCACCGGTGGGGACGTCGGCTTTTATAGCCGCAACGGGGCGGGTAGAGGCTGAATGTCGGGCGACGTGTGACGGGACGCGCGGCGCGGCGCCTTCACCGGGCGGCCCGTGAGGCATCAATGGAGATGACCGGCGCGGCAGCGTGGCAGCCTTCGCATCGATTTCCGTGGGAACCGAGGCGATGAGGACGACGAAACGGTATCTCGCTGACTCGGCGGGCCCATTCTTTTTCGCGCCAAAATCGCCCGCCCCAGTGCCCTCATGCGCCTCCCAATGCACCAGGTTCGGTTTGGGTCCGCCGACGCCAGTTACGGCCAAAACCGACGAAAAACGGTCTCCTAAGGACACGGCTAGACCGATTTTCGAGCGCCGGCACGAAAAAAATATCTAAAGGAAACTTGTTAGGGACGTGACTGGAGATGCTCTTACGTCCAAGGTGTCGAGGCACCAAAGTGTACCCGAAGAACACTGCCATAGAACGGTGCCGTATCGTTCAAGTTTAATCAAGTTGCCACTTGCAGTATAATTAGCTCTCCATTATCATGACAAGAATCGGTCCTCTTGCGGTCGGCCCATTCTTGACCACAAAATAGCATTATCAGCAGTGGAAATTGTGGAATACGTACTCGATCAGCTAGTCACTTGTCAGCTGCGAAAGATCACACCAGAAACTCAGGGAAGAAGGCTGGCCACAAACACCACTCGGAATAAGCATATAAAATCATGTAAACTACACGATTTAAACGAGTGAACGAATGCGCAAGTTTCCGGTTTTGGTGTGCCGCAAGCTGACGAAGGAGCCATTTTGGCAATGAACGTCAGCTAATTTCTTTGTGCTGTGGTGCGGCAGAGAAGTCTTGGCTCTAATCATCCATCACTCCCATGCGCGGTAGAAGCTTTTAAATTCCGATGCCACTTGGTACCAAGTTCTTTACATCAATTTAAGAGTTCAACGACGATGACTATGGATCAATGACGCTGGTTTTTAGGAACACATGCACGGAGTATTATTTTTTTCGTATTTGCGATGTTTTATATTTTTAATGAACCTTTGTAGCAAATCTGAATTTTTTTACAAAATGTTCGTGGGTGAAAAGGCCACCTACGGCTATGTGCGGGGTCGGTGCTAGCCGATGACAGATTCTAGCTGGAGTCATCTCAGTACATTTTCTGAAGAAAAATACTCGGTACTACTACTCGGGATTATGCGCCTTGACCCTCTATTTCCTAGGCTAGGAAAAGCAAAGGGCCAGCCAAACCAGACAGCCCGGCAGCAGATGAAATATGTGCATCTCTCCTGCCAGGGTCTGAGGGTCACCCGCCCATGTTCTCTTCTGTTCGCTCCCAGGGAGAGTGGTGACAGACAACACTTGGGCTTGTAGGTCGAATGAATCTGCCAGCCGCGGCAGGAGGGCCTCACCTGCATGATCCGGCCTTCGGCCGTCGAAAACGCCAAATTTCCTCTTTTCCGGCCATGACACGCCGGAGTAACCAAGGCATGCAAGTCGGCCGGCATGCATGCGTGCTATGTTGTCACATTGCACGTTGTTTTTTCCTTCTATTTCAGAAAAGCTGAGATACTATTGTGAGCCACTTGCTCTCTTCCGGGCTTTGCAAAGGCTCGGTGGGCTCTGCTGATTTGGAAGGTTCTGTGCCATACGTCGGTGCGTGTACCCTACGAAGCAGAAGAAACACTATTGGTTCATATTTTAGTGCAGTGCTCAAGTGGTGCAGACGGTGCCATCTGGCCTGGTATTTGTGATCCATTAACCTATACCACACTGCCAGTATTTGTGATCCATTAACCTAGTATTTGTGTGACACTGGTCAAGACGAGAGGATCGTCCTCTTGTGATGATGTGTTCGACCCCATACATATCACAAGAAATTAAGAGGTTCCGTGCACCCCCAATGCATGGAATGATCTGGACACCCTTCATGGAGTTAAAATAGCGCAGGAGTTTCTCGCAAAAATAATAATATATAGCACATAAGTACCAGGCCGGCAGAAGTTCTTATGACTGCTGTTTTCCGAAGCAGATAGCCATCACCCATTCGACCGTATCCCGGAAATAATCAACCGAAGAAATAGGAGTATATAGCATGTCTTTACTTCAGTTTCCTCGATAGCACCATGATGTTGAAGTTCACCGAATTGGGTATCCTGCGCATCATCGCCTCAATGACATGTACTTCGGCATCCTGATGGAATAGAAAGTATTATGATCATTGTAAGCAGGAGAGATGTAATTGCAAGAGCGAATGGGCAGTTATCAAGCACTGAATAAAAGGTGCTGCCAGGCAACGGCGCCATCCTGATGGGTTTTAGCGTGAGGAGGTTACCTTCCATGTACGTGATGGTGGAGTGGTGGAAGAGGGATTATACGTGATTACAACAAATACACCTTACATTGTGAATTTTTTGTAAAAAAGAAAATACACTTCAGATAAAGGAACGGAGGGAGTATGATTGTAAAAACTGCAGTGTATCAACAAAACGCGACACCGAGCTTTAATATGCACATGAAACTAGCTTATACCTCCTGCTGTGAGCGCATATGTTAAACTGTAGTGCGTCAACACAGTGTAAATGATTTTTCAGTTGAACTTCAACTTTAGATCTCCCAGCACCAATTAATCGCAGGGCATGAGCAGTTACCACTGAGAGTTAGATATTTATTTGAGCCATTAGGTGCCAACAAAAAACATCAAGACGCTAAGCAGCACATGAATGCCATGAAAAGCACAACTAATTTAGCACCAGTAACTGAATCTACCAGTGTACCCTCAGACATGTAGGGGGATACAGATCAACTGTGTATCTAGAATGTCCAAGTCATCAAACAATTTGAGAAGTTTGTACGGTCAAGATCACTCATGCAACATGTTGGTAGCCTATTCAGATTTTTGCTCTCTAAGGGTTCTACCTAAAGTTTACCCAAGTGCACTACCTAAGAGCTAATGGACCCGTGATGGCAGCTTAGTTATCCAAGCTAGTACAAGCCCATATAGGTGGGATTTAAAAAAAAAATACCTGCAGTAAACTTTCAGGAGATGAGGATCCTTGCTTTATTGGTCCACCCTTCATTCCATCAAGCATTACATATCCCACTCACTACTATAAAAAACAATCGAAACTGAGTAATACATCAAGACCAACAGAAAGAATTACCATTGAGAGCTGTGAAAACAACATAATGCTCTTCTACAGTGTCACTGATCTGGCAGGAGGCCCAGATATGAAGTTAAACATTTTCAAAGAAAATAGGAGAAGACAGTTCAACAAATATGAATGTATTTGCATATTTCTTCTGTATTTTCAGTACACAAAAAACGACAAGTGTAAGAGATGGATAAATCAAACTGAAAGATATCATGTAGCAGTTTGTTAAATACTCATTAATGATCATACTGCCTTTTCAAAATAAATTAACACACTGGTTACTATAACAGAACAAAATTCTGTCTTTATATTTGGACTGAAAGAAACATAATGAAGGCACCTCACTATATATGAACTAACACTACAATTTTAAGTTCCATGGTTATTTATTTATTCCCCACACATCAATCTATTAGCTACTGTAATGATCATTTAGGTCTTTGAGATAAATCTAGTTCACATCAGACAAAAATAATAATCACTACCTCTGCGTCACCAGTGCTGGCAGCCAATGAGTGAGCTCTTGCCATGTCATCGTCCTTCTCCAACACTCTAACAAAGGAGGAGGTGGAGGAGAGGGGCGCACCTATGTCTCGCTTCACGAGATAGAGGGAACCGTCGCTGAAATGTGTATTTATGAAAGGGAGCCACAGCAAGTTTTCTCTTTGTTATTTTTTTCACGTCTTCTGTTTTTTTACTTTTGTTTATCCTTCCGAATATTTTATATAAATATATTATAAAAATCACTCTACATAACAAATTTTAAAAATGTTGACCAACTATTTGAAAAATGTTGAATGTGCGTAGAGAAAATATTTATCACGTATAAAAAAATGTATACAAAAAATACAATATGTATGAAACAATTTGATCATGTATTTAAAAAATGTTACTCAAGCCTTTGAAAAGGGTTGAGCAAAAAGTATTTGAAAAATATTAATCAATAAAAAATTTTAAATGTGTATAGAAAACATGTTGACCATGTATTAAAAAATAATTTTTTATCATGTATATAAAAATATTAAGCAAGCATTTGAAAAAACGTTGAACAAGTATTTGGCAAAATGTTATTCAAGCTTTCAAAAATATTAAACGTGTATAGAGAAAATGCTGACCATGAATTTAAAAAAGATTCAAAAAAATCATCATGTATATAAAAATGTTAATCAAGCATTTGAAAAAATATTTAACAAGTATTTGAAAAATAGTAATCAAGCATTTGGAAAATGTTAAATGTGTATAGAAAATGTTGATCATATGTTAAAAAAATGTTAAGCTTATACTTGAAAAGTATTAATTAAGAATTTGAAAATGTTTAAAAGTGTTTATAATGAAAGAAGTTGACTATGCATTCAGAAAAAGTGTTAATATTGTATTTGAAAAATGTTAATCAAGCATTTGAAAAATTATGAAAATTTGTGTATAAAAAATTCTGAAGTTGTAGTAAAAATGTTAAAGTTGTATTGGAATTTTTTTAATCATGTATTAAAAAAGTATTCTTGACATATATGAATATTGTAGTTAGGGAAAACCAAAAGAAACATAAGAATGAATAAAATAAAAATAAAAATAAAAAAGGAGAATAAATAAATAAAACAAACCAAAAAATGAAATAAAAAAAGGAAAACATAAAACAAATGAGAAACAAGAAAGAAAGAAAAAAACCAAGAAAAAAATAAGGAAAACCCAGTCAAAAACAATAAAGAAATGAAGAAACCCAAAGAAAAAACAGAAAAAAACAATATTTTATATCAGTAGATACCCCAATTTCATAAATAATGAAAAGAGAAAAAAAACGGTGAAAAAACAAAACTAAATAAAAACTAAAAAACGAAGAAAAAAATGGAAATCCGATCGTTTCGACTTAAATAGTCCGCCCTACTATTTCATCATGAACTCGAGGCATGACCAGTCGCCGGCCCGTTACTTTAGCCGCTTCACGCATGAGATCCTTCCGTCTCATGTGAATCGAGATATAGCTCTCACGGGAGCGGGAGCGGCATATGTTGCTCCTCCAACCGCCCATGTGTGACGAACCGGCCCAAAATGCTCACCACAACGAGCCCAGCCCAATTGCAGAATGCCCATTAATCTGATGTGATGAGATCATGAGAAGGCCTGCGGGTAGTAATAGTAGTATCATCGTATGATACATGTTGAAATTCAAATTCGAACATCCAAACAAAAAAACAAATTCGTTGATAACATTGGCCCCATGTCGATTGGCGCCACAACCGCCATCGAGTCTCCTTCTTTGCTGGCCTCTCTGATTCCTCGACATGGCGTGCAACTCGTACATGTCCCATGTCTACGCATGTCCGGTGCTGACAACACCGACGCGTTCCCAGGCCTGGCAAGCCTGGAGCGGCGCATCATCAACATCAACTTTGTCCGTCTACGCATGCTCGGTGCTAGCAACACCGATACATGCCTTCACACATTATGTGTTCCTGGGCTTGACAATCCTGACGCGACGAGTCGTCAACAACATCTTCCTCCCGGCGCACCACTGTGCCCATGACTAATTCGGCGCCTCCTTGTGCCAGCGGCTCCAGGAAACTTCCTCGACACCGTCACCCTGACTCGACATCGACCACGACATTCTACGCACGGCTACCTCGATCACGGTTACACCATCCTACCCTCTCGGCTACTTCGACATCGGCACAAAGGGCTACCGCTTTGCTTGAGCAACCTCATCGTTTTCCACTCCAGCCACAACTTTCGCGATGCATCGACCGTTACGACTGTGGGGAATGTCCGTCGACTGACCTTCGGATTCTTCTGCAGTCTCACCATATGTGTCTCTATCGTTGTGACTGCGACAGGATGTTGAGCATCGTGATTAGTTAGGAAACAAAAGATAGACTAGAAATTATTCTAGTTTGTCTTGTACTTCAAGTTGATTATGTACTCCTATATATATATGTGCATGATGCTACAGCAATAAACATCGGTTACATCAAACCCTCTATTCCTTTCTACCAGATGGGATCTTCGAATCCCAACTATGTAAGCCTATTGCGCTTTCGTTTAGAACTTTAGTCGTACTAGTTCGCAGCTTGTAAAAGACCAGCTGTTTTTTTTTTGTTTTTTTAGAGTGGCCAGATGGTTTCTTCATATGAAATCAGAGGGGACAGCCTCTCTTTCATTAAAAAGAACAGCTGATCCGCAATGGCTTAGTCCCTGGACTAGAGCGTATGTTTCTGTGTGAAGTGGCCCGCTGGCATGTGCATGTCGTTCAATGCATGTGTCCGGCCACAGCGAAGATAACATCGCCCGTCGCATCTCGAGCTACGTCCTAACACATCGTTTAGCAGCAAGCAGGCCTTATTCATTCCCCACTCTAATTGCAAATCTGCAGACTTGTCACCCCGTTTTGTTTTATTATTTTTCCTTCCAACAGAAGCTAGCGGTGGGCTGTGGCCGCCGACGTAATGCGGTGACGGTGATGATTATAGCTTGTTAAACCAAGATCAATCAAGTTGTGCCAGAGGTAGCCATCCATCTTTCGTCGCCCGTCGTTGCTGCACCGCCAGTTAATTTGCCTCTAGAATTTAGTTACTATGCGAATGAAAATTCCTTTAGATTATTCTACCATGCAAACTAAGAGAATCTTCAACGTTAAACCCCGAACCGGACACCACACCCTTTCACGGATAGAGGACCAGTCCGCGGACACGGATACGAAACCGGCCATCCAACCGTAGTTCCATCCATTACAAACCGGATTTCAACAAATCAGACAAATTGCATGCAAATCTAATGATTTCATACAAACCGGAACACATTCATTGCATTCCAAACAATTTTCATTAAAGTAAAGGGACCAGACCTAAACATAGCCTACGACGGCGCCCATCGTCCAAGTCTTTGTTGTTCCCTTCCGACGACCGCGTCCTCCATTTGCCATCTCCATGAATGGTGGCGATAAGACCCGCGAAGTGAAGTAGACGAGAAAGAGTAGAACATGAAAGACGGACAGACACACTTGGGACTCGACGCCCCACCGCATCCCAATGTCCTACTCATCCTCGTCGCAGTCCGTGACCGCCGTCGTCGATGGACATGAGGTCCACGATAGAAGTGGAGGGCCTAGCACGCTCCTTGTCACATAGGTGCGGCCAAACAACATTTGGCAGCACGTAGGACAAGCAGCTACGGGCGTTCTCGTCCGCACTCGCATGTGTCGTCGGCGTCGCCTCTACGTCCAGCTACACCTCTTGTACATTGCGAGTGGCGGCTTGAGTGTGGGCTGTTGTGTAGAGAGCATGTTGTTCAATGAAGAAGTTGGGCTTCGCCGCGGCCAGAGCATGTTGTGTGTGGTGAGCCGGGTGTGTCCGCCTTTAAAAGGCTAAGCGTTCGCGGGTGTCAATGTGCAACGTCGGAGTTGGTTCATTGGTTGTCGAGCCTGTTTAACGGGGGCATATGAAGGAACAGGCATTGAATGCACGTGGTAGATAATCGACATTTCTCTGGCATTGACCATCCGCGGACGCGTCATTGGCGTCGCCCTCAGCCGCGAGCTACTTAAGTGCCGACGCAAGGAAGAGGTCACTTCTATGACGACATCAATGCCGAGCGGCCGCTCTAGAATGGCTTGAATGTGGGCAGCTGGCGTCGAATGGGTAAGGACGTGGGCAAGGAAGAGTTTATAAGTGGGTCAGGACAATCAGAAACGGACGTGTCAGCCATCGGACCCTCGCAAGGCTCCTCTCCTAGTTTGCTTTCGGTTTGTGAGAAAAAAAACGTCCGGACGGACAGATACAAAACACAACAGCTAGATTCCAACTATTGTGGACGGTTTGAGGGTAGATGTTGGGTTCTCCGGGCCGTTCCGGATTCTGAGTGCATGCAAGAAGGACGCGCGGAGGCTTCCATCCAAGACGACGAGCATATATGTTTGGTTGGATGGTGTTTATTATCTGTGTGCGACGGACATATGTATGCCCCACCTTCTCTACATTGATCGACACGCACGAGTGTTCGCCGGTGCCCGGGACGAAGCAAAGCTTGACGCGCCAAGATCGGCCGAACTTGCTTCGAGCCACCGCTAGACGTCCAAACTCGTTTTCTTTGCCTGGCACGGTAGGTGATGGTTGGTTGGTCCGGCCGTCGCATCAGGCTGGACAAGGGACGTACAACTCGTAATTAGCCCAACGCCAGATCGGTCGGCCTACTTAACTCACGAGCCCCAAGTCTGTCAAGATACTAGTACTCGCCAAGTCCCAATGCCAATCGGACACGCACCAAGGCTCCTGCCATTCCCCGGCGCAATCCTAGGTACGTACGCCCTGGGTCGTCGCGGCCACTGTCCCACCCCCCAGCAAAACACGTGCCACGGCCTCTGCCTAATGCCTATATATGAATCCAGCAGGCTCACAGTCCATACAGCAGCTTGATCGTCGCCGTCCGGGAGAGAAGCCGGCCGCCGCACGCCGTTCCATTCCATTTCGTCGCACGCAACCTCGGATTGTGATGGCCGGCATGAAGGTCATTGCTCACAGGCGATCTATCGAACTGGCATTTCTAAAATTCTCTTGTGATTTAAACCGCGGCTAGCTCCTGATGTACTCCCCTTCTTTCTAGGAGTAGTAGTTAGTTTGATCGGTTGTTTGTGTGACGGCTGCAGAAGGTGGTGGTGAAGCTGGAACTGCACTGCGACAGGCGGAAGCGCAAGGCGTTCAAGGCCGTCTCCGCTCTCTGTGGTGACTTACGAACTCCCCTTCTTTCTCTCCGAATCCGTCTGGCATTATATCTTGCTCACTCATCCACCATACCTCAGTCTCAGTTTGGCGCTTCTGACCACGACAACCGTCCGTGTGGCTTCCTTCCGCAGGTATCGACCAGATCGTGCTGGACATGAAGGACGACAAGATGACGGTCGTCGGCACGGTCGACCCCGTCGAGGTCGTCCGCAAGCTGCGCAAGGCCTTCTGCACGGTGGATATAGTCTCCGTCGGCCCGGCCAAGGAGGAGAATGAGAGCACGAAGGAGGTCAACAAGAAGGAAGTCAAGACGAATGAGAGCACCCTCGTCCCAGTGTACCAGCTGCCATCGTACCCGGCGCACTGCTACCCGCCGCCTCACCACCCGCGCCCGTGCTACTCCGTCCGCACCGAGGAGGACCCCATAGGGTGCGTCATCTGCTGATCGACGCACATTTCTGTAGCCGGCCTGCACGCCACACGATTGATCAGGACTCATGCATCAGCGTACCTGCACCGGTGATCCACAGCGTGGGTTATATATATACATATATGGCCGTGTGAGCTAAATATTGCATCAGCCTAGCTGCTGGGTTGGCCAGATACGAAATTGCAGTGTGGAGAAGGACTAAATAAAACTAATGTATTCGGGTTTTCAAAACGACATTCATTAATGCATGGTTAGTCCTTACGCGCAACGCAGCATGCGCGGTCCATCACATGACTTTGACCTAATACATTTGTTAACTACATGTGTTAATCAACTGTCCTTCACACACACGGTTAACTACATATGTTAATCGCTGCTCTCAACACTGGTTGCAGTGGGAGTAACTTAACTAGTAACATAACGCATCCCAGAACAAATTTAGTTATGTGGCAGTTAGTTAATGAGAAGAGAAGTGTTCATGGTAACATAATATCACATAGTGTTTCTCCATTTGTCGAAAGACGCCCTTTGTCGAAAAACATAGTGTTTTTCTAGACAAAATAAGTCTACAAGCTATTAAATACAACCACATGTGACACTATCTCTATGGTACTCTCCACTTTGAAGGTACATAGACCACTGTCATATCCATGACACTAGTTTGTGCACAATTTCATGACCTTTCCAAAACCGCTTAGGATTTGCCGAAAGGTTGTCAATACCCTTCCTGATTTGAGCCATAAAAATGGCCGCGCCGTCAGCATGAAAGGAGGTTCTTATCATGGCAAGACGGCCCCCAACTTATGAAGAATTCCTTTCCGGATTGCCAGCTCAAGGATTTGTTGGAGAGGGTCAATCACAGGCACAAACAGCAGGGGGGAGAGCAGGTCTCCCTGTCATAGGCCACGAGCATGCTTGCTGGGCGGAGGGGGGATCCCATTTAGGAGGACACGCAAAGAAGATGTGCAAAGAAGCGCCGCAATCCAATCACGGACCTTGCTTGGGAACCACTATCGCTAGAGGAGGTAAAGAATGTACTCCCACTTGACCATGTCAAAGGCCTTCTTGATGTTTAGTTTGAAAAGCAAGGCGGGGTAGGGAAAAGAGCCCAGAGGTCCAGTTCTTACACGAGATTGCATGCAAGAACTCTACATCCACCTGAACAAAGGAACACAGACTAACTACTCGCACCTACCCACCTAGCTAAGCCTCCTAGGAAGCCAGCAAAATCACCTTTCAGGAAGTAAGCTAGCTTCCACGCTGTACATTCGCTCTCGACCCTAGAGATCACAGCCATGTCAGAAGGCATAGCATCGTCAAAGACCATGACGTTCCGATGCTTCCATAACTCTCATAGCCCTAGAAGCAATAAAGCACGTGCATCCTTAATTGCAAGATCCTCTACCGTGCAAGAGTTGCATTAATCACGGATTGCACGATCGGGAATATTCTTGTGACATTGTATTATTCTTATTTCTGTTGTTTCATTATCTCGGTCAGATTCAATGTATGAATCATGATGGCTTGTGTTGGATATGATTAATGCTGATAATCTACTCCAAAATCACCTTTCTTGTTATGTGTGAAGAAATGACCTTGTTTTTTCGTACTAATGTTTCATGTTTCTCTTTTGTTCTATGTCAACGCCCGCACATTTTCCTAGTTATTTATTTATTTATTTATTTATTGAATGGAACACTCCTATTCCATTTAAGACACGACGAGATCGTCGGTTACAGCAAGGGTTACAATATTAGGGTATCTGTCGAGCCATACACATTCATTGTCAAAGGCTAACCCTGCACCCAACACTGCCAGCACATGCGGCTTTTACAATCATGTTGTACATGCATCACACACGCATGAATGAACTTAGATTCGAGCTTCAGCTTGATCGCCTTTAAGAGGTTACCCAACATTGCAAAATCATAAGCATCAAAGGAGACTGCATGTTGAAGAACCATATTATCGGTCTCAAAAAGGACCCTCCCTATTCCCATCTCATCAGCAAAGGAGACAACATACAAGAGGGCAACTGATTCCGCATGGAGTGAATTGATAAAACATTTGTAGAACCAGCTGCAGCAAACTGAACTTCTCGGGCAGAATTCCTACAAATAAATGCCCATCCTCCACTGCCAGATTCAGCGAAAAAAGATGCATCGGTGTTGATCTTAACCATGCCCTGTGGCGGGGGCTTCCAGTAACGAGGAGTAGTAACTTCAATATTTGGTGGAGGATTTAGAAAAATCATCCATTCATCAACATTGTGTCGCACCAAATATTGGAATTCATCCACCCCAAGGCACTGTTCGCCATGGTTACTCTTATTTCTTTCAGTCCACCACAGCCACAACAACGCATTAGTAGTGAGCTTTTTGTCCTCGGGCAAACTAAGTATTGCTTGGATAACCTCCTTCGTTGAGCCGAGAGTGGAAAGACTAGAACGTACCTCCTCCAGCAGTAGTTCCCGCCATCGTTGTTTAACTAATTTGCATTTAAAAAACAGATGTCCACCATCTTCAAACAAACGACCACACACAGCACATTTTGTATCTAACTCCACTCCACGTCGATTAATGTTCATATACATGGGATGACTATTGTGCACAAATCTTCATAGGAAATGATGTACTCGTGGAGGGCATTTGATCTTCCAGATTGCCTGAAACATAGCAGTGTCATGTACATTGTCAGTTGAACTTTGTCCTCTTTGTCTACTAGCCTCCTTTCGTAGCATATTTATGTGAACTTTATATGCCGATTTGACTGAGAAAGTCCATTTACTATCAAATGCCAAGCTAGGTAATCTTTAGAAAATTCGCATATGGGAATGCTCATAATAAAGGGAATATCATCAGGATGGAAACAGTTCTACACCAACGCATGATCCCAAGATCATGTGACCGGATCAATTAACTTTGACGCCCTTGTAAGCAGACCCTAACCTTGGTGTGAGCATGAGCGATGTGTGACCCCTCTTGGGATCCAAGGATCCTCCCAAATCCGTACTCTGGTCCCATTACCAATTCTCCAAATAAGACCTTCCTTTAGGACATCTAGACCCTTCAGAATACTCCTCCAAACATAACTCATGTCATTCACTGGTTTAGCTTCAAGGATGTTGCCACTCGGGAAGTATTTCGCCCTAAGAACTTCCACACATAGAGAGTTAGGTGCCTGGATGATGCGGCAGCTTTGTTTTGCCAACATGGTTAAGTTGGAGGAGTGGAGATCACGGAAACCAAGACCCCCTTCCTTCTTTGAAAGTTTCATTTTCTCCCAACCAATCCAGTGCATTTTATGTTCTTCTCCCAGCCTATTCCACCAAAAATCACAGACCAGTCGGCTTATCTCATCACATAGTGTCATAGACAGTTCAAAACAGGACATAGCATATGTCGGGATTGCCTGGGCCACTGCCTTAATGTAAACTTCATTGCCACTTGTAGAAAGGCATCTGTCTAGACCAACTTGAAGTCGCTTGATAATATTGTCCTTGATATATGCAAAGCACTTCTTTTTTGATTTTTTGACATACGTCGACAGTCCTAGATATTTCCCCCCATTTGCCTCTGAACCCAACTGAAGCTCTTGCATAATCAGATTCTTGTATGTTTGGTTAGCATTGGCGCTGAAAAATACAGAAGACTTCTCTCTATTAATCATTTGTCTCTCTCGAAATAGGGTTTCCTCCCGCTTTATATTGTAAAGCAACGACCACATATCACAAGGTAACTGCCGGGACGAACAACACATCAAGCCCAAAGGGAGAAAAGAAAAAGAAAGAAATACCAACAACGGCACCTCGGCAAGCACGGATGAGCCGCCACCGCTGCGTCCTCCATTTGTGTCCCACCACGCGCCCTGGATCCGGACCATCGCGTACCTAAGCAGCACCTCCAAGAAGGGATGCGACGCCAACGACGCTGCTGCCCGGACATGTCCTGAGGTTTCCCCCAGCACGCGACGTGGAGCGACAGATGGGTATCATTGACGCCCTTCGGGAAGGAATGGTGGCATCCTCAAGCATCACCGCGTCGAAGCCGGATGAACCGGCAGGGATTTCTCCCGGAGCTCTCTTCATATGTTTGTAGAATCTCATTGATGGTTTGGGCACTCTGAATATTAGCTTCCATCACAAGTAGGGAATCATCGGCGAATAGTAAATGGTTCACTCGTGGGGCCGTAGGGGCAAGTTTTAGACCTCGGATTTGCTCCAGTTCGGTTGCCCTATTTAACATGGCAGAAAAGCGTTCAGCGCATAGGAGAAATAAGTAAGGCGAGATTGGGTCCCCTTGCCTTAGTCCATGTCCTGGTACAACCACATTTGAAATATTTCCATTAACCCTGAAGCAACATGAGACCGTGGTCACACATTTCATAATCTGCTGTACAAATTCTTCAGCAAAACCTAATATTCTCATCATCCCCTCTAAGAATGGCCACTCCACACACGATCGTACGCCTTACTCATATCCAATTTTAGTGCCATATACACCTCCTTTCCTCTTCTCTTTCTCCTCATAAAGTGAGTCATTTCATAAGCCAAGATTGTGTTATCTGAAATCAGCCTTCCCAGGACGAATGCACTCTGGTTTGGGGAAATCAACTCATCTAAAATTATCGTAAGTCGGCTTGCAATCACCTTGGACACAGGTTTGTACACCACGTTGCATAGGCTAATAGGGCGTAGATCTTTGATCCGATCTGGGTTCGAACCTTCAGGATAAGCACACCAATTGTTTCGTTCCATCCCTTTGGTATACTTCCGCCTTACAACACAAACAAAACAGCATGTACCACTGTCCACTGCATCACCCACCGTACTCCGGAACCTTTTATAAAAAATTGCCGGCATTCTGTCCACGCCGGGAGCCTTAAGATCACCCATTTCATCAAGTGCTATCTTTATTTCTTGAGGTGTGTACTCCTTCAACAGTAACTCATTCATTTGCACTGTTACTCTTGGTTCTACAACTTGTTTTTCTTAGAGAAGGAGGACCGCTTTCGGCCTCTGCATCTGGACGATGTATGCAGCTATTTTCTTAATTATTCATAAAAAACCTTACAAAGAAATCTAGCAACAAGCCTGAAGCCACCGTCTAGGTGATAACTGTGGCTAGTTCTATCCATCTAATGAAGGGATGCTAATAGTCTGAACCTAATACCACAGACCTCGCAGACAAGCCTAACATCTAAGACATGAGGCCCCAACCAAGTCACTTGCCGGGTATGAGGCACCCACCGGTCCTGCGCGCTCTCAGAGTCCACCGTCGCCAACTGCCACTGCTCCATCTTTAGAGCTGTACTGACGCATCATCCTTGCCTGGTCTAGCTATCGTCAACACCACCACGGCTCCCAACGGCTCCACCACCCTACGAGCGAACTGTTGAGCACGTCGCGGTCACCGTTGGTACACCTCAGCCCCATGTTGTTAGGGAACATTGCATGGGAAACAAAAAATTTCCTACGCACACGCAAGATCTATCCATGGTGATGAGCATCTACGAGAGGGAGAGTGGATCTACATACCCTTGTAGATCACTAAGCGGGAAGCATTAAAAAACACGGTTGATGTAGTCAAACGTCTTCACGATCCAAATCGCAAGCTGTCCCGCGATGCCATCGCGATCTGTCCCGCGATCCAGTCACGGTCCTTCCGATCTAGTGTCGAACGGACGACACCTCCGCATTCAGCACACGTACAACTCGATGACGATCTCCACCACCTTGATCCAGCAAGTGAGGGTGGAGAGGTAGATGAGTTCTCAGGCAGCACAACGGCGTGGTGGCGGTGGTGGTGGAGCTGATCCGGCAGAGCTTCGCTAAGCCATACCGAACAGATCTAGAGGAGAAGCTATCTAGAGGGAGAGAGGGCAGCACGTGGCTTTTCAGGTTGGCTGCCCTCTCTCTCCCTCCACTATATATAGGAGGAGAGGAGGAGGTGGGTCGCCCTAGATCCCATTTACGGAGTGGCGGCCAAGGCAGAGGGGGGGCCCTAGGGAAACCCTAGGGTGGCTTGGCCCCCAAGTTACCTAGTGGCAGCCCCTTAGATGGGCTCCCCCACCCTTGGCCGAAGTGGGCTAGGGTTTGGGTGGTGCCCAGCCCCCTTATCGGCTGGTGTGCCCCCTCCCCTTGGCCCATGAGGCCCCCAACACTTGTCGGGGCCCCCGAAACACCTTTCGGTACTCCCGGTCATAACCCGGTACCTCCGGAACGCTTCCGGACTCCGATTCCCTTCGTCCTATATATCGATCTTAACATCCGGACAATTCTGCAATTCCTCATCACGTCTGGATTTCATCCGGGAGTCCAAACAACCTTCAGTCACCAACACATACAACTCAATACTACCGAAATGTCACCGGACGTTAAGTGTGCAGACCCTACGGGTTCGAGAACTATGTAGACATGACCGAGACACCTCTATAGTCAATAACCAATAGCGGGACCTGGATTCCCATATTGGTTCCTACATATTCTACTAAGATCTTTCTCGGTTAAACCTCTATGTCAAGGATTTAGTTAATCCCGTATGATGTTTTCTTTGTTCTTTGATATGTTACTTGCCCGAGATTCGATCGTCGGTATCTCTATACCTAGTTCAATCTTGTTACTGGCAAGTCGCTTTACGCATTCCGTAATACAAGATCCTGTGGCTAACTCTTTAGTCACATTGCTTGCAAGGCCTATAGTGATGTTGTATTACCGAGTGGACCATGAGATACCTCTCAGTCACATGGAGTAACAAATCTCTGTCTTGATCCATGCCAACCCAACAAACACCCTCAGAGATACCTGTAGAGCACCTTTATAGTCACCCAGTTATGTTGCGACATTTGATACACATAAGGAACTCGTCCGGGGTCAGTGAGTTGCATGATCTCATGGTCATAGAAACAGATACTTGACATGCAGAAAACAAAAGCAATAAACTGACACGATCATATGATATGTTTATACTTTGGGTCTTGTCCATCACATCATTCTCCTAATGATGTGACCCCGGTATCAAATGACATCTCATGTCTATGCCCAGGAAACCTTGACCATCTTTGATCAACGAGCTAGTCTACTAGAGGCATACTAGGGACACGGTGTTGTCTATATACCCACACATGTATTTAATTTCCAATCAATACAATTATAGCATGGATAATAAACGATTATCATGAACAAGGAAAAATAATAATAACCAATTTATTATTGCCTCTAGGGCATATTTCCAACACATGCCACCAAGTACCACCAGCCGACACAGCTTGAAGTCTCTAGAAGATCTGTCATGCGTGGCACCTGCCGACCAGGCATGACAAAGCATAGCACATGTTGGCTAGGCATGACTTGACATATCCACCGAAGCTCCGCGCAAGCCGAAGCCGCTCCACCTCCTGCCTCTAACCACCAGCACTGCTCCACAAACGATGCTCCCATGAGAGAAATGCCACCGCAGTGCCATCATCATCCGATCTGCAAGACCAGATCCTAGGGTTTCCCCCAGAGCAGTACCAGTGGGTCGACATAAGTCACACAATGATGCCTTCATCAAGGTAACGACGTAGAACGCCGCCATCGTTCGCCGTCGGATCGGTTTTCACCGGAAACTATGTCTCCCCAACTCGCAGCCAGTACTGGATCACGGATCCAGAGATCCGAACACCCAGCCTTAGGCCGACCACCTCTGACGGAAGAGATGACCACCACCGCCGGTCGCATTGGTCAGAACATATCTGACCGGATGTGCTGGCGACGAGACCACCCGGCCCTCCACGCCGTCACTGCCGATCTGAAGGCAGTTCGCACGTCACCGCAGCCTAGGTGGCCGACGCCACCGACACCCGAAAAGACCGGTCATTGCGCCCGCAGCCCACGACGCTGTTGGGAGACGTAGTAGTAAATCAAAATTTTCCTACGTGTCACCAAGATCTATCTATGGAGAAACCAGCAACGAGTGGGAGAGATTGCATCTTCATACCTTTGAAGATCGCTAAGCAGAAGCGTTACAAGAACGCGGTTGATGGAGTCGTACTCGCAGCGATTCAGATCGCGGTGGATTCCGATCTAAGCGCCGAACAACGGCGCCTCCGCGTTCAACACACGTGCAGCCCGGTGACGTCTCCTACGCCTTGATCCAGCAAGGAGGAAGGAGAGGTTGGGGAAGGGCTCCAACGACAGCACGACGACGTGGTGGTGGTGGAGTAGCGAGATATTCCAGTAGGGCTTCGCCTAAGCGCTGCGGAGGAGGAAGAAGAGAGGTAGGGCTTTGCCGTGAGAGAGAGAGAGAGAGAGAGTTCAGAACTGTTCTCAAAAGGCCAAAACCTCAAGTATATATAGGAGGAGGGAGAGGGAGCTCTTCCTTGGCCCCTCCTCCAAAGAGGAGGGCTTCGACCGAAGTGGGGATAGAGTCCACCTCCCACAAGGGAGGTGGATCTCCTCTTTTTAAAACCCTTTGCCCTTTATCTCTAGATCTCCAGCCGCATGGGCCTTTTTAGAAGGTCTTGGCCAGCCCAATAAGGGCTGGCACACCTCCTCTAAGGACCCACACAAGTCCTATGGTCGTCACACCCCTCCCGGGGGTCCTCCGGCACCCTCCCGACACTCCCGGTACACTACCGATGAGCCCGAAAACTTTCCGGTGACCAAAACTGGACTTCCTATATATCAATCTTTACCTCCGGACCATTCCGAATCTTCTCGTGATGTCCGGGATCTCATACGGGACTCCGAACAACTTTCGGTAATCACGTATACCATTTCCTTATAATCCTAGCGTCATGGAACCTTAAGTGTGTAGACCCTACGGGTTCGGGAGACACATGGACATGACCGAGACACTTCTCCGGCCAATAACCAACAGCGGGATCTGGATACCCATGTTGGATCCTACATGCTCCACGACGATCTCATCGGATGAACCACGATGTCGGGGATTCAATCAATCCCGTATACAATTCCCTTTATCTATCGGTATGATACTTGCCCGAGATTCGATCGTCGGTATCTCTATACCTTGTTCAATCTCGTTACCGACAAGTCTCTTTACTCGTTCCGTAATACATCATCCCGTGACTAACTCCTTGGTCACATTGAGCTCATTATGATGATGTCTTACCGAGTGGGCCCAGAGATACCTCTCCGTCACACGGAGTGACAAATCCCAGTCTAGATTCGTGCCAACCCAACAGACACTTTCGAAGATACACGTAGTGCACCTTTATAGCCACCCAGTTACGTTGTGACGTTTGGCACACCCAAAGCATTCCTACGGTATCCGGGAGTTGCACAATCTCATGGTCTAAGGAAATGATACTTGACATTGAAAAGCTTTAGCAAACGAACTACACGATCTAGTGCTATGCTTAGGATTGGGTCTTGTCCATCACATCATTCTCCTAATGATGTGATCCCGTTATCAACGACATCCAATGTCCATGGTCATGAAACCATGACCATCTATTGATCAACGAGCTAGTCAACTAGAGGCTCACTAGGGACATGTTGTGGTCTATGTATTCACACATGTATTATGGTTTCCGATTAACACAATTATAGCATGAACAATAGACAATTATCATGAACAAGGAAATACAATAATAACCATTTTATTATTGCCTCTAGGGCATATTCAACAGTCTCCCACTTGCACTAGAGTCAATAATCTAGTTACATTGTGATGAATCGTACACCCATAGCATTCTGGTGTTGATCATGTTTTGCTCGTGAGAGAGGTTTAGTCAACGGATCTGCAACATTGAGATCCGCATGCACTTTATCAATATCTATATCTCCCTCCTGAATGTAATCACGGATGGAGTTGAAGCGGCGCTTGATGTGTCTTGTCTTCTTGTGAAACCTGGGCTCCTTCGCAAGGGCAATAGCTCCAGTGTTGTCACAGAATAGAGTCATCGGGCCCGATGCACTTGGAATTACTCCTAGGTCGGTGATGAACTCCTTCATCCAGATTTCTTCCTTTGCTGCTTCCGAAGCAGCTATGTACTCCGCTTCACATGTAGATGCCGCCACGACGCTTTGCTTGCTGCTGCACCAGCTGACTGCCCCTCCGTTCAAAATATACACGTATCCAGTTTGCGACTTGGAGTCGTTCGGATCTGTGTCGAAGCTAGCATCGACGTAACCCTTTACGACGAGCTCTTCGGCACCTCCATATACGAGAAACATGTCCTTTGTCCTTTTCAGGTACTTCAGGATATTCTTGACCGTTGTCCAGTGTTCCGCTCCGGGATCACTTTGGTACCTCCCTACCAAACTTATGGCAAGGTTCATATCAGGTCTATTACACATCATGGCATACATAATAGAGCCTATGGATGAAGCATAGGGGATGACACTCATCTCTTCTCTATCCTTTGCCGTGGTCGGGCATTGAGTCGTACTCAATCTTCCACCTTGTAACACAGGCAAGAACCCCTTCTTGGACTGATCCATATTGAACTTCTTCAATATCTTTTCAAGGTATGTGCATTGTGAAAGACCTATGAGGCGTCTCGATCTATCTCTATAGATCTTAATACCTAATATGTAAGCAGCTTCTCCAAGGTCCTTCATTGAAAAACACTTATTCAAGTAGGCCTTTACACTTTCCAAGAGTTCTATATCATTTCCCATTATCAGTATGTCATCCACATATAATACGAGAAATGCTACAGAGCTCCCACTCACTTTCTTGTAAATACAGGGTTCTCCATAAACATGTACAAACCCAAACGCTTTAATCACATCATTAAAGCGAATGTTCCAACTCCGAGATGCTTGCACTAGCCCATAGATGGAGCGCTGGAGCTTGCATACCTTGTTAGCATCTTTAGGATCGACAAAACCTTCCGGCTGCATCATATACAGTTCTTTCTTGAGTAAGCCATTAAGGAATGCCGTTTTGACGTCCATTTGCCAGATCTCATAATCATAAAATGCGGCAATTGCTAACATGATTCGGACATACTTCAGCATCGCTACGGGTGAGAAAGTCTCATCGTAGTCAACTCCTTGAACTTGTCGATAACCCTTAGCGACAAGCCGAGCCTTATAGACGGTCACATTACCATCCGCGTCAGTCTTCTTCTTAAAGATCCATTTATTTTCAATGGCTCGCTTATCATCAGCAAGTCCACCAAAGTCCATACTTTGTTCTCATACATGGATCCTATCTCGAATTTCATGGCTTCAAGCCATTTCTGGGAATCCGGGCCCGCCATTGCTTCTTCATAGTTCGAAGGTTCACCGTTGTCTAACAACATGATATCTAGGACAGGGTTGCCGTACCACTCTGGTGTGGAACGTGTCCTAGTGGACCTTCGATGTTTAATAGTAACTGATCTAAAGTTTCATGATCATCATCATTAACTTCCTCTCCAGCCGGTGTAGGCTCCACAGAAACAACTTCCTGTGCTGCGCTACTCTCCGGTTCGAGTGGAGGTACAATTACCTCATCAAGTTCTATTTTCCTCCCACTTACTTCTTTCGAGAGAAACTCTTTCTCGAGAAAGGATCCATTCTTGGCAACAAAGACCTTGCCCTCAGATCGTAGGTAGAAGGTATACCCAATAGTCTCTTTGGGATATCCTATGAAGACGCACTTTTCCGCTTTGGATTCGAGCTTCTCAGGTTGAAGTTTCTTCACATAAGCATCGCATCCCCAAACTTTTAGAAACGACAGCTTAGGTTTCTTTCCAAACCATAATTCATACGGTGTCGTCTCAATGGATTTTGACGATGCCCTATTTAAAGTGAATGCGGCAGTCTCTAATGCATATTCCCAAAATGATAGCGGTAAGTCGGTAAGAGACATCATAGATCGTACCATATCTAATAGAGTGCGATTACGACGTTCAGACGCACCATTTCGTTGAGGTGTGCCAGGCGGCGTGAGTTGTGAAAAAATTCCACATTTCCTTAGATGCGTGCCAAACTCGTGACTTAAATATTCTCCGCCACGATCAGATCGTAGGCACTTTATTTTCCTATCACGTTGATTCTCTACCTCACTTTGAAATTCCTTGAACCTTTCAAAAGTTTCAGACTTATGTTTCATTAAGTAGACATATCCATATCTACTCAAGTCATCAGTGAGGGTGAGAACATAACGGTAGCCACCACGAGCCTCGACACTCATTGGACCGCATACATCGGTATGTATTATTTCCAACAAGTCGGTTGCTCGCTCCATTGTTCCGAAGAACGGAGCCTTAGTCATCTTGCCCATGAGGCATGGTTCGCACGTGTCAAATAATTCGAAATCAAGAGACTCCAAGAGTCCATCAGTATGGAGCTTCTTCATACGTTTGACACCAGTATGACCAAGGCAGCAGTGCCACATGTAAGTGGGACTATCGTTATCAACCTTACACTTTTTGGTACTCACACTATGGACATGTGTAACATCACGTTCGAGATTCATCAAAAATAAACCATTGACCAGCGGGGCATGACCATAAAACATTTCTCTCATATAAATAGAACAACCATTATTCTCAGATTTAAATGAGTAGCCATCTCGCATCAAGCGAGATCCAGATACAATGTTCATGCTCAAAGCTGGTACTAAATAACAATATTAAGGTTTAACACTAATCCCGAAGGTAGATGTAGAGGTAGCGTGCCGACGGCGATCACATCGACCTTGGGACCATTCCCGACGCGCATCGTCACCTCGTCCTTTGCCAGCTTCCGCTTATTCCGCAGCTCCTGCTTGGAGTTACAAATGTGAGCAACTGCACCGGTATCAAATACCCAGGAGCTACTACGAGTGCCGGTTAGGTACACATCAATAACAAGTATATCACATATACCTTTAATGTTGTCGTCCTTCTTATCCGCTAAGTACTTGGGGCAGTTCCGCTTCCAGTGACCGGTACCCTTGCAGTAAAAGCACTCAGTCTCAGGCTTGGGTCCATGCTTGTTCTTCTTCTTCCCGGCAACTTGCTTACCGGGCGTGGCAACAGCTTTGCCGTCCTTCTTGAAGTTCTTCTTACCCTTGCCTTTCTTGAAACTAGTGGTCTTATTTACCATCAACACTTGATGCTCCTTTCTGATCTCGACCTTTGCTGATTTCAGCATCGAGTACAACTCAGGAATGGACTTCTCCATCCCTTGCATGTTATAGTTCATCACAAAGCTCTTGTGGCAAGAGCTGAGTCAGGCGGTTGTGTAGCCCAGACATCTTGAGGATGTGCTCACTGACAGAACTATTCTGCTCCATCTTACAACTGAAGAACTTGTCAGAGACGTCATATCTCTCGACCCGGGCATGAGCTTGGAAACCAGTTTCAGCTCTTGGAACATCTCATATGCTCCGTGTTGCTCAAAACGCTTTTGGAGCCCCAGTTCTAAACTGCAAAGCATGCCGCACTGAACAATGGAGTAATCATCGCAGCGAAAATGCCAAGCATTCGCAACGTCTTGCTCTGCTGGGAGAAGGGGTGGGTCACCTAGTGGTGCATCAAGGACATACAATTTCTTGGAAGCTATGAGGATGATCCTCAAGCCACGGACCCAGTCCGCATAGTTGCTTCCATCATCTTTCAGCTTGGTTTTCTCTAGGAACGCGTTGAAATTGAGGGTGACATTCGCGTTGACCATTGGATCTACAATATAGATTGTGAAGATAATTTTAGACTAAGTTCATGATAATTAAGTTCACATAATCAAATTATTTAATGAACTCCCACTTAGATAGACATCTCTCTAGTCATCCAAGTGACACATGATCCATGTCAACTAGCCCGTGTCCGATCATCACGTGAGACGGACTAGTCATCCATGGTGAACATCTCCATGTTGTTCCATACGACTCATGTTCAACCTTTCGGTCTTCCGTGTTCCGAGGCCATGTCTGTTATCATCTTGCTCCTTTGATCTCCATCTTCGGGGCACCATGATCATCACTGTCACCGGCACGACACCATGATCTCCATCATCATGATCTCCATCACTGTGTCTTCATGAAGTTGTCTCGCCAACTATTACTTCTACTATTATGGCTAACGTTTAGCAATAAAGTAAAGTAATTACATGGCGTTTATGATTGACACGCAGGTCATACAATAAAATAAGACAACTCGTATGGCTCCTGCCGGTTGTCATATTCATCGACATGCAAGTCGTGAATCCTATTACAAGAACATGATCAATCTCATACATCACAATGCATCACATCACATCCTTTGGCCATATCACATCACAAGGCATATGCTGCAAAAACAAGCTAGACGTCCTCTAATTTGTAGTTGCAAGTTTTTACGTGGCTGCTATAGGTTACTAGCAAGAACGTTTCTTACCTACGTCAAAACCACAACGTGATATGCCAATTGCTATTTACCCTTCATAAGGACCCTTTTCATCGAATCCAATCCGACTAAGGTGGGAGAGACAGACACCCGCTAGCCACCTTATGCAACAAGTGCATGTGAGGCGGTGGAACCAGTCTCACGTAAGCGTACGTGTAAAGTCGGTCCGGGCCGCTTCATCCCACAATACCGCCGAATCAAGATAAGAGTAGTAGTGGTAAGCAAATTAACAAAATCAACGCCCACAACTGCTTTATGTTCTACTCGTGCATAGATTATACGCATAGACCTAGCTCATGATGCCACTGTTGGGAGACGTAGTACTAAATCAAAATTTTCCTACGTGTCACCAAGATCTATCTATGGAGAAACCAACAACGAGTGGGAGAGATTGCATCTTCATACCTTTGAAGATCGCTAAGCGGAA
Organism: Hordeum marinum; assembly: GCA_022496015.1. Taxonomy (NCBI): domain Eukaryota; kingdom Viridiplantae; phylum Streptophyta; class Magnoliopsida; order Poales; family Poaceae; genus Hordeum; species Hordeum marinum. The sequence continues at coordinate 567,340,752 of CM039673.1, read as the reverse complement.
GCGTTACAAGAACGCTGTTGATGGAGTCGTACTCGCAACGATTCAGATCGCGGTGGATTCCAATCTAAGCGCCGAACAACGGCGCCTCCGCGTTCAACACACGTGCAGCCCGGTGACGTCTCCTACGCCTTGATCCAGCAAGGAGGAAGGAGAGGTTGGGGAAGGGCTCCAACGATAGCACGACGACGTGGTGGTGGTGGAGTAGCAAGGTATTCCGGCAGGGCTTCGCCTAAGCACTGCGAAGGAGGAAGAAGAGAGGTAGGGCTTTGCCGTGAGAGAGAGAGAGTTCAGAACTGTTCTCAAAAGGCCAAAACCTCAAGTATATATAGGAGGAGGGAGAGGGAGGGCTGCATTGGCCCCTCCTCCAAAGAAGAGGGCTTCGGCCGAAGTGGGGATAGAGTCCACCTCCCACAAGGGAGGTGGATCTCCTCTTTTTAAAACCCTTTGCCCTTTATCTCTAGATCTCCAGCCGCATGGGCCTTTCTAGAAGGTCTTGGCCAGCCCAATAAGGGCTAGCACACCTCCTCTAAGGGCCCACAAAGTCCTATGGTCGTCACACCCCTCCCGGGGTCCTCCGGCACCCTCCCGGCACTCTCGGTACACTACCAATGAGCCCGAAAACTTTTCGATGACCAAAACTGGACTTCCTATATATCAATCTTTACCTTCGGACCATTCTGGAGCTCCTCGTGACGTCCGGGATCTCATTTGGGACTCCGAACAACTTTCGGTAAGCACGTATACCATTTCCCTATAACCCTAGCGTCATCGAACCTTAAGTGTGTAGACCCTACGGGTTCGGGAGACATGTGGACATGACCGAGACACTTCCCCGGCCAATAACCAACAGCGGGATCTGGATACCCATGTTGGCTCCCACATGCTCCATGACGATCTCATCGGATGAACCACGATGTCGGGGATTCAATCAATCCCGTATACAATTCCCTTTGTCTATGGGTACGATACTTGCCCGAGATTCGATCGTCGGTATCTCTATACCTTGTTCAATCTCGTTACCAGCAAGTCTCTTTACTCGTTCCGTAATACATCATCCCATGACTAACTCCTTGGTCACATTGAGCTCATTATGATGATGTCTTACCGAGTGGGCCCAGAGATACCTCTCCGTCACACGGAGTGACAAATCCCAGTCTCGATTCGTGCCAACCAAACAAACACTTTCGAAGATACCCGTAGTGCACCTTTATAGCCACCCAGTTACGTTGTGACGTTTGGCACACCCAAAGCATTCCTACGGTATCCGGGAGTTGCACAATCTCATGGTCTAAGGAAACGATACTTGACATTGAAAAGCTTTAGCAAACGAACTACACGATCTAGTGCTATGCTTAGGATTGGGTCTTGTCCATCACATCATTCTCCTAATGATGTGATCCCGTTATCAACGACATCCAATGTCCATGGTCATGAAATCGTGACCATCTATTGATCAACGAGCTAGTCAACTAGAGGCTCACACATGTATTATAGTTTCCGGTTAACACAATTATAGCATGAACAATAGACAATTATCATGAACAAGGAAATACAATAATAACCATTTTATTATTGCCTCTAGGGCATATTTCCAACAGGCGCCGTCCGTGACTGGGCCACCCGCCGCCGTCCGAGGACGGACCGGCCACCCACCACCTGCCACAGCCATCCGCGCATCGTAGAATTCAGATCGGCTACGCCACCACGCACCTAGGGGTCTCGCCCCAACCCGGAGACGCGTGAGAGAGGAGATCCCCCGCCACCGCCGTCGGCCCCTGGCCTTAGCCCAGCTGCGGCGGAGGAAGAGGAGGAGGGAGTGCTTGGCGGCGGCTAGGTTTTTGGGATCCGCCCGAGACGCCCTAGGGGGAGGGCGACGCAAGAGGAGTTTTCATTCCACGTTCACTGCTAAGAAACCGGTTCTACAGCTTGTAGGACATGATTAATATTTGTACCTGTCGTCGGGGTAAACAAGCCAAAGAAATGGTTAGTAATAAGATTCTTCAGCCCCTCCTCTCCTCTGACTTCCACTCCATCCTCCCCCTTTAGTTTCTCAATATGATTTTTTTCGTTTTCTCGCATATGCATACGCATGAAAATAGTCTATGTTCCTGTCTCCCTTAATCAACCAATTTGCATGTGCCCGCTGCTTCCAAAATATGTTCATTTGCTCTTGCAATCTATCAAACTTAGAGCATCTCTAGCCGCGCCCCCAACAGAGGCTTCCCAGGCGATTTTTCAGCGCCGACGCCCAAAAATCGGCCCAGTCGCGTCCCCAAGAGGCAGTTTTTCGCCAGTTTGGCCCGAAACTGGCACCGGCGGACCCAGGCCGAACCCGACGCGCTGGGGGCGTCCGGGGGCGCCGGGGCGAGCGATTTTGGCGCGAAAGAGCCACGGGCCCGCCGAGTCAGCGACACGCGTGTGGTCTTCCCTCAAAACACCTCGGTTTCCCGCAGGGGATCAATGGCAAGCCTGCTGCCGGTCAGCCTTGCCATTGATTCACGGGCGGCGCGTCACGGGCGGCGAGGCGACGCCTCCCCTCCCGCCACGCGTACACATGGCGCAGGCTATAAAACCAGCGCCTCCCCCCTCGCCTCTGGCCACACCAGCCCACAGCCGCCGGAGAGCTCTGTCTCTCTCCCCGTCCGCCGACATCCCCCCTTCCCTCTCTCCCCAAGCCCAAACCGTTGGCCGAGCGATTCCCTGGCGACGTAGCGGCAGCCAACGGCTTCGGCTGCCGGTCGCTCCACGAGTGGGAGGCGTACCTCTTCTTCCAGGCGACCATCCCGGCTGTTGGAAATATGCCCTAGAGGCAATAATAAATTAGTTATTATCATATCTCCTTGTTCATGATAATCGTTTATTATCCATGCTATAATTGCATTGATTGGAAACACATTGCATGTGTGGGTAAATAGACAACACTGTGTCCCTAGTATGCCTCTAGTGAACTAGCTCGTTGATCAAAGATGGTCAGGGTTTCCTAGCCATTGACATGTGCTGTCATTTGATAAACGGGATCACATCATTAGGAGAATGATGTGATGGACAAGACCCAAACTACAAACGTAGCATATGATCGTGTCAGTTTATTGCTACTGTTTTCCGCATGTCAAGTATATGTTCCTATGACCATGAGATCATGCAACTCACGGATATCGGAGGAGTGCCTTGTGTGTATCAAACGTCGCAACGTAACTGGGTGACTATAAAGGTGCTCTACAGGTATCTCCGATGGTGTCTGTTGAGTTGACATGGATCGAGACTGGGATTTGTTACTCCGTGTGACGGAGAGGTATCTCAGGGCCCACTCGCTAATGCAACATCACAATAAGCCTTGCAAGCAATGTGACTAATTGTTAGTTGCGGGATCTTGTATTACGGAACGAGTAAAGAGACTTGCCGGTAACGAGGTTGAACTAGGTATGGAGATACCGACGATCGAATCTCGGGCAAGTAACATACCGAAGAACAAAGGGAACGTTATACGGGATTAACTGAATCCTTGACATAGAGGTTCGACCGATGAAGATCTTCGTAGAATATGTAGGAACCAATGTGGACGTCCAGGTCCCGCCATTGGTTATTGACCGTGGAGGTGTCTCGGTCATGTCTACATAGTTCTCGAACCCGCAGGGTCTGCACACTTAAGGTTTGGTGACGTTTCGATAGTGTAGAGTTATGTATGGTGGTGACCGAAGTTTGTTCGGAGTCCCAGATGAGATCCCAGACGTCACGAGGAGCTCCGGAATGGTCCGGAGGTAAAGATTCGTATATAGGAAGTCCCAGTTTGGTTTCCGGAAAAGTTTCGGGCTCATCGGTAGTGTACTGGGAGTGCCGGGAGTGTACCGGGAGGCCTCCGGGAGGGGTATTTCGACCCCAAGAGGTCCATGGGCTGTGGGAGAATAATAACCAGCCCTTGGTGGGTTGGGAAAACAGCCACAAAGGCCCATGGCGCAGGAGAGAAAGTCCTAAAGCAAAAAGTGGAAAATCAGCCAATAGGAGGCAATCCTACTCCAACTAGGATTGGAGGTGAAGTAGGATTGCTTCCCACCTCCTATTTCGGCCGACCCAAAGGCCTTGGCTGCCTCTCCTCTCCTCTCCTCCTATATATACTAGTGGATTGGGTGGTTTTTGGACAGAATTTCCGGCCACGTGCTACCCGTTCCACCGGTGCATAGTTTCTCCTCTAGATCGGTTTTCTGCAGCGCTTAGGCGAAGCCCTGCCGGAATTGCTCCACCACCATCACCGGAGCGCCGTCACGCTGCCGGTGAACTCTCTCTCCTCTCCACCTCCTCTTGCTGGATCGAGACGGTGGAGATCGTCATCAAGCTGCACGTGTGCTGAACGCGGAGGTGCCGTCCGTTCGGCGCTAGATCGGAAGGACCGTGATCGAGATCGCGAGACCGTTCGTGATGTGATCACGGAACGGATCGTGATGAGTTCGCGGGACAGATCGTGATCAAGATCGTGAGACGGATCATGATGTGTTCGCGGGACGGTTCGTGATTGGATCGCGGGACGCTCGGCGATTTGGATCGCGAAGAAGTTCGACTACACCAACCGCGTTTCTTAACGCTTCCCGCTTAGCGATCTACAAGGGTACGTAGATCCACTCTCCCTCTCGTAGATGCTCATCACCATGGATAGGTTTGCATGTGCGTAGGAAATTTTTTGTTTCCCATGCGACGTTCCCCAACACCGGCACCACCGGACATGCGCGCCGGGCCGACGGGGTGGAGGCTCAGCAACGGGGGCGTCCCCATTCCCCCGGAGCCCGAAGTCAACGCGCGCCCCGCCATCTTCGCCGCGAGGTCGACCGCGTTCGGGCGTCCCTAACGGAGGAGCAGCGTGCCCTCCCCTAGTACGCCGCCGACAACCACACGTCATGGGCGGCGTACTTCAAGCGTCGTGGGCGACGTACTTCAAGCGCCGGTAGGCGCAGCGGCTGGCGCCCACCAACGGGGCGCCGGTGGGGGGGGCACCAAGAACAGCGAGGGGCGCCGCCTATGGTGGGGCGCCCCCGGCTGTACCCTTCACGACATACTCTAGCACCTCGAGGGCGGCAATGACCCGCCGCTGGCATACCCTGCCGCCCCGACCCCCCGCCGAAGCGCCGGGCAATGGATGCCCAGGAGGTTCGGCTCCTCGTCTTCGTCCTCTTAATCCTCCTCCTGTTCCTCTTCCCATTCCTCCAGCTCGCCGGCGGTGTTCAGCGTCAAGGCCGAGCCCGCAGCGGAGACGCCGCTCGGCCGGCGCACCCACATCGCCGGCATCGGCATCAACGAGGGCGGCAGGAGTGCCTCCTCGGCTCCTCCGTGCTACGTCAAACCAAAGACGGAGCCGGGGCTCGCCGCCGTGAAGACGGAGCCGGGGCTCCCGGTCGTGAAGACGGAGCCCGAGCTCGCCGGCGGCGTCAAGGAGGAGCTCGACGACGCGGCGGCCCTGAAGTGGGCGCGCGGAGACTGGGCGCGCACGGAGCTGGAGCGCCAATGCCGCGCCTACGAGCAGTTATCCGCTCGGCGTCGCGGCCACGACGAGGGAGGCGTCGGCGTCCTCGACGACAGCGACGATGACGCGCAGCCGCCACCGGTCCGCCAGGGCGACGCCGGGTAGGGATCCAGCAGGGGCGGCCACGTCAAGGAGGAGAAGGCCGCCGCCGCCGCCGACGATGGCGGCGACTTCGCCGTGCTCAGCGACTTCTTCGCTTAGTTGTGTTTTTTTTATAATAACTTATGTAATGTCAAATATATGTCCAGTTTTAGCCGAATATATGTCCAATTTGCCGAACTTTGCCGAATTCCCTTTTTTTTTAAACCCGCGTCTGGGGGGCGATCCTGGGACCGGCGGCTGAAAATCCGCTCGCCCCCACGTCGATTTTGGCGCCGGCTCGCCCCCAAGAGGTGATTTTACGCGCCCCTGAAGGGCCAACGGCTGGAGATGCTCTTAAAACGAAGTACATGTTCCTTTCTAGTTCCTTTCTAAGAGAGGCATCCGTAATGTCGCTGCATCTACACTTCTCCAGTTCATTTTGTAGTTTTTTGATCCGTTGGTTCAAGTCGCCCAGAACTTCCCTGCTCCATTCATCAAGATCCTTTGCAACCACTCGTAATCGCTGGGCTACTGTATGGTCGCCTCTATTCTCTGCCTTTAACCACGCGTCAGCAACAATTCTCTCACAGTCTTCCTCAGGCTGCATCTACTGTTATTTATTTATTTTTTGAATTGATGCTTGAAGCATTCAGTATCCTCCCATGAATCAATATTAGACCAGATGGATAGGTTAATTGCCGTAAATGAAGTTTTTTTAATCAAGAAAAGATGGTATGTGTACAATTTTGAGGTTCTATAAAAAACAATTTTGAGTAGTGCAGTTTTGTTTTTGAGATGAATGTAGACGGGCCCTAATTTTAATGAAAACATGTCCTCGGGCCATCCCATCATCCATAGCCTCCTCGTGACCCAACAAAACCTCCTCCATCCAAACAGAAGAAAAGAAAAGAGACGTCCGTTCCGATTGAGAGCCGCCGCCGCCGCCGCCGCCGGCCGCTCCGCTCCAGGGTGCAGTCGACGACGACGACGACGAGGTGATTGCTTCGAAAAGGCGCCGGCCATAGTTGCACGTAAGGTCCTGAGGAGAAGGCGCTGCCTGCTCTCATCCCACTCCCCCCGACGCTCTACCAGGTTCGCCGGCGGTAGATCATCTGTTTACGTAGGTCAACTCGCTTCGACTTGATGTATTTTTTGTCTTTATTTCTTTTGAATCCAATACTTCTTACTTCTTACCCTCCCAGCAGATGAAGACGGATCATACTAACTAGATCGCCGGAGAGTCGATCGGAGATGACTGGCGCCGTCCGGCAGATCCTGAACCTAGGGTTGTATGAAGGGCACAAACGCCTATATTTGCTGCGGCGCTTGGACCTCTCCAAGATGGATTTGTTTCACCGGACGGCACAAGAGGCGGCTGAACATGGCAAGGTGCTGCCAACACTGACGCCCACCAAGGCCCGTGCCACCACCAGGAGAAGGATCCGCAGCACCGATCTAACAACGGCCGAGGCTGCGGCGCCCAAGATCGTTCCACCAAAACCCGATCTGTTCATGGGGCCACCGCAAATCTCCCCCTGCCTGGAGGCGCATCGCTTCGTCCATTTCTCCCCACCGCCTCGGAGAGCAAGGTCATCTTGGGCGACCGCGGGAACCGCATGTTATGCTTCAACGTCGTCGACGGAGCCCGCTACCCTGCCATGCCTCCACGGAGTCAAGGAGATGTCGATGGCCATCTCCGTCCCTCCGACCGACTCACACCTCCCTGACGGCGACGACACCGGTGATCTCTACATCATCGATGGCCTCCTCCATGGCCTCCTCCATCCAGACAAAGCCGAGGTGTGGCCGCAGTTCGAGGCCCTGGTGTGGAGGGGATTCCACTCGTCCGCCATATCTAGCAGGTTCTGGCACTGCGACATCCTCCCATTGCCGCCGTGGATCAGCCACCACAAGCACGCGATGGTCTTCGGGCACGCCCTCGTTGGCGACGCCATCTGCTTCTCCATCTGTGGCGCCAAGGGTGCTGGCACCTACTGCTTCAACGTCGCGACTCGTGAGTGGAGCAAAGCTGGAGACTGGCTCATGCCCTTCAATGGCAAAGCGGATTACGTCCCCGAGTTTGGACTCTGGTTTGGCGTCTCAAACAACCTCCCCTGCGCTGCTGACCTCTCGGGCCTCATCAGAGGGGAGGAGCCTCTGCCGGACAAGATGCGGATCTGGAACGGTGATGACCTGCCAGAGGAGTGGCAGCCAGACAACTTGCACGATCCCTATGTTGTCAGCCTCGGTTCCAGCAGGTTCATCGTCGTGGACTTCTTGGATGCCATGAAATTTAACAAGGAATGGAACCAGATGGATTCCGTCAAGGAATTTGCCCTCTTCACCGGTATGGAGGTAGCGTTCAGCAACGGCAAAGGCAATGGCAAGAATGGCACCGGTATGGAGGTAGCGTTCAGCAACGGCAAAGGCAATGGCAAGAATGGCAGCAACCTCAAAGGCAAAGACAATGGCCACCACAGTAGTCGCACCGATGGCTCCGGCAATGACAATGGCAACCGCAATTGTTCTGGCAACGAGAATGGTCGCAAGGGCAAAGGGATGATCCGTGGCCTCCGTATGATCAAGCACAAATCCCCCCGTTACATGTTTAACAACCAACAGAGGATCGAGGCAGTGCTCTGAATGATTCAGCAAGTCATTTTTAGTTGCTGAGCTGCAGCTAGTGTGTGCATGCGTTTTGGGACTTGATTTGCTTGCATTGTAGTACTGACTCTAGTGCTATGTGAGCTTAAAACTAGGTGTCTATCCATCTTGTGGGTATGATGAAACGTACTGTAAATTGTAAGTCCCTGGTGTCATTCTGAAGCATTCCATCTAGTATTCAGATTGTTGCTGACCAAATAATTGTTCGACGGCAATTTTGAACTGTTGTGATAGCTGAAGAATCCGATCCAGGTAGAAAGAAAAATAAGTAGGTCCTAACATAATAATGCTGGTTCAGTTTCCAGAGTTGATTTCAAGTAACTACAGTTTGGTCATGAACTAAAATAGCAGTTTGGTCACGTACAAGCTCTTCATCCTTAAGTCACTGGCAATGTTGTAGTTAAAAATAAAAAATCAGAAACATAGAGCAGGTTTGACATTGTCAATCAACGACACTTGCAATTACAATAAAAATCATTCTTTTCACTTCAGCTATGAGTATGAGAGTGGTAACGTAGTGCAGGTTCCATGTTTTTTAAAATACACATGCTCAGTCTTGACTTTTGACACCTTCAGGAACGTAAACTCATCACTTTTTATATTTGTCTAAAAGATATGTAGTGGCACAAAATACCTGAAACTGAAACTGAAACTGAAATTAAGCACACACCTCCTCCAACCTTAGCCTTCTCCCTTCGCCACGGACGGAGGATGCTATGGACAAAGGCCTCTCGTTTCCATTGTGGTAGATATTCGACGACGAAAAAAGCAACCAAGTACCACCACCACCACCTGCAAGATGCCGCAACCATCATCCTTGAGGTGGATAGCAATGGCGGGGGATCTTACTATTCATCTCCTATGGTGCCTGGCTGACAACGACCATGGCACTGAAGCCAGGGCAGTAGGATAAAAAAAATTCTTAAACCATGGTTAGGTGTTTTGTCTGTGTACAAGCAGTGGGTGTTTCCAAGTCCGCATCCGGTTAGTAGTGGTGCATATAACACATGTACGCATTCAGGCGAAGGGCACAAGAGATAAGCAAACTTTGGTCAAAACAGATACAGGTTTTGTATGCTTGGTTAATCATGATGTGGTTTGCAGAAACTAGATCAAGAAGAACATAATGAGAACCAGTTGCATTCTTTGACAACTCAAGGTAGATCAAATTGTTGCAGTTTTGCAACAGAAAAAAAAGAGATCTAATGTTGCAAGTAGGAATTACTGAAAAGTTTATTGTATGTTAGTTAAATTAGCAGTAATTAAGAGGGTGCACGCAGAATAGAAGCAGATGCATGAAATAATCTAGACACCCTTCACATAGTAAAAAAAAAATACCATAAGTACCAGGCAGAAGCTCTTGTGCGAGAGTGGCAAGGGTATGTTGTTTGCTGAAACAGATAGCCTTCACCCATTAAACCGTATTCCGTCGATTATCAACCTGAGAAACAGCATCTCTTCACTTTGGGCTCCTTGATAGCACCATCATGTTGAAGTTCACCGAATCGGGAATCCTGTGCATCATGGCCTTAATGACATGCACGGCATCCTGATTGAATATGAAGAACGACGATTATCATAAGCAGGGGACATATAGTTGAGACTGGGTAATTAGATAACCACTCAAAGGTAGGTCCAGGCAGCTAGCAGCACCGGCATATATGATTCCAAAAACTTCAACGTATATCAACACACCGTCGTTCACTGCATTACACCCATCGGCCCATGAAACTAGCTTATATCTCGTCCTGTGAGTGTATACGTTCAAACTGCAGTGAATCAATATTATGTGAATGATATTTCAGTTGAACTTCCCCTTTAGATCTGCCAGCATCAATTATTCACAGGCCATGAGCAGTTACTGCTGATAGTTAGATATTCATTTGAGTCATTGAGTGTCAAATAAAAAACATGTGAGTAATACAAAACGTCAAGGCGCTAGCATAAGCATGTGAATCCGCACCGCACCAGTAACTGAATCTACCAGTGTATCCTCAGGCCTGTTCTATTTAAGGCCCTACAGGCTCCTGAGATCATGCATGGGGATACAGAACAACTGCGTCTCTAGAATGTCTAAGTCATCAAACAAATTGACAAGTTTGTACTGTCAGCACCATAACCCATCCTACGTGTCGGTAGCTTATTCTTGTAAATGGCCACTACTCAGATGTTTGCTCTCTATTTATTCTAGGCCTTTACTTAAAGTTTACCATGACATACAGGATGGATCAGTGATACAGCTTGAACAACATAAGTGTGATGGTAGCTAAGCTGTCCAAGCCAGTACAAGCAAATATAACACTGGCCTTTTTGACAATACCTGCAGTAAACTTTCAGGAGATGAGGAACCAAGCTTTATTGGTCCATCCTTCATCCCATCAAGCTCATAAAGTGCCCCTACAGACATATGCCACTCATCACTATCCTATGAAAAACAATCAAAATTAAGTAATTACATCGAGACCAGCACTAAGACTTACCACTGAGAGCTGTGAAACAAACATAATGCTCTTCTACAATGTCGCCAATCTAGCAAACAAGGCACACGTATGGAAGTTAAACATTTTCAACGAAAATAGGAGAAGACTGATTAACAAATATTTATATGCTCGTATTTTTTCTTCTGGATTTTCACTACAGAAAAAAAGATGATTGTAAGGGATGGATAAATCAAACTGAAATATACCCTGTGGTAGTCTGTTAGATACTGATTAATGATCATACTGCCTTTTCAGAAAGAAAATATACCACAGTGGTGACTGGTGACTAAAACAGAGTTATATGAAGAAACTTCACTGTAAATGGTTATTTATTTATTCCCCACACATCAATCTATTAGCTGCTGTAATGATCATTTAGGTCTTTGATATAGAATCCCAGTTCACATAAGCCAACCTCTGTGTCACCAGCACTGGCAGCCAATGAGTGAGCTCTTGCCATGTCATCGTCCTTCTCCAACACTCTGGCACGCTAAATGTATGACATAAGATAAAGGGATAACATAAAACCTTGTGAGAGTGACCAAGGTAAGGATGAGTGGCTTGAATCAAGAGATAAGAACCTCATACGGGTCCAAACTGGCTGTTGATTTGAAAAACAGGTCCAAGCCTGAATTCTCCGCTACAAAACACAGCATAAGATCGTTAAACAAAAACAGAGAGGCAACCGAACGGAATGGAATCATTTTACATGATTTTACATACTGCATTTTCCATCAACCTACATGGAATCAATCAATGCCCCCTTAATCACTCGAACAACAGGACAAATTACATCACAGAAGGATATAGAGATACAAAAGCACAAAGAAAACTTACATAATTTGATTTCTGAATATGCATTTCCAACAGCATGAAGCAAAGCGATAGTTCCGCAAGCATTTCCTAATGATTCCACTTGTTTTATGAAATAGACCTCATCCCGAGTTTCCTGTTGCAGAAGGCATATGTTAAAGGCAAATGTGTTGCTTGATAGGGGCCTGTTACGATGGACAGATCAGCTGCAACTGCAACTCATACTGATACATGGAAAAGGAATAGCCATGCGATCTGCAAGAAACAAAAATTGATCACCTTGTCTTCATCAGCTAAGACTTGTTCTGGAGGAACGCTTGGATCCTGCATCAGGGTAAAGGAATAAGTGTGTAACTCCAGAAAGCATTGAATTCCCTGATAGTAGTACTAATCCGGGGAATACCAAAAGAAAATAGGACTGCTTGCACACATTTTCACATAAACAATCAGCACTCGCATATGAATGTCAATAATGTAAATAGACAGTAGTACTAGCAACGAAGTGAGTCGAGCGCAGAGTGACCAGGTGAGAAAAATAAAATTTCTGGAGCGTGTCCTGTACCTCGGGCGGATCGGGGAAGCAGAAGATGACGGCGAGCACGGGTTGGGGCACCATGGACAGCGCGTCGGCGTCTAGCCCGTACACGTCGTGGAACTCGGCCGCGCCCCGCGGGACACCCAGCGACCACATGAACTGCGCCCGCCGCGGAGAGGAGTTCCGTCAGATAGACGCCCACAGTAGAGATGATAGGAGTAGCAGGAAGAAGGTTGCTGACCTGGTTGAAGACTTCAGGGTTGGACTCCAGTGGGGGCCACCGCTCGCCGGAGCAGGCGGAGGCGGAGGAGGGCGGCGCTGCCATGGGGATTTCGCCGGAGGTCAAGGGGAGCGCCAGTTTTTCTTGGAACAGTGTGGCGAGGGCCAGCTTTTTTTTTAGTAGGGCCAGTTTTTTTTTTTTTTTGGAGAAGGGCCAGCTGTTTGCTCACCCTCTCCAACCGCCCATGTGCAATGAACCAGCCCAATATGCCCATAACGTCAAGCCCAGCCCAGCTGCCTGGTGCCCGTGAATCTGATGTGGTCAGAAGGCCCGTGTGTAGAGACAAAATTTTAATTCAAAATTCAAACAGCCTGGGTCACGAGCAAAAGGACTGATTTCGGTTTTAACAGTGATAATTGAAAAAGGTTCCAAAAGTCAGGTGCCAACAGTCACAATGATGCAAAAAAGGACAAGGAACTCGACATTGATGGTGATGATGATACAAAACTTACAATCCAGTTTAAATTTGCTACTACCCAGTACCCACACCCATAATTAAGTTTTGTTTCTCAGGTTGGGATATAATTGGATTCAAAAGAATTATAAGGTGACATAGACAAGATATCAAGGTAGTGAATTTTTCAAGGCTCTTCAGAAGCATCTTTTGATCTCGTGGTTACCCATGCTTTGGATACAACATGTGGAAACACTAAAAGGAATTTCACTAGGGAGAGCACAAGACTCCAACCATAGGCCGCCGCCGCTAGAGCTCTTCCCACACTGCTCCATCAACCCCCCCCCCCCTCCTCTTCCCCATCTGACGGCAAGAGGAGTGGAGACCCGTCCATCGGTTTTCTTCCTTTTCTTAGGTTTTTGTTTCGCCGGCAACGTCTATGTTGGTAAAAGCAATGTCGTGGCCTCTCTTCATATCTCGGCAGTTGGTGTGTGGTTCCTTTGCAGGGTGGTTAATGCTCTTTTTCCTCCCAACGTTTGCAGACAACCTTTTTTTTTCGCCAATGAAGATCTCGTTGATCCAAGGACTTTGCCATACAACAAGGTGCATTACGTGGTTTCAGATCCCATCCCGATGACTCAAGTGGTTAAAAACCCTCATGAAGGATTTACTTGATGGAGTCCTCATGGCAGCGCAAATGGTTCATTGCCGCAGCGATGCTCTTCTAGGTGGCGGTTGTTCCCGTCAACGGCAACTCAACGGCAAAAGTCCGTTATCTAAACTGCGTTTTTATAGTTCTATCTGAATAAAGCAGTTAAAAAACTCATTTAAGAAAGAGCTGGGTTTTTTCAAATCTACTAAGTGTTGCGAAAATAAATCGGTAGAATGCGATAAAATTGTGTAAGCATTCGTGGTCAGTAGTCCGGCTTAGCCTAGTTCGACCAGATAAACAGGTCCTGCAAGAAAAACAGATAAGTACTATATGTCATGTTTTCGTTATTCAGTTAATGGAAACGGGTTTAGCACGATTCAAAGAGGGGGAAAAGAAGCTATGCCGTTTAATATTGGATTTAGTAACTTGCTCTGATGACCGCCGGTGCCGGGGACGAAGCAAAGGCTGATCGTTTATTGGGTGATCGGGCAATAAACCCGTCCACAATCTGTTCTCCGGCCATGGTGATAGTTGGTTGGCGGCTGGGGTGCCGGGCCAACAAACCAACCATTCGCCAACGCTAGCTGTTTGCAGTAACGGCCATCGGATCTGGCCGGACAAGGGACGTACGGGCTGCACCATCGGCACGAGAGTGGCAACCGGGCCACAGCACTGACGCCCCAACGCCACATCGGTCGGCCTCATTAGCTCACAAGCCCAACTCTGTCAAGAATCCAGATACTCGCCAAGTCGCAATCGACCGAGCTAGCCACTCCGGCAGGACGTCGGTGGTCGACTCGTCGTGGCCATTCCCCGGCGCCACCGTACGTACTCCCCCACGGTCCAGTAGCGCTCACACCTGGCCACACGCCCGCGGACGCCCTAGTCCCACACTGTCCCAACCCCCAACAACACTGGTGGTGCGCCAGCACCCCCGTACGTGCCACGGCCTCCGGCTATAAAACCACACGGCCCCGTCACCATTGTCGACGGGAGCCCGGAGAGAAGCCGCCGTGCGCCGTTCCATTTCATCCCACCCTTCCAAGTTGGTCGATCCTGTTCGTCGGGCCGTGGGATCAATGGCCACCGTGAAGGTCCATTGCTTACAGCCGATCAAACTGGCATTTCTTGATTTCTCTTGTGATTTTAACCGCGGCTAACTCCTGATGTACTAGTGGTTTGTTTGATCGGTTGGTTGTGTGACGGCTGCAGAAGGTGGTGGTGAAGCTGGACCTGCACGACGACACGCGGAAGCGCAAGGCGATCAAGGCCGTCTCCACTCTCTGTGGTCACCTACTTACTCCCCTTCTTCTTCTTTGAATCCGTCCGGCATTGTGTCTTCTTGGTCCGCTTCGTCGTAAACGCATGGCCGTGGCCGCCTTCCTTCCCCAGGTATCGACGAGATCGTCGTGGACATGAAGGGCGACAAGATGACGGTCGTGGGCACGGTCGACCCCGTCGACGTCGTCCGCAAGCTGCGCAGGCGCTTCTGCACGGTGCTGGTGTTCTCCGTCGGCCCGGCCAAGGAGGAGAAGAAGGAGGAGGTCTCCGTCGGCCCGGCCAAGGAAGGGGAGAAGAAGAAGGACGTTAACACGAAGGACGCGAGCACGCTCGTCCCAGTGTACCTGCCGTGCAACCTGCCGCACTGCTGGTACCCGCCGCCTCAGCAGCCGCACCAGTGCAGCTGCTACTTCGTCCACACCGAGGAGGGCCCCAACGCGTGCGCCATCTGCTGATCGACGCACATTTTTTCGTACCCCCGGCCGGCCTGCATGGGAGACGATTGTTCGGGAGTCATCAGCACCGGTGATCGACGGCGTGCATATATTGCACCAGCGAATCAGCGATGGCGATCGGGCAGCTAGTTCCGCGTCCGCTGAGCTTGCCGGATACGGAATTACAGTGTGGAGAAGAACTACGTAGTGGTGGTAAATAAAACTGCTGCATGCATTTGGTCCGTACGTCCGGCCCAGCATGCGCCGGATGCGGAAGTTCTTTCCTTGCTTTGTCAAGCATTTCATCTGACACTCTATCTATACTATAATCAAAGACGCATTGCCCCAAACGCCTCTAGAAATATCCAGAGTAATTCGAGCTCCGTTCTTTCTTTCTTTTTTCAAGAAACCAGCTGAAGCTCTGTCTTTTCATTAAGAAAAAAAATGACCAGTTAATAAGGAAAATTGTCCGCAAACTGATATACATAAGCAATACACACATCGATCTCGAGGCCGCACCCCTAACGAGTCGCCGACTCCGCCACCCGAGCAACCAGAGCCGACACCCTGCAACCAAATCCAAAGTCGCCGCTCCGACATCCACACCGGCCACGAGGCCGCGCATCAGGTGAGCCGCCTACTCCGTCACACGAGCAATGTGTGTCGACGCCCTACAACCATTTCCAGAGCCACCACTTGAACCTACAACAAATCGTAAACAACACACACTCCGGCCCTAAGGTCGCGCACCAGGCGGCTGCTCCGTCACCCGAGCAACCAGAGTCGACACCCTACATCATACAACCATTCCCGACTTACAAACACAAGCTAGACACCTGCCGACCCCAAGGCCGCGCATCAGACGAGTCGCCTGCTTCGTCACCCGAGCAACCGAAGTTTACACACAAAACCCTCCTCCACAACCGCCGCTCCGACATCGACGCCGACCCCAAGGCCACGCACCAAGCAAGCCATCGAAACGGCCACCCAAGAGACCAGTGCCGACACCCATCCATGAAAGCAAGATCCGAGGCCACCGTTCCAACTTCCACACAACTTCCACACTGACCTCAAGGCCGCGCACCACTCAAGCCGACGACTCGACCAAGGCATCCGCATGCATGCCGACACGGCAACATCACATGACAGAGGCTTGTCTGGTAAGGCCATGGCTTTCTAAGGCGACGCCTTTAAAGAGGAAGTGTCTACGTAGTTCTTCTCCACACCGTTGCCCGTTCCGGCAGAAACCGGGAACTCGAGCTTTCACTCGGAGGAACCACCGCTGGTGCTCGTGATACGTCTCGCACGGATGATATTGAATAGATGGTCCATCACATGACTACGACCTACTACTACTAATACCTTATCAACTACCCTTCACACAAAATGAACATTTTCAACTACATACAAGTCTTAATCGCTGCTCTAACTGAGTAACTGCACAGAGTTTTCAATTTATATCGAACATCGTCTTTTGTCTTTTATACGTACGTACTACCGACGGCTGCGAAGTCACGTACGTCCGCATGTCCAATCATGGTCTAACGAGATGCATCCGCCACTACAGAAAAACACATGTTGCCGAATATTAAGTCGTACGTCGAGTGTCTCGTGGCAGTGCTAATGTGCCGGTGTGTATTAACTATATAATGCCTCGCGTGGAAATCTTACTAAAAATGCATAAGCTTACTACAAATTATCTAAAAATAATGGAAGAAAATGTATGCTTTAAAGCAAAAATAAAATACAAGAGTATAAAAAGAAGAACATAATTTAATTCGGTTAAAAGAATGTCATTTCTAATAAAAATGTGAAAAGTGAACTACATATGTATGCCACAATCGCCCAACACACACTGTCAATATAAAATTTAATGCAAAAACTAACTTATGAATAACATGCATGAATTGATGTTGTGGCGCATTGCATGCATTTTTCGATAAAGGCCGCTTTTTATTAATTCATAATGTAATATCGAGTGATACAATCATTATGACTACACATTCGACCTCTTCTTAATTAGAATGCACACAACCAACACAATACACAAACACAAAACGGTCTCATCATCAAAAAGCAAAGTCATACAAAACCAAAACAATGCCTAGGTGGAGGGCGGAATATCCGAAGATATGAAAACAGCAATGATAAAATACAACAGTGACCATTAGTGCCAACCATGCATCTCTTGACAACAAAAGGCCTACGAGAAAGGTTCTTCAAAAACTACGCCTCTACGAAGGGAACAACGGGATCAACGAGTATGAAAAAATAATAACATTTATGATTTGATGTTACATGCTTTCGATCTATGTAAGGGTTCATCAGCGATGACTGCAGTTCCAGGACATTGGTCCTCAGGGGCATGTGCACGAAGACTTTTCGGTTGCCATCGATAAGGTCAAGGCGGCTACGATAGGGGAGCGACGACAAAGGCGCGTCAACGGATTGTTCTAGCGGTAGTAGTAGTCGTTCGGTGGTCTCGGAATCTCAATGTAATTTTTACGATATTTGAGATGCTTTGTACTTCTGGTGAACAAAAGTCTACACTTCTAATGGGTATCCCACATTCTTCAATGCTTTCACAACAATGGGAATCTCTGGACGAAAGTCTTGCGCTATGCCGGTGATGGCAACATTTGTGGATGTTGCTTTTCTTCTTGGAGACATCACCTAGGAGATTGGTCACCCTCCTGCCTTTGATTCCTTCTCCGAGTGAAAACCTAGATTCACCTTTTTGAATTGGCAATGTGGTGCCCTTTGTAGCCTTACCTTGTTAGAAGCATTGATTTGGAAAGGTTCTTTGTGGGTGCGTGCTTCTGGTTGGCGATGGTCTATGGAGGGGCTCCGATAGTCTGTGGAGTATGTGCTGGCATGGTCGTTCGTGGCATGGTAGTGGAGGGCAGCGGAAGCACGCTAGGCGTGCAGGGAAGGTGGCGGGTAAGCCTTGTTCGTCCTCCTCTTCGGATCGGAGCGAGACATGTTTGCCTCTTTGTGGATACATCTTCGCTCTCCAATATCAATGAGGTCGAAGAACATGCTTGTGACAGACATGACTGATGCGGGTACTCCTATGTTGTTGCAACAAAGTCGAAGCCATCGGGTCACAAGTGCGATGGATGATGTACGATGACACCGCAATGGGCTTGGAGAGAGAAGACACCGCAATAAACACATGCTCTGCTTTGTCATGTTTAATTTTTCCGGCATTTTGTATGTCTTGTGATGCCAGTGACCTAGTTTAGCGAGGTGTAGTTGTCTTTTGTTCAGGTTTTCATCCTGTTTCCCTGTAATAAATCAAACAGTTCTCGTTGTTGGCGTACTTCTTTTGAATAGAATTTAGCAACTCTCCTATTAACTTTTAAAATGTAAAAAAACTAACACGTAATACTAGAATTTAGCAACTCTGTCCTCCCACGGAGAGTCGCTGGCATGCTCCCATCGCCACTAATTCTCTCTGGATTATTCTACAAAGTAACCTTTGACCTTCTCCCGTTTTTCTCTTGGTGGAAGAAGAACGGAGAGAGTAGAGTCCAAAGTTGAACCATTCCAGTCAAGACGAAGATACGTATACATGGCGCAACAGATTGGGCGCATATACCCGAGGATGAGAATGGATCAGTTATTAAATCTTGGATGGAAATTTCTTTTACCTATTTCCCTGGGCAATCTATTATTAACAACCTCTTCTCAACTTGTTTCACTATAAATAAGATAATACAATAATAGTAAGAATATTTTCAACACAAAAGCTCTCCCAAACAAGAGAAAGAAACATATCTTTTTCATAGATATTTAGAATGAATATGTTCCCTATGGTATCTGGGTTCATGAGTTATGGTCAACAAACAATACGTGCTACAAGGTACATAGGTCGATCCATGCACCGTGACAACCTCCTCTGTCTTGATCCATCGACCGAAGGAAGGCGACGACCGGCCGTTTGCTGGGCTTCACGCGGCCAGGTTGGCCTCTGTCAAGGCTGATTACGCACGCACCAGGTGCTGCGCACTGCTAGCTTGCCTTTTCCGGTGCGATCGGCGCCGGCTTTCATCGGGATTTGATTTGACCAGGGTATATGTAGGTATGTTATACGTACGCCTGTCCACAAAAGGCGCACTATCTTGCCTCTGTCGTCGAAATTTCCATGACATGACAGAGCACTCTGCACTCGAGGGGACGACCTCGTGGAGGAGGCCGCGTCTAGGGCACTTTTGTGTCTAGCGATGCTGGACCCTCATACCCGTCTCAAATATTCGGAAACGATCTCGTGGGGAGGACGCGTTCAGGGCACTTTTGTGTCTAGCGATGCTGGACCCTCCTACCCGTCTCAAATATCCGAAAAGACTGTCCAGTCACTGACCGGTTATGAAATTTTGATTTAGCCGGGTCTCTCAAACTGGCCTCAAACGTCTGGACTGACCGCCTTCCCTCATATTCAATTCAAATATGAGGTAGATATGGAGAAACCCGGAAGCACCAGGCACGCCCGTCATGTCGGCCTGACGGCAGAGCCCCACGCGGGCTCGTCCAGAAACCCGACGGTTCGATGGACACCTCGACCGTCGCTATTTAAGCCGGCCGGCATCCCCCAGCCCTAACACATTCACCTTCCCCCTCCCTCCGCCGCCAGCGAAGCCCATCCACCTCTCCCCCGCTCTCCAGCATCAGTCTGGTTTGTTGTAGGATCACCATCTACGCTATGCTCTCGTCGGAGCACCAGATGCAGATCGAGGCGGAGATCCAGGCTCGGCGCACCGCCGACATTGCTACGGGTCTCCTTTCGGACTCGCCGGAGATGGAGGAGGAGCTGCCGGAGGCGATGGAGGAGGACGAACCGAAGATCCATGCTTTCGGCTTGAACATGGCGGAGGCGGAGATGGAGTTCTCCATCGCCCAAGCCGAGGAGATAGCAGAGCAGCAGGCCATCCTGGATTTCATCCGGGATAAGGCCGAGGTGGAGGCCAACCGCTGGGTCATCCGACAGAGGCAGGCAGAGGCCGACACCCTCTTTGACGAGCTCGACGCGGAGATGGCGACGGAGAAAGCCGCAGCGGAGCATCTGAAGGCGCAGGAGGGGGCAGAGCAGCAGCTGCCGCACTTTTATCCGCCGGAGGGCACACAGATTGTCGAAATCTCCAACGAAGAGTACTTAGTTTGTATGTAGTACGTAAGTTTTTATATTTGCATGCTTTTGTATGGATTTGAGAATCTAGTATGAGATGTCCGGTTGTAGCTGTGTTTATTTGAGGCGTGCCTGGTCATTCCCTGCGAACGTGTTCGATCGCGTCCGCACATGTTTGAGGGGTCATTTTTACATGTTTCGGTTATAGATGCTCTGAGCGCGTATATTGTTTTTGTTTTTGAAGTTTTTTATTTGTTGCGAATTTTCTGGTTTCAAGATTGCCCGAACTGCTAAGTGTTGGAAATATGCCCTAGAGGCAATAAATAAAGTGTTTATTATTATATTTTCTTGTTCATGATAATCATTTATTATCCATGCTATAATTATATTGATTGGAAACACATTACATGTGTGGGTAAATAAGCAACACTTTGTCCCTAGTATGCCTCTAGTGAACTAGCTCGTTGATCAAAGATGGTCAAGGTTTCTTAGCCATTGACATGTGATGTCATTTGATAATGGGATCACATCATTAGAAGAATGATGTGATGGACAAGACCCAAACTACAAATGTAGCATATGATCGTGTCAGTTTATTGCTACTGTTTTCTGCATGTCAAGTATATGTTCCTATGACCATGAGATCATGCAACTCACGGACACCGGAAGAGTGACTTGTGTGTATCAAACGTCGCAACGTAACTGGGTGACTATAAAGGTGCTCTACAGGTATCTCCGAGGGTGTCTTTTGAGTTGGCATGGATCAAGACTGGGATTTGTTACTCCGTGTAACGGAAAGGCGTCTCAGGGCCCACTCGGTAATGCAATATCACTATAAGCCTTGCAAGCAATGTGACTAAGTGTTAGTCACGGGATTTTGTATTACGGAACGAGTAAAGAGACTTGCCAGTAACGAGGTTGAACTAGGTATGGAGATACCGACGGTCGAAGCTCGGGCAAGTAACATACCGAAGAACAAAGGGAACATCATACGGGATTAACTGAATCCTTGACACAGAGGTTCGACCGATAAAGATCTTCGTAGAATATGTAGGAACCAATATGGCATCCAGGTCCCGCTATTGGTTATTGACCGTAGAGGTGCCTCGGTCATGTCTACATAGTTCTCGAACCCGCAGGGTCTGCACACTTAAGTTTTGGTGACGTTTCGGTAGTATAGAGTTATGTATGATGGTGACCGAAGGTTGTTCGGAGTACCGGATGAGATCCCGGACGTCACGAGGAGCTCCGAAATGGTTCGGAGGTAAAGATTCATATATAGGAAGTCCTGTTTTGGTCGCCGGAAAAGTTTCGGGCTAATCGGTAGTGTACCGGGAGTGCCGGTAGCGTACCGGGAGACCACCGGGAGCGGTATTTCGACCCAAGAGGCTTCATGGGCTGTGGAAGAATAAATACCAGCCTTTCGTGGGCTGGTGGAAGTCCCACACAAGACCCATGCGTCTAGGGAAGAAAATCCCAAAGGAAAAAAAAGTGGAAAAAGGCCAAAAAGGAGGAATCCTAGTCCTACTAGGATTGGAGGAGGAGTCCTCCTCTCCTCCCCACTTCGGCCAAACCAAGGAGGCTTGGCCTTTGCCTCCAAGTCCTCTCCTCCCTCCCTCTTATATATACTGGAGGTTTTAGGGTTTTTGCACATAATTTTTAGCCATGTGTTGCCCGTTCCTCCAGTGCATAGTTTCTCCTCTAGATCGGATTTCTGCAGTGCTTAGGCGAAGCCCTACCGGAATAGCTCCACCACCATCGTCGGAAGCCGTCATGCTGCCGAAGAACTCTTCTTCCTCTCTGCTCCCTTTTGCTGGATCAAGACGGCGGAGATCATCATCAAGCCGTACGTGTGTTGAACGCGGAGGTGTCGTCCGTTCGGCGCTAGATCGGAAGGACCGTGATCGAGTTCGCGGGACAGATCATGATCAAGTTCGCGGGATGGATCGTGATTGGATCGCGGGACGCTCGGCGATTTGGATCGCGA
Organism: Hordeum marinum; assembly: GCA_022496015.1. NCBI lineage: Eukaryota > Viridiplantae > Streptophyta > Magnoliopsida > Poales > Poaceae > Hordeum > Hordeum marinum. Next base: position 567,318,517 of record CM039673.1, on the reverse strand, counting down.
AGACGTTCGACTACACCAACCGCGTTTCTTAACGCTTCCCGCTTAGCGATCTACAAGGATATGTAGATCCACTCTCCCTCTCGTTGATGCTCATCACCATGAATAGGTCTTGCGTGAACGTAGGAAAATTTTTGTTTCCCATGCAACGTTCCGCAACACTAAGGGCATGTACAATGATTTTTTTTAAACAAGGCAAAAGTCTTGCCATTTTCATTGAGTAAGGAGAAGGGTTTTAGAGTCTAGGCCAGGGGCCGAATTACAAGCCTCAGTCTCGCGGCATAATATTACACAAATATTCCGCCCCAGCTAGGCACCACGGAGAAGCTTCCTCTTTAATTCGAGCAACAAGAACACCCACCGGAACTGCATTGTTACGAAACACACGCGCATTTCTCTCTTTCCATATCTCCCAAGAAATCAATAGCATAAGAGAAACCATCATCCTTCGGGGCCGAGACGTCCCCGAAGCATTGACACGCCACCACTCCGTGACGGAAGTCAATCCTCTCTAGTCCGCCGGATGTACATCGTTCAAGTCAAGCCAAGACTTAATCATTCCCCACGCACGGATGGTGTAGTGGCATTGGAAAAGAAGGTGTGCTGTCGACTCCAGGATCTGCTTGTAGAGAGGGCATAGGTTGCAATTTGGCCACCCTCTCCGCTGAAGCCAATCAGCCGTCCAGGCTCTATTGTTGATTATCAACCAAGCAAAAATATTGCCTTTGGGGGGTAGCCCAGTTCTTCCACACTAATAGAGGCATGCCTGTGTCCACATGACCAAGAATCTGAGCATTATAAGTCGACGCCGCTGAGTATCGCCCGTCATTGGTGAGCTTCCAAGTAATTGAGTCTGGCTCCTCAGGGTTGAGGTTGACAAGCGAGAGTTTCTCCCAAAGGTTGAAGAACTCAGTTATATGGCTCACCGTGAGATTTCCACCAATATCCACCTTGGAAGCCCTGAAATTATTATGTAAGGTCTTCTTCACGAAGCAGTTTTTTCTTGTAGAGAGGTTAAAGATCTTTGGTGCAATATCTTTAGGTCTCATGCCCTCCAGCCAGACAGAATCCCAAAACGAGGCTCGAAGACCATCTCCAACAACAATCGTGGTGGCAGCAGCGAAAATATCATTGTCTTTATCTACGCAAGGGTTCCCAAGGTTGACCCAAGGCTTGTCCGGATCCATTCAAGCAGCCTATAACCAAAGGGCAGCATCAAATTTTTCCAAGTTTAAAACGCCCAAACCACCATGCACTTTGGATTTGCACACCTGCTCCCGGTTGATCTTGCATTTCCCACCCGTGACCTTGTCGCAACCCGCCCAAAGGTATGCACGCCGGATGGAGTCAATCTTCTTCATGACCTCAGCAAGTATTATTGATAAGATAGTCTTATATTAAGTCTTGCATATAATTTAGAGATGACAAAAAAAATATGTCTACAATGAATTATCTGTTAGCCTTATCTTTAATAATTAGCTATTCCTAAAAATATGGTGGGATATATTATGCTAAGAGATCATCTATTATGATGTTTTTTTCCTTCATCTTATTATTTATCTTACGTGATATTTATAAGATAGAACCATTATACATGCTCTGATGCTTAAGTACTTCGGATAAATTATTGGCGGGATTTCGCCATTATTAACAGTGCGTCTAACTTGTCTGTAACTACCGATAGCGGCCACGATCAGCGCGCAGAGAGAGAGAAATCTAAAATCGATGTAGTAGCATCAAAATCATGAACAGTACGTGTCACGCAATGAACTCGTAATTTCCCTCTCTTTTCTCCCACCATGTATGGCTGGCGGCCGGCGGCCGGCGGCGCCTCCCTAACCACGCGCCGTCGCTTTTGCGGTAACGACGATGACATGAGGCCAGACAAGGGACGTGTAGGAAGACTCCGCCAAGTCGTCGCCCGCGCGCGGCCAATGTCCCGCTCCGTCTCCACTCCCCACGCGCACACGGCTCCGCCTCCGCCTCCGCCTCCGCGCCACACACCCGCGTCCAGCGACAAAAGAACCAAGACCTTGGCGAGCAAGGCTGGTGACGTGCTGTGCACCCCGGCCCCTCCCTATAAATTGGCCCGCCCCCGCGCCGTCACTCCTCCCACTCCCAGTCCCAGAGCACACCGACCACGCAGCCAATAGAGCTCCATCGTCGCCGAGACCGGCAGTCAGAAGCGCCGCACGCCGTTCAGTTCGATTCCACCCTTCCAAATACATCGATCCCGGTTGGTTGAGCCGTTGCATCCATGGCCGCCATGAAGGTGATTGCTTGTCGTCGATCGAATTGAGGATTCCTCTTCTGATTTTGATTGGACAAGGTCCGGTTTGCTGATCTTGTTTTGTTCTTTGACGGCTGAGGAATTCAGGTTGTGCTGAAGCTGGACGTGCACGACGACAGGCAGAAGCAGAAGGCCATCCAGGTCGTCTCCACTCTTCATGGTAATAATCCTCTGTTTCTCTCAGCTCTGCTTCGTCTTAATCATGGGGGAAACTAGTGGCCATCCATGTCTGAATTTGACGCTTGTGACGATAGCAACTCTCGCTTGCCTCAGGCATCGACCACATCGCCGTGGACATGAAGGACCAGAAGATGACGGTGGTGGGCACCGTCGACCCCATCGCCGTCGTGGCCAAGCTGCGCAGCAAGCCCTTCCCCACGGCCCAGATCTTCTCCGTCGGCCCGGCCAAGGAGGAGAAGAAGGACGGCGACAAGAAGGAAGGCGATAAGAAGGAGGGCGACAAGCTGGCGGCGTACCCGCCGTACTGGTACCCGCTGCCGCCGTGCCCCCCGCACTACCTCGTACACAGCGCCGAGGAGGACCCCAACTCGTGCGTCATCTGTTGATCGACGCGCGCCGCGGGCTCCCTTCCTTTTGCATTTTGTAGCTGGCCGTCTTTCCTGCCGATCGATCAGCCTACCTGCACCGGTGATCGACGGCGTGCGTTATATATATGGCCGTGTAAGGTGTATAAGTTTGCTCCGGTGATCCTACATGTGCCTGTGCATGTGCTTAGTTTGTAATGTGCAGATACAGAATTACAGTATGTTGTTCAGAAATGAAAATCATCAGGTGGTTAAAAGAAAAGTGCGGTGAAGGACCAGATAGAATTGCTTCAATTGTTTTTACATAGAAAGTTGATGTAATTCTCTTCAACGCCGATAAGAAAACACTCAGATCTGAATCGCACAGCTGCGCATCCAGTCCTCAGTTGACGATCTGAATAGAAAGTTGACGGAGTACTACTGCAAACTAAGCACATTTTAGATGGTTATATATGTTCCTTTTGGCAGAACCAGTCTGCCCGGTTCGAGTTATAGACTTGACACGGATGCTTGCATATTTTCTGAATGTTTCAGATTCTTCGATACTACTTTTTCAGCGGTAACGTGTGTTTGGCAACTATAAGACGTCTATGACAATTTGCAATAAGCTAGTCAGGCAGAAAGAGATGAGAAATTCAGGCGGGCAACTAGATTGGTCTCACGTGCATCTTTACATTTACCAATAGAAACTCTGAACTCCGAAGCCATCCAGCTGCGCTCCATCTAAGAGTTGCTTTCAGCTGTCAGTGATCTCGATAACAACGCGTGAAAAGGATTCCAAGCTTTCGGATTTTTTTTAAATTACTCATGTACGCTTTCATCGGCACGAGTCCTAACACATGATTACGACCTAATACATTGCTAATCATCCACCTCACAAATACACATTCTTAATTGCAGGGCTTAATCGCTGCTCTAAGTGCACAGAGTATTCATATTATAACGAACAACTTTTGTGTTCAACGGACGGTTGCAAGCCATGCGCATCTGATCCATTCATTACCCTATTTGTTTGACTTATTGATAACGTTGCTTCATTTTAAAGAAAAGTCTTGTACATTTGCTCCTGAAATAACAGGATACACTCAAATCGCCAACCGAAGACTGGAGTTTTTTTTATCTGATCTGAAGACTAGAGTTGCGGAGATACCTCGCTATCAGTAGAATGTTTTCATTCCTCGTAGAGATATACAATCGATTTAATGAGCCAAAACAGGGGTCAAAATCTAGTGGCGTAGGCCTAAAACAACACTTGTGAGTCCTAACCACCAACTTCTAGTCGTTTCTTCCCGCATTTACCAATTATTTGTGACATTGTAACGTCATTTACTCTATTAGAAAACTCATACCCAATCAGGAGTGTGTCTAGTTGATTAGGTAGATAAGTCAGAGCTTCTTAGGGACTTATCTACATGACACAGGAACGCAACAAAATTTGACATCGTTTTATAGAATTTTACATGCGCATTTTATCCATTCATTACCCTATTTGTTTGACTTATTGATAACGTTGCTTCATTTTAAAGAAAAATCTTGTACATTTGCTCCTGAAACAACATGATACACTCAAATCGTCAACCGAAGACTGGAGTTTTTTTATCTGATCTGAAGACTAGAGTTGCGGAGATGCCTTGCTATCATTAGAATGTTTTCATTCCTCGTAGAGATATAAGTCTATTTAGTGAGGAAGGAAAGGCATCAAAATCTAGTGCCCTAGGGCTACAGCAACACCGGTGAGTCCTAACCATCAACTAATAGTCGTTTGTTGCCACATTTACCTATAATTTGTGACATTGTAATATTATTTACTCTATAAAAAAATCAACAGCTCATACCCACATATCAGGAATGTCTCTAGTCAACTAGGTAGACAAGTTGGAGATGTCTTCTTAGTCGTATCTGATATGACAGGGCAACGCAACAAAACTTGACATCATTTAATGGAATTTTACATGATTTGATAAGAAAAAAATGAGATAATTTTAAATGATTTGCTAAGATCCAACCCATACATGTGTTCTTACCAAGTGGGTCCAGCTTGTGATTAGTAAAAATAATGAAATGTAGCATAAGTATGTCACAAGGCATAACAACTAATAAATCGTACCCCCTCCATTGTTAAATATAAGTTTTCTTTAGAGGTTTTAGTTACTATGGACTACTCCAACTGTTTCTAAATATAAGACCTTTTAGATATTTCATTATGGACTAGATACAAAGCAAAATGAGTGAATCTACACTCTAAAATATGTCTATATACATCCGTATCTAGCCCATTGTGAAATATCTAAAAAGGTCTTATATTTAGAAAATACATATGAATGTATGTAGACATATTTTAAAATTTAAATTCACTCATTTAACCTCGTATGTAGTAGCTAGTGAAATCTATACGAAGATTTATATTTAGGAAAGGAGGAAGAGGACGTAAAAGACAGCCCAGAATAGTTATAGAGAGCAAGAAATGTCACTATATAATACTACTCCCTCCATTCCATAATGTAGTGCGCCCACGCTTCCCAAAATCTAAGTTTGACCACAAATTTAACCAACGAGACCGATTGCGGCGGGAGTAAAAATTATATCATTGAATTCGTAGTCGAATGAAGTTTTCGATGGTACAATTTTTACCCCCGTCGCAATCGGTCTCGTTGGTTAAACTTATGGTCAAACTTAAAGCTCGAAAATCGAGGACGCACTATATTATGGAATGAAGGGAATAGTAATAAACAAATGGATGCGACAACAAAAGCTGTATAATTAGGTGACAGTTCCATGTCAGTTCGACCAGATACGCTGTCAATCAACCCCGCGAAAAAGAAAATGATCCCCCGGCCAGCTTCAGAGCGCGTGTCACTCTTCTCCGGCAGTAATTTTTCCACCGTCCCGGTCCCACGTGAAAGCTCATGCATGGGTTAATTTGAGTCCCAACCGCAACGTTTGTGCTCACTCCTCTACAGTTCTCTGCTTCAAGTGCTCGCACTGCCATTTTTTCCAGCAACACGACGGCGGCGACGTCGGCACACGCTATATATGCTTTTCCGTCTTCGTGGAGCAGTATAGGTATTTTTATTTTCCGTCGTGGTGGTGCCCATTCTGTGGCCGATCCCTGCACGATCTGACGCACCCGGTGAGGTAAGCCGGCTAGGAGGGTGTGATGTCAGGTTTTCAACGTCAGGTGGGAGCGATGCCCCCTTCCTTGTTCAAATCGTGCGGCTTATTAGGTCTTGACCCATCTCCACTGCTACCCAGTGGGCTCCTTTATTTCGGTGTTGGGACCTGCAAATCTGCAGAGCGATTATACAAATCTGCAGGACTCATGCCGCCGCCTCCGCCAGGTACAAGTAGGAAAAAAGTTCAAAACAAACTTTAAGTTGTAGACGAAAGCCAAATCAAACCCTGAATTTTAAATTTCGAAAATTGGCACTTTGAACTTGTAATCCCGGTCTATTTTAGACCCTAGGCCTGTTTGACACATTGGTAATACCACAATCCTGACTGGGATTACCTGCTACTTAGAATTTGGGCTGGCCCGCTTTACCAGAACAAGAATTCCTGAAGTTTAAAAAATGTTGGCGCATTTCTAATATTATCCAGAAGTTCACAAATGATTTATATATTTTTCGCACAAATTCAGTTCCTTTTTTGTTTTTTAAAAAATGTTTAGAATTTTGAAATTTTATTCGCATTTTTTAAAATTGATTGTAATATAAAAGAAAATCACATTTGTCAATAAACTTCAGAATTTCAATAGTTTTTCACATGCTACGAAAAATGATATGGATTTTCCAAAATTGTAAAGGTAAAGTATAACGAAGGAAAAAAAACAGAGAAGACCCACGAAAACCAGATCAATGCGACCGACTGCGCTAATGGGCTGGCCGAATTCAGCGAATACCGGCTAAATCGTCTAAAGGTTGAAAATAGACCGGGATCAAAGAGTTTGGTGTGCTGATTTTAGGATTTGATTTAGCTTTTGCATATAAATTGAAGGTTTGTTTTGTACTTTTTCCTAGTACACAGTATACGTGGACTTCTGCTTTGTCCTGATACGGACAGTCGTTGCAGCACCACCGCTAATTCTCCTTGAAGTACTTCCTCTGTAAACTAATTTAAGAATGTTTAGATTACTAAGATAGTTATCTAAATGCTTTTATATTAAGTTTACAGAGGAAGTATTCCACAAGCTGTAGAAACTGAAGACCGGGCATGCATGCACTAGTGCCCGAAGTTGAATCGTTACTAGCACTATTGGTGCAAGGACACGCCATGAAGGTTTTGGTTTCTAAGGCCAACTCCAAACGAGCATGACCTTGAACGGTCGTCTGTTTTATCCTTTTTTATTCATTTGGTGATGGCAAACGAGCATGTCCATTTGTTTGCGGTCTTGTGATCGTCAGTGTGTCTAACCAGCCCGGCTTGTTTTAATGTGACCGTTTTTTGGACTTCAATTTTGGCTCCAAAATAATCCAAATAAACGTTACAAATAATAATAAGAACATAAATATAAACAGTAAAGCGTTCGCACGTCCACACTAGCCAAGTTCAACCTAGTTCTTAATTAAACATAAAACTTAAAAGACATGAAATAAAGTAGATGGCCCTTTGCCGGTGAGGCCACCACCATCTTCAGGAGCCACCATTTGAGTCATCGTCATCGCCGGAGGGGTTGACGTATGGAGGTGGCTACCAAAGGTGGGCTGGCGCCCCCTGCCAGACTGGAGGCGTTTGCGGTGCTTGCACCACCTCCACCCGTGGTTCCTGCTCCTACACCGGTGATTGCGGTGGCGTGGGTGACTATGGATGACACCTAGCGAGTTGGCCATCTCCGGCGCCGTGGGCGACCAGCTCCACTACTGGCCCACAAGATGTGTGTTCCACGCGACAAGGGACGGCTCCTCCACCACCTCCTCCTTTACCACGACGGCCATTTCCAGCTCCGGGATGGCCACGCCGTCGCCCTCAGAGAGGGTCAACTGGGTCTCCAGGCTAAGGATGGCGGTGGGTACCCGAATGGTCAGTGGGTACAAAATTCTACCCATACCCATACCCATGGGTATGAAACTTTACCCATACCCATACCCGATGGGTACCCATACCCATTGGGTACCCAACGGATAGAACAAATAATACACAAGTTATTTATAATTTTACACTCAATGATAGCACATTTGACAAAAAAAATCAATTATCTCAACTACATAACAGGTAGATAAGTACATAACCACCACCAAAATTTAGAAATCATAACACACTCATAAGAGAGTAGGAGTAGACGAGTCACATGAAAAACAATGATTAATTGATGACAATTTAACATTATTTCACAATCAGGCAGGGTATGGGTATACCCGTGGGTACAAGGCTATACCCGTACCCTATCCATGACTTAACGGGTAGGGTATGGGTACTACCCATGGGTATCAAAGTGTGCCCATACCCGTACCCGCGGGTACCCGTATCCATGGGTAAAATTGCCATCCTTACTCCAGGCCCTCCCATTGGCGCTCGTCGTGGGTATTCATGGAGTCCGCCATGACACGCCTCATGAGCTTGGCCTCCTTCTCCTTGGTAATGGGAGGTGTTGGTTGCGGAGACGAGGACGAAGATGGCGTCGGCGTGAGGCCGCACACACACCTATGCCTGCGAATTTTGGGGCGGGCTCTTTGCACGAGCACGACGCGGACGACGCGGGCTAGTTGGACGACCGGCAAAAAAGGATTATCACCACAGGTCATGCTCGACGCGGAGCCACGTATTCCATAGCGGCGAATGAATGGCGCACATGCGGTTGTATAACAAATCCGATGGCAGGCGGGCACGACGTCGATCGATCTCCTCACGACGGGCACGACCGCTCATTGGCACCGGTGAGATTGGCAGCCGATCCGCAGAGAGATGCCAATTGTTGGGGAGGTGGGCATCTCCCCACGAGAGTGGCGTTGTTTTCTCCCAATAACGCCGACAGATGTCCGTGAAGACGCATGGCCTATTGCGCTACGGGGCCACAGGCGGCGCGATGGTAAACGCCGGCAGAGCAGGTAGTGCGGGCTTCGCGGAACTACTGGAGCGGTGGCTACCAGAGGAGCCGGCCTCATGGTTGTGCTTCTTGCTGATCCAATGCCAGCCCATGGCGCCGATCCGGGGGTGGATGTGATAAAAGTGGTTAGGATGTGCTAACTCGTGTCGGGGTGGAGGCAGGCGGGCTTGGAATTGGAACATGTGGACTTGCCCGTCCATGAGTTCCATTTTAAGAAGGACGACGATCCAACAGTTGGGTGGTTAACAACCGGGGTCCGCGGTGTGCGCATTTAATTTGGACGGTGAAGGTAGTAGGCCGGCCAGCACGTGTCTTCGAAGCGGACAAGGAGCAGGTGCATGTCAGTCGGTTCGTCCTCCGTGTGGACGCAAACCTGACGCAAGATTGTGTTGAAAATAAGGCGGGCCGGACGCCAAACAAACAAAAATGCGGTTATCATCGCGTGTTGAACCATGTCGTCTATCCGTTTGGCACCAAACGAACAAACATATATATAAACAAAACGGGATCATGCGTTAAAGTTGGGGGCCTGTGGGACGCGCGCTCAAACACTGTCGTGCGGAAGAGAAGACCGGGCATGCAGGCACTCGGTGTGTCCGGACATGGGGCATGCCGTGTCCAGACTCCAGACTCCATAGACGGGTCGATCGTGGGCAACGATGCGTCGGAGACCGGTTTTGTTCCTCAAGCGGGGGCCGGCTTGGTGGTACTTGTATTGAAGCAACCACGGCCAGCGTACCTCCCAAGTGATCAGTCAATGTGCTCGCAATCAAGCAACCACGGCCGGAACCGGAAGCCGTGCGAGGACTCCGGCGGGTCGTCGCGGGCGCCCCACCAACACGACGATACGTCCCTCTCCGTCTCCGGGTCTCCACGCGGATACACACGGCTCCTGGTCCTGGCCCGGCCAAACGCCCGCGCCCACCCGCGGCCGTAGGCGGGTCCCGAGCGCAAGCGACCACAGAAGCGTCACCGGTTTTTGCTGTCACGCGGGCATTCTCCGCAGCTTCGCCGGTCGCCACTCCACTTCTCTCTGAAAACAGCCCGACCGATAACTTTGTTGGGCCTATAAATTCACCAGCCTGCCCAGAGTCACTCCCCTGTCTCCCAGATTACACCGCGCTCTGTTTCTCCCTTGCCCATCACCGAGACGAAGCGCCGCACACCGCTCCGCTCCGTTCCGCCGCCTCGGCCGCGCACCGCCGAAGAGTTCGTACGTCCCGGCGGACTTGTTTGACCGATGGCTGCCATGAAGGTGGTGCTGAAGCTGGACCTGCACGACGACAAACACAAGCAGAAGGCGCTCAAGATCGTCTCCACTCTCCACGGTAATATATAATCCCTCCCATCCCCTGCTTCTTCTTCTTCTTCTTCTTCTTCTCCTGTTCCGTCGTAACCATGCGCTTCCGGCCTGAATTCCACGACAGTTTTGATCGATATATCTGAATTTCCCACCTCTGACGATGACAACTGTTAGTATATTTTCAGGTATCGACCAGATCGCCGTGGACACCAAGGATGACAAGATGACGGTGGTCGGCACCGTCGACCCCGTCCACGTCGTCGGCAAGCTGCGCAGCAAGCTCTTCCCCACGGCGCAGATCCTCTCCGTCGGCCCGGCCAAGGAGGAGAAGAAAGACGACGGCAAGAAGGATGGCGACAAGCCGACCCCGGCGTACGGGCCGTGGTACCCGCCTCCGCCGCCGTACCACTCGCAACCGTACTACTACGGCCACTGCGCCGTGGAGGACCCCAGCTCCTGCGTCATCTGCTGATCGAGTTTTACAGTTTGTTTGTAGCTGGCCGCCGTCCTGCCAGCCTGCCGATCGATCAGCGTACCGCCGCCCAAGATTGCCTCCACCGCTGATCGACGGCGTTCGTTGCGCCGGTGATCCGGCCGGCATCTGGGCATCTACTTATGCTTAGTTTGTAGCATGTACATACATAATTACAATACATTGCTCAGAAAAAAAAAATCATCAAGTTGTTAAGAAAGAACCTTGGAGAGAAGAACCAGATAGAACTGCTGCAGTTGTTTTTCTTCAGAGAAAGTTCATGGAGTGCTCCAAATTGGTGATAACAAAGTACTGAAATAAATTAACTGGAGGTGCAGCAGATTGAGCGAGTCAGACGCAACGATATCGATGAAAAATTCAGGCGGCCAGCGAGATTGCTCCCTCGTGCATCTTTACATTTACCAATAGAAACTTTGAACTGTGAAGCCCTCCCGATCTGCTCCACCTGAGAGTTGCTTTCAGTCAGCCAGTCAGACATCTCGACGACAAAGCCAAAGGTTTCCAAGCTTTTGGACTGTTTTTATTACTCACGTGTGTTTTCTTCGGCATGTGACCTAATAAAATTGCTGATCGTCCATCTCACAAAAAATACATTGTTAATTGCATGTCTTAATCGCTGCTCTAACTGCATAGAATTTTCATTTTGTATGATTGTATCGAACATCTTTTATGTTCTACGGACGGCTGCGAACCCATGCACATGTGATCCGTTCATCACCTAATATTAGTTTGACTTTGTGATAAGTTTGCTTCATTTTAGAAGAAAAAATTGAATCTTTTCTCTACAAACAAGAAGATGCACTCACAACGTCAACGAAAGACTCCCCCCAAAAAATGGTAAACTGAAGACTGGTGTTTTTTACCCGACCTCGAGACTGGAGTTTGGAGTTGCGGAGATACCTCTCTATCATTGCAATGTTTTCATCCTAGTTAGACAAATCATTTCTATTTTAATGAAATATGAAAATTGAAAAAACTTAGAGTTTGATCTCTAGTGGCCTAGGGCTACAACCACACTTGATAAGTCATGTCAAAATGGAACTTCTCTAGTTTTCAGCCGCTTCATTCGCTCTCCTGGGACCCGCTCCAAGAGGCCATGGGTCCTCGTCCTCTCCGTCCGTCGCTCCAGCGGCGGGAGCGAGCGGGGATCCCGGCAGTTTTTCTTTGACTGGGAGATAGGATATGCGTAGTTTTGTTGTCAGATGTGTTGCATCAATGATGGAGGCCACTGGCGGACCTCCCCTGTGGGCAGGGTATGGCACCTGCTATACCTTGACTTGGAGTAAAAAATAAATATTATACCTACTAATACTAATGGATCAACGGTGTGGCAGAGTCAATTAAAAAAGGCACCCAGTCACCGAGGCACGCGATGTAGTGGGCCAAGCCAACGGCCACAACCACGTGACACAACACAACGCACAACCACGCGACACACTCGATCCACTCCCATGACACTTCACACTCGACCCACTCCCAAGCGACACAACACAAACTCTAGGCACTAGCGCGGTGACGGCGACGGAGTGCAGGTTCGGGCGGGGCCACGGGGGCGCAGTACAACTAACGACGGCGGCTGCGGCTGGTCCATCACCAAGACCGGGCGAGGCGGCTAACGGCGGCGGCGAGGCAGGTGGGCAGCGGACGGCGAAGCGGGGGGGGGGGGGGGGGTGGGGAGGGGCAAGCAGCAGCAGCCCAACTTCCCAATGTGGACGAGGCAACCAACATGAATCAGCCCAACTTTCCAATTGTTGTTCTTTTTATTTTTAGAAGGAGGATAGGGGCACTGCCATTTCCTGGGTCTTCTAGACGCCATTAAAATCTTTATTATTGATATGGTGTAGTTTGTTTTTTCATTGAAACATGTCCACATATTCAGTGTATTTGGTTATTCGTTTGTAGTGTGTATTGACTTTTTTTGACTCACATCAAAAAATTCTTAGTGAGGCTTCGCCTCACCTTAATAAAAACCGTGGTCCGCCTCTGATGGATGCGGTGTCACGTTGGAATAATCTGCTTGTGTTCTTCCTCCATCTCGTTGGCGTTCTAATGGGCGACTCCAAGGAGCATGTGGCTCGGTCTTTTTGTTGATCTTTGGATCCAGTGAGATTTGTGTCCAATGGTCGATGCACAACTGCCTGGGTGGCATTGGAGTCAGCTATTGCGGTTGTGTATGGTATCTTATAGTGGGGTGCGTGGATGGAGGCAAGGGTCATCATTCCTGTTCTTTGGCCGTATCGAATAAAGTCGATGACGATTGGGATTTAGAGGATAGGCGGAAGAAGCCCGGTCGACGTGTCAAAACGTCGGTCATATAGAACTTGTTTGAGTGTAGGACCTTCATGAAGGTGGTTATTTTGAAAAAGTCAAAAATCATATTTTGAAAATTCTTTTTTTTAGAAAAATCATACATGTTAATATGGATGTAATCTTTTTTTTTTGCGGAGATCATATGGATGTATTTTACTATTGTATCCCAACTTCTCTTGGTACGCTTGTAGGTGAAGTGTTCGAACATGTCCATCTACGCATCTGCACATGGGAGTATTATTAAGGAAACCCAAAAACGGATACCAATTCGATCACGGGTCCTAAGGCCAACTCTAGCGCACGACCCTAAACGGATGTCTGTTTTTTCTGTTTGGGGTGGATTTTGTCGGACGTTCGGGGTGCGGACAGTCGTTGGACGCATCTGCGCCCAACGCGCACGAGGCCACAGACCCCAAACGGACATGTCTCGCCCCGAGCTCCTCCGCACGGAACGTGTTCGACGCCGGGTCTTGCCCTCAGCTTGACGTCGCCTAGCCCCAAATGGACGCGCTCACCCCGTCGTGAGCTCTCCATCCCGCCATGGACCGTGTTCGCCGGAGCCGTCTTTGCCACCGCGCAATGCCGGCTTGCCCGTCCTTCGACAGCAGCTCGCCCGCGCCACACCCGCACGCTCGCCCACCGCCTCGCCCCTGCTCTCTGCGCCGATGAGCTCGCCCCGCCCCTGCTCGTCACGCCGCCCCGTCTCTCCACAGCGTCGCCCAGCCCGCGCAGCTCTGCCCGTTCGTCTCCCTACCAACTCCCTGCTCGTGCCGCCTCGTCGCAGTGTCGTCCCGCTTGTGCAGCTCGCCCGTGCCTGACCCGCTCTCAAATCCAACGCAGTCGACGTGCACGCATGGCCATGGCTAGCAGCTAGCTAGCTAGCGCTCGCAAACACCGGCCACCACGGCAGCTTGCATCCATGCGCACGGACGGGCTGGGCTGCGCGTGCAGACCGGCTGGGCGGAGCGCGGATCTTAGAGCGCAACGGGTGGAGTAGGTCGCGGCGGCGGGGAGCGGGCGGAGCGCAGCCGCGCATTACTAGGGAAAACCTTATACACGGAAGCTTACTAGTAGCGTTTTTTAAAAGGAGGCGCTGCTGCTACTTAGCAGTAACGCGTGTATAAAAACAACGCTACTAATAAACTCATATCAGTAGCGTGGCACTTATAAAATGCGCTACTACTATAATTGCCACACCATTCCCGACAGGCTAGGTATAGTAGTAGCGCCCTTCCTCAACCAGCGCTGTTGCTATTCTACTTAGCTGTAGCGCTTGAAACCAACCCGCGTTGTTGCTATGCCCACCTTATCCACCCCGTGCGCTCCCTCTCTCTTCCTCACTCCCGGCCCCTCACTCCCCCCTCACACTGTCGCTCCCTCTCTGCCCCCCGCCGCTCGCCGCCGCCGTCGCCTACCCCTCCTCCCTCTACCGCCGTCACCTCACCCTTCTCCCTGGACTCGGTAATCCTCCCCCACCTCCCTCCTCCCCTCCCCACCTCCTCCCTCCTCCCTCCACTCCTCCATTCACCGCCGGCCGTCCCCTCCTCGGTCCGCCTTCCTCCTCTGTCCTCCTTCCTCCTCCCTCTTTCAGTCGCCCCTCCTTCTCCCTCCTTCCTCCTCCCCGCCCCACCTCCTCCGCCCTCCCTCCACTCCTCCATTCGCCGCCGGCCGGCCTCTCTTCGCTCCGCCTTCCTCCTCCGTCCTCCTTCCTTCTCCCTCCTTCAGTCGCCCCTCCTTCTCCCTCCTCCCTCCTCCATCCACAACCCCTCCTCCCTGCTACATTTTGATTTAGTAGGCTAGTTGATATTTTCTTGTTGACATGCAACATTTTGATTTACTTAATAGTTTGCAGTTGATATATAACAATTTTGCTTTAGTATGATTAACTGATTAGTAAAAATTTAGACATAGTTGATAGTTTTTAGTTGATATAAGCCTCTGTTCATATATAACACTTTGATTTAGGATAGTTTCTAGGGTTTAGTTGATACTTTCTAGAACTGAATTATTACTAGGGTTTTAGTATATTATTTTTAGACATAGTTGATAGTTTCTAGTGATCCTGAAACTATTTACTCATTTGCTAGAATGAACATGTCATATTTTTTAATACTACTCGGATACATGTTGATAGAATATATTTTGTTTATGCAGAAATCAAGTATTTGCCCGTGCCTCATCCCCGCAGTCGTCCCCATCGTCGACCCCCTAAGACCTCTAGGTGAGAATAGCCAAATCCCCATGTTGTTGATATAGATGATAATGTGTTGTAAATGTCGATGATGAAAATGCTAGTGCTAGTCGCCATGTCATTGATGTCGATGATGATGCATTCTGAATATAGAGGATGTCTTGGTGTTGTTGTTTGCAATGTACCTTCGAGTGGCCTATGTTTTGCCGGAATGTTGATTCGTTTGTGTTCTGGCAAATTTCAGGCGCTCGATATGTCATGTTTTTAGTAAAGGTCATGCCGATTTTTTTTCATTAATTTTAGCTTGACTTGTGTTATAATGTAGGACATATCGAGTGCTTGTGATTTGCCAGAACGGGAATTCAATGATATTTCGGCAAAACATAGGGCATTTTTTCTATCTCATTGCTCGATATATGGAACGGGTTGACTTTAGGTGTCGTGGGGTCGCTTCTCCTTCTTTTCCTTGTGCTAGATAGAGGAAGAATCCCGACTGTTGTCGTGGGGGTCGCTTCTCCTTCTTTTCCTTGTGCTATATATTTGTAATGCACTAGGGAAAGGAGGAGTAGCAACCATCACCGACGGTTGAAATATGAGAGAGGAAAAATCCCGACTGTTGTCGCGGGGGTCGCTTCTCCTTCATTCCTGTGTGCTAGACATTTTGGTGTAATGCACTCGGGAACGAATGGAGGAGCCACCATCACCGACGGTCGCAATATCAGAGAGAGTGCCCACCATATACGTGAGATGAGAGTTTAGGAAGGAAAGACTCGACAGACCTAAAGTCAACCCGTTGCATATTGAGTAATAGTGATCTGTGTGTTGATCAGTTTTAGGAAGGAAATGTCTGACGACGAAAGCAAATTCGTTATGTACGAATGCTACGAAGACGAGCGCGGCCTGTGCGACAAGCCTCACCTAGTTGATGGTAGGCGCTTCAACATCATGCTGGATGAGACCTTCGAAGTGGATACAGTAAGTCACAACGACAAGTGTTTTTTCGTAATTAAGCATGACTTCTGCTTCTTTTGCTTAAACTTATATTTATTTACTATTCTACTAGCATATCCCCTGCCATGCAAGAATTTATGTCTTGGATAAGATTGGTTTCAATACTAAAAAAAGTATGGAGGTAAAGAGAGTTCACTTGAGGACCGAGCATGGTTATACTTTTGCCGTAAAATTATACAATGTAGACACCTACACCTATTTTGAATGCAAAAGTTGGAGAGCGCCATGCAAGTCTTATGCATTTGAGCCTAATATGCTTATCACCTTTGATATTCGTCCACAAGATGAAATTGAAGGTAATATCGACATCTGGGTCGATATGCAGACGCCTCCAGTTCTATCATTATGTGAGTTTCTCAACCATATTTATTAAGTAATTTATATTATTTATTTAAAAATAGTTGACAACTTATTTCCATTGACAACTTATTTTCATTATTCAAAAAATATACGGAAGATGGTAGACAGAACCTACAACTACAATGATGAAGCAGAATTAACTTATAAGGAGAAAGATCATCTTATCGCATTTCTTAATGATATTGAGAATTACAATAGCTATTATCAAAATCCTCCACATTATGGTCAATACGTGCCACTAGTGCACATGATGAACTACGGTAACATCCATGGAGATTGCATGGTAAGATTTTTCTACTATTACGACATCCGTGCATCTTTTGCATAAACTCTTCTAAAATTAAACTACATTGCTAACTACAAAGTTATTATTATGTTTTCAACAGAAAATCCCGAAGGATTGTGTGCCTTATCTGATGTTTCCGAGAGATCGCGTTGATGTTATGAGCTTACGGCCAGGACGGCCAGGTCAGCCTACGCATCACTCATATCCATTCCGGATTTCTAAAACCGATGAAAACATGACAATCAAAGATTGGAAAAAATGTATGGTCAATCGTAGAGAGCTACTTGGGAGCAACATTGTGCGTAGGCCAAGAATTGGAGACATGATGATCTCCATTCTCCATAATGGAGAGTCAGGGCCTATCTTGTTTTATGATATTGTACTTAAGAGAGGGTAGATTAGGTCCTATGAGAGAGGAGTAGGTCCTAGGTACAATGTGTTATTATGTGCTACAATGTGTTAAAGTTGATGATGATGATGAGGAGGAGTTGTGATTATGACTAGTGACCAACTTGTTATATGATGTCCCATTGACGAAAATGATGATTAAATAGTGTTGGTGATAATGACTATGATGATTATTAGCTATAGTGTTGTTAGTGATGATATGACGCAAGAGTTTTTATATTAATATGATGATGATGTTGATCGTGATTATCATGATGATTTGTTATATCATTGGAGGAAGGAAAGCGGATTAGATTCATGTGGATGGATCAAAAGTGACCAAAAGTTGAATTAGTAGGATCGTCGTCCTACTAATTCAACTTTTGATCACTTTTGGTTCATTTGGATGAATAAAATCCATGTTTCTTCCTCACAATGATATGATAATTCATCATGAACATAATGATATAACAACCTCTTAATTGGTACTGTATCAAAATTTATTTAACGGCGTATAAAAACACTAAAAATTAAAAATAATGAAAAATAGATTACTAGTAGCGCGGGTTTGCAAGAACACTACTAATAGTTATCTTATCAGTAGCGCTTGTACGATACATGCTACAGCTATATGTCTTAGCAGTAGTGCGTCTTACACGCGCTGCTGGTAAGTAATAGCTGTAGCGCCTTACTAGTAGCGCGGTAACCCGCGCTACTAGTAGGCACTAAACCCGTGCTACTACTAGGCTTTTCCCTAGTAGTGGCGGGCAGCTGGCGGAGTGCGGCGACGGGCGGCGGGCGGTGGGCGGAGCACGACGGCGGGCAGCTGGCGGAGCAGCACTAGTAGAAAACAGACCTTTTGTCCCAAGCATTAGTCCCGGTCTGGTTATGAGCCGGTACTAAAGATGCTATTAGTCCTGGTTCATGCCGGCTCCAATGGCTAGGATCAGGGCGACCTTTAGTACCGGCTCGTAAGGGATCTTTAGTACCGGTTCGTGTCACGAACCAGTACTAAAGGGGGCGTGGCAGGCTTTTGGTCAGACTTGGGCCCGCGTGCCTCTTTAGTACCGGTTGGTGGCACGAACCGGTACTAAAGGTTGCCCTTTAGTACTGGTTGGTGTCACCACTGATACCAAAGACTTCCTATATATATATGCTTCGTCCGCAGCCGATCGAAGGGGCTCTCATTTCTCTGTTTTCTCCCCTATTCTTCTTCTTGCTCGAAGCTCATCCTCCATTTTGCCAAGGATTTATCAAGATTTGAAGGCACCCCATCTATCCAAGTCTTCACAAAGGTTAGCAACTTTGCCCCTTCATCTCTCATTGCTAGATTATCTTGTGGTATGCTCAAAGATATGTGATTTGTGGGTTTTAGCTAGGTTTTGGGGGAGTGATCGTTATGTGGGAGTTTATTTGATTTATATGCAATTTGAGCTCAAATTAACTTGTTAGGTTGCATATGTGTAGGTGTGGTTTATTTGGTGTCTTCCCATCCCCGTCCTAACCACCGTCGATCGTCCGCACCGTCTCGTCGCGGCACCGGCCACCTTGGTGAGCCTTTTGTTCTTCTTAAAACCTTTTTGTTTAAAAAAATTACTTGTATGATTTAGATAGCTGCGTGTACGATTTACTTACTTGTATTATTGTTAGTTATTCTATAGTGTCATGGTTATGGTATTCGCCCACATCGGCCCTCGTCCAGTCTATGATTCAGATGTGGTATGTCGTTATCTTTTATAACTATTTCAGACATCATCTAATGTCTATGACAATTAATTATGCCACCAAATTGACGTAGATGTTTTTATCTATAGGAAGTAGTTGAACAAGAAATTCCAACTGACTATGCAATTCTGCTTGAGAAATTAACACAAGCTAAAAAAGAAACTGATCATTTGAAAGAAAAATTGAAATGAACTGAAGATGAGAAGCTGGGATTGGAGTTGCATGTTGCCGATATCGTCGATGATCACAAGAACAAGATGGCTGGAATGCGCTTGAAGCTTAGAAATATTAGAAAATATGCCATTGATAAAGAGGCTTGGTATCATTATGCCATTGGCTCAATTGTTACCTTAGTTGCGATTATGATCGCATTTGTTGTTGCATTTACATGTTTTAGATAGTTGTATGTTGTTTTATGAGATGTATGTATGAACTATAAGTATCTATTATTTGTAGTAATAACATTTGGTCACTGCTAGCTCTACTTTGGTTGTAATGTGATGATGAAGTTATATTAATTTGGTCACTTCGATGTTGTGTAGTGAACATGAGCCGGCAATGGATGTACGATGACCGACTAAGTCCAGGGTTCCTTAATGGCCTGCATGATTTTATTCGTGTGGCTGAGGCAAACAAGCAGAATGGTTTCATGTGTTGTCCATGTCGTGACTGTAAGAATGATAGGAATTACTCTACCTCAAAAACCCTTCACTACCACCTGTTGAAGTCCGGTTTCATGTCCGGCTATAGCTGTTGGACCAAGCACGAAGAAGAGGGGTTATAATGGAAGACAATGAAGAAGAAGAGGATGATGACAACTATCCTTTCGCCAATACAACAATGGGGGAAGCTGAAGAAGAGGCATCAAGGGGGGATGCTGAAGAAGAGGCATCAATGGGGGAAGCTAAAGAAGAGGCATCAGATGAGCCCGCTGATGATTTGGGTCGGGTCATTGCTGATGCAAAGAGAAACTGCAAAAGTGACAAGGAGAGGTTGAAGTTGAAGCAGATGTTAGAGGATCAAAAGAAATTCTTGTATCCAAATTGTGAAGATGACCCGAAAAAGCTGGGTACCACGCTGGAATTGCTGCAATGGAAGGCGAAGAATGGTGTAACTCACAAGGGATTTCAAGAATTGCTGATAATGATAAAGAAGATGCTTCCAAAGGATAACCAATTGCCTGAAAGTACGAACGAAGCAAAGAAGGTTGTCTGCCCTCTAGGATTAGAGGTGCAGAAGATGCATGCATGCCCTAATGACTGCATCCTCTACCGTGGTGAGGAGTACGAGAATTTGGATGCATGCCCGGTATGCGGTGCACTGCGCTATAAGATCCCCCGCGATGACCCTGGTGATGTGGAGGGAAAACGTCACAGGAAGAGGGTTCCTGCCAAGGTGATGTGGTATGCTCCTATAATACCACAGTTGAAACGTTTGTTCCAAAAAAAAGAGCATGCCAAGTTGTTGCGATGGCACAAAGAAGAACGTAAGAAAGACGGGATGTTGAGAGCACCCGCTGATGGGTCGCAGTGGAGAAAAATCGAGAGGGAGTTCATGGACTTTGCAGCTGACGCAACGAACTTATGGTTTGGTCTTAGTACAGACAACATGAATCCTTTTGGGGAGCAGAGCTCCAGTCACAACACTTGGCCCGTCACTCTATGTATCTACAACCTTCCTCCTTGGTTGTGCATGAAGCAGAAGTTCATTATGATGCAAGTGCTCATCCAAGGCCCTAAGCAACCCGACAACGACATTGATGTATACCTAAGGCCACTAGTTGATGAACTTCTACAGTTGTGGAAAAACCAGGTTTACGTGTGTGGGATGCGCACACATAGAAGGAAATCGACCTACGAGCGTTGCTGTTTGTAACCATCAATGATTGGCCTGCTCTTAGTAACCTTTAAGGACATACAAACAAGGGATACAATGCATGCACGCACTCTTTAGATGATACTGAAAGTATATATTTGGATAAATGTAAGAAGAATGTGTACCTGGGACATCGTCGATTTCTACCGATCAAGCATATCTTAAGAAAGGCAAGCAACCATTTCAAAGGTGAGCCAGATAACCGAAAGAAGCCTGGCCTCCGTACTGGTGAATATATATTTGATATGGTCAAGGATTTACAAGTAATCTTTGGAAAGGGTCCTGGCGGACAATCTGTTCCGAATGACGCCAACGGACACGCACCCATGTGGAAGAAGAAATCTATATTTTGGGAACTTGAATATTGGAATGCCCTGGAGGTCTGCAATGCAATCGACGTGATGCACGTGACGAAGAATCTTTGTGTGAACCCGCTAGGCTTCTTGGGCATGTATGGAAAGACAAAAGATACACCGGAGGCACGAGAGGACAAGCAACGGCATGCCTCCAAAGCAGTATCAAGGTCCTGCCAGCTATGCTCTTACAAAAGAAGAGAAGGAAATCTTTTTTGAATTCTTGCTCAGTATCAAGGTCCCGTATGGCTTCTCGTTGAATATAAAGGGAATAATAAATATGGCAGAGAAATTTTTTGAAAATCTAAAGTCTCATGACTGCCACGTGATTATGACGCAATTACTTCCGGTTGCACTTGGGGGGCTTCTACCGGAAAATGTTCGATTAGGCATTGCGAAGCTATGCGCATTCCTCAATGTAATTTCTCAGAAGGTAATCGATCCAGAAATCCTACCAAGGTTACAGAATGACCTGATCCAATGTCTTGTCAGTTTCGAGTTGGTGTTCCCTTCATCCTTCTTCAATATTATGATGCATGTCCTAGTTCACCTAGTCGAAGAGATTAACATTCTGGGTTATGTATTTCTACACAATATGTTCCCCTTCGAGAGGTTCATGGGAGTGTGAAAGAAATATGTTCATAACCGTGCTAGGCTAGAAGGAAGCATCGCCAAGGGATATGGAACAGAGGAGGTTATTGAGTTTTGTGTTGAGTTTGTTCCTGACATTAAGCCGATTGGTCTTCCTGAATCGCGACATGAGGGGAGACTGGGTGGAAAAGGCACACTAGGAAAGAAAGAAGCAATAAATATGGACAGACATTCTTTCACTCAAGCACACTACACGGTTCTACAAAATTCCACCTTGGTGACTCCATATATCGAGGAACACAAGGATATTGTACGGTCCAAGAACCCGGAGCAGTCTGACCCCTGGATTAAATGTAAACACATGGAGACTTTCGCTGGTTGGTTGCAAACAAAGCTCATCAATGACAACGATGTTCCAGATGAACTGTACTGGTTGGCCAAGGCACCAAGTTTGATTGTAACGACTTTCAAAGGGTACGAGATAAATGGGAATACATTTTACACGATCACACAAGATAAAAAGAGCACTAACCAAAACAGTGGTGTCCGCTATGATGCAACCAACTTTCAAGACACATATTATGGTTACGTAGAGGAGATATGTGAACTTGACTATGGACCTGATCTTAAGGTCCTTTTTTTCCGGTGCAAATGGGTCAAATATGTTGGAAATATGCCCTAGAGGCAACAATGAATTAGTTATTATCATATTCCCTTGTTCATGATAATCGTTTATTATCCATGCTATAATTGTATTGATCAGAGACTTAGATGCATGTGTGGATACATAGACAAAACATGTCCCTAGTATGCCTCTAATAGACTAGCTCGTTGATCAAAGATGGTTAAGGTTTCCTAGCCATTGACATGAGATGTCATTTGATAACGGGATCACATCATTAGGAGAATGATGGGATGGACAAGACCCAAACTACAAACATAGCATATGATCGTGTCAGTTTATTGCTACTGTTTTCTGCATGTCAAGTATATGTTCCTATAACCATGAGATCATGCAACTCACGGATATCGGAGGAGTGCCTTGTGTGTATCAAACGTCGCAACGTAACTGGGTGACTATAAAGGTGCTCTACAGGTATCTCGGATGGTGTCTGTTGAGTTGGCATGGATCGAGACTGGGATTTGTTACTCCGTGTGACGGAGAGGTATCTCGGGGCCACTCGGTAATACAACATCACAATGAGCCTTGCAAGCAATGTGACTAATTGTTACTTGAAGGATCTTGTATTACAGAACGAGTAAAGAGACTTGCAGGTAATGAGGTTGAACTAGGTATGGAGATACCGACGATCGAATCTCGGGCAAGTAACATACCGAAGAACAAAGGGAACATCATACGGGATTAACTGAATCCTTGACATAGAGGTTCGACCGATAAAGATCTTCGTAGAATATGTAGGAACCAATGTGGACATCCAGGTCCCGCCATTGGTTATTGACCGTAGAGGTGTCTCGGTCATGTCTACATAGTTCTCGAACCCGCAGGGTCTGCACACTTAAGGTTTGGTGACGTTTCGGTAGTATAGAGTTATGTATGGTGGTGACCGAAGTTTGTTCGGAGTCCCGGATTAGATCCTAGACGTCACAAGGAGCTCCGGAATGGTCTGGAGGTAAAGATTCATATATAGGAAGTCCTGTTTTGGTCGTCGGAAAAGTTCCGGGCTTATCGATAGTGTACCGGGAGTGCCAGTAGTGTACCGGGAGACCATCGGGAGGGGTATTTCGACCCAAGAGGCTATATGGGCTGTGGGAGAGTAAATACCAGCCCTTAGTGGGCTGGTGGAAATCCCACACAAGGCCCATGAGGCTGGGAAGAAAAGCCCAAAGAGAAAAAGGTGGGAAAAGGCAAAAAATAGGGTGAATCCTAGTCCTACTAGGATTGGAGGTGGATTCCACCTCTCCCACTTGATTTGGCCGACTCAATTGCTGGTCCTTTGAGGGACAAGCCTCCTCCTCTCTTCCTCTTATATATACTAGAGGTTTTAGGGTTTTTTGGCACCAGATTTCAGCCACGTGCAAACCCTAATCTCTAGTGCATAGTTTCTCCTCTAGATCGGTTTTCTGCAGTGCTTAGGCGAAGCCCTGCCGGAATTGCTCCACCACCATCGCCGGAGCGCCATTAGACTGCCGGAGAACTCTTCTTCCTCTCCACTCCTTCTTGCTGGATCAAGACGGTGGAGATCGTCATCAAGCTGTACGTGTGCTGAACGCGGAGGTGTCGTCCGTTCGGCGCTAGATCGGAAGGATCGTGATCAAGTTCGTGGGACGAATCGTGATCGGATCGCGGGACGGATCGTGATCGGATCGCGGGACAGATCGTGATTGGATCGCGGGATGGATCGTGATTGGATCACGGGACGGATCATGATTGGATCGCGGGACGCACGGCGATTTGGATCGCGAAGACATTCGACTACACCAACCGCGTTTCTCAACGCTTCCCGCTTAGCGATCTACAAGGGTACGTAGATCCACTCTCCCTCTGATAGATGCTCATCACCATGGATAGATCTTCGTGTGCGTAGGAAATTTTTTGTTTCCCATGCAACGTTCCCCAACAAAATATACTGGAGGCGGGGTACAGGTATACCCGTAGGACGGAATGACAACAATGGATCTCAACAATCTAGGGTACACAGACGACTCATTCGTCCTAGCCAATGATGTGGCTCAGGTTTTCTATGTGAAGGACATGTCTAGCAAACCGAGGAGAAAAAAGATAAGGAAGAAAATACATCATACGATGAGCCAAAGCGCCACATAGTTCTTTCAGGGAAAAGAAACATTGTGGGAGTGGAGGACAAGACAGACATGTCAGAAGATTATGAAAAGTTTCATGAAATCCCTCCCTTCTGAGTGAAGACTTACCCAAGCATCCTGTTAAATGATGAAGATTCTCCATGGTTACGGCTCAATCATAATCAAGAGACAAACATGCGGAATAAGTCTTACACCGCGAGATCCCACTCTAGGATGTGACCAGCTTCACCGTGATCACTTTCTATGTGAAGGACATATGCATGCATTTTCTCGCATGGTATGTTTGTAACAGTTTGTACACGAAGTGCATCCAGTTTTTGCCGTAACCCTCTCAACTCTTTAGAAGTTGCTATGTGGGTGAAATTATGATGTCATGCCAAGCTACAACCTTTTCAGAGTTCATTTGTACTGCTTTTCAAATTCAGGGTCATTTAGCTCAAAATAAATCATTAAACGCATGAAAAATATCAAATGAAGTCAGAAAGGGTTGAAAATTGATGATGTGCCTTTGAATGGTGCATATTGAATACACAAAAAGTATGGAGTTAAAATTAGTTATTAAAAATGAAATCCCTTTGTAATAAATGAGTTTTTGTCCGAAACCCTCATACTTCGAAAGAGATTGTCCAATTTGTACATGAAGTGCATCCAGTTTTTGCCGTAACCCTCTCAACTCTTTAGAAATTGCCATGTGGGTGAAATTATGATGTCATGCCAAGTTACAACCTTTTCAGAGTTCATTTGTACTGCTTTTCAAATTCAGGGTCATTTAGCTCAAAATAAATCATTAAATGCATGAAAAATATCAAATGAAGTCAGAAAGGGTTGAAAATTGATGATGTGCCTTTGAATGGTGCATATTGTGTTAGGGAACGTTGCATGGGAAACAAAAAATTTCCTACGCACACGCAAGATCTATCCATGGTGATGAGCATCTACGAGAGGGAGAGTGGATCTACATACCCTTGTAGATCGCTAAGCGGGAAGCGTTAAGAAACGCGGTTGATGTAGTCGAACGTATTCGCGATCCAAATCGCCGAGCATCCCGCAATCCCATCACGATCCGTCCCGCGATCCAATCACGATCTGTCCCACGATATCATCACGATACGTCCCACGATCCAATCACGATCCGTCTCGCGATCTTGATCACGGTCCTTCTAATCTAGCACCGAACGGACGACACCTCCGCGTTTAGCACACGTACAGCTTGATGACGATCTCCGCCTTCTTGATCCAGAAAGAGGGAGCAGAGAGGTAGAAGAGTTATCCGGCAGCGCGATGGTGTTGCGGCAATGGTGGTGGAGCTATTCCTGCAAGGCTTCGCCGAGCACTACAGAATCAATCTAGAGGAGAAACAGATCTAGAGGAGAAGAAGAGGGCAACACATGGCAATTAGGGTTTGTTCTTCCCTCTAAATACTCTAGTATATATAGGAGGGAGGGAGGGGAGGAGGCAGCCTCAAACCCTCAAGGTTTGGTCGAAATTGGAGGTGGAGGAGTCCGACTCCAATCCTATTAGGAGTAGGATTCCTCCTTTCCACTTGGAAACTCTTTCCACCTCTCCACCTTTGGATTTTTTCCTTTGCAAACTTCATGGGATTTAGTGGAGGCTTCGGCCAGCCCACTAGGGGATGGTTTGTCTCCTCCTACAGCCCATGAGGCCCCTCGGGGCGTGACACCCCTCCCGATGGTCCCCCGGTACCCTCCCGGCACTTCCGATACACTACAGATGAGGCCGAAACTTTTCTGGTGACCAAAACATGACTTCCTATATATCAATATTTACCTCTGGACCATTTCAGAGCTCCTCGTGACGTCCGGGATCTCATCCGGGACTCTGAACAACCTTTGGTCACCACCATACATAACTCTATACTACCAAAACATCACTGAACCTTAAGTGTGCAAACCCTGCGGGTTCGAGAACTATGTAGACATGACCGAGACACCTCTACGGTCAATAACCAATAGCGGGACCTGGATGCCCATATTGGTTCCTACATACTCTACGAAGATCTTTATCGGTCAAACCTCTATGTCAAGGATTCAGTTAATTCCGTATGTTGTTCCCTTTGTTCTTCGGTATGTTACTTGCCCAAGTTTCGATCGTCGGTATCTCTATACCTACTTCAATCTCGTTACCGGCAAGTCTCTTTACTCGTTTCCATAATACAAGATGTCGTGGATAACATTTAGTCACATTGCTTGCAAGGCTTATAGTGATGTTGTATGACCGAGTGGGCCCTAAGATACCTCTCCGTCACACGGAGTAACAAATCCTAGTCTTGATTCATGCCAACCCAATAGACACCCTTGGAGATACCTGTAGAGTACCTTTATAGCTACCCAGTTACATTGTGATGTTTGATGCACACAAGGCACTCCTCGGGTGTCAGTGAGTTGCATGATATCATGGTCATAGGATCAGATACTTGACATGCAGAAAACAGTAGCAATAAACTGACATGATCATATGCTACGTTTGTAGTTTGGGTCTTGTCCATCACATCATTCTCCTAATGATGTGATCCCGGTATCAAATGACATCTCATCTCCATGACTAGGAAACGATAGCCATCTTTGATCAACGAGCTAGTCTATTAGAGGCATACTAGGGACATGGTGTTGTCTATGTATCCACACATGTATCTGAGTTTCTGATCAATACAATTATAGCATGGATAATAAACGATTATCATGAACAAGGAAATATGATAATAACCAATTTATTATTGCCTCTAGGCATATTTCCAACATATTGAACACACAAAAAGTATGGAGTTAAAATAAGTTATTAAAAATGAAATCCCTTTGTAATAGATGAGTTTTCGTCCGAAACCCTCAGACTTCGAAAGAGATTGTCTAATTTGTACACGAAGTGCATCCAGTTTTTGCCGTAATCCTCTCAACTCTTTAGAAGTTGCTATGTGGGTGAAATTATGATGTCATGCCAAGTTACAACCTTTTGAGAGTTCATTTGTACTGCTTTTCAAATTCAGGGTCATTTAGCTCAAAATAAATCATTAAATGCATGAAAAATCTTGTCTCAACTTCACACCTTACAAATCAGGCGAGAACTCTTTCTATGACTGATCCATTTTGAACTCTTTCAAAATCTTTTCAAGGTATGTACTCATTTAAAGTCTCATCAAGCATCTTGATCTATCTCCATAGATCTTGATGCTCAACATTTAGGTAGCTTCATCCAGGTCTTCCTTTGAAAAACTCTTTTCAAATAACCCTTTATGCTTTCCGGAAATTCTACTTCATTTCCGATCAACAATATGTCAACCACATATGCTTATTAGAAACTCTATAGTGCTCCCACTCACTTTATTGTAAATACAAGTTTCTCATAAACTTTGTATAGACTCAAAAACTTTGATCACCTCATCAAAGTGTATATTCCAACTCCGAGATGCTTGCTTCAGTTCATAAAAGGATCACTGAAGCTTGCACACTTTTTAGCATCCTTAGGACTGATAAAGCATTCTGGTTGTATCTCATACAACCTTTCCTTAAGGAAGGAAACGATGTTTTGACATCCATTTGCGAGATTTCATAATTGAAAAATGCAGCAACTGCTAACATAATTCCAACAGACTTTAGCATCGCTACGAGTGAGAAAGTCTCATCGCAGTCAACTCCTTGAACTTGTCGGAAACTTCTTTGTGACAAGTCGAGCTTTATAAATGGTGACATTTACCATCAGCATCTGTCTTCATCTCAAAGGTCCATTTGTACTCGACAACCTGCCGTCCAACGAGCAAGTCTACCAAAGTCTATACTTGGTTTTCATACATGGATCCTTTCTCATGGCCTCTAACCATTTTTCGGAATCCGGGCCCATCATCACTTCTCCATAGCTCGTAGGTTCATTGTTGTCCAACAACATGACCTCCAAGACAGGGTTGTCGTACCACTTAGGAGCAGTACGCATCCTTGTCGACCTACGAGGTTAGATAGTAACTTGATCTGAAGCTTCATGATCATCATTATTTACTTCCTCTTCAACTGATGTAGGTTCCACAGAAACATCTTTCTGCGCTGCGCTACTCTCTAGTTGAAGCAAAGGTTCAACAACCTCATCAAGTTCCATCTTCTTCCCACTCAATTCTTTCGAGAGAAACTCTTTCTCGAGAAAGGACCCGTTTTAGCAAAAAACACTTTATGCTTGGATCTGAGATAGAAGGTTTACCTAACTATTCTTAGGGTATTCTATGAAGATGCATTTGCCCGCTTTTGGTTCAAGCTCTTTAGGTGAAAACCTTTTTCACATAAGCGTCGCAGCCCGAAACATTAAGAAATGACATCTTAGGTTTCTGTCAAACCATATGGTGTCATCTCAATGGATTTATATGGTGCCCTATTTAAAGTGAATGTAGTTGTCTCTAATGCATAACCCAAAACGATAGTGGCAAAGTGATAAGAAACATCATAATTCGCACCACATCCAATAGAGCATGACTATGACGTTCGGACACACCATCACACTATGGTGTTCCAGGTGGCGTGAGTTGTGAAACAACTTCCACATTGTCTAAAGTTGTATGCAAAACTCGTAACTCAGATATTCACCTCCACGATCATATCATAGACATTTTTATCTTCTTATCACGATGATCTTAAACTTCACTATGAATTTGTTTGAACTCTTTCAAATGATTCAGACTTGTGTTTCATTAAGTAAATATACACTACATCTACTCAAATCATTAGTGAAGGTAAGAAAATAACGATATCCACCGCATGCTACAACACTCATTGAACCATATACATCAACATGTATCATTTTCAATAAGTTACTTGCCCCGCTGTATCATATTGTAAACGGGGTTTTAGTCATCTTTCCCACGAGGCATGGTCCGCATGTCTCAACCGATTCGAAATCGAATGAGTCCAAAGATCCATCAGCATGGAGTTTCTTCATGCATTTTAGACCAATATGACATTTAGCCGCAGTGCCACAAGTATGTGGTATTATCATTATTAACTTTGTATCTTTTGGCATCTATGTTGTGAAAATGTGTATTACTACGATCAAGATTCAACAAACCATTCTCATTGGGTGCATGACCATTGAAGATATTATTCATGTAAACAGAATAACCATTATTCTCCAACTTAAATGAATAACCGTATTGCAATAAACACGATCTAATCATGTTCATGCTCAACGCAAACACCAAATAACATTTATTTAGGTTCGTCACTAATCCCGAAGGTAGAGAAAGCATGCGATGTTGATCACATCATCTTTGGAGACATTTCCAACACACATCGTCACCTCACCCTTAGATAGTCTCTGTTTATTTCGTAGCTTTTATTTTGAGTTACTAACATTTAGCAACAAAACCGGTATCCTATACCCAGGTGCTACTAGGAGTACTAGCAAGGTACACATCAATAACACGTATATCAAAATATACTTCCGTCGATGTTGCCAGCCTTCTTATCTACCAAGTATCTAGGGTTGTTCCGCTTCAGCGACCGCTCTCCTCATAATAGAAGAACTTAGTCTCGGGTTTGGGTTCAACTTTGGGTTGCTTCACTGGAGCAGCAACTGTCTTGCCATCCATGAAGTTTCCCTCTTAGCCCTTGCCCTTCTCGAAACTAGTGCTTTCACTAACCATCAACACTTGATGCTCCTTCTTGATTTCTACCTTTGCGGTGTCAAACATCGCGAACAACTCATGGATCATTATTTCCATCCCTGGCATAATTATAGTTCATCACAAAGTTCTAGTAGCTTAGTGACAGTGACTCAGAGAACTATATAAATCACTTTCTTATCTGGAAGATCAACCCACTCGATTCAAGCGATTGTAGCACCCAGACAATCTGAGCACATGCTCAACGATTGAGCTCTTCTCCTTCATCTTGCAGGCAAAGAATCTTGTTGAAGATCTCATATCTCACAACACGGGTACGAGCCTGAGATCCTAACTTCATCTCTTAGAACATCTCATATGTTCCATTACGTTCAAAATGTTTTTGGAGCCTCAATTCTAAGAGGTAAAGCATGACGCACTAAACTATCAAGTAGTCATCGGAACGTGCCTGTCAGATGTTCACAACATCTACAGTCGACGCTAGGGGAGTGGCGCACCGAGCGATGCATTAAGGACACAAGCCTTCTGTGCAGCAATGAGGACAATCCACAGATCACGGACCCAGTCCGTAATATTGCTACCATCATATTTCAACTCTATTTCTCTAGGAACATATAAAAATTCAAGGGAGCTACAACGCGAGCTAGTAATCTACAACATAATTTGCAACGACAGTACTGACTATGTTCATGATAATGAGTTCAATTAATCATATTACTTAAGAACTCGCACTCAAATTGACATCCCTCCGGTCATTCGAGTGATACATGATCCAAATTCACCAACTCAAGTCCGATCATCACGTGAGTTGAGGTGGTTTCAATGGTGAACATCATCATGCTGATCATATCTACTATATGGCTCATGTTCGACCTTTCAGTCTCTTGTGTTCCGAGGCCATGTCTATACATGCTAGGCTTGTCAAGTTTAACCCGAGTGTTCTGCATGTGCAACACTAGCCTGCACCCATTGTATGTGAACGTAGAGTCTATCACACCCGATCATCACGTGGAGTCTCGACACGACGAACTTTCGCAACGGTGCACACTCGGGGAGAACACAATTTATCTTGAAATTAAGTGAGGGGTCACCTTATAATGCTACCGTCATCCTAAGCAATACAAGGTGCATAAAAGGCTTAACATCACATGCAAATCATAAGCGACATGATATGGCCATGAACTTGTGCTTTTGATCTCCATCTTGAAAGCACCGGCATGATCTCCATCGTCACGACCATGAGACCATGATCTCCATCATCTTGATCTCCATCAACGTGTCGCTATCGGGGTTGTCGCGCCGACCATGCTTCTACTACTATTGCTACCGTTTAGCGATAAAGTAAAGCATTACATAGCGCTTAATGATTGACACAGAGGTCATACAATAATTAAAGACAACCCTATGGATCCTGCCGGTTGCATGTTTTATGTGGCTGCTATGGGTATCTAGCAAGAACAATTCTCACCTACGCAAAAACCACAATGGTGATACATAAGTTGCTTTTGAACCTTCTCAAGGACCGCCTTTGTCGAATCCGATCCAACTAAAGTAGGAGAAACAGACACCCGCTAGCCATCTTTGTGCTAGGAAGTTACATGTCAGTCGATGGAACCAGTCTCTCATAAGCGTACGAGTAAGGTTGGTCCGGGCCGCTTCATCCCACAATACCGCTAAACCAAAACCCGACCAAGGGAGGAAGCAATCTAAGCATCAATGCCCACAAACTCTTTGTGTTCTACTCGAGATCTCATCTACACATAGAGCTAGCTCATGATGCTTCTATTGGGGAACGTTGCATGGGAAACAAAAAAATTCCTACGCACACGCAAGATCTATCCATGGTGATGAGCTTCTATGAGAGGGAGAGTGGATCTACATACCCTTGTAGATCGCTAAGCGGGAAGCATTAAGAAACGCGGTTGATGTAGTCGAACGTCTTCGCGATCCAAATCGCCGAGCTTCCCACGATCCCATCACGATCCGTCGCGCGATCCAATCACGATCCGTCCCGCGATCTCATCACGATCCGTCCCGCGATCCAATCACGATCTGTCTCGCGATCTTGATCACGGTCCTTCCGATCTAGCGCCGAACGGACGACACCTCCCGTTCAGTATCTCCGCCTTCTTGATCCAGAAAGAGGGAGCGGAGAGGTAGAAGAGTTCTCCGGCAGCACGACGACATTGCGGCAATGGTGGTGGAGCTATTCCCGCAGGGCTTCGCCAAGCACTATAGAAACAATCTAGAGGAGAAACAGATCTAGAGGAGAAGAAGAGGGCAACACATGGCAATTAGGGTTCCCTCTTCCCTCTAAATCCTCTAGTATATATAGGAGGGAGGGAGGGGAGGAGGCAGCCTCAAACCCTCAAGGTTTGGTCGAAATTGGAGGTGAAGGAGTCCTACTCCAATCCTATTAGGAGTAGGATTCCTCCTTTCCACTTGGAAACTCTTTCCACCTCTCCACCTTTGGATTTCTTTCCTTCTCAAACCTCATGGGATTTAGTGGAGGCTTCGACCAGCCC
This sequence comes from Hordeum marinum, assembly GCA_022496015.1. Classification (NCBI taxonomy): domain Eukaryota; kingdom Viridiplantae; phylum Streptophyta; class Magnoliopsida; order Poales; family Poaceae; genus Hordeum; species Hordeum marinum. The sequence continues at coordinate 567,285,840 of CM039673.1, read as the reverse complement.
ACTAGGGGCTGGTTTGTCTCCTCCCATAGCCCATGAGGCCCCTCGGGGCGTGACACCCCTCCCGATGGTCCCCCGGTACCCTCCCGACACTTCCGATACACTACCGATGAGGCCGAAACTTTTCCGGTGACCAAAACATGACTTCCTATATATCAATATTTACCTCCGGACCATTCTGGAGCTCCTCGTGACGTCCGGGATCTCATCCGGGACTCCGAACAACCTTTGGTCACCACCATACATAACTCTATACTATCAAAACATCGCCGAACCTTAAGTGTGCAGACCCTGCGGGTTCGAGAACTATGTAGACATGACCGAGACACCTCTACGGTCAATAACCATTAGCAGGACCTGGATGCCCATATTGGTTCTTACATATTCTACGAAGATATTTATCGGTCGAACCTCTATGTCAAGGATTCAGTTATTCCCGTATGATGTTCCCTTTGTTCTTCGGTATGTTACTTGCCCGAGTTTCGATCGTCGGTATCTCTATACCTAGTTCAATCTCGTTACCGGCAAGTCTATTTACTCGTTTCCATAATACAAGATGCCATGGATAAAATTTAGTCACATTGCTTGCAAGGCTTATTGTGATGTTGTATTACCGAGTGGGCCCTGAGATACCTCTCCGTCACACGGAGTAACAAATCCCAGTCTTGATTCATGCCAACCCAATAGACACCCTTGGAGATACCTGTAGAGTACCTTTATAGCTACCCAGTTGCGTTGTGACGTTTGATACACACAAGGAACTCCTCCGGTGTCAGTGAGTTGCATGATCTCATGGTCAGAGGATCAGATACTTGACATGTAGAAAACAGTAGCAATAAACTGACACGATCATATGCTACGTTTGTAGTTTGGATCTTGTCCATCACATCATTCTCCTAATGAAGTGATCCCGGTATCAAATGACATCTCATGTTCACGACTAGGAAATGATAGCCATCTTTGATCAATGAGCTAGTCTATTAGAGGCATACTAGGGACATGGTGTTGTCTATGTATCCACACATGTATTTGAGTTTCCGATCAATACAATTATAGCGTGGATAATAAACGATTGTCATGAACAAGGAAATATGATAATAACCAATTTATTATTGCCTCTAGGGCATATTTCCAACATATTGAACACACAAAAAGTATGGAGTTAAAATAAGTTATTAAAAATGAAATCCCTTTGTAATAGATGAATTTTCGTCCAAAACCCTCATACTTCGAAAGAGATTGTCCAATTTGTACACGAAGTGGATTCACTTTTAACCGTAAACCTCTCAACTCTTTAGAAATTGCTATGCGGGTAAAATTATGATGTCATGCCAAGTTACAACCTTTTCAGAGTTCATTTGTACCGCTTTTCAAATTTAGGGTCATTTAGCTCAAAATAAATCATTAAATGCATGAAAAATATCAAATGAAGTCACAAAGGGTTGAAAATTGATGATGTGCCTTTGAATGGTGCATATTGAACACACGAAAAGTATGGAGTTAAAATAAGTTATTAAAAATGAAATCCCTTTGTAATAGATGAGTTTTCGTCCGAAACCCTCATACTTCGAAAGAGATTGTCCAATTTGTACAGGAAGTGCATCCAGTTTTTGTCGTAACCCTCTCAACTCTTTAGAAGTTGCTATGTGGGTGAAATTATGATGTCATGCCAAGTTAAAACTTTTTCAGAGTTTATTTGTACTGCTTTTCAAATTCAGGGTCATTTAGCTCAAAATAAATCATTAAATGCATGAAAAACATCAAATGAAGTGACAGGGTTAAAAATTGATGATGTGCCTTTGAATGGTGCATATTGAACACACAAAAAGTATGGAGTTAAAATAAGTTATTAAAAATGAAATCCCTTTGTAATAGATGAATTTTCGTCCAAAACCCTCATACTTCGAAAGAGATTGTCCAATTTGTACAGGAAGTGCATCCAGTTTTTGTCGTAACCCTCTCAACTCTTTAGAAGTTGCTATGTGGGTGAAATTATGATGTCATGCCAAGTTAAAACTTTTTCAGAGTTTATTTGTACTGCTTTTCAAATTCAGGGTCATTTAGCTCAAAATAAATCATTAAATGCATGAAAAACATCAAATGAAGTGACAGGGTTAAAAATTGATGATGTGCCTTTGAATGGTGCATATTGAACACACAAAAAGTATGGAGTTAAAATTAGTTATTAAAAATGAAATCCCTTTGTAATAGATGAATTTTCGTCCGAAACCCTCATACTTCGAAAGAGATTGTCCAATTTGTACACGAAGTGCATCCAGTTTTTGTCGTAACCCTCTCAACTCTTTAGAAGTTGCTATGTGGGTGAAATTATGATGTCATGCCAAGTTACAACCTTTTCAGAGTTCATTTGTACTGCTTTTCAAACTCGAGATATGACATTTCAAATGCCATTTAATCAAATTGTCTTATACAGCAGTTTAAGTTGTTCAAACATGCATGGAAATGCCATAAACACATTCTTTATATTTTTCTGATATTTTTTCATATATTATTGATTTACATTGGAGTCATAGATCTTTTTATATAATTTTCTAAAGTTTAGGGGTTTTCTGAAAATAATAATTAATAATGATTTAAAAAAACCTTTAGTACCGGTGCGAGCCACGCGTCGGTACTAAAGGTCCACCGCCCCGCGCATTTTTTGGGGATGGCCTTTAGTACCGGCGCGTGGCTCGCACCGATACTAAAGGGTATTTAGTACCGGCGCGAGCCACGGACCGGTACTAAAGGTCGTCCTCGTATAAATAGTGTCGCCCTCGTCCCGGGCCGAGCCACGCACCAGCACTAGTAGAAAACAAACCTTTCATCTCGAGCTTTAGTCCCGGTCTGTTCATGAACCGGTACTAAAGATGGTATTAGTCCCGGTTCATGCCGGCTACAACGGCTAGGAGCAGGGCAACCTTTAGTACCGGTTCGTCTCACGAGTCGGTACTAAAGGGGGCGTGGCAGGGTTTTGGTCAGACATGGGCCCCGCTTGCACCTTTAGTACCGGCTGGTGTCAAATGTTTAGTCCCACCTCGCTAGTCGAGGCGAGACAACACCTGTTTATAAGCCCCGATGTGCTTGACATGTCGAGCTCCGCTCATAGTGAAAATAGATGCCCTTACACTGAAAGTCAACCTAAATTCAAAGTGTTAGTTAGGTGCCTAACTAGCCCTTTGAATTTAGGTTGAATTTCATGTATAAGGGCATTTATTTTCACTTTTGCTATTTTTATGTTATTTCTTTACTATTTTTCCTTCTATTTAATATTACTTTGTTTTAACATTATATTCAATTCGGTAATTTTTAGGATACTTTAAATGGTTGTTTAAATCAAAAACAAATTTTGTTATTTTAGTTTGCTATTAAAGTTTCACACAAAAAATTCTTTTTGCTAATATCAAAAACAGATTTTGCTATTAAAGTTTGCTATTTTAGAAGTTGCTATGTGGGTGAAATTATGATGTCATGCCAAGTTACAACCTTTTCAGACTTCATTTGTACTGCTTTTCAAATTTAGGGTCATTTAGCTCAAAATAAATCATTAAATGCATGAAAAATATCAAATGAAGTCAGAAATGGTTGAAAATTGATGATGTGCCCTTGAATGGTCCATATTGAACACACAAAAAGTATGGAGTTAAAATAAGTTATTAAAAATGAAATCCCTTTGTAATAGACGAGTTTTCGTCCGAAACCCTCATACTTCGAAAGAGATTGTCCAATTTGTACACGAAGTGCATCCAGTTTTTGCCGTAACTCTCTCACCTCTTTACAGGTTGCTATGTGGGTGAAATAATGATGTCATGCCAAGTTACAACCTTTTCAGAGTTCATTTGTACTGCTTTTCAAATTGAGGGTCATTTAGCTCAAAATTAATCATTAAATGCATGAAAATATCAAATGAAGTCAGAAATGGTTGAAAATTGATGATGTGCCTTTGAATGTTGCATATTGAACACACAAAAAGTATGGAGTTAAAATAAGTTATTAAAAATGAAATCCCTTTGTAATAGATGAGTTTTCGTCCGAAACCCTCATACTTCGAAAGAGATTGTCCAATTTGTACACGAAGTGCATCCAGTTTTTGCCGTAACTCTCTCAACTCTTTACAAGTTGCTATGTGGGTGAAATAATGATGTCATGCCAAGTTACAACCTTTTCAGAGTTCATTTGTACTGCTTTTCAAATTGAGGGTCATTTAGCTCAAAATTAATCTTTAAATGCATGAAAATATCAAATGAAGTCAGAAATGGTTGAAAATTGATGATGTGCCTTTGAATGTTGCATATTGAACACACAAAAAGTATGGAGTTAAAATAAGTTATTAAAAATGAAATCCCTTTGTAATAGATGAGTTTTTGTCCAAAACCCTCATACTTCGAAAGAGATTGTCCAATTTGTACACGAAGTGCATCCAGTTTTTGCCGTAACCCTCTCAACTCTTTACAAGTTGCTATGCGGGTGAAATTATGATGTCATGCTAAGTTACAACCTTTTCAGAGTTCATTGTATTGCTTTTCAAATTTAGGGTCATTTAACTCAAAATAAATCATTAAATGCATGTAAAATATCAAATGAAGTCAGAAATGGTTGAAAATTAATGATGTGCCTTTGAATGGTGCATATTGAACACACAAAAAGTATGGAGTTAAAATAAGTTATTAAAAATGAAATCCCTTTTGTAATAGATGAGTTTTCGTCCGATTTATGGATTTAAAGATATTAATTATGCCATATTAAATGAATAAATGGAAAAAATGAATAAAATAATATTATTACTTATTTTATTTTCATTGAAATTAAATATTATTATTAATCATTTATTGTTGTTTATTTTAATAATTGTTTGGAGTTCAAAAAATTAAATCGTGTGACATCAAGACCTAAGGGTTAATAGGATTGATAGTTTATTATTGTCAAGAAAACAACAAGTGCAGACTTGGAAACTAGGGATGATAGAACCTGAAAGTTAAGTGTGTTGGGGCTGGACTAGGGAGAGGATGGGTGACTGGCCGGGAAGTTAGATGATTTGGAATGAGTGCTGATTAGAGATTAGAGATTAAATTCTGAAGCAGTGAGGATCAGGAATGTTTACAGTATGTAGCACCGTAAAATAAATTTGAAATGAATGGAAAACACAATAAATAGAGAGGAAAACTAAAACCTAATTCAAATCTAAAACAAAAAAAAGAACATTTAGTACCGGTTGGTATCACCAACCGGTAATAAAGGTCCTCCACCACCAGCCCATGCAGGCAGCCACGTGGTGGACCTTTAGTACCGGTCCGTGGTCCAATCGGTACTAAAGGTCTGGACCTTTAGTCCCGACCCTTTAGTACCGGTTGGGGAACCGGTACTAAAGGCACATTCGACCGGGACTACTGATCGACATTCTACTAGTGTAGGAGAAGCTGATTTGCGCCGCCAGGCTGTCGAAATCCGTCGTCGCCGCCGCACGCCCCCCCGACGCCGTGCGCCGCCTCGAGCCCGCCGCCCCAGCAGCCCCCACCCAACTCCGGCTCCGGTGAGTGCCCGGCCGCCCCCTCCATATTTCCTGTTTTTTCTGTTAATTTAGTTAGTTTCTTAGGTTATTAGGGTAGTATTAGGTTATTAGGTTAGTTAATTAGTTAGTTAGTTTAGTTTAGTTAGTTTAGTTAGTTAGCTTAGATTAGTTTTGTTAGTTTAGTTAGTTAGTTTAGTTTAGTTAGTTTAGTTTAGTTAGTTTAGTTTAGTTAGTTTAGTTTGTTAGGTTAGTTTAGTTTAGTTAGTTTAGTTAATTAGGTTCTTAGGTTATTAAGGTATTAGGTATTAGGTTATTAGGTTAGTTAATTAGTTAATTAGTTAGTTTAGTTTAGTTAGTTAGTTAGTTAGGTTAGTTTAGTTAGTTAGTTAGTTAGTTAGGTTATCAGGTTAGTTTAGTACTAATAGGTAATTAAGTAGTACTACTAGGTCCGCGCATCTCTTTAATTCTAGTTTCAATACCATTATCATGCTGGATTATTAATTATCTTACTGAATTTTATTCTTTTGCAAAGTGCACGAAGCAGCCACAGGAGACAAATTTATGTGGATACTTTCTCTGCGAGAACATTCGCATCCAGACCGAAGGCTGTATATATCGCAAGGAGCACACGAAAGACAACTCGAGGTTTGGCAGATGATGTCGAAGCTCTCACCCGAGAAACGCTTTGTAGCGCTTCAAGAGGAATTTGCGGATTTCTTCTTCGACATGTCATTGATGTAAACGGAGAGTACTATTCCTTACCGCCGCCTCAATAATGCCAGCAAATCAGTAGTAGAAAACTGATATTTCATCCGGAGCACTAGCTAGCTAGTCCCGGCCGAGTTTTGGGCCTTAATTTATAAGTTCAGAATATATATGGATGTGTAATTCCATTTGTATATATACTGTGTATGAGATATTGTATATTATATTACACACATATATATGTATCAACTTGTGTACTGTTTACAGTATGTAGCACCGTAAAATAAATTTGAAATGAATGGAAAACACAAAAAATAGAGAGGAAAACTAAAACCTAATTAAAAGCTAAAAAACACTTAGTACCGGTTGGTATCACCAACCGGTACTAAAGGTCCTCCACCACCAGCCCACGCAGGCAGTCACGTGGTACACTTAGTACCGGTTGGTATCACCAACCGGTACTAAAGGTCCTCCACCATCAGCCCACGCAGGCAGCCACGTGGTAGGCCTTTAGTACCGGTCCGTGGGCCAACCGGTACTAAAGGTCTGGACCTTTAGTCCCGACCCTTTAGTACCTGTCGGGGAACCGGTACTAAAGGCCCATCCCGACCGGGACTACAGACAGATATTCTACTAGTGCAGGTCGTCGCGAGCGGCGGGCGGAGCGCTGCGGCTGACACAGGAACAAGAGGTCGTCGGGGTTGTCTGTGTGCGGCAGCAGCAGTGGGGCATAGCGAACAAGTTTCGGTCGCTGATACATGGGACCAGTGCGGACAACAGTCAGACACGGGCGGACACAGGGGACGACGAGAGCGTCCGTTTCTTGTTCGTTCAGACCCATTCACGTCCCAAGTTTGCTCCAGATTTGGGGTCGGGCCGGACAAAAAAGCGGACAAACGGACAACTTTGTCCGTTTGGGTACTACCGTTGGGCCATATTTTACCCCAAATGGACGCACCCGGACAGGATGGGGTCGCGAGCTGGAGTTGGCCTAAGGCCTAAGGCCAACTCCTGCGTGCGACCCTATCATGTCCGCTCGCGTCCGTTTGGGGCAAAACGGACGCACCAGGTGGCCAAGCGCGCGGGCGCAAACGGACTTTTGTCCGTTTTCTGTCCGCTTTCGACTCATCCCCGACCCAAGTTTGGGCCGTCTTTGGGGTGAAACGGACGGCGCACGGACAGACCGGACGTGCATGCTTGTCCTCTCCTGGCTCGCCCGTTGGTGACACATGCCTTTCTTTTTCTATCCCCCATCCTCACCTCCCCACCCACCGAGCCCTCCAGCCGCACCCCCGCCGTTCTTGTCCCTCGCCGTCGCCGCTACCATTTGGCGTTGTGCAGCTCGAACGCGCTCTCGCCCCAAACCTTGTCGCATGCCCGCTCCCTTGACGCCCCGAGCTACCCAACCATGACCACCTGATTTGCGCTCCCGTCGATAGGATTTGGAGCAGATCCGGCCGGACTTGGGCTGGCCCGGCTACGGGGAGGCCACGTCGTACCATGAACTGGCCGGGCACCGAGCCAGGACCTCCCGGCAAGGCCGCAATGCCGCATGCAGGTACTGACTCCTCCTCTAGCCGTTCGGATCTACGCCGTCGACGGTTCTCAAGTAGATACAAGAACGGCGGGAGGCCGGGGTCGGTGCTGGCCCAAAGGCTCATCGGCGCGCCATTGTCACTTATTAAGTGCGACGACTGCCCAAGGAAGGGGTCGGTGCTGGCCCAAAGGCTCATCAGCGCGCCATTGTCACTTATTAAGTGCGACGACTGCCCAAGGAAGGTCCAGCACCGCATGTCTACAACGCCAGAACATTCCGGATGGGTGTTCATCAAGTGCCCAAACGATGGGGAGGTATGTGCTACTTGATTAGCATCGTTTGTGTTCTCGGATTTGACTACTTATGCTAACTTAATTTTGTTGTTGTGTAGAATGGATGCGACTTTTGATATTGGGAAGAAGAATACATCGATATTTTGATAGAACGCAAATTAGTAGATGTTCGTGCACTTTTATCTACAATAGAGGCTAGAAATAAGACTAGTGCACTTGTTGATACAATAGATGCTAGAGATAAAAGTAGATGCGAGGAAGCAACGTCTAATTCTTTAGACTCGAAGAAGATAGAAGCACGTAAGATCGAGCCTCCATATATCAACAATGAATGCATCGAGAAGGCACTAATCCAACTTACGGAAGCAGTTATGGAAGTTGGATTTATTTTAAAATGTCTTCTTGTGGTTCTTGTTTTCTTTGGTCTTGCTATTCTAGTCAAGATTCGATGATATGCTAACATGTATCAAAAATCAATGATAAAAAAAATATGTGCTTGAAAAATGTGTATGCGGACGCGATGCGGTCGAAATGCGGTCGTGCGTTGGACGTACGACCGACACATCCAGAAAAACCCCGAACACGGCCCTCATTGCCCGACCAAAATGAACAAAATCCGGACAAAACGGACGTTCGGATAGGGTCGCGCGCTGGAGTTGGCCTAACATCTGACCATGACTAGACAAGCCTCAGTCCATCTGCACCACCACGCTCCACGCAGTCACAATGATTTCCTTATTGCTCCAAAAAAAGTGATTTTCTTAATTTCGACACTTTTGTGTTCTAGGTAACGGGAAAGTAACGTATGTTAAGGACACATCTAGATGTGAAATAGTTATTGCATATCCAAATAACTAAATAAAGTATAAAAAGAAAAAAAACATTCACACGAATCTTCATGTAAGATCAATGATATAAAACTTAGATATGTAATATTTATGTCACATATAGATATATATAGATATGATTAAGCAAAATCGTAAGATCAACAATATAACATTTAAGTGTGCAATACTTATGTCATATCTAGATAGATGTGATTTAGCAAAATCGGAGAAGTAATATAAACGGATTAGATTACCATCGCAGAGGAGGCACCGCAGAGATGGATTCCAGACACTGTATCTGTACGCACGTCGCTAGTACTAGTTGAGTGCGCGCATGGGGATTCAGACTTTCAGAGCTTGGTCCATGGACCATGTCGATCTTGGACTTGTACTCATGCCGCTCCGCCACCGCCAGATACTACTAGGGGCTATCGGACAGGGTACGTGGACTGCTGCTTTGTCCTCGCACGGACCGACCGCTAATTCTCATTCGATTGTTCCAAAAGAACTGTAGTACGTAGAATAGAACAAGACCGGCATGCAGTGTTGAATCCTTCCGAAGATGGTGAGGTTGGTGCAGCCGTGCAGGACGGATCGCAACGGTGCGCCGTACTATGCCGTGTGCCCAAGGTCACTTCTTCTTGTGCGTTGATCGATCGATCCCCCTGCCTTGACCCTGGAGGCACGGTTGCTACTCGGGGGCTGGTCGTACGCGCGCCCAACCCTCTCCCCTGCTGCTACAGATTTTGGTTGCTACAGATTTGCACAGTTTGGTTGCTAAAGACTTGTATGCACGCGCGATCAATCCGCGTCTTCTGATGCTGTTCTGGTCGGTGCGACTCAGTGAACTCTGCAGCTCCTCTCTGTCCCTCTCCACCGTCAAGCGTCAACTACTATATTTGGGCTACACTGTATTCTAACTGAAGGCGGGATGTATAGTATTCAAGGCAAATTCTAACATGCTCCATCTTAGCCTTTCTTTTTACATAGTAGGAGTCTAAGCGAAAATGCCTTTTGAAGCTCGGACTTCATGAAAACCCCCAAATTCATGGAAATTCAAATTCTTACATTTTTTAAAAATCTAAAAAAACACAGATATACATAGAGGCGTAACACACATGTGTGTAAATTGTTAGAACAAAATACGTTGAAATGAAAGCTATGCAAAAAAGAAAAATCTGAGCCCATATATATTCAATCAAATTATCTTGCAGCCAGTGGTGGAGCTAGCATTTGACAACAGGATGGTCCATCCCAATTTGTTTATAAGCAATCTGATATGTAAACGTTCTAACTAACTACCAGTATGATATAGAAATAGATTAATATGGTCATACATATACACTAAAATTATCTATGTGTTCATATAGTGGATAAAATAGTGCAAAAAAGCAAACACTAAATAAGAAATTGGGGTTATCGGTTGCTCACTTGCTGCAAGACCTGCTGGTGACTGAGTGAGCATCAGCGGCAGCCGCCAACTTTGTAGGCGGGCGGAGGGCTGGATCGTCGGAGGTAGGGGCGCCAGGTGGCCGGGGTCAGGCACATTCAGGGGTGCACGGAAGGGCAGGGGGCGTTTGGAGCAGAGGGCCGGGCGGGCGGGAAGGAGAGGTGGGATGGGCTCCGAACGGCGAGGCTGCGAGGTCGAGGAACGACGGCTAGGTTCGTCCTGTGGATTGTGGATGAGGGCGTGGTTGTGTTCGTCCTGGGTCAACCAGTTATTGGGCCATATTTTTTTCTGGGCCAGAGATCCATAGGTATATAGTGTGATGATCCAATATCCGAGGGCCTTGTAGCTCCGCGCCTGCTTGCAGCTGAACGTGAGTTTCTCAATCGCATATTTCTAATGAGAGGAGAAGCCAATCTTTCCAAGGGCATCCGTCTTGCACTCGAAATATTTATCGTATGCCATCACCCCTCCCGGATATGGTTGAAACATGCCTAGCCATACGGAGACGACACCAGAATAGGTCATGTTTGAAGAGCGGGTTGGGCGTGTCGAAGTAGTCCATCCAGAGTAGAAAATGGCTACTCTCTCGGTTGCCATTCAACGCCGGAATGTGCCCCGGATCAAGCCTCGGAACAACGGTCGTTGCCTACTAAGGTGGTCATGGACGACCAACACATCCACAATCTCCTCCTCATCCGAGTCGTAAAGAAATTGTGGAAAAGAATTCATCGGCAGAGTCCATTTGTACCTTGCGGACAAACCGTCGAACAACTTGTGGGCGTCGTCGAAGAAGCCGGCCAATGAAGAGCCACGCGCTTCCCCTCTACCTGGTAGCAGTCCCTAGCGGCGTTCGGTGAGCGTGACAGCATCGTTGAAGGAGCTAGCCAGGGGTGCGATGGCGAGTGATGCTGGCGGCGCCGTTGGGGGAGTCAAAGTTGCGGTGGCCCGGTGGCGAGGCGGCGGTGGCGACGATGTTGGAAGGTGGCGTGCTTCGGGGGATGTATGTAGGTGCGAACGGCTAGCGAGGGCATCGGAACTGGGCGGCGGCGACAACGGGGTGGGGCGGTCGGGTGCTTGCTGTCGATGAGAGGAAGAGAATGAACTACGTGGCACAGGTTGGCGGGTTAGGGGAGGAGCAATCGGGCATCACGCACGTACGACTTGTGTCCGTGCCGACGCAAATGAAACCCAAATTTAACGTAAAATGGTTTCTTCGACGGAGGAAAAGCGGATGCGTATTAGGTTGACATGTTAGAACCGTTTTCTTCTTTGACTCAACGAAAACGCGCGAACGAAATGGGTGCGTTGGAGTTGCTTTGAGGACCTGAAATCGTCTTCTCTTTTCGACTGACCATTTGCCGTCGCTGTTGTCATAATAATGGTGATTTGCATCTGCGGTCAGGCGGGACAAGGGACGAAACCAGCGACAGCACAGCCACTCTCAAATCCACTTCGGTTTAGCTTAGCTCCCAATTAAAGTCAGTCAGTCAATGTGCTCGCAATCAAGCCCGACGTGGACGCGTACCAAGACTGCGGCAGGCCACGGCCGCGCCCCACAGGCCACCCCGTTGACGCGGTGACCGTGCCCCGCATCCCTCGCCGGGTCTCCACGCGCATGCACACCGGACACGGCTCCGCTCCCTGCCACCAGTGGACGTGCCCGGGTCCAGTCGCAGGCCACCACAGAAGAAGCGACCGAGAAAACGAGGTCTGGCTCGGTCTCTCCCGGGCGCGGTTCCACCGGGTTTTCCCGTCACGCCGGCCGTTCTCCGGAAGCTTCGCCGTGAGGTTGGTCACGTGCGTGCCTGCGTGCCCCGCCGTGCCACATCCTATAAATCCACCCGCCTGCCCAGTGCTCAGAGTCACTCTCCCCTGTCTCCAAGATCACACAGCGCTTTCTTCCTTCCCCGGCCATCGCCCATCGACACGAAGCGCCAACGCCGGTTCCCTTCACCCCCGCCCGCCAACGTCAGTGATCCATGGCGGAAAAGAAGGTCCGTTGCTTACAGTATGGTTCAGATTTACTCCTAGTGTTTTAGCTGAGGCTCTTGGTTGGTTGCTGTGCTCCGGTTTGCTGATCTTGTGTTCTTGTGCGGCTGCGGAATTCAGGTGGTGCTGAAGCTGGACCTGCACGACGACAAGCAGAAGCAGAGGGCGCTCAAGGTCGTCTCCACTCTCCACGGTAAGAATCCCCTGCTCCTCCTGCTTCTCCATGGAGGGGATTGCCAGGATTTCCATCATGTCTCAGTCTGACATTTCCGCTGACCACGACTGTCGCTCTTCCTCAGGTATCGACCAGATCGCCGTGGACATGAACGACCAGAAGATGACGGTCATCGGCACCGTCGACCCCGTCGAGCTCGTCGGCAGGCTGCGCAGCAAGCTCTTCCCCACGGCGCAGATGCTCTCCGTCGGCCCGGCCAAGGAGGAGAAGAAGGACGCCGCCAAGAAGGACGACGGCAAGAAGGACCCGATCCCGGTGTACACGCCGTGGTACCCGCCGCTGCCGCCGTACCACCCGCACCCGTACTACCACAACCACAGCGCCGAGGAGGACCCCAGCTCCTGCGTCATCTGCTGATCGCCGCGCGCCGCCGATTCCCTCCTTCCCTTGTAGTACATTTTTGTAGCTGCTGGCCATGTGCTGCCTGCCGGCCGATCATGCCTGCTCCGGTGATCGGCGGCGTGCGCCATACATAAGGCCGTGTAAGGATTTTGCGCCGGTGATGCGGCTGCTGTGCTTGTGCATCCGCTTAGTTTATAAGTGCAGATATGCAATTTATTACAGTGTGTAGAATTACCGCTAGTACTAGTAGATAGATAGAACTGCCGGAGTTGGATTTTGAGTGAAATTCACTGAGTGCTCTGCTCTCCGATGTGATAGCAATTAACAAAGGAAATAAATAAATTGTTTTAGGTGCAAAGAGATTGAGCGCGTCAGGCACAAATAAATGAATTCAGGCGGCTAGCTAGCTAGCTACATTGGTCTTCCCTGAACCTTTACCCATACGAAAAGAAACGCTGAATTTTAAGCTCTCCGGCTCTGCTGCATCTGAGAGTTGCTTTCAGCCGGTCAGTGATCTCGATGACAGAGGTAGTTAGATTTTGGACTGCTTTTAATCACTCATTCATGTTTTCTTCGACAGCGAGTAAGCTCCATTAGCACCTCCTTCACGAGTCCTAACACATGATTACGACCTAATGCATTGTTAATTGTCAATCTCACGAAATACACAATGTGAAATTGTTTACTGCAAGTGTCAGTCCCTGCCCCAACCGCATGGCGCTATCAGTAATATCGGTCGAACACCTTTTGTTTTCTGCCGACGACTTTTTGGTGTCCATTAGAAAAAAACATTGCTTGACTTTTTTTTTGACAGTAACATTGCTTGACTTTGTGATTCACTCAGACCGTCAACCGAAGACCGGAGTTTTTTTTACTCCTACCTGAAAACTAGAGTGGCTATGATTGGAATGTTTTCATGCCCAGTGGAGAAAATAATCCTATTTAACAGGGCAGAAAAAGCATCACAACCTAGTGTTTAATCTTTTTTTAAGCAACAAGCAACCACTCGACTCCCATTAAAGAAACCGCTAGCTAAGTTGATAAAAATTCAAACAAAGCACACAAGAAGGAGATGACCTGGCCTAGAGCTACAACAACACTCGTAAGTCGTAAGGTCATCCCCATGCCGTCCTCTAAAAACAAACACACCATTTGTTTGCGGACAAGGCCACCTTTCAACCATGCCCCCATACATTTCAGCAATGTTTGAACAAACCAAATAAATTTCATGCCAATAGGCTGAAATTTACTTAAGCTCGGGCATAATTTACATAAAGTGAATGATATTTTGTCTGCTCAACAGAAAAAAAAACTAGGCTAACTTGTAACAGATGGTGACCTCGTAGGTGTGGCCGCCTTGTCCGGTCGCACCACCGTCACTGTCCGTGCAATTGTCAGAGTTGGAGTCCTTCCAACGGAGGAAGTACACGCAGGCACAACAACCATGCCCGACTGCCGCCCGGCGCTCGCGAAGGAGTCGCTCGCTTTCTCCTACGTCATGCGGAGCGCCACCGTAACCAATGTCCGACCCAAGCAACGGTGCCTTGGCTTCATGTGGTTTGAGAGGAGGCGCGACTGCTGCTGCAACGCTTGGTCCTCCTTGTTGCCGGAGGAGATGACGATCTCCTTGTCGGAGATGCCAGTGACCGTAGAGCTTGAGGGCCCAAGAGAGCTACGACTATAGCACGAACGTACGGAGCTACCGCCGCCTGCTCGTGAAGAGAACCATGACTTGCGCATGGTGGATGGAAGAGGAGAGGGAGTTCCGAGATCATGCGTCAGGAGAGGGTTTGGAGCAAACAAGTGGCTGGGAGCAGAGAGGACGTCTTCAGAGATGCGATGTGAATGGTGTCGGATCAGGGCTTAAATAGTCAGATGAAGGGATGGGAAGCCGACTTCAATGCGGTGTAGTGGCCGAAGTAGGCTTCTTCGTCCCCACGTACGCATTGAAGTGGCACCGCCTGCTTGCCCAGTCGCGTTGCTCTGACCGCTTCAACTCCTTGGACTCATGTCCGCTCTGGAGTGGCGCTAACAGATATGAATGTGCGGCAACCGCTTCGTGTGGAGAGGGTTTTCACGCGGGAAGGTTTTTGGTTGGGGCCGTGGTGTCGGACGTGTGTGCGAATGTCTTCCGCATGCCCACAAAGCATGCATGCATGGGAAAACAGACATGTGGGCTGGTATGCCGACTTATGGTGTACCATGTTGGATGGTAAAACGCGTTCGAACGGTTGTGGATGGTTTGAGATTCCACGATGGAGAAGCACTAACCACCCAACTAATAGTCAATTGTTGCCACATTTACCTCCAAGGGTATCTCCAACAGATCCTCTGTACCAAAACTGCCAAAAATATCCATATGCACTTTATGTTAGAAATATGCTTTAGAGGCAATAAATAAAGTGTTTATTATTATATTTTCATGTTCATGATAATCATTTATTATTCATGCTATAATTGTGTTGATTGGAAACTAAATACATGTGTGGGCATATAGACAAACACTGTGTCCCTAGTATGACTCTAGCAGGCTAGCTCGTTGATCAAATATGGTTAAGGTTTCCTGGCCATGGACATGAGATGTCATTTGATATCGGTATCACATCATTAGGAGAATGATGTGATGGACAAGACCCAAACTATAAACGTAGCATATGATCGTGTCAGTTTATTGCTACTGTTTTCTGCATGTCAAGTATTTGTTCCTATGACCATGAGATCATGCAACTCACTAACACCGGAGGAGTGCCTTGTGTGTATCAAACGTTGCAACGTAACTGGGTGACTATAAAGGTGCTATACAGGTATCTCCGAGGGTGTATGTTGGGTTGGCATGGATCAAGACTGGGATTTGTTACTCCGTGTTACGGAGAGGTATCTCAGGGCCCACTCGGTAATACAACATCACAATATGCCTTGCAAGCAATGTGACTAAGTGTTAGCCACTGGATCTTGTATTACGAGACGAGTAAAGAGACTTGCCGGTAACGAGGTTGAACTAGGTATAAAGATACCGATGATCGAATCTCGGGCAAGTAACATACCGAAGAACAAAGGGAACAACATACGAGATTGTCTGAATCCTTGACATAGTGGTTCGACCGATAAAGATCTTCGTAGAACATGTATTAACCTATATGGGCAGCCAGGTCCCGCTATTGGTTATTGACCGTAGAGGTGTCTCAGTCATGTCTACATGGTTCTCGAACCCACAGGGTCTGCACACTTAAGGTTCGGTGACGTTTTGGTATAGATGAGTTATGTGTGTTGGTGACCGAAGGTTGTTCAGAGTCCTAGATGAGATCCCGGACATGACGAGGAGCTCCGGAATGGTCCGGAGGTAAAGATTCATATATAGTAAGTTCCGTGTTGGTTACGGGGGAAAGTTCGGGCATCACCGGTAACGTATCGGGAGTGCCGGGAGGGTCCCGGGGTCCACCGGAAGGGGACACCAGCCCCAAAGGCCTACATGGGCTGTGAGAGAGGGCACACCAGCCCTTGGTGGGCTGGTCACCCCTCCCACAAGGCCCATGTGGCTGGGGGTTGGTGGGAGGGCCAACCCTAGGGTTGGCGCCACCTTTCTTGGGTGGCAAGCCACCCTAGGGCGCCTCCACCCCTGGCCGCCGCCCCAAGGGGTAAACCCTAGGGGTTGGGCACACCACCCCTCCCCCTATATATATGTGAGAGGGAGGAGGGCAGCCGCACCCTAAGCCATGACGTAGCCCTTCCTCCCTCTCCGGTCGCCTCTCCTCTAGATTGATTCGGCAACGCTTAGCGAAGCTCTGCCGGATTAGCTCCACCACCACCGGCGCCATGCCGTCATGCTGCCGGCGAACCCATCTACCTCTCCGCTCCCTCTTGCTGGATCAAGAAGGCGGAGATCTTCATCGAGCTGCACGTGTGCTGAACGCGGAGGTGCCGTCCGTTCGACACTTGATCGGGAGTTCGTGGGACGGCTTGCGATTTGGATCGCGGAGACGTACCACTACATCAACCGCGTTCTTTAACGCTTCCGCTTAGCGATCTACAAGGGTACGTAGATCCAATCTCTCCTCTCATAGATGCTCATCTCCTAGATTGATCTTGGTGAAGCGTAGGAATTTTTTTTGTTTCCCATGCAACGTTCCCCAACAGTGGTATCATGAGCTAGGTCTATGCGTAGACGAGATCTTGAGTAGAACACAAAGAGTTTGTGGGCGTTGATATTCAGATTGCTTCCTTCCTTAGTCTTTTCTTGGTTCAACGGTATTGTGGGATGAAGCGGCTCGGACCGACTTTACTCGTACGCTTACGAGAGACCGTGTTCCATCGACTGACATGTGACTTCGTCGCATAAAGATGGCTGGCGGGTGTCTGTCTCTCCCACTTTAGTTGAACCGGATTTGATTGAGGCGGTCCTTGTAGAAGGTTGAAATGCAATCTTCATATCACCATTGTGGTTTTGCGTAGGTAAGAATGGTTCTTGCTAGATACCCATAGCAGCCACGTAAAACATGCAACAACAATTAGAGGACGTCTAACTTGTTTTTGCAGGGTATGTTCTGATGTGATATGGCCAATTGCATGATATTATATATGTGATGGATGAGATGATCATGTTATTGTATAGAATATCACGACTTGCATGTCGATGAGTACGACAACCGGCAGGAGCCATAGGGTTGTCTTTGATTATTGTATGACCTGCGTGTCAATCTTTAAGCGCTATGTAATACTTTATCGCTAAATGATAGGAATAGTAGTAGAAGCATGGTGGGCGTGACAACCCCGATGGCGACACGTTGATGGAGATCAAGATGATGGAGATCATGGTGTCATGCCGGTGACGATGGAATTCATGCCGGTGCTTTCAAGATGGAAATCAAAAGCACAAGTTCATGGTCTATCAGTGAACATATACTCAGAATGTCTAGGTATTCGACCCATCTGGCGGAGTTAGGGATGCCCCTTCCGCAGGAGGCGATCACTGACAGAGTTCTTGAATCATTACCACCTAGCTACAAAAGCTTCGTGTTGAACTATAACATGCACGGGATGAATAAGTCAGTCGCTGGGCTGTTTGCGATGCTGAAAGTCCCTGAGTCTGAAATCCAGAAAGAACATCAAGTGTTGATGGTCAATAAAACCACTAGTTTCAAGAAGCATGGCAAGGGCAAGAAGGGTAACTCCAAGAAGGGTGGCAAACCAGTTGCTCCTCCCGTGAAGAAACCCAAGGCTAGACCCAAGCTAGAAACCGAGTGCTTTCATTGCAAGGGACTGGTCACTAGAAGCGGAACTGCCCCAAGTACCTGTCCGACAAGAAGGCGGCCAACACCAAACAAGGTATATGATATACATGTTATTGATGTGTACCTTACTAGCTCGTTTTGTAGTGCCTGGGTATTTGATACCGGTTCGGTTGCTCACATTTGCAACTCAAAGCAGGACCTACAGAATAGACGGAGGCTGGCTAAGGATGAAGTGACGATGCGCGTGGGAAATGGTTCCAAGGTTGATGTGATCGCCGTCGGCATGCTCGCTCTTTGACTACCATCGAGATCAGTGATGAACCTGAATAATTGTTATTTAGTGCCTGCGCTAAGCATGAACATTATATCTGGATTTTGTTTATTGCGAGACGGTTACTCATTTAAATCAGAGAATAATGGTTGTTCTATTTATATGAGCAATATATTTTATGGTCATGCACCCAACGTAAGGGGTTTATTCTTATTGAATCTCGATAGTAATGATACACATGTTCATAGCATTGATGCCAAAAGATGTAGAGTTGATAATGATAGTACCACTTTCTTATGGCACTGCCGTTTGGGTCATATTGGTGTAAAATGCATGAAGAAGCTCCATGTTGATGGACTTTTGGAGTCACTTTGAATCACTTACATGTGAACCATGCCTCATGGGCAAGATGACTAAAACGCCGTTCTCTGGAATAATGGAACGGGCAAGTGACTTGTTGGAAATCATACATACTGATGTGTGCGGTCCAATGAATGTTGCAGCGCACGGTGGATATCGTTATTTTCTCACCTTCACTGATGACTTAAGTAGATATGGGTATATTTACTTAATGAAACACAAGTCTGAAACATTTGAAAAGTTCAAGCAATTTCAGAGTGAAGTTGAGAATCATCGTAACAAGAAGATTAAATTCCTACGATCTGATCGAGGAGGTGAATATCTGAGTTATGAGTTTGGTAGTCACTTAAGACAGTGTGGAATTGTTTCACAATTGACACCGCCTGGAACACCACAGCGTAATGGTCTGTCCGAACGTCGTAATCGAACCTTATTAGATATGGTGCATTCTATGATGTCTCTTGCCGATTTGCCACTATCGTTTTGGGGTTATGCATTAGAGACAGCTGCATTCACTTTAAATAGGGCACCATCGAAATCCGTTGAGACGACGCCAGATGAACTATGTTTTGGCAAGAAGCCAAAGTTGTCGTTTCTTAAAGTTTGGGGATGTGATGCTTATGTCAAAAAGCTTCAGCCTGAAAATCTAGAACCCAAAGCGGAGAGATGCATCTTCATAGGATACCCAAAAGAGACAGTTGGGTATACCTTCTATCTCAGATCCGAAGGCAAAGTGTTTGTCGCTAAGAATGGAACATTTCTTGCGAAAGAGTTTCTCTCGAAAGAATTGAGTGGGAGGAAAGTAGAACTTGATGAGGTTGTTGAACCTTCACTTCAACCAGAAAGTAGCGCAACGCAGAAAGATGTTTCTGTGGAGCCAATGATGGTTAGAGAGGAAGTTAATGATGATGATCATGAAGCTTCGGATCAAGTTGCTATTGAACCTCGTAGGTCGACAAGGACGCGTACTGCTCCTGAGTGGTATGGCAACCCTGTCTTGGAGGTCATGTTGTTAGACAACAATGAACCTACGAGCTATGGAGGAGCGATGATGGGCCCAAATTCCAAGAAATGGTTAGAGGCCATGAAATCTGAGATGGGATCCATGTATGAAAACAAAGTATGAACTTTGGAACTATTACCTAAAGGGTGAAAGGCCATTCAGAATAAATGGATCTTTAAGAAGAAGACGGACGCGAACGGTAATGTCACCGTCTATAAAGCTCGACTTGTGGCAAAGGGTTTTTCACAAGTTCAAGGAGTTGACTACGATGAGACCTTCTCACCCGTAGCGATGCTTAAGTCCGTTAGAATCATGTTAGCAATAGCTGCATATTTTGACTATGAAATTTGGCAGATGGATGTTAAAACAACGTTCCTTAACAGTTTCCTTGAGGAAGAGGTGTCTATGATGCAACCGAAAGGTTTTGATCCAGAGAATGGTGAGAAAGTTTGCAAACTCCAACGATCCATTTTATGGACTGGTGCAACCGTGCAAGCATCTCGGAGTTGGAATAAGCGCTTTGATGAGGTGATCAAGGCATTTGGGTTTATACAAGTTTATGGAGAAGCTTGTACTTACAAGAAAGTGAGTGGGAGCTCTGTAGCGTTTCTAATATTATATGTGGATGACATATTGCTGATTGGTAACAATTTAGAAATGCTGGAAAGCGTGAAGGAATATTTGAACAAGAGTTTTTCAATGAAGGACCTAGGAGAAGCTGCTTTCATAATAGGCATTAAGATCTATAGAGATAGATCGAGATGCTTAATAGGACTTTCACAAATCACATACCTTGATAAAGTTTTGAAGACGTTCAAAATGGATCAGTCCAAGAAGGGGTTCTTGCCTGTGTTACAAGGTGTGAAGTTGAGTAAGACTCAATGCCCAGTGACTGCAGAAGATAGAGAGAAGATGAGTTTCATCCCCTATGCTTCAGCCATAGGCTCTATCATGTATGCAATGATGTGCACAAGACCCGATATCAGCCTTGCCATAAGTATGGCCGGAAGGTTTCAAAATAATCCTGGAATGGAGCACTGGACAATGGTCAAGAATATCCTTAAGTATCTAAAAAGGACTAAGGAAATGTTTCTCGTTTATGGAGGTGATCAAGAGCTCGTCGTAAAGGGTTACATCGATGCAAGCTTTGACACTGATCCGGATGACTCTAAGTCAGAAACCGGATACATATTTATTCTCAATGGGGGAGTGGTAAGCTGGTGTAGTTCCAAGCAAAGCGTGGTAGCCGATTCTACATGCGAAGCGGAGTACATTGCAGCCTCGGAGGCTGTGAAGGAAGGTGTCTGGATGAAGCAGTTCATGACAGATCTTGGAGTAGTGCCCAGTGCACTGAATCCATTGGATTTGTTCTGTGATAACACTGGTGTCATTGCTCTGGTCAAGGAACCAAGGTTTTGTTGGAAATATGCCCTGGAGGCAATAATAAATTAGTTGTTATCATATTTCCTTGTTCATGATAATCGTTTATTATCCATGTTATAATTGTATTGATCGGAGACTTAGATGCATGTGTGGATACATAGACAAAACAATGTCCCTAGTATGCCTCTAATAGACTAGCTCGTTGATCAAAGATGGTTAAGGTTTCCTAGCCATTGACATGAGATGTCATTTGATAACGGGATCACATCATTAGGAGAATGATGTGATGGACAAGACCCAAACTACAAACGTAGCATATGATCGTGTCAGTTTATTGCTACCGTTTTCTGCATGTCAAAGTATGTGTTCCTATGACCATGAGATCATGCAACTCACTGACATCGGAGGAGTACCTTGTGTGTATCAAATGTCGCAACGTAACTGGGTGACTATAAAGGTGCTCTAAAGGTATCTCCGAGGGTGTCTGTTAAGTTGGCATGGATCAAGACTGGGATTTGTTACTCCGTGTGACGGAGAGGTATCTTAGGGCCCACTCGGTAATACAACATCACAATAAGCCTTGCAAGCAATGTGACTAAGTGTTAGTTGCGAGATCTTGTATTACGGAACGAGTAAAGAGACTTGCCAGTAACGAGGTTGAACTAGGTATGGAGATACCAACGATCGAATCTCGGGCAAGTAACATACCGAAGAACAAAGGGAACATCATACGGGATTAACTGAATCCTTGACATAGAGGTTCGACCGATAACGATCTTCGTAGAATATGTAGGAACCAATGTGGACATCCAGGTCCCGCCATTGGTTATTGACCGTAGAGGTGTCTTGTTCATGTCTACATAATTCTCGAACCCACAGGGTCTGCACACTTAAGGTTTGGTGACGTTTCGGTTGTATAGAGTTATGTATGGTGGTGACCAAAGGTTGTTCGGAGTCCTGGATGAGATCCTGGACGTCACAAGGAGCTCCGGAATGGTCTGGAGGTAAAGAATCATATATAGGAAGTCCCATTTTGGTCACCGGAAAAGTTCCGGGCTTATCGGTAGTGTACCGGGAGTGCCGGTAGTGTACCGGGAGTCCTCCGGGAGGGGTATTTCGACCCAAGAGGCTTCATGGGCTGTGGTAAAGTAATAACCAGCCCTTAGTGGGCTGGTGGAACAACCACAATAGGCCCATGAGGCTGGAAGAAAGAAACCCAAAGGAAAAAAGGTGGAAAAAAGGCAAAAAGGAGGAATCCTAGTCCTACTAGGAGTGGAGGAGGAGAGTCCTCATCCACCTCCCACTTCGGCCGAAGCCTCCAAGGCTTGTAGGCAAGGCTGCCTCTCCTCCTCCCTCCCTCCTATATATACTAGTGGATTTCTAGGGTTTTGCACTAATTTTTCCAGCCACGTGCAACCCTAATCTCTAGTGCATAGTTTCTCCTCTAGATTGGATTTCCGTAGTGCTTAGGCGAAGCCCTGCCGGAATTGCTCCACCACCATCGCCGGAGCGCAATCAGGCTACCGGAGAACTCTTCTTCCTCTCCACTCCCTCTTGCTTGATCAAGACGGTGGAGATCGTCATCAAGCTGTACGTGTGCTAAACGCGGAGGTGCCGTCCGTTCGGCGCTAGATCCGAAGGACCGTGATCAAGATCGTGGGACGGTTCATGATGAGTTCGCGGGACAGATCGTGATGTGTTTGCGGGAAGGATCGTGATCAAGATCGCGAAACGGATCGTGATGAGTTCACGGGACGGATCATGATGAGTTCACGGGACAGATCGTGATGAGATCGCGGGACGCTCGGCGATTTGGATCGCGAAGACGTTCGACTACACCAACCGCGTTTCTTAATGCTTCCCGCTTAGCGATCTACAAGGGTATGTAGATCCACTCTCCCTCTCGTAGATGCTCATCACCATGGATAGATCTGCGTATGCGTAGGAATTTTTTTGTTTCCCATGCGACGTACCCCAACAGTGGTATCAGAGCTAGGTCTATGTGTAGATGAGATCTCGAGTAGAACACAAAAGGTTTGTGGGCGTTAATGCTTAGATTGCTTCCTCCCTTGGTCGGATTTTGGTTCAGCGGTATTGTGAGATGAAGCGGCCCGGACCAACATTACTCGTACGCTTACGAGAGACCGGTTCCCTCGACGCAACTTGTTTCCTAGATGGCTTGCGGGTGACAGTTTCTCTCACTTTAGTTGGATCGGATTCGACAAAGGCGGTCCTTGAGAAGGTTGAAAAGCAACTAGTGTATCACCTTTGTGGTTTTTGCCTAGATGAGAATTGTTCTTGCTAGATACCCGTAGCAGCCACGTAAAACATGCAACAACAATTAGAGGACGTCTAACTTGTTTTTGCAGGGTATGTTGTGATGTGATATGGCCAATTACATGATGTGATATATGTGATGTATGAGATGATCATGTGATGTATAGATTATCACGACTTGCATGTCGATGAGTACGGCAACCGGTAGGAGCCATAGGGTTGTCTTTAACTATTGTATGACCTGCGTGTCAATCATTAAGCGCTATGTAATGCTTTACTTTATCGCTAAACGGTAACAATAGTAGTAGAAGCATGGTGGGTGCGACAACCCCGATGGCGACACGTTGATGGAGATCATGGTGTCATGCCGGTGATGATGGAGATCATGCCGGTGCTTTCATGATGGAGATCAAAAGCACAAGTTCATGGCCATATCATGTCACTTATGATTTGCATGTGATGTTGATCCTTTTTATGCACCTTGTTTTTCTTAGGATGACGGTAGCATTATAAGGTGATCCCTCACTTAAATTTCAAGATGAATTGTGTTCTCCCCGAGTGTGCACCGTTGTGAAAGTTCATGTGTTGAGACAAGACGTGATGATCGGGTGTGATAGACTCTACGTTCACATACAACAGGTGCAAGCCAGTGTTGCACATGCAGAACACTCGGGTTAAACTTGACGAGCCTAGCATGTACAGACATGGCCTCGGAACACAAGAGACCGAAAGGTCGAACATGAGTCATATAGTAGATATGATCAACATGATGATGTTCACCATTGTAACCACCTCAACTCACGTGATGATCGGACTTGAGTTGGTGAATTTGGATCATGTATCACTCGAATGACCGGAGGGATGTCAATTTGAGTGGGAGTTCTTAAGTAATATGATTAATTGAACTCATTATCATGAACATAGTTAGTAGTGTCTTTGCAAATTATGTTGTAGATTACTTGCTCGCGCTATAGCTCCCTTGATTTTTTATATGTTCCTAGAGAAATAGAGTTGAAAGATGATGGTAGCAATATTGCGGATTGGCTCCGTGATCTGAGGATTGTCCTCGTTGCTGCATATAAGGCTTATGTCCTTAATGCACCGCTCGGTGCGCCAGCCCCTCTAGCGTCGCCTGTAGATGTTGTGAACATCTAACAGGTACGTGCTGATGACTACTTTATAGTTTAGTGCATCATGCATTACGGCTTAGAATTGAGGCTTCGAAACGTTTTGAACGTCACAAAACATATGAGATGTTCTAAGAGCTGAAATTAGGATCTCTGGCTCGTGCCCGTGTTGCGAGATATGAGATCTCCAACAAGATTCTTCGCCTGCAAGATGAACGAGAATAGCTCAATCATTGAGCATGTGCTCAGATTGTCTGGGTGCTACAATCGCTTGAATCAAGTGGGAGTTTATCTTCCAGATAAGATAGTGATTGATATAGTTCTCCAAGTCACTTTCACTAAGCTACTAGAACTTGGTGATGAACTATAAAATGCCAGGGATAGAATTAATGATCCCTGAGCCGTTCGCGATGTTTGACACCGCGAAGGTAGAAATCAAGAAGGAGCATCAAGTGTTGATGGTTAGTATAACCACTAGTTTCGAGAAGGGCAAGGGCAAGGAGGGAAACTTCATGGATGGCAAATCAGTTGCTGCTCCAGTGAAGCAACCCAAAGTTGAACCCAAACCCGAGACTAAGTGCTTAAATTATGAGGAGAGAGGTCGCTGAAGCGAAACAACCCTAGATACTTTGTAGATAAGAAGGCTGGCAACATCGACAAAAGTATATTTGATATACGTGTTATTGATTTGTACCTTGCTTGTACTCCTAGTAGCACCTGGGTATTGGATAGCGGTTCGGTTGCTAAATGTTAGTAACTCGAAATAAAAACTACGGAATAAACGGAGAACTAGCTAAGTGTGAGGTGACAATGTGTGTTGGAAATGTTTCCAAGGTTGATGTGATCAACATCGCACGCTCTCTCTACCTTCGAGATTAGTGACAAACCTAAATAAATGTTATTTGGTGTTTTTGCGTTGAGCATGAACGTGATTAGATCATGTTCATTGCAACACTGTTATTCATTTAAGTTAGAGAATAATGGTTATTCTATTTACATGAATAATACCTTCAGTGGTCATGCACCCAGTAAGAATGGTTTGTTGAAACTTGATCGTAGTAATACACATGTTCATAACATTGATGCCAAAAAGATACAAAGTTAATAATGATGGTACCACATACTTGTGGCACTACCGCTAAATGTCATATTGGTATAAAGCTTATGAAGAAACTCCATGCTGATGGATCTTTGGACTCATTCGATTTCGAATCGGTTGAGACATGCGAACCATGCCTCTTGGTCAAGATGACTAAGGACCCCGTTTTCTGTTTTGATGAAGCGGGCAAGTGATTTATTGGAAATGATACATGTTGATGTATGCAATCCAATGAGTCTTGTAGCGTGCGGTGGATATCATTATTTTCTTACCTTCACTGATGATTTCAGTAGATATAGTGTATATTTACTTAATGAAACACAAGTCTGAATCGTTTGAAAGGTTCAAGCAAATTCAGAGTGAAGTTTAAGATCATCGTGACAAGAAGATAAAAATGTTTGCGATATGATCGTGGAGGTGAATATCTGAGTTACGAGTTTGGCATACAACTTTAGACAATGTGAAAGTTGTTTCACAACTCACGCCACCTGGAACACCATAGTGTGATGGTGTGTCTGAACGTCATAGTCGTGCTCTATTGGATATGGTGCGTGCTATGATGTCTATTATCGTTTTGTTACTATAATTTTGGGGTTATGCATTAGACACAACTACATTCACTTTAAATAGGGTACCATCTAAATCCGTTGAGATGACACCGTGTGAATTATGGTTTGATAGAAACCTAAGCTGTCATTTCTTAATGTTTGGGGCTGCGACGCTTGTGTGGAAAATGTTTTCACCTAATGAGCTCGAACCCAAAGCGGACAAATGCATCTTCATAGGATACCCTAAGAACAGTTGGGTGAACCTTCTATCTCAGATCCAAGCATAAAATGTTTTTTGCTAAAACTGGGTCCTTTCTCGAGAAAAGGTTTCTCTTGAAAGAATTGAGTGGGAGGAGGATATAACTTGATGAGGTTATTGAACCTCTGTTTCAACCAGAGAGTAGCGCAGCGTAGGAAGATGTTTCTGTGAAGCCTATGTTAGTTGAAGAGGAAGTAAACGATGATGATCATGAAGCTTCGGATAAAGTTACTATCGACCTACGAGGAAAATAGAGCTTGATGATGTCATTGAACCTTTACTTCAACCAGAAAGTAGCGCAGCGCAGAAAGATGTTTCTGTGAAGCGTACATCAGTTGAAGAGGAAGTTAATGATGATGATCATGAAGCTTCGGATCAAGTTACTATCGAACTTCGTAGGTCGACAAGGACGTGTACCGCTCCTGAGTGGTACGACAACCCTGTCTTGTAGGTCATGTTGTTGGACAACGATGAACCTACGAACTATGGAGAAGCGATGATGGGCCCGAAAACCAACAAATGGTTAGAGGCCATAAAATCCGAGAAAGGATCCATGTATGAAAACCAAGTATAGACTTTGGTGGACTTGCTCGTTGGACGGCAGGTCGTTAAGTACAAATGGATCTTTAAAATGAACACAAACGCTGATGGTAAATATTACCATTTGTAAAGCTCGACTTGTTGCAAAGTAGGTTATGAAAAGTTCAAGGAGTAGACTGCGATGAGACTTTCTCACTCGTAGCGATGCTAAAATTTGTTGGAATTATGTTATCAGTTGCTGCATTTTTCAATTATGAAATCTGGCAGATGGATGCCAAAACATCGTTTCCTTCCTTAAGGAAAGGTTGTATGAGATACAACCAGAAGGTTTTGTCCGTCCTAAGGATGCTAAAAGGTGTGCAAGCTTCAGTGATTCTTCTATGAACTGAAGCAAGCATCTCGGAGTTGGAATATGCACTTTGATGAGGTGATCAAAGTTTTTGAGTCTATACAAAGTTTACGAGAAACTTGTATTTGCAATAAAGTGAGTGGGAGCACTATAGAGTTTCTGATAAGTATATGTGGATGACATATTGCTATTCGGAAATGATGTAGAATTTCTGGAGAGCATAAAAGGTTGGTTGAAAAGAGTTTTTCAAAGGAAGACCTGGATATAGCTACCTAATTGTTGAGCGTCAAAATCTATAAAGATAGATCAAGATGTTTGATAAGACTTTCAATGAGTACATACCTTGACAAGATTTTGAAAGAGTTCAAAATGGATTAGTCAGAGAGAAGTGTTCTCGCCTGCTTTGTAAGCTGTGAAGTTGAGTGAGACTCAAATCTCGACCACGGCAGGCGAAAGAGAAAGGACGAATGTCGTCCCCTATGCCTTAGCCATAGGCTCTATATAGTATGCCATGCTGTGTACCGCACCTGTGTGTGCCTTGCCATCAGTCCGTCAAGGGGTACAAGAGTGATCCAGGAGTGGATCACTGGACAACGGTCAAGATTATCCTTAGTAACTAAAACTAAGGAGATGTTTCTCGATTATGGAGGTGATAAAGAGTTCGTCGTACAGAGTCACGTCGATGCAAGCTTTAACACCAATCCGGATGACTCGTAGTAGAAATCTAGATATGTATAGTGGAGCAGCCATTTGGAATAGTACCAAGTGGAGTGTGGTAGCAGTGTTTATGGTTTGACATAGAAATTTGCAAAGTACATACGGATCTGAATGTCGCAGACCCGTTGACTATAAGACCTCTCTCACATGCAAAGCATGATCAAGCCCCAAAACTCATTGGTGTTAGATTCATAACAATGCAAATCACATGGTGATGTGAACTAGATTATTGACTCTAGTGCAAGTCGGAGACTGTTGGAAATATCCCCTAGAGGCAATAATAAATTAGTTGTTATCATATTTCCTTGTTCATGATAATCGTTTATTATCCATGCTATAATTGTATTGATCGGAGACTTAGATGCATGTGTGGATACATAGACAAAACAATGTCCCTAGTATGCCTCTAATAGACTAGCTCGTTGATCAAAGATGGTTAAGGTTTCCTAGCCATTGACATGAGATGTCATTTGATAACGGGATCACATCATTAGGAGAATGATATGATGGACAAGACCCAAACTACAAACGTAGCATATGATCGTGTCAGTTTATTGCTACTGTTTTCTGTATGTCAAAGTATGTGTTCCAATGATTATGAGATCATGCAACTCACTGACATTGGAGGAGTACCGTGTGTGTATCAAACGTCGCAACGTAACTGGGTGACTATAAAGTGCTCTACAGGTATCTCCGAGGGTGTTTGTTAAGTTGGCATGGATCAAGACTGGGATTTGTTACTCCGTGTGATGGAGAGGTATCTCAGGGCCCACTCGGTAATACAACATCACAATAAGCCTTGCAAGCAATGTGACTAAGTGTTAGTTGTGAGATCTTGTATTACGGAACGAGTAAAGAGACTTGCCAGTAACGAGGTTGAACTAGGTATGGAGATACCGATGATCGAATCTCGGGCAAGTAACATACCGAAGAAGAAAGGGAACATCATACGGGATTAACTGAATCCTTGACATAGAGGTTCGACCGATAAAGATCTTCATAGAATATGTAGGAACCAATGTGGACATCCAGGTCCCGCCATTGGTTATTGACCATAGAGGTGTCTCGGTCATGTCTACATAATTCTCGAACCCGCAGGGTCTGCACACTTAAGGTTTGGTGACGTTTCGGTAGTATAGAGTTATGTATGGTGGTGACCAAAGGTTGTTCGGAGTCCCAGATGAGATCCTGGACATCACGAGGAGCTCCGGAATGGTCTGTAGGTAAATATTCATATATAGGAAGTCCCATTTTGGTCGCCGGAAAAGTTCCGGGCTTATCGGTAGTGTACCGGGAGTGCCGGTAGTGTACCGGGGGACCTCCGGGAGGGGTATTTCGACCCAAGAGTCTTCATGGGCTGTGGGAAATTAATAAACAGCCCTTAGTGGGCTGGTGGAACAACCACAATAGGCCCATGAGGCTGGAAGAAAGAAACCCAAAGGAAAAAGGTGGAAAAAAAGGCAAAAAGGAGGAATCCTAGTCCTACTAGGAGTGGAGGAGGAGAGTCCTCATCCACCTCCCACTTCGGCCGAAGCCTCCAAGGCTTGGAGGCAAGGCTGCCTCTCCTCCTCCCTCCCTCCTATATATACTAGTGGATTTCTAGGGTTTTGCACTAGTTTTTCCAGCCACGTGCAACCCTAATCTCTAGTGCATAGTTTCTCCTCTAGATTGGATTTCCGTAGTGCTTAGGCGAAGCCCTGCTGGAATTGCTCCACCACCATCGCCGGAGCGCTGTCAGGCTGCCAGAGAACTCTTCTTCATTTCCACTCCCTCTTGCTAGATCAAGACGGTGGAGATCGTCATCAAGCTGTACATGTGCTGAACGCGGAGGTGCCGTCCGTTCGGTGCTAGATCGGAAGGACCGTGATCAAGATCGCGAGACGGTTCATGATGAGTTCGCAGGACGGATCGTGATATGTTCGCGGGACGGATCATGATCAAGATCGCGAAATGGATCGTGATGAGTTCGCGGTATGGATCATGATGAGTTCACGGGACGGATGGTGATGAGATCGCGGGACGCTCGGCGATTTGGATCGCGAAGACGTTCGACTACACCAACCGCATTTCTTAACGCTTCCCGCTTAGCGATCTACAAGGGTATGTAGATCCACTCTCCCTCTCTTAGATGCTCATCACCATGGATAGATCTGCGTGTGCGTAGGAAATTTTTTCTTTCCCATGCGATGTACCCCAACAGGTTTCACAAGAGGACCGGACACATAATGCGACACTTCAATTCCATCCGCGATTACGTCGAGGAGAAGGACATTAATATTTACAAAGTGCACACGAATTTGAATGTTGCAGCCACGTTGACTAAACCTCTTCCAAGGGATAAACATGATCAACACCAGAACTGCATGGGTGTTCGATTCATTACAATGTAAATCACATAGTGATGTGAACTAGATTATTGACTCTAGTGCAAGTGGGAGACTGTTAGAAATATGCCCTAGAGGTAATAAATAAAGTGTTTATTATTATATTTCCTTGTTCATGATAATCGTTTATTGTCCATGCTATAATTTTGTTGATTGGAAACTAAATACATGTGTGGGCATATAGACAAACACTATGTCCCTAGTATGACTCAAGAAGGCTAGCCCGTTGATCAAAGATGGTTAAGGTTTCTTGGCCATGGACATGAGACGTCATTTGATATTAGGATCACATCATTAGGAGAATGATTTGATGGACAAGACCCAAACTATAAATGTAGCATATGATCGTGTCAGTTTATTGCTACTGTTTTCTGCATGTCAAGTATCTGTTCCTATGACCATGAGATCATGCAACTCATTCACACCGGAGGAGTGCCTTGTGTGTATCAAACGTCACAACGTAACTGGGTGACTATAAAGGTGCTCTACAGGTATCTCCAAGGGTGTTTGTTGGGTTGGCATGGATCAAGACTGGGATTTGTTACTCCGTGTTACAGAGAGGTATCTCAGGTCCCACTCGGTAATACAACATCACAATAAGCCTTGCAAGCAATGTGACTAAGTGTTAGCCACGGGATCTTGTATTACGGCACGAGTAAAGAGACTTGCCGGTAACGAGGTTGAACTAGGTATAAAGATACCGACAATCGAATCTCGGGAAAGTAACATACCGAAGAACAAAGGGAACAACATACGGGATTGTCTGAATCCTTGACATAGTGGTTCGACCAATAAAGATCTTCGTAGAACATGTAGGAACCCATATGGGCATCCAGGTCCCACTATTGGTTATTGACCTTAGAGGTGTCTCGGTCATGTCTACATGGTTCTCGAACCCGCAGGGTCTGCACACTTAAGGTTCGGTGACGTTTTGGTATAGATGAGTTATGTGTGTTGGTGACCGAAGGTTGTTCGGAGTCCTGGATGAGATCCTAGACATAACGAGGGGCTCCAAAATGGTCCGGAGGTAAAGATTCATATATAGGAAGTTCCGTGTTGGTTACCGGGAGGATCCCGGGGGTCCACCGGAAGGGGCCACCAGCCCCAAAGGCCTACATGGGATGTGAGAGAGGGCACACCAGCCCCTGGTGGGCTGGCCGCCCCTCCCACAAGGCCCATGCAGCTGGGGTTGGTGGGAGGGCCAACCCTAGGGTTGGCACTACCTTTCTTGGGTGGTAAGCCACCCTAGGGCGCCTCCACCCTTGGCCGTAGCCCCAAGGGGGAAACCCTAGGGGTTGGGCGCACCACCCCTCCCCCTATATATATGTGAGAGGGAGGAGGGCAGCCGCACCCTAAGCCACAGCGCAGCCTTTCCTCCCTCTCCGATATCCTCTCCTCTAGATTGATTCGGCGACGCTTAGCGAAGCTCTACCGGATTAGCTCCACCACCACCGCCGCCACGCCGTCGTGCTGCCGGTGAACCCATCTACCTCTCCGCTCCCTCTTGCTGGATCAAGAAGGTGGAGATCTTCATCAAGCTGCACATGTGTTGAATGCAGAGGTGCCATCCGTTCAACACTTGATCGGGAGTTCATGGGACGGCTTGCGATTTGGATCGCAGAGACGTACCACTACATCAACCGCGTTCTTTAACGCTGCCTCTTAGCGATCTACAAGGGTACGTAGATCCAATCTCTCCTCTCATAGATGCTCATCTCCTAGATTGATCTTGGTGAAGCGTAGGAATTTTTTTGTTTCCCATGCAATGTTCCCCAACACTTTACTAGTTATTTTCGAGTAAAGTCACTGTTACGCAGCTACCTATCCTATAAATTTTGGTTTCACCAACTTTGAAGTTATTTGTCAAACTATTCTGATTTATTGATCACGTATTAACACACACATAGAGAATTTGAATGCATCACATTACAATCCAACTACGAGCATACATTTACTTCAGCCAATCCATCGGTCATAACAACAACTTTCTGCCAAAAGCCATGTTCATTCCAAAGAACACCAACACACGATTGATCAAATGCCATCATATTTCAAAAATGCCTCTTGAACAAAGTTCCTTAGCTATTATTTCACCATGAGTAAGCTTTGAAAATGTTCTCGTTGTGTCGTCATTCACCCTCTTCTCTTTTTGCTCCTTGACCGCCATTCCTTGCTTTTGCATCTCAATGTCAAGCAATTTTTTCTTCTCCACCCACTCCATTTCAAGCCTTTTTCTCTTTCATAATCACATTTATATCCTTTTGAAAGCACATATCCTTTATCTCCTTTTGAAGACACACATGACTCATCATCATCTCTACTATGTGTGCGTCCATGCATTCCAAAGCAAATATCCTTTAAAGGGATTGCACACATTTAGGGG
This sequence comes from Hordeum marinum, assembly GCA_022496015.1. NCBI lineage: Eukaryota > Viridiplantae > Streptophyta > Magnoliopsida > Poales > Poaceae > Hordeum > Hordeum marinum. The sequence continues at coordinate 567,253,028 of CM039673.1, read as the reverse complement.
GAGCAAGTCTTAGTCATGTGTCTCTCAAAGTCTTCATTATATCTTTGCATATCTTAATTTGAAGCTTTGATTATATGTTGTCATCAATTACCAAAAAGGGGGAGATTGAAAGCACATAGGCTCCTTTGGTAGTTTTGATAATTCATGACAACATACAATGTCTCTTGGACTATTAGTTTTACTTAGTTTATTTCAGGTTTAGTCCACAAAGAGTATTGGCAAAAGGTTGTGAGGAGATTCGTTGCCCAACAAGAAGAAGAATATGAAGGAATAGGAATGGTCAAGATACAAACATGAAGACTCTATATTTTACTTCGTGAGAAATCACTTTGAGTCCATAGGAAATCCAATACTATTAATAGGGGGTGATGTAATAATGGTGAATGAAATGATCAAAATGATCAAGCCTTAGCCACCAAAATCACTCACAAGCTCTCCCAAAAATATTTTGTCTTAAACCCTAGGACTGAAAATCGGTGCCACCAACAATATCATTTCGGCTACACTGAGTCAAAACCCTACACAGAAACCCTAGCCGAACCCACTTCTTGGTACTACCAAGTTCCATATCGGTGCAACCGAGTGCAGTGACCAACTTATTTTTGCCTCACTTACAAGAATCAGAATTTCCGAGAATTGTGAATCGGTCTCACCGAGTTGTGTAACTGCCCTCGGGCACTCATATCGGTACCATCGATAATTCTATATCGGTCTCACGGAAAATGCCAAAGTTGCCACATTTTGCACTAGTCGGTGCAACCGAGTTTTCACTTTGGTTTCACCGAGTTGGATAATAATGTTGTAACAGTTGGATTTTTTGAGATACCTATGTATACACCTCCACCACATCCTACTCGCAAGATAAGCACTCTGAACAGCCCACACTTCGCATATCGAAATTTCTGAGAGAGAACCACCTACCCTTGTGTTGAGGTCAAGATAATCCACTCCAACCATATGGGTCTTGATTTCTAGCCTCCCCAAGTTGCTTTCCACCTAATCAATCTCTTTTACACAATCCAAATCTATTAGACAGTGATTGAGTGTTGAGGAGACTATCATTTGAAACACTAGAGAATGGAGTTCATTGTTGTTACCGCATCTGTTACCTTTTGGAGGGTGGTGCCTCCTAGATTGGTTAGATGTCGGTTGGGAGTCTCCTACTTCGTGTTGTGGAGTTCAACCAAGAAATTTGTAAGGGCAAGGAGATCGCCTACTTCATGAAGATTTACCCTGAGTTAAGCTAGTCCTCCATGGACGTAGGACATCGTTGTATAAACAAGGTTGCTTCTTCGTGGAACCCTTCATGGGTGTAGCCCTCCATGGACTCTCGCGACCGTTACCCTCTGCGGGTTGAAGTCTCCATAAGCGTGGTTGTACGATAGCGCCACCTATGGGAACCATGGGAAAAATCTTCGTGTCTACAATTGCGTTTGATCTTCCTATCTCTACTCTCTGAGATATGCTTGTCTTATTTTCCGTTGCCATACTTGTTGAGTAGCATGTGTAGGGTCCATTAGACTTGTTATAATTGCTAAAATATGCCAACAAATTAACTTGAGAAAAGGTTAGGTTTTAGTTTTGTCAAGTATTATATTCCCCCCCTCTAGTCTTCTCTTCTATTGATCCCTCAATTGGTATCAGAGCTTTCGTCTTCATAGCTTTGATCTCATCACCGTTCGTGGAAGATGGATGTGTCTAGTTTGGAGTGTATTAGTTGTAGAGTATCCGTTCTCGATGGGGAGTACTATAGTCAATGGAAATATGAGATTCTTGAGCTATTCAATGAATTCCATTTGAGCAAGTATGTTAAGAGCCCCTATGTACCTCTCATTGATCCCTTACATCCCACATACGAAGAGGAAATTGATATGCTTCACAATCTTAGAACTGTTAATCTCAATATCAAAGGATTGCCTAGATTTTTGTTTGATCAAATTAAGTATTTTGAATGTTCTTATACTTTGTGGAATGATTTCGAGGGACGATATCCAAATTATTCATTGAGTAATTTTGATGAAATTGTTCATAAAGCTATTTCCTTTCATATGATGAAGCGTAGTGATCCAAGTTTTCATAAATGCTTGTTTGAGCTTCGTGACCTCATGCCTTCTAAAGGAGATGTCACTACCATCAATAACATTATCTTTGAAGCCATTCACATTCATAAACTTGAACATTGTCATTATCACAATCCTAACGAATCTCTTGTTTCTTATGACGAGGATATCTCACTTGGTGGTGACATTGTGGAACATGTATACTATGATGAAGATGAGTTGTTCGACATGGAATGTGAGAAGACTATGAAGAGCCTAAGTCTCATGGAAAACTTCAAATACTACATGTCCGGGGGAAAGGAATGGATTCTCGATAGTGGATGCACCGATCACATGACCGGAGATAGAGACATGTTTCAAGAAATCACACCAAACCGTGGACCTCGAAGGTATGTAACTTTTGGAGACAACTCCAAGGGTAAGGTTCTTGGTCTTGGTAAGGTGGTCATATCTCATTATAGCTCTATTCAAAATATCATGCTTGTTGAATCCCTTGGCTACAACCTTCTTTCCGTATCTAGACTTGCCGACTTTGGTTTTAATGTGCTCTTTACCAAAGTAGATTGCCAAGTGTTACGTTAATACAATCATAGCATGGTCTTTACCGATTTCTGTAGAGGTGATTTATACATTGTTGATTTCACTAAGAGATTGAAACCTCATACTTGTCTTATTGCAAAATCGTCTAAAGGTTGGCTTTGCCATAGAAGGCTAGGACATGTTGGAATGCGAAATCTAGATAAGCTTATCAAAGGTGATCATATACTTGGTGTTAAAAATGTTATTTTTGACAAAGATAGACTTTGTAGTACTTGTCAAGATGGAAAGCAAGTAGGTGGAAGTCATCGTGTAAAGAATATCATGACTACTAGGAGACCATCGAGTTGCTTCACATGGATCTTTTTGGTCCCAATGCTTACAAGAGCCTCGGTGGAAATTCCTTTGGTCTAGTTATAGTTGATGATTTTTCTAGATTTACGTGGATATTATTTCTTGATGACAAGTCACAGGTGCAAAAAATGTTCAAGAACTTCGCTCGCAAAGCTCAAAATTAGTTTGAGGTGAAGATCAATAAAGTTCGAAGCGACAATGGATCAGAGTTCAAGAACACCAATGTGGATACCTTTCTTGACAAAGAAGGGATTCTACGTGAGTTCTCGGCTACGTACATGCCTCAACGAAATGGAGTTGTTTTGAGGAAGAACCGAACTCTTATTGAGATGGCTAGAACGATGCTTGACGAATACGAGACACGAAGACACTTTTCGAGGGAAGCACTTGAGACAGCTTGTCATGCCACGAACCGGCTCTATCTCCATAATCTTCTCGGTAAAACGACATACGAGCTACTCACCGGTAACAAGCCGCAGGTTGGATACTTTCGGGTATTCGGCTCCAAGTGTTACATTCTTGATAAGCATCGTCGTTCTAAATTTCTTCCTAAATCTCATGAAGGTTTCCTACTCGTTTACGGATCAAACTCTCACACTTACCGTGTCTACAACAAATTCACTCAAAAAGTTTAAGAGACGGTAGATGTGAAGTTTGATGAATCTAATGGTTTGCAAGTCGAACAATTGCCAAATGATGTAGGAGATAAGGAACCTTCGGAAGCTATCCAAGACTTGTCCATCAACAAGATTCATCCCATGGAGGTGAAGGAAAGTACTTTATTAGCCCAAGTGGAACCTCCTACTCCGTGTCAAGGCAAACCTCAACACAACATGGAAGCATCCACAAGCGGTACATGACAAGATGAAGAGGATGAAGAAGTACATCATGATGATCCACCTCAACCACCTTCACCACCACTTCAAGGCAACGACACCTTCAACAACAACAATGAAGAAGAAGATGATGATTATGGGGAAGATCCACCATCCAACAAGCAAAAGCTACCTCAAGTTCTAGCAAGAGTGAACAATAATCACCCCTTAGAGCAAATCTTCGGTGACATCCAAACCTGGAGAATCACTCGCTCTAAAACCCGCTTAGCTAATTTTTGTGAGCACTATGCATTAATCTCTAGTATTGAGGCCATGAAGGTGGAATAAGCGTTTGAAGACCCGGATTGGGTGAAAGATATGCATGAAGAGCTACACAACTTCGAGAGGAACGAAGTGTGGACACTAGTGGAGAAGCCTAAATACGACCAAAACATCATCGGAACCAAATGGGCGTTTCAGAACAAGCAAGACGAAGACAGTCAAGTCGTTCACAACAAGGCATGCCTCATGGTGCAAGGCTACACGCAAGTCGAAGGTATAGACTACGGTGAGACCTATGCCCCCATTGCTAGACTTGAAGCTATTAGAATATTACTTCCCTATGCCAATCGCCATGACATCACACTTTACCAAATGGATATTAATAGTGCATTTCTAAATGGGGAGACCGAGGAAGAAGTCTATGTTAAGCAAGCCCCAGGTTTTGTGAACCCTAAAAAATCCAACCATGTTTACAAGCTTCGTAAAACTCTTTATGGAATCAAGCAAGCCCTTCATGCTTGGTATAAATGTCTAACGAAGTTTCTACTTGAAAGGGTTTTGAGATTGGTAAAATTGATGCAACCTTATTCACAAAGAGAGTTAATGGTGAATTATTTGTGTGCCAAATTTATGTGGATGATATTATCTTTGGATCTACTAACCCACAATTTAGTGAGAAATTTGGAAGGTTGATGTCCGAGAAGTATGAGATGTCCATGATGTGTGAACTGATATTTTTTCCTTGGTTTGCAAATCAAGCAAATGAGAGAAAGAACTTTCATCTCTCAAACCAAGTACACCAAGGACCTGATCAAGAAGTTCAACATGTAAGAGTGTAAAGGTATGAAAACTCCTATGCCTACTAGTGTTCATGTTGATCTTACCACGGAGGAAAAACTGGTTGATCAAAAGGTTTATCGATGAATGATCGGTTCATTCCTATATCTATGTGCCTCCTGTCTCGATATCATGCTTAGTGTGTGCATGTGTGCTAGATATCAAGCTGCTCCTAAAGAGTGTCATCTTAAGGCCATGAAAAGAATTGTGAGATACTTGATACATACACCAAACTTTGGAATTTCGTATCCCAAGGGATCTTGTTTTAACCTTGTTGGCTATTCCTACTCGGACTATGCCGAAGATAAGGTTGACAGAAAATCCACCTCGGGTACATGTCAATTTTTTGGTAGATATCTTGTGTCTTGGTCATCCAAGAAACAAAACTCGGTATCTCTATCTACCGCCAAAGCAGAATACATTGCCGCCGGATCATGTTGTGCTCAATTGCTGTGGATGACACAAACACTTAAGGATTATGGCATACATGTGAAACATGTACCATTTTTATGTGACAAGGAGAGTGCAATCAAAATCACTCATAATCCTATGCAACACTCTCAAACTAAGCATATTCAAGTTTGACATCATTTCATTCATGATCATGTTGCCAATGGAGATATAAATCTCAAGCATGTTCATGCTAACAAACAATTGACCGATACCTTTACTAAGTCACTTGATGATAAAGTATTTTGTCACTTGAGGAGTGACTTGAACATCATTGATGCTTCAAACTTGAGCTAGACTCACTCGGTTGCATGCAAGGGCGTGAGCTTACATGACTACTCCATGATACACTTGATGACATCATCATATACCTTGGAAATATATGCTCCCTTGTATTGCAACTAACCTTTTGTAGGTACTTGGAAGAACTACACTCCACAAGATTGTCAACAACTCATATCACAAGCAATCTTGTCATAGCAAAGTATCCACAACCCTTCTTTGGTGATGGAAGGAAGAAGACAACACAAATCATATCCTTGACAATCATTTGATGAATAAATCTCACTCTTGTCATTTGGATATATCTTGTTCTTCCTTGCATGATTAACACATGTAGGTGAAAAGAGAACCGATCAAGGATTGTTCCCAACTCAAGATGATCTTCATCAACATCGATCATCCATAACAAGTTTCCCTACATGCTACATCTATTGGAAATATGCCCTAAAGGCATTAATAAATTAGTTATTACCATATTTCCTTGTTCATGATGATCGTTTATTATTCATGCTATAATTGTATTGATTGGAAACTCAAATACATGTGTGGATACATAGACAACAAAGTGTCCCTAGTAAGCCTCTACTAGACTATCTCGTTGATCAAAGACGGTTAAGGTTTCCAAGCCATAGACATGAGTTGTTATTTGATAACTGGATCACATCATTAGGAGAATGATGTGATGGACAAGACCCAACCATAAGCATAACATATGGCCATGATAGTTTATTACTACTGTTTTATCCATGTCAAGTATCTGTCCCTATGACCATGAGATCACGCAACTCCCTGACACCGTAGGATTGCCTTGTGTGTATCAAACGTCACATCATAATTGGGCGACTATAAAGGTGCTCTACAGGTATCTCTGAGGGTGTCTGTTGGGTTGGCATGGATCGAATCTGGGATTTGTCACTCCGTATGACGGAGGGGTATCTTTGGGCCCACTTGGTAACAGAACATCACAAGAAGCTTGCAAGCAATGTGACTAAGGAGTTAGTCATGGGATCTTGTGTTATGGAATGAGTAAAGAGACTTGCCGGTAATGATAATGAACTAGGTATGGAGATACCGACGATCGAATCTCGGGCAAGTAACATACCGATGGAAAAAGGGAACTGCATACATGAATGTCTGAATCCTTCACATCGTGGTTCGACCGATAAAGATATTCATAGAATATGTAGGAACCAATATGGGAATCTAGGTCCTGCTATTGGTTATTGAACATAGAGTTGTCTCGATCATGTCTACATAGGTCTCGAACCCGCAGGGTCTGCACACTTAACGTTCGGTGACGATTTGGTATTTTTAGGCTATGTATGTTGGTGACCGAAGGTTATTCGAAGTCCTGGTTGAGATCCCGGACGTCATGAGGAGTTCCGTAATGGTCTGGAGGTAAAGATTTATATATGGGAAGTCATATTTTGGCTACCAAAAAAGTTTCGGGTTTATCCGGTATTGTACCTGGAAGCTTCTAAAAGGTTCCGGAAACTTCCGGAGGAGTCCGAAAGTCCACCAAGGGTTGCACCACACCCCAAGAGTTTGCATGGGATGAGGGGAGGCACCCTAACCTTATTGGGCCAGGCGCACAAGTCCCTCAACGCCCATGTGGCTTGGGAGAGGTGGAAAGTCCACCTATTTATGGAAAAGGAGGGAATTGGACTAGGAATCCAACCGCTCCCTCTTGGCTGCGCCTTAAAAGGGATTGGAGGGGCTGATCTCCTCGCCCCTCCACCTATATATAGAGGGGAGGGGGCGCCCCAAGAGGACACACGAAGCCCTTGGCTCCCCTCTCTCTCCCTAGATCGTTTTCTCCTCCGTTCGCGGTTTCGGTAGCGCTAGGCGTAGCCCTACCGGGATAGCACCACCACCGCCGCCACCACGCTGTTGTGTTGTCAGAGAACTCATCTACCTCTCCTCCCTCGCTTGCTGGATCAAGGAGGCGGAGATCTTCATCGAGTTGTATGTGTGCTGAACGTGGAGGTGCCATCCGTTCGGCGCTAGATCGTGATTGGATGGCGGGACGGCTTGCGATTTGGATCGCGAAGACGTTCAACTACATCAAACGTGTCTCTTAACGCTTCCCGCTTAGCGATCTACAAGGGTATGTGGATCTGATCTCTCCTCTCGTAGATGCTCATCACCAAGGATAGATCTTGTGTGTGCGTAGGAATTTTTTTGTTTCCCATGCAACGTTCCCCAACAACATCATCAACATCACTAAAAGGTATGTGCTCATTGAAAAAGCTTTACTCCAAGTCATGAGATAAAGCAACTCACGTGATATGAAAACATTAAAATTCTGAAATGAAAAATGGTAACCCCATTTTGAGCTTAACGATGAGTATGACCTATGATCAAGTATACTTGCTTGGCTCCTAAGTCAATATACTCTAATATAGGTTACCTAGTCACCAACCATCATCTAGATGAAGTTTCTAGTTTAGTTCATCTTATGGTTGCATGCTTTCTTGAAACCACTCAATCCTCATCTAGTTGAAAATTCCTTGCAAATACTTTTGAAAATTCCTTGCAAATCTATCTGAAAATTCATTGTAATTTTTCTCGAATTGTTTGAGACTCTCTTAAAGTTGCTTTTTACAAATGTTGCCAAGTTTCTATTTAGCAGCTCGGAGCTACTGACTCAAACTTCTCGGTGTTATCGATTCAGCAGACAGGTTGCGCAACCACTTATTGGTTTCACCGAAGGTTTTGCCTCGGAGCTACCGATTTTGCCATTTTCCGTGAACTATGTCAAATGTCACAGCCCTAGCTAGACATTGCTTGTCATTGCATTAACCATCATGGCATCATGTTTAATTGTCTTCAATATGAAATGGGCATTAAGAGAAACCTAGCATCTCACGTAACCAAACAATTCAAATGGTTGTAAATTTTCAATGAATCCAAAATGCCTTAAAAATGTTCACTATTTCTGGTAAATGTTGACAACAACATATCAGGGGACATTTTATTTTCACAACAATTATAGCATTTTAAAATACTACTTTAATGCTACCGAAATCAATTAATAAAGCACTATAAATATCTTAGTGGCTCCAAATATTATGAAATTATTTGTGGGACCTTGAAATATTTAGTTCATGACCCATAAATTATCTCAGGGTTTTTGCCTTAGTATTTTGTCCAAGAAATAAATAAAACAAATGACAGAAAACTAAAAACAGGAAATAAAAAGGGAAAGAGGCCGTACTTGACTTACCTATAGCCGGCCCATTAGGTAGCCCAGCCCACCAGGGGCATCGCCGTCTTCTTCCTTGTGCCAGAAGGCAGAGGAGGAGGCCACGGAGCCTTCGGCCTCACGCCACGCTAGCAGCAGACTGGCTACTTCACTTGCCAGCGCGACGACGGGGATGAGTTCCCCGTGCTGTCTGGATCCCGCTGACCCTCTCACCCCTCTCCCTCTCCTCGCTGCCTTCTCTCCCCTGCGCAACCACATGCACCCGAGAGCCCCGACGAGCAACACCGTGGCTGTGTACATCCCCTCGCCCTGCAGATATGTCCCAGAGCTCCACCTTGACTCCATGAAGGTCCATGACGAGCCCCTCATCACCAAATGCCATGGCGCCTCGCCATCGACCCGTCTTCTCCACCTCCGGCCGCCGGATGCCGTTCGATCGATTCGCACTGCCCCAACCATCCCCGAGCACGTTGATCAGCACATTCGCCTCCCAGTGAGCCCCTGCTCCTGCCCTATGTTTCCCCCTCCGTTTCCGTGTTATAGCCGCATCCCCAAGAGACCTGAGCGCCGCCGTACGCCATGAGCGTCGGGCATGGCTCTGCTGTGCCCCTCCGCCTGAGCCGATGGGCTCTTCGAGCTCCTAATCCCCCCAGGAGGCTGCCAAGCCCCTTCGCCTACTCTGCTGTGCCCCGCATGACCGGAGTCGTGGGAGCCCGAGCTGCTGCTGCCGCTCGCTGTAGGTGTCAAAACCGGCGGATCTCGGATAGGGGGCCCTGAGCCGTGAGACTAGAATCGATGGTAAAAGGAAACAATGGAGATGATGTTTACCTAGGTTCGGGTCCTCCTACGGAGGTAATACCCTACGTCCTGCTTGATTGTATTGATGATGTGTAGGTTACAGAGTCGATCTACCTCGAGATCAAATAGCTAAACCCTAGATGAGTTGTCTTCTTCTACAACCTAAAACCATCCGTCTTATATAGACGCCGAGGGTACCTAGGGTTTACACATGGTCGGTTACACGTTGAAGGGAAAACACGCCTATCTACTATCGACACGCCATGGCTCCTTGAAGCTTCCACCCTGGCAACGGGGCCTTTGCCCATTCAACGGCCCACATAGTCCGGCCCGTGAGAAACAGGTCGGCTATCCGAGGACCCCTTAATCCAGGACTCCCTCAGTAGCCCCCGGACTAGCCTTCAACGCCGAGGTGTATTCGGATAATCTTCTTGTATCACAATCTTTGGCTTGCGAGGCGAGTCCCTCTACTCCTTCTTGTTCGGCAACCGACCAGTCATCGATGAAATCCCAAGCATCACGAGATCGCCGGGTCCATTATAATAACCGCCCTCGTTTCTCGATTTTCGTGCATCATGGGGAGACGAGCGGTTCAGTGATTTTTTACAATACTGCCCCTCCACAACGAAGTCACCACCCATTTAAACAAATAGAATCGTGGTTTAAACCACATCCTCCTCCTCCCTCCCCATCGGAACAAACTTCATAGCGGAAGATCACCACGAAAAACATGGCGAGCACCCCCAGCTCTTCCTCACGCCCCTACGGCTCCCGTCCCGGGGACTAGACTAGATGCTCCTTATCGCTCTTGCGACTACGCAACCTGGAGACCCAGGGGTACCTCCTTCTTCGGATCTGGCGATGACTCGCGCAGGCTTATCCTCTTTCAACAACGAGGTTTTCACGGAAAATTTCCCCCATCCACAAAGGGGCGAACGCGTATGCTTCGTGCCCTTTCTTCAGCGAGGGCTCGAGATTCTCATTCACACATTCTTGAGAGGGTTCCTGGAATTTTATGGGATCTAGCTCCACCACCTCACCCTAGGGTCTATCCTATACATCTCGGGCTTCGTCGCCCTCTGCGAGATGTTCCTGGGCTGCGAGGAACATTTTGAACCATGGAGAAAGTATTTCTGCATTGTCCCCCGAACTCGGGACAAGACAATCTTGGAGGTCGGCGGAGCCGAAGTATGCCGCATAGCAGGGACGGGGTATCCGGTGGGAACACCGAAGGAGTCCGAAGAATGGTCTTCGGAATGGTTCTATATCGAAGACGTCCCCCTGTTCGATCCTACTCGGAGGGGTCTGCCCGAGTACTCTGACGCCCCCTTGAAGAAAAGTTAGAACTGGCGTCTGAAGAGTTCGTCCCAAGAGGACAGCGTTCAAGTACAACGCTTGGCAGCCTAGGTGAGGATACTTGCCCACCACAACCTGACCATGATCGATGTCATGGCCGCCACCATTACCCGATGCGTGCAGCCTCTTCAACACAGGATACGTCCTTTGTCACATTACAATGGGACAAGCGACACCACATGCTCCCAAAGACTGGGTCCTACCAATCAGACGGCATTGGCCGCCGCACTTACCGATCTATACAAAGGAGAGCAAGAAGATTTTATTCGGCGGTCGACCAATGAGGGATATTCAAGACACAATCCCATCGAATGGGTAAGCCTTTCACCTCTGTGTACATTGTTTGGGGTTTCCATTTCGTCCCTTTCTTGTCCGAAGTATTTAACTTCACGTGAACATGACTCGAGGAGCTTTGTCAAGACAGTTAACTGTCCGGCTCCTCAGCCCGAAGACTATTCCCGTGATGATGATCCAGGCTTTCATGAGGACCCTAATATTTCAATTGAATTCGAAGACAGGGTCTTCTACCAGGAGAGTCTCGACCGCTCCAAGGTGGCCATCATTGCCGACTACCCTGGACTGTTCCCTTCTGCTATAACAAACAAGAAGAAGAAAAACTCGTCCCGTAAAAGGCAAACATTCTCCAATGCCCCGGACGTGCCGGCTCCTACCCCCAAGTGTCGTAGATCCACGTGTCATACATCGGTAACGGGAGCAGGGCCCGGATCAGAAAGCAATAGGGATCCGACAAAGGAGCCGGCTGCGAGGATGAGTCCGTCTACCCGCTCAACCCTAAGGTATTTTGTTTGGTTGTTTGCTTACTATCAGAACTGATAGAGCCTTACCGCAGTTTTTGCATCGAAATACCTAGGCAAAAAGCCCAGACTTCTCCTGTCGAAGTGGTTGCCAGGGTGTCCGGCGGTACCCAAAATTCTAGAGCTATGGCTGATGCCGAACTTGTGACAGAGGTTCCTATGGCCAATCTGGCTCCTGTCGATTCTAGTGATGCTATGTCCGTTACCCAATCAGAAGTATGAAGCTCCATAAACTATCGGCGACGACGAGAAGCCCTGCGTCACCTAGTATTCTCCGAACAAGAGTTCGGTGCTCTACGCACGGCGGATGCGCACATCGGTGCTGCCCGAGCTGGGTTTGGAGAAGCTATGAAATTAATATCGTCAAGCCTGCAGGTAAATAATCAATTTTGTAGAGTCCAAACACTCATGTAAACCCAGTAGCCCCCGAGCCTTAAATTGGTCGGAACGATCGAATTAAGGATCCTTGTGTTCTTTTATCGCTAATGTAGGCTTTGAAGCAACAGAGCGAGCAACTGACCAAGGAGCTAGAAAACAACCGAGCCCAGGTGGAATCTGTGAAGGCCAAACTGGAGCAAGTGAAGAGCTTTACTCGGGAGGCACATGGTGAGTATGTATGTGTTGCTAATCTTAGTATATTCCCATGCTGACGCAGGGATACTCTTTAAAAGCTGAATCAATAGGGCAAATGCAACAAGATTTAGATGCAGCCCGAGAATCTCAGCGATATGCCAAGTCCCAGCACGAGGCTAGCTGTCTTGTTATGAATCGTCTCCAGGAGGAAAATAAACAACATGCCGAAGAAGGAGGTACCCCTGGGTCTCCAGGTTGCGTAATCTTTTTGTGCACTAGTCTTTGACCTCTTGGGCCGTGAAGTGGGATCCATTTTGTGCTTTATGCCCATTTTGTGCACCAGTCTTTGACCTCTTGGGCCATGAAGTTGGATCCATTGTCCGTTATTATACTGTGTGGGACACCCTAATGGTGTACCACGCCGGAGATAAATTCGATTACTGGTCCTAACTTGGCCGATTTGACAGGTTTTGCCTCTATCCATTTGGTGAACTTATTAACCATGAAAAGTAGGTACTTATTCTTTTTGGTCCTCCCTTTAAGGGGTCTGACCATGTCCAGCCCCCAGACCGCAAAAGGCCAGGTAATCGGGATAGTCCGAAGTGCTATTGGGGGGCATGTGACTTTGATTTGCAAAAAGTTGGCACCCCACGCAGTATTTGACAAGTGTCTGGGCGTCCGCCTGAGAAGTGGGCCAAAGGAAACCAGCTTGGAAGGCCTTGCTAACTAAGGCTATTGCCATGACATGGTGGCCACCCATGCTTGCGTGGACTTCGGCTAGGAGCTCCCGTCCTTCTTCCTCATATATGCACCACTATAATATTCCAGTGGTGCTTTTCTTGTATAATCCCCCCTCATGCACTTTGTAGGCTTTGGATCGCCGAACTATGCGCCACGCCTCTGTCTGATCGTCAGGGAGTTCCTTGTGAAGAAGGTTGGCGAGGAAGGGCTCAATCCATGGTGCGATTACTGCCATAACCTCATGAGTCGAACACGTTTCATCCATTACAGAGCTGCTGCTGATTTGATCATCTGGTTCATTTATAGGGGGAACAACCTCTTCTGAAGTATTTGGACCGATGCCCTTATGATCGTCCTGCCAAACCTCAAATGGCTTAAAGAGCCGCTCCAGGAAGGTGTTTTTTGGGATAGGGTCTCATTTGGCCCCAATGCGGGCAAGTACATCAGCGGCTTGGTTGTTGTCGCGAGCGACGTGGTGAAATTCCAACCCCTAGAACCGTGCAGATATCTTTAGGATGACGTTTCTATACGCCGCCATCTTCGGGTTTTTGGCGTCGAATTCGCCATTGATTTGGGAGATGCCCAAGTTGGCGTCTCCCCATACCTCGAGCTGTCATTTGCCCATTGATACTGCCATCCGAAGACTGTGCAAGAGTGCTTCGTATTCGGCTGCATTGTTGGAGTCGGCATACATGATCTGCAATGCGTATCACACGTTGTCACATGTGGGGGATGTGAGGATAACTCCAGCCCCCAGTCCGACCAAGGTTTTGGATCCATCAAAGTACATTGTCCAATGGGAGTATGTACTATATTCCTTTGGGAGCTCGGCCTCTACCACTCAGCTAGAAAGTCTACCAGTACCTGAGATTTTCTGGCACAACGTGGCTTGTAGGTTATTTCAAAAGGAAGGAGCTCAATGGTCCACTTGGCTATGCGGCCAGTGGCATCCCTGTTGTTGATTATATCGTTCAGGAGTACTTCGGATGCCACCATTACCGAACATTCTTGGAAGTAGTGTCTGAGTTTCCGTGATGCCATGAATAATGTGTAGGTTATCTTCTGGTAGTGGGGGTATCTGGACTTGCACCGCGTTAGTACTTCTGACACGTAATAGACCGGCTTCTGAGTCCAGAATTTGTGTCCCTCCTCCTCTCGTTTGATGACGAGCACTGCGCTAACGACTTGGTTGGTAGCCGATATGTATAATAACATGGGCTCACCGGCGCCTCGTGCTATGAGTATGGGATTGCTTGCGAGTAGTGTTTTAATTTCCTCTAACGCATCCGCTGCTTCGTCGGTCCAATCGAAATTGTTGGTCCATTTCAGCAGCTTATAGGGCGGTAAAGCTTTTTCTCCAAGGTGGGAGATAAAGCGGCTTAACATCGCTACGCAACCGGCTAACCTCTGGACATGCTTTAGCTTTGTGGGAATTGCAAGTTCTCATAGAGCGCGGATCTTAGCCGGATTCGCTTCTATTCCTCTATAGGAGAGAATGAATCCGAGTAGTTTACCGACGGGAACTCCAAATACACATTTTGCCAGATTGAGTCGTATGTCATACTCGCGTAGGCTGGCAAAAGTTTGCCGTAGGTCGTCGATCAACTGGCTGACATGTTTGGTTTTGATTACCACATCGTCCACGTATGCCTCGACTATCTTACCAACTTGTTTTGCGAGAATAGTCTGGAGCATGCGCTGGTACGTAGCCCCAACGTTTTTAGCGCAAAAGGCATCGTGTTAAAGCAGAATGGCCTGTAGGGGGTGATGAATGCAGTTGCCACTTGGTCGGATTCCTTTAGTTTGATCTGATGGTATCCAGAATAAGCGTCGAGGAAACACAACGAGTCGTGTCTGGCTGTGGCGTAAATGATTTGGTCTATGCATGGTAAGGGGAAAGGGTCCTTAGGGCAGGCCTTGTTGAGGTCTTTGAAATTGACGCAGAACCACTAGGATTTATCTTTCTTTGGTACCATCATCAGGTTTGCCAACCATTCGGGGTGCTTCCCTAGAATGATTCCCGAAAAGTCGTGTTGCTATGCATGATGCGAGACCGGTCGAACTGCATTTTTTCCAGGGTGCCTTCGTAGATCAGGTTTAAATCACGGTCGCCGTCCGTTAGCACCTTGTGTAACCTATAGCCATCTATGATGGGGTTTAGGACTAGTGCGGCCGGTGAATGACCGGGAAGAATGGCTGGTTGGTCAGTATCTCCGAAGGTAATGGGTATGTCTGCCCATGCACTTGTTGCTGCCACGTGATAGACCTCTTCGAGTTCTTTAAGAGCTCTTTTCCTCCTGTTCCTTGAGGGAACATTTCGTAGACCGTCAGGACTTCGGCGTTGTATTCATATGACGATGTGGAGCGCTTATTCGGCGGTGGCGCCTCAAGAATGGCCTCACTGCTTTTTGCGACCTGCCTAATGACCCAGCAAGCTCTAAGCCTGTGAGTCAGGATTGTGTTCAGCAATACGGAATGTAAGGGGCATGGTTTATCCAATAGTCCATCAAGGATAGTATTGACCCCTGTAAGGGGCCTATTTCTCACGCGGTGGGTTTGAATATGGCTAGCCGCTTTGGAGGTATCCTCTTTTTCCGATCTCTACTAGGGTGCTCGGTGAAGGTTGGCTCTGAAAATAACTGTTCAGCTTGCCAAGCGCTTTCCATGGCACAATATTTTTGTGCCAAATCTGACAGCTCAGCGAAGTCACGAATGTGTCGACGAGCCATGGCATTAAGAATCCCTTCATCATGGCAATTGCGAATGAAGGTTGCCATTATCTATTGGTCACTAAGACCTTTTTCTCTGCTTCTAGCAAGTAGGAGTCTAGCCCAAAAATGATGAACTGACTCTCCTTCTAGCGAGAATATTCACCCCACGCTATTGCTCCCCGGCAACGGCGCCAGAAAAGGTCTTGATAACCCAAAGGTATAGGGGATCAAATGTAGCCTTTCACGATAAGTAAGAGTGTCAAACCCAACGAGGAGCTAAAGCTAGAAAAAATATTCCCTCAAGTTCTATCGACCACCGATACAACTCTACGCACGCTTAACATTCGCTTTACCTAGAACAAGTATGAAACTAGAAGTACTTTGTAGGTAAGATAAGATAGGTTTGAAATATAATAAAGAGCGCGTAAATAAAAACTAGGGGCTGCCAAAATAAATAAACAACTAAGTTAGTTTAATGAGTGTGGAAAAGTGGTGGTAGGAGTTGCAGAATTGTCCCTAGGTAGTCGATAACTATACCGGTCATCATTATTGCAATTTTATATGAGGGAGAGGCATAAGCTAACATACTTTCTCTACTTGGATCATATGCACTTATGATTGGAACTCTAGAAAGCATCCGCAACTACTAAATATTATTAAGGTAAAACCAAACCATAGCATTATAAGGTATTAAGTCCTCTTTACTCCCATATGCAACAACCCACCTACTTGGATTTATACTTCTGTCACACAAACAACCCACCATCGGCGAATCATGAACACATTGCAACACCCTGCAGCGATGATCCCTCACGCTTGCACGACACGGAGAGCACCATAGGATAGCACCAATAATAAAACATGTAAGTCAAACCAATCATGATCATCAATGATCCCATAGGACAACAAAAATGTACTCAGACATCATAGGATGGCAACACATCATTGGATAATAATATGAAGCATAAAGCACCATGTTCAAGTAGAGGGTACAATGGGTTGCGGGAGAGTGGACCACTATAGATAGATGGGAGAAGGTGATGGAGGTGTTGGTGAAGATGCGTTGATTCTTTTTTTCCAAAAATCACATATATTCCAAAAAAATCTCCTTAAGTTTTTATCATGTTTGGACTTCATTTGATATGAATTTTCTGCGAAACAAAAAACATGCAACAAACAGGAACTGACACTGGGCACTGGATCAATATGTTAGTCCCAAAAATAGTATAAAAATTTGCCAAAAGTATATGAAAGTTGTATAATATTGGCATGAAATAATCAAAAATTATAGATACGATGGAGACGTATCAGCATCCCCAAGCTTAATTCCGGCTCGTCCTCGAGTAGGTAAATGATAAAAAAGATAATTTTTTATGTGGAATGCTACCTAGCATAATGTTATTCATATAATCTAATCATGACACGAATATTAAGACACGAGTGATTCAAAGCAATAATCTATCATTTAACATTAAGACAATAATACTTCAAGCATACTTAGAACGCAATTGTATCTTTTCAATATATAATGGCGAAAGAAAGTTATCCCTACAATATCATATAGTCTGGCTATGCTCCATCTTCCCCACACAAAGTATTTATATCATGCACAACCCCGATGACAAGTCAAGCAATTGTTTCCACACCTTTATTTTCTCAAACTTTTTCAACTCTCACGCAGTACATGAGCATGAGCCATGGATATAGCACTATAGGTGGAATAGAATATGGTGGAGGTTGGCAAGGAAGGGTAGAAGATAGTTTCACATCAACTAGGCGTATCAACGGGCTATGGAGATGCCCATTAATAGATATCAATGTGAGTGAGTAGGGATTGCCATGCAACGGATGCACTAGAGCTATAAGTGTATGAAAGCTCAATGAGAAACTAAGTGGACGGGCATCATGAATAAAAAATTCCACTAGTTATATGAAAGTGACAAAATAGGAGACTCTCTATGATGAAGATCATGGTGCTATTTTGAAGCACAAGTGCGGAAAAAGGTAGTAGCAATGTCCCTTCTCTCTTTTCTCTCATTTTTTATTTGGTGGGCACTAAGGCCTCTTTTATTTTTATTTTTTTAGGCTTCGTTGGCCTCTTTTATTTTTTAATAAAGTCCGGAATCTCATCCCCACTTGTGAGGGAATCATAGCTTCCATCATCCTTTGCTCACATGGGACATGCTCTAATAATGATAATCATCACACTTTTATTTACTTACAACTCAAAGAAAAATTACAACTCGATACCTATGACAAAATATGACTCTATATGCAATATGGAAGTGATGGCTCGTGTCATAAAAGGAAACAGTGGAAGTTGCATGGCAATATATCTCGGAATGGCTATGGAAATGCCATAATAGGTAGGTATGTTGGCTGTTTTGAGGAAAGATATATGGTGGCTGTTTTGAGGAAGGTATATGGTGGCTGTTTTGAGGAAGGTATACGTTGTACCGGCAAAAGTTGCGCGGTACTAGAAAGGCTAGCATAGTTGGAAGGGTGAGAGTGCGTATAATCCGTGGACTCAACATTAGTCATAAATAACTCACACACTTATTGCAAAAGTCTATTAGTCATTGAAGCAAAGTATTAAACGCATGCTCCTAGGGGAGAGGTTGGTAGGAGTTAACCATCACGTGCTCTCGACCCTCACACAAAGGTCGATAATCTATAAACAAGTCATGCTCCGACTTCCTTACATAACGGTTCACCATACGTGCATGCTACGAGAATCACAAACCTTTACACAAGTATTTTTTACCAAATCACAACTACTTCCTAACATGACTCTTAACATTACCGTCTTTATATCTCAAAACTTTATGCAAGGAATCAAACTTCCCATAAATACTTAATGCACTTAATATGGAAGTTTTTATTATATCCCTCTTGGATGCCTATCATATTAGGACTAAATTCATAACCTAGACCAATTACCATGTTGTTTAGAGACTCTCAAAATAATATAAGTGAGGTGCGAGAGTTTAATTATTTCTATAAAATGAAAACGCCACCATGCTCTATAAGATATAAGTGAAGCACATAGAGCAAAATTGCCTAACTCAAAAGATATAAGTGAAGCACATAGCGCATTCTAACAAATTCACAATTCAGCATGTCCTTCTCAAAAAATGTGTGTAGCAAGGATGATTGTGGCAAACTAAAAAGCAAAGACTCATATCATACAAGACGCTCCAAGAAAAACACATATCATGTGGTAAATAAAAATATAGCCTCAAGTAAATCTACCGATGGATTGAAGACAAAAGTGTTGGGGAACGTTGCATGGGAAACAAAAATTTTCCTACGCACGCGCAAGAACTATCCATGGTGATGAACATCTACGAGAGGGAGAGTGGATGAAAGCGTTAAGAAACGCAGCTGATGTAGTCGAACGTCTTCACGATCCAAATCGCCGAGCGTCCCGCGATCCAATCACGATCCGTCCCGATCTAGCACTGAACGGACGGCACCTCCGCGTTCAGCACACGTACGGCTTGATGACGATCTCCGCCTTCTTGATCCAGCCAGAGGGAGCGGAGAGGTAGACGAGTTCTCCGGTAGCGCGACGGTGTTGCGGCGATGGTGGTGGAGCTATTCCGGCAGGGCTTCGCCTAAGCACTGTAGAAAACCGATCTAGAGGGGAAACTATGCACTAGAGGAGAGGGCAGCACGTGGTAGAAATTCTATGCCAAAAACCCTAAAACCTCTAGTATATATAAGAGGAAGAGAGGAGTAGGCTTGGCCCAAGGGCCAAGCCCTCTAGGCTTCGGCCGAAGTGGATAGGAGAGGAGGAATCCTCCTCCAATCCTAGTAGGACTAGGACTCCTTCCTTTTTTGCCTTGTTTTGCCTTTTTCCACCTTTTTCTCTTTGGGCTTTTCTTCCCAGTCGCATGGGCCTTGTGTGGGACTTCCACCAGCCCACTAAGGGCTGGTATTCATCCTCCCACAGCCCATGTAGCCTCTTGGGTCGAAATACCGCTCCCGATGGTCCCTCGGTACATTACCGGCACTCCTGGTACACTACCGATGAGCCCAAAACTTTTCCGGCGACCAAAACATTGGGTGCATGACCATAAAAGATATTACTCATATAAATAGAACAACCATTATTCTCCGATTTAAATGAGTAACCGTCTCAGGATAAACAAGATCCAGATATAATGTTCATGCTCAACATATGCACTAAATAACAATTATTCGGGTTCATCACTAATCCTGATGGTAATCGAAGAGAGAGCATGCCGACGGCGATCACATGAACCTTGGAACCATTTCCCACGCGCATCGTCATTTTGTCCTTTCCCAGCCTTCGTCTATTCCGTAATTCTTGTTTTGAGTTGCAAATGTGAGCAACTGAACCGGTATCAAATACCCAGGCACTACAACGAGAGCTAGTAAGGTACACATCAATAACATGTATATCATATATACCTTGTTTGTTGTTGGCTGCCTTCTTGTCAGCTAGGTACTTGGGGCAGTTCCGCTTCTAGTGACCAGTTCCCTTGCAATGAAAGCACTCAGTTTCTGGCTTGGGTCCAGCCTTGGGCTTCTTTACAGGTGTAGCAACTACTTTGCCATCCTTCTTGGTTTTACCCTTGTTGCCCTTGCCCTTTACATTCTTCTTGAAACTAGTGGTTTTATTGACCATCAACACTTGATGTTCTTTCTGGATTTGAGACTCAGCGACTTTTAGCATCGCAAACAACTCGGCGACTGAATTTTTCATCCCGTGCATATTATAGTTCATCACAAAGCTCTTGTAACTAGGTGGCAGTGATTGAAGAACTCTGTCAGTGATCGCCTCTGGCAGAAGGGCAATTCCCAACTCCGCCAGATGAGTCGAATACCCAGACATTCTGAGTACATGTTCACTGATAGACCCGTTCTCCTCCATTTTGCAAGCATAGAACTTATCGGAGGTCTCATACCTCTCGATTCGGGCATTCTTCTGAAAGATAAACTTCAACTCGTGGAAAATCTCATATGCTCCATGACGTTCAAAACGTCTTTGAAGTCCCGGTTCTAAGCCATAAAATATTGCACACTGAACTATCGAGTAATCTCCAGAACGTGCCTCCCAAGCGTTCTTAACGTCTTCGGATGACATGTCTTTGGGTTGGTCACCAAGAGGTGCATCAAGGACATATGATTTCTGGGAAGCCGTGAGGATAATCCTCAGATTACGGGCCTAGTGAACAAAGTTACTTCCATCATCTTTCAACTTAGCTTTCTCTAGGAACGCATTAAAATTCAGGGGTGCTACTGCGCGAGCCATTGATCTACAACATAAATATGCAAAGGGTACTTAGACTATTGTTCAAGATAATGAGTTTAGTTAATCAAATCACTAAAGCTCCCACTCAAATTGACATCCCTCAGGTCATCTGAGTGTCACATGATCAAAATTCACAAACTCAAGTCCGATTATCACGTGAGTTGAGGTGGTTTCAATGCTGAACATCATCATGTTCATCATATCTACTATATGACTCATGTTCGACCTTTCGATCTCTTGTGTTCCGAGGCCATGTCTGTACATGCTAGGCTCGTCAAGTTTAACCCGAGTGTTCTGCATGTGCAACACTGGCTTGCACCTGTTGTATGTGAACGTAGAGTCTATCACACCCGATCATCACGTGGTGTCTCGACACGACGTACTTTCGCAACGATGCACACTCGGGAAGAACACAATTTATCTTGAAATAGAAGTGAGGGATCACCTTATAATGCTACCGTCGTCCTAAGCAAAACAAGGTGCATAAAAGGATTAACATCACATTCAAATCATAAGTGACACGATATGGCCATGAACTTGTGCTTTTGATCTCCATCTTGAAAGCACCGACATGATCTCTATCGTCACCGGCATGACACCATGATCTCCATCAACGTGTCTCCATCGGGGTTGTCGCACCCACCATGCTTCTACTAATATTGCTACCATTTAGCGATAAAGTAAAGCATTACATAGCGCTTAAAGATTGACACGCAGTTCATACAATTGTTAAGGACAAACCTATGGCTCCTGCCGGTTGCCGTACTCATCGACATGCAACTCGTGATATTATATACAACACATGATCATCTCATACATCACATATATCTCATCATGTAATTGGCCATATCACGTCACAACATACCCTACAAAAACAAGTTAGACGTCCTCTAATTGTTGTTGCATGTTTTACGTGGCTGCTACGGGTATCTAGTAAGAACAATTCTAGCCTACGCATAAACCACAACGGTGATACATAAGTTGCTTTTCAACCTTCTCAAGGACCGCCTTTGTCGAATCCGATCCAACTAAAGTAAGAGAAACAGGCACCCGCCAGCCATCTTTATGCAACGAGGTTACATGCCAGTCGATGGAACCGGTCTCTCGTAAGCGTACGACTAAGGTTGGTCCGGGCCGCTTCATCCCACAATACCGCTGAACCAAAAAATGACCAAGGGAGGAAGCAATCTAAGCATCAACGCCCACAAACTCTGTATGTTCTACTCGAGATCTCATCTAGACATAGACCTAGCTCTGATACCACTGTTGTGGAACGTTGCATGGGAAACAAAATTTTTCCTACGCACATGCAAGATCTACCCATGGTGATGAGCATCTACGAGAGGGAGAGTGGATCTATGTACCCTTGTAGATCTCTAAGCGGGAAGTGTTAAGAAACACGGTTGATGTAGCCAAACGTCTTCGGGATCCAAATCGCCAAGCATCCCGTGATCCAATCACGATCCGTCCCGATCTAGCACCGAACGGACGACACCTCCGCGTTCAGCACACGTACGGCTTGATGACGGTCTCCTCCTTGTTGATCCAGCAAGAGGGTGTGGATAGGTAGACGAGTTCTCCGGCAGCACGACAGTGTTGCAGCGATGGTGGTGGAGCTATTCTGGCAGGGCTTCGCCTAAGCACTTCAGAAAACCGATCTAGAGGAGAAACTATGCACTAGAGGAGAGGGCAGCACGTGGCAGAAATTCTATGGCAAAACCCCTAAAACCTCTAGTATATATAAGAGGAAGAGAGGAGGAGGCTTGGCCCAAGGGCCAAGCCCTCTAGGCTTCGGCCGAAGTGGATAGGAGGGGAGGAATCCTCCTCCAATCCTAGTAGGACTAGGACTCCTTCCTTTTTTTTTTTTGCCTTTTTTTGCCTTTTCCCACCTTTTTCTCTTTGGGCTTTTCTTCCCAGCCGCATGGGCCTTGTGTGTGACTTCCAGCAGCCCACTAAGGGCTGGTATTCATGCTCCCACAGCCCATGTAGCCTCTTGGGTCGAAATACACCTCCCGATGGTCCCCCGGTACACTACCGGCACTCCCGGTACACTACCGATGAGCCCAAAACTTTTTCGGCGACCAAAATAGGACTTCCTATATATCAATCTTTACCTCCGGACCATTCCGGAGCTCCTCGTGACATCCGGGATCTCATCCCAGACTCCGAACAACCTTCGGTCACCACCATACATAACTCTATACTACCGTAACGTCACCGAACCTTAAGTGTACAGACCCTGCGGGTTCGAGAACTACGTAGACATGGCCGAGACACCTCTATGGTCAATAACCAATAGCGAGACCTAGATGCCCATATTGGTTCCTACATATTCTACGAAGATATTTATCAGTCGAACCTCTATGTCAAGGATTCAATTAATCCCATATGATGTTCCCTTTGTTCTTCGGTATGTTACTTGCCCGAGATTCGATCGTCGGTATCCCCATACCTAGTTTAACCTCATTACTGGCAAGTCTCTTTACTCGTTCTGTAATACAAGATCCTGTGACTAACACTCAGTCACATTGCTTGCAAGGCTTGTTGTGATGTTGTATTACCGAGTGGGCCCTGAGATACCTCTCCGTCACACGGAGTAACAAATCCCAGTCTTGATCCATGCCAACTCAATAGACACCCTCGAAGATACCTATAGAGTACCTTTATAGTCACCCAGTTACGTTACAAAATTTTATACATACAAGGAACTCCTTCGGTGTCCATGAGTTGCATGATCTCATGGTCATAGGAACATATACTTGACATGCAGAAAACTGTAGCAATAAACTAACACGATCATATGCTACGTTTATAGTTTGGGTCTTGTCCATCACATCATTCTCCTAATGATGTGATCCCGTTATCAAATGACATCTCATGTCAATGGCTAGGAAACCTTGACCATCTTTGATCAACGAGCTAGTCTACTAGAGGCATACTAGGGACAAAGTGTTGTCTACTTATCCACACATGTAATGTGTTTCCAATCAATACAATTATAGCATGGATAATAAACAATTATCATGAACAAGGAAATATAATAATTAACTCTTTATTTATTGCCTCTAGGACATATTTCGAACAGAAAGAGGGGATGCCTTCCGGGGCATCCCCAAGCTTAGGCTCTTTGGCATCCTTGAATATGACTTGGGGTGCCTTGGGCATCCCCAAGCTTAGTCTCTTGCCACCTCTTATTCCATAGTCCATCCAATCATTACCTAAAACTTGGAAACTTCACAACACAAAACTTAACAGAAAACTCGTGAGATCCGTTAGTATAAGAAAATAAATCACCACTTTAAGTACTATTGCGAACTCATTCTTTATTTATATTGGTGTTATACCTACTGTCTTCTAACTTCTCCACGGTTCATACCACATGACACAACCCAAAGATTCATCAAAATAGGCAAACAACTCAAAGAAAACAGAACAGTCTGTAGCAATATGAAAACTTCGTATACTTATGTAACTCAAAAATTCTGAAAAACTAGGAAAACCTGGGAAATTTATATATAAATCTTGTGTAAACATTTCAGACTCATTCAACGCTTTGAAAAATCTGGAAAATTCCTGGACTGAGCACAAAAGTTTCTGTTTTTCAGCAAGATCAAATCAACAACAACCATAGATCACCCCAAAGGTTTTACTTGGCTCAAACACTAATTAAAACACCAAAACACAATTACTACAGAAGTAATAATGTGGGAAACACTAAAAACCAGAAGGAAAAACAGAACACAAAGATGAAATTGGGTTGCCTCCCAACAAGCACTATTGTTTAACGCCCCTAGCTAGGCAAAACACAATAGATCTAGGTATTGTCATCTTAGGTATGCAATCCAAACTTGATCAAACCATCAAAAGATTTTCTAACTATATCTATCTTTTCCTTTATTTCTTTTCTAGTAGAAGAACTTAAATCATGAAAAGAACTTTGGCTAGTAATTTTAACATCCATAAACCCGTAGTCTAGATCATCACCATAGATCATTGTATAAAACACATATCTTATTTCTAAAGGGTTCCTTAGACATCTTTTCAAGAAAATCATCCTTATACCCTATGAAAATTCCCCTAGTAATCTAATCAAATTCCTCATAGGTCTCAAGATACAAGGCTTGAGAGACTTCCGCGTGGGGAGCTCTTCTCCTAATATTTCACTATAAGATTGATAGTCTCTAGCTTCTAGACTACGCAAAGTTTCTTTATCATGGAGAATTTCTTCAATTGGAGGGTGCTCAACATCTTTATCATAGAAAGCAAGAATCTCCCTAGCTTCTTGTATGATGAAATCAAATTCTTGCATAAGGATGATAGTAGCAATCTTCTTAGCCTTAGGATGATTAATATTGGGAAGTTCATAAAATACTTTCTGCAAAGCGGGATGAAGGTGCACAAATTTTCTTTCCAATTTTTCAATGAGCCTGGCAATAGCATCCACATAACTATTTGTGCTAAGAAGAATAGATCTCTTACCCATAGGCATTCCTCCCGTACAATCAAAGAACTCTTGAATAACGCTCTTTCCAATAATATTACCATCTCCCACTTGAAAAGTTTTAGTTTTATAATTAGGAGGGGATTCAGTTTCATGATCTAGAGAGGAAGATTCAAATTTTCCCTCAAGATTAATACTAGCAATTCCCTCTAGGTTTTCAGTGATAACCTCCTTCGCTTCAAACATGGTGGCAAAGCAAGCAATCATGCACACAACCAAACGAAAGGCAACTGAAAGAAGGGCGAACAAAAAGGCAAATCTTTTTAGTATTTTATGAAAGTCATTTTAGAAGTGGGGGAGAGGAAAACGAGAGTCAAATGGCAAATAATGTAAATGCAAGAGATGAGTTTGTGATGGGTGCTTGGTAGGCTTGCTGTGTATCCTCCCCAGCAACGGCGCCAGAAATCCTTCTTGCTACCTCTTGAGCTTGCGTTGGTTTTCCCTTGAAGAGGAAAGGGTGATGTAGCGGAGTAGATAAGTATTTCCCTCAGTTGTTGAGAACCAAGGTATCAATCCAGTAGGAGGAACAAGCAAGTCACCAATGAATGCACCTACACAAACAATCAAACTCTTGCACCCAACGCTATAAAGGGGTTGGCAATCCCTTCACGGTTATTTGCAAGCATTATATCTAAAAGAGATATATGTAAACAAGAACAGAAAATAAAAGATAAATAAATTGCAGCAAGTATTTTTGGTATTTTTTGATTTATAGATCTGAAAGTATATTATGGAAAGTAGACCCGGGGCCATAAGTTTCACTAGAGGCTTCTCTCTTGAAGGAAAATATCATGGTGGGTAAACAAATTACTGTCAAGAAATTGATAGAAAAGAGAGTAATCATGTAGTTATACAAGGCAATTATCATGCATATAGGCATCACGTCCGTGTCAAGTAGATCGAAACGATTCTGCATCTACTACTATTGCTCCACACATCGACCGACTCCTACCTGCATCTAGAGTATTAAGTTCATGAAGAACAGAGTAACGCATTAAGAAAGATGACATATGATGAAAACCCTATCTTGTTACCCTTGATGGCAACAATACAATAAGTGCCTCGCTACCCGTACTATGTCACTAGATGAGGACACCACAAGATCGAACCCAAAACCAAGCACTTCTCCCATTGCAAAAATTACCAATCTAGTTGGCCAAACCAAACCAATAACTCGAAGAGACTTGCAAGGATATGAAATCATGAAAATAAGAATTCAGAGGAGATTCAAATAAGATTCATGGATAATCTGAACATAAACTCATAATTCATCGGATCTTGACAAACACACCACAAAAGAGGATTACATCGGATAGATCTCCATGAAGATCATGGAGAACATGGTATTGAAGATCGAAGAGAGAGAGAGAGAATAAGCCATCTAGCTACTATATATGGACCCATAGGTCTATGGTGGACTACTCACGCATCATCGAAGGGGCAATGGAGTTGATGTAGATGCCCTCCGTGATTGAAACCCCCTCCAGCAGATTACCGGAAAAGGCTCCAAGATTGGATCTCTAGGGAACGGAGGCTTCTAGCGGCGGAAAAGTATTTGCGTGGCTCGTTTTGATGTTAGGGGAATATTTGGGAATTTATAGGCCAGAATTAGGGTTAGGAGACCTGCCGGGAGGCAACAAGCCTGCTAGGCGCGGCCGGGGGGGCCCGCGCCTAGCAGGCTTGTGGCTCCTTGGCTTCCCTGGCGTGCACTCCAAGCCTGGATGATTTGTTTCCTTCCAAAAAAAATCCTTCCGAAGGTTTGTTTCCGTTCGGACTCCGTTTAATATTCCATATCTGCAAAACTCAAAAACAAGGAACAAACAGAAACTGGCACGAGGCTCTAGATTAATAGGTTAGTCCCAACAATAATATAAAATAGCAGATTCATGCATATAAAACATCCAAAACAGATAATATAATAGCATGCCATCATCAAAAATTATAGATACATTGGAGACGTATTAATGCTCCTAGGGGAGAGGTTGGTAGGAGTTAACCATCGCGCGCTCCCGACCCTCACACAAAGGCCGACAATCTATAAAAAAATCATGCTCCGACTTCCTTACATAACGGTTATGTTGGAAATATGCCCTAGAGGCAATAATAAAATGGTTATTATAATATTTCCTTGTTCATGATAATCATTTATTATCCATGCTATAATTGTATTGATTGTAAACACATTACTTGTGTGGATAAATAGACACAACTATGTCCCTAGTATGCCTCTAGTAGACTAGCTCGTTGATCAAAGATGGTCAAGGTTTCCTAGCCATTAACATGAGATGTCATTTGATAACGGGATCACATCATTAGAAGAATGATGTGATGGACAAGACCCAAACTATAAACGTAGCATATGATCATGTCAGTTCATTGCTACAGTTTTCTGCATGTCAAGTATATGTTCCTATGACCATGAGACATGCAACTCACGGAAACCGGAGGAGTGCCTTGTGTGTATCAAACGTCGCAACATAAATGGGTGACTATAAAGGTGCTCTACACATATCTCCAAGGGTGTCTGCTGAGTTGGCATGGATCAACACTGGGATTTGTTACTCCGTGTGACGGAGAGGTATCTCAGGGGCCACTCGGTAATACAACATCACAATAAGCCTTGCAAGCAATGTGACTAAGTGTTAGCCATGGGATCCTGTATTACGGAATGAGTAAAGAGACTTGCAGGCAATGAGATTGAACTAGGTATGGAGATACCGCCGATCAAATCTCGGGCAAGTAACATACCGAAGAACAAAGGGAACATCATACGAGATTAACTGAATCCTTGACATAGAGGTTCAACCGATAAAGATCTTCATAGAATATGTAGGAATCAATATGGGCATATAGGTCCCGCTATTGGTTATTGGCCGTAGAGGTGTCTCGGTCATGTCTACATAGTTCTCGAACCCGCAGGGTCTGCAGACTTAAGGTTCGGTGACATTTCGGTAGTATAGAGTTATGTATGGTGGTGACCGAAGGTTTTTCGGAGTCCCATATGAGATCCCAGACATCAAGAGGAGGTCCGGAATGGTCCGGAGGTAAAGATTGATATATAGGAAGTCCTGTTTTGGTCATCGGAAAAGTTTCGTGCTCATCGGTAGTGTACTAGGAGTGCCGGGAGGGTACCGGGGGACCATCGGGAGGGGTATTTCGACCCAAGAGGCTACATGGGCTGTGGGAGAAGTAATACCAGCCCTTAGTGGACTGGCCAAAGTCCCACAGAAGGCCCATGCGGCTGGCAAGAAAGTCCAAAGTGGAAAAGGTGGAAAAAGGCAAAAAGGTGGAAATAAGGAAGGAGTCCTAATCCTACTAGGAGTGGAGTAGGAGGACTCCTCCCTCCCACTTCGGCCGAACTAGGATTAGCTCCATTGGGAGCCAAGCCAACTACCCTCCGCTCCTCCTATATATACTAGCAGTTTTGAGGGTTTTTGACATAGAATTTCAGCCACGTGCTACCCTCTCCTCTAGATCGTAGTTTCTCCTCTAGATCAGTTTCGATGGTGCTTAGGCGAAGCCCTACTGGAATAGCTCCACCACCATGGCCGCAATGGCAGCATGCTGCCAGAGAACTCTTCTACCTCTCTGCTCCCTCTTGCTGGATCAAGAAGGCGGAGATCGTCATCAAGCCGTATGTGTGCTGAACGCGGGGGTGCCACCATTCGATGCTAGATCGGGACGGATCGTGATTGGATCGCGGGACGCTTGGCGATTTGGATCGCGAAGACGTTGGACTACATCAACCACGTTTCTTAATGCTTCCCGCTTAGCGATCTACAAGGGTATGTAGATCCACTCTCCCTCTCATAGATGCTCATCACCATGGATAAATCTTGAGTGCGCGTAGGAATTTTTTTGTTTCCCATGCAACGTTCCCCAACAATGGTATCATGAGCTAGGTCTATGTGTAGATGAGATCTCGAGTAGAACACAAAGAGTTTGTGGGCGGTGATGCTTAGATTGCTTCCACCCTTGGTCGTGTTTTGGTTCAGCGGTATTGTGGGATGAAGCGGCCCAGACCAACCTTACTCGTACGCTTACGAGAGACCGGTTCCATCGACTGACGTGTAACTTCGTTGCACAAAGATGGCTGGCGGGTGTCTGTCTCTCCTACTTTAGTTGGATCGGATTCGACAAAGGTGATCCTTGAGAAGGTTGAAAATCAACTTATGTATCACCATTGTGGTTTTGCGTAGGTGAGAACCATTCTTGCTAGATACCCGTAGCAGCCACGTAAAACTTACAACAACAATCAGAGGACGTCTAACTTGTTTTTGCAGGGTATGTTGTGATGTGATATGGACAATTACATGACGAGATATATGTGATGCATGAGATGATCATGTGTTGTATAGAATATCATGACTTGCATGTCAATAAGTACGGCAACTGGCAAGAGCCATAGGGTTGTATTTAATTATTGTATGACCTGCGTGTCAATCATTAAGCACTATGTAATGCTTTACTTTATCGCTAAACTGTAGCAATAGTAGTATGAGCATGGTGGGAGCGACAACCCCGATGGCGATACATTGATGGAGATCAAGATGATGGAGATCATGGTGTCATGCCGGTGACGATGGAGATCAGGCCGGTGCTTTATGGATGGAGATCAAAAGCACAAGTTCATGGCCATATCATGTCACTTATGATTTGCATGTGATGTTAATCCTTTTATGCACCTTGTTTTTCTTAGGTTGACGGTAGCATTATAAGGTGATACCTCACTTAAATTTCAAGATAAATTGTGTTCTCCCCGAGTGTGCACTGTTGCGAAAGTTCATCGTGTCGAGACACCACGTGATGATCGGGTGTGATAGACTCTACGTTCACATACAACGGGTGCAAGCCAGCGTTGCACATCCAGAACACTTGGGTTAAACTTGGCGAACCTAACATATACAGACATGGCCTCGGAACACAAGAGACCGAAAGGTCGAACATGAGTCATATAGTAGATATGATCAACATGATGATGTTCACCATTGCAACCACCTCAACTCACGTGATGATCGGACTTGAGTTGGTGAATTTGGATCATGTATCACTCGAATGACCGGAGGGATGTCAATTTGAGTTGGAGCTTTAGTAATTTGATTAACTAAACTCATTATCTTGAACAATAGTCTAAGTAACCTTTGCATATTTATGTTGTAGATCAATGGCTCGCGTAGTAGCACTCCTGAATTTTAATGCGTTCCTAGAGAAAGGTAAGTTGAAAGATGATGGAAGTAACTTTGTGGACTAGGCCCGTAATCTCAGGATTATCCTCACGGCTTCCCAGAAGGCATATGTCCTTGATGCACCGCTTGCTGACCAACCCACTGACATGTCATCCGAAGACGTTAAGAACACTTGGGAGACTCGTTCTGGAGATTACTCAATAGTTCAATGCGCAATATTGTATGGTTTGGAACCGGGACTTCAAAGACATTTTGAACGTCATGGAGCATATGAGATGTTCCAAGAGTTGGAGTTTATCTTTAAGAAGAATGCCCGGATCGAGAGGTCTGAGACCTTCGATAAGTTCTATGCTTGCAAAATGGAGGAGAACGGGTCTATCAGTGAACCTGTACTCAGAATGTCTGGGTACTCGACCCGTCTGGCGGAGTTAAGGATGCCCCTTCCGCAGGAGGCGATCACTAACAGAGTTCTTCAATCATTGCCACCTAGATACAAGAGCTTTGTCATGAACTATAACATGCACGGGATGAACAAGTTAGTCGTCGAGCTGTTTGCGATGCTGAAAGTCGCTGAGTCTGAAATCCAGAAACAACATCAAGTGTTCATGGTCAATAAAACCACTGGTTTCAAGAATAATGGCAAGGGCAAGAAGGGTAACTCCAAGAAGGGTGGCAAAGCAGTTGCTCCTCCAGTGAAGAAACCCAAGGCTGGACCCAAGCCAAAAACTGAGTGCTTTCATTGCAAGGGAACTGGTCACTGGAAGCGGAACTGCC
Organism: Hordeum marinum; assembly: GCA_022496015.1. Lineage (NCBI taxonomy): Eukaryota > Viridiplantae > Streptophyta > Magnoliopsida > Poales > Poaceae > Hordeum > Hordeum marinum. The sequence continues at coordinate 567,221,470 of CM039673.1, read as the reverse complement.
CCAAGTATCTGGATAACAAGAAGGCGGCCAACAACAAACAAGGTATATATTATATACATGTTATTGATGTGTACCTTACCAACTCTCGTTGTAGTGCCTGGGTATTTGATACCGGTTCGGTTGCTCACATTTGCAACTCAAAGCAGAAACTACGGAATAGACGAAAGCTGGCAAAGGACGAAGTGACGATGCGTGTGGGAAATGGTTTCAAGGTTGATGTGATTACCTTCGTCACGCTCTCTCTTTGATTACCATCGGGATTAGTGGTGATCCTGAATAATTGTTATTTAGCGCATGTGTTAAGCATGAACATTATATCTGGATTTTTTTTATTGCGAGACAGTTACTCATTTAAATATGAGAATAATGGTTGTTCTATTTATATGAGTGATACCTTTTATGGTCATGCACCAAATGTGAGGGGTTTATTCATGTTGAATCTTGATAGTGATAATACACATGTTTATAACATTGACACCAAAAGATGTAGAGTTGATAGTGGTAATACCACTTTCTTGTGGCACTGCCGTTTGGGTCATATTGGTGTAAAACGTATGAGGAAGCTCCATGCTGATGGACTTTTAGAGTCACTTGATTTTGAATCACTTGACACATGTGAACCATGCCTCATGGGAAAGATGACTAAAACGCCGTTCTCTGGAACAATGGAACGGGCGAGTGACTTGTTGGAAATCATACATACTGACGTGTGCGGTCCAATGAGCATTGAGGCGCGCGGTGGATATCTTTATTTTCTCACCTTCACTGATGACTTAGGTATATATGGGTATATTTACTTAATGAAGCACAAGTATGAAACATTTGAAAATTTCAAGCAATTTTAGAGTGAAGTTGAGAATCATCATAACAAGAAGATTAAATTCATGTGATCTGATCGAGGAGGTGAATATCTGACTTATGAGTTTGGCAGTCACTTAAGACAGTGTGGAATTGTTTCACAGTTGACACTGCCTGGAACACTAGAGCGTAATGGTGTGTCCGAACGTCGTAATCGAACCTTATTAGATATGGTGCGTTCTATGATGTCTCTTACCGATTTGCCACTATCGTTTTGGGGTTATGCATTAGAGACAACTGCATTCACTTTAAATAGGGCACCATTGAAATCTGTTGAGACGATGCCATATGAACTATGGTTTGGCAAGAAGCCAAAGTTGTCGTTTCTTAAAGTTTGGGGATGTGATGCTTACGTCAAAAAGCTTTAGCCTGAAAAGCTGGAACACAAAGCGGATAAATGCGTCTTCATTGGATACCCAAAAGAGACAGTTGGGTATACCTTCTATCTCAGATCCGAAGGCAAAGTGTTTGCCACAAAGAACGAAACATTTCTTGAGCAAGAATTTCTCTCGAACGAATTGAGTGGGAGGAAAATAGAACTTGATGAGGTTATTGAACCTTTACTTTAGCCTGAGAGTAGCGCAACGCTGAAAGATGTTTCTGTGGAGCCTACGACAGTTGAGGAGGAAGTTAACGATGATGATAATGAAACTTCGGATCAAGTTACTATTGAACCTTGTAGGTCGACAAGGCCGCGTACTGCTCCTGAGTGGTACGGCAACCCAGTCTTGGAGGTCATGTTGTTAGACAATGATGAACCTACGAGCTATGGAGAAGCGATGATAGGCCCGGATTTCGAGAAATGGTTAGTGGCCATGAAATCCGAGATGGGATCCATGTATGAAAACAAAGTATGGACTTTGGAAGTATTACCTGAAGGGCGAAAGGCCATTCAGAACAAATGGATCTTTAAGAGGAAGTCGGACGTGAATGGTAATGTTACCATCTATAAACCTCGACTTGTGGAAAAGGTTTTTTCACAAGTTCAAGGAGTTGACTACGATGAGACCTTCTCACCCGTAGACATGCTTAAGTCTGTCAGAATCATGTTAGCAATAGCTGCATATTTCGACTAAGAAAAGTTGTATATGATACAGCCAGAAGTTTTTGTTGATCCAGAGAATGCTGACAAAGTTTGCAAACTCCAGCGATCCATTTATGGACTGGTGCAAGCATCTCAGAGTTGGAATACGCGTTTTGATGAGGTGATCAAAGCGTTCGGGTTTATACAAGTTTACAGAGAATCTTGTATTTACAAGAAAGTGAGTGGGAGCTCTATAGCGTTTCTAATATTATATGTGGATGACATATTGCTGATTGGAAACAATATAGAAATGCTGGAAAGCATGAAGGAATATTTGAACATGAGTTTTTCAATGAAGGACCTAGGAGAAGCTGCTTTCATATTAGGCATTAAGATCTATAGAGATAGATCAAGATGCTTAATAAAACGTTCACAGAGCACATACCTTGATAAAGTTTTGAAGAAGTTCAAAATGGACCAGTCCAAGAAAGGGTTCTTGCCTGTGTTACAATGTCTGAAGTTGAGTAAGACTCAATGCCCAGTGACTACAGAAGATAGAGAGAAGATGAGGGTCATCCCCTATGCTTCAGCCATAGGCTCTATCATGTATGCAATGCTGTGCACAAGAACCGATGTCAGCCTTGCCATAAGTATGCCCGGAAGGTTTCAAAATGATCCTGGAATGGAGCACTCGACGGCGGTCAAGAATATCCTTAAGTACCTGAAAAGGACTAAGGAAATGTTTCTCGTTTATGCAGGTGATCAAGAGCTCGTCGTAAAGGGTTACGTTGACGCAAGCTTTGACATAGATCCTCATGACTCTAAGTCGCAAACCGGATACGTATTTATTCTCAATGGGGGTGTGGTAAGATGGTGCAGTTCCAAGCAGAGCGTGGTAGCCGATTCTACATGTGAAGCGGAGTACATCGCAGCCTCGGAGGCAGCGAAGGAAGGTGTCTGGATGAAGGAGTTCATGACAAATCTTGGAGTAGTTCCTAGTGCACTGAACCTAGTGGATCTGTTCTGTGATAACACTGGTGCCATTGCCCTGGCCAAGGAACCAAGGTTTCACAAGAGGACCAGACACATAAAGCGACACTTCAATTCCATCCGCGAGTACATCCAGGAGGAGGACATAAATATTTGCAAAGTGCATACGGATCTCAATGTTGCAGACCCGTTGACTAAACCTCTTCCAAGGGCTAAACTTGATCAACACCAGAACTATATGGGTGTTCGATTCATTACTATGTAAATCACATAGTGATGTGAGCTAGATTATTGACTCTAGTGCAATTGGGAGACTGTTGGAAATATGCCCTAGAGGCAATAATAAAATGGTTATTATTATGTTGCCTTGTTCATGATAATCGTTTATTATCTAAGCTATAATTGTATTGATTGGAAACACATTGCATGTGTGGATACATAGACACAACTATGTCCCTAGTATGCCTCTAGTAGACTAGCTCGTTGATCAAAGATTGTCAAGGTTTCCTAGCCATTGACATGAGATGTCATTTTATAACGGGATCACATCATTAGAAGAACATCATTAGAAGAATGATGTGATGGACAAGACCCAAACTATAAACGTAGCATATGATCGTGTCAGTTCATTGCTACAGTTTTCTGCATGTCAAGTATATGTTCCTATGACCATGAGATCATGCAACTCACGGACACCGGAGGAGTGCCTTGTGTGTATCAAACGTCTCAACATAACTGGGTGACTATAAAGGTGCTCTATAGGTATCTCTGAGGGTGTCTGCTGAGTTGGCGTGGATCAACACTGGGATTTGTTCCTCCGTGTGACGGAGAGGTATCTCAGGGCCCACTCGGTAATACAACATCACAATAATCCTTGCAAGCAATGTGAGTAAGTGTTAGCCAAGGGATATTGTATTACGGAGTGAGTAAAGAGACTTGCCGACAATGATATTGAACTAGGTATGGAGATACCGATGATCAAATCTCGGGCAAGTAACATACCAAAGAACAAAGGGAACATCATACGGGATTAACTGAATCCTTGACATAGAGGTTCAACCGATAAAGATCTTCATAGAATATGTAGGAATCAATATGGGCATCCAGGTCCCGCTATTGGTTATTGACCGTAGAGGTGTCTCGGTCATGTCTGCATAGTTCTCGTACCCATAGGGTCTGTAGACTTAAGGTTCAGTGACGTTTCGGCAGTATAGAGTTATGTATGGTGGTGACTGAAGGTTGTTCAGAGTCTCGGATGAGATCCCGGACATCACGAGGAGCTCTGAAATGGTCCGTAGGTAAATATTGATATATAGGAAGTCCTGTTTTGGTCACCGGAAAAGTTTTGGGCTCATCGGTAGTGTACCGAGAGTGTCGGGAGGGTACTGGGGGACCATCGGGAGGGGTATTTCGACCCAAGAGGCTACATAGGCTGTGGGAGAAGGAATACCAGCCCTTAGTGGGCTGGCCGAAGTCCCACAGAAGGCCCATGCGGCTGGGAAGAAAGTCCAAAGTGGAAAAGGTGGAAAAAGGCAAAAAGGTGGAAATAACGAAGGAGTCCTAATCCTACTAGGAGTGGAGGAGGAGGACTCCTCCCTCCCACTTCGGCCAAACTAGGATTGGCTCCATTGGGAGCCAAGCCTCCTCCCCTCCCCTCCTCCTATATATACTAGCAGTTTTGAGGGTTTTTGACATAGAATTTCAGCCACATGTTACCCTCTCCTCTAGATCATAGTTTCTCCTCTAGATCAATTTCAGCGGTGCTTAAGGGAAGCCCTGCTGGAATAGCTCCACCACCATGGCCGCAATGCCATCGCGCTACTGGAGAACTCTTCTACCTATCCGCTCCCTCTTGCTGGATCAAGAAGGCTGAGATCGTCATCAAGCCATACGTGTGCTGAATGTGGAGGTGCCGCCGTTTGGTGCTAGATCGGGACGGATCGTGAATGGATCGCGAGACGCTCGGCGATTTGGATAGCAAAGACGTTCGACTACATCAACCACGTTTCTTAATGCTTCCCGCTTAGCGATCTACAAGGGTATTTAGATCCACTCTCCCTCTTGTAGATGCTCATCGCCATGGATAGATCTTGCATGCGCGTAGGAATTTTTTTGTTTTCCCATGCAATGTTTCCCAACAGGTTCACCATACGTGCATGCTACGGGAATCAGAAACCTTTACACAAGTTTTTCTACCAATCCACAATTACTCACTAGCATGACTCTAATATCACCATATTTATATCGCAAAACTATTGCAAGGAATCAAACACATCATATTCAGTGATCTACAAGTTTTATGTAGGATTTTATGGCTAACCATGTGAATGGACAACTCTAGTTAACTCTCTAAAGAGATATAAGTGAAGCATGAGAGTTTAATTCTTTCTAAAAAATATATGACCATGCTCTAACAAATATAAGTGAAGCAAAAGAGCAATCTACAAATGGCGATTTTTTATGTGTGAGAAACAGGCAATCCAAACTTCAAATGATATAAGTGAAGCACATGAAGTATTCTATAAAGCCATACTCAAAAGATATAAGTGAGGTGCAAAGAGCATTCTATAAATCAAAAAAGTACTTTATCATACCAGAATGGTGATTATTAAAAGAACAATAAAAAGCACATGATGCTCCAAGATTTACGCATATCATGTGACGAATAAAAATATAGCTCGAAGTAAAATTACCGATGGTTGTTAGAAGAAAGAGGGTATGCCTTTCGGGGAATCCCCAAGCTTAGTTTCTTGAGAGTCCTTGGATAATATCTTGGGGTGCCTCGGTCATCCCCATGCTTAGTCTCTTTCCACTCCTTATTCCTTCATTCATCGTGATCTCACCCAAAACTTGAAAACTTCAATCACACAAAATTAACCAAACCCTCGTGAGATACGTTAGTAAATAAAAAAATCACCACTTTAAGTACTGTTGCCAACCAATTCATATTTTGTTTTTGCATTGTAGCTATTTTAATATAACTTTTCCATGGCTTATAGCACTGATACAATCGATAGTTTCATCAAAACGAGCAAAACAATGCATCAAAAACAGAATCTGTCAAAAACAGGACAGTTTTAGTAATCTGAACATTCACCATACTTATGTAACTCTAAAAAGTCTAAAAAATTAGGAAAAGCTAAAAGAATTACATAGCAGTACTGTGTAAAAATTTCAGAAACTTTTGACATTCCAGTAAAAAATCTAAATTCACGCACTACAGCCAAAGTTTCTGTTTTTGCACTGCACACACCAAACAAGCCATCTAATCATCCTAAAGGCAAATCTTGGCACATTATTTTTATAATACAATGGATTGTACAAGGGGATAATTATTTGTTTTTAAATTTTCTGTATTCAATATTCACAATGTTTCCATGGGCATGAACAAAGTTCAAGGCTAGCCCCCAATTCAACGTTGCTTGTCTTTCTCACTTTCACTTTTATTTTTGATTTTTTTAAGTTCCCCACTTTATTTTTTTTGTTTTTTAAACTATATAAAAGCACACAACAGAATAAAATAACTCTGTAAAACTTCCAGGTTGTCTCCCTGGTAGCGCTTTCTTTAAAGCCATTAAGCTAGGGATATAGTGCTCAAGTAATGGATCCACCCAGATCCCAAGGTATATCAAAGACAATTTTAATTAACAATGATTTGTAATTTAGTAGTGAACACAAAGTAACATATATCATGCAACAATGAAGTCTAACTCTCTTCCTATGCATTGGCATGTCATACAAGAACAATTCATTCACACCAAGTAAAGGCCAATACATAGCATACATAGTATCTTGCATTTTTATTGTATCGAAAACATAGAGAGGTGAAGATGTAGTTCCTCTCTCATAATAATTGCAAGTAGGAGCACAAGCACATGCATGTTATATTCATTAAAATCATCATGTGCAATAGTAGAAGGACACCCATATATATAATCCTTAATAAGTGCAAACTTCTCTGATATAGTGTAGTTGGGAGAATTCAAGAAGATAATAGGACTATCATGTGTGGGTGCAACAGCAAAAATTTCACGTTTAACATAAGGAACTATAGCATCTCCATAAGCATCATTCATATTGGCATCATGGCCACCATCATAGCAAGCATCAAGTTCATCAAAAAGGGATAATTCAAACGAATCCAAGGGATCATAACAATTATCATAGGATTCATCCTTCAGTAAGAACGAAGGGAAATTAAACAATGTATGAGTTGAAGAGTTACTCTCATTAAAAGGTGGGTACAAGTAGCTAGTCCGCTCGTCCTCCTTTTGTTCTTCTCTCTCCTCCTCATCTTTTTCATCCAATGAGCTCACAGTGTCATCAATTTCTTCTTCCATAGATTCCTACAAAATATTAGTTTCTTCTTGGATAGCGGAGACCTTCTCAATAAATTGATCAATATGGGTGTTATATTCATAATTGGCATAACAATAATGAAGCATAGCCAAATTTTGGGATTGGTAAACAACATCATCATAATTTTCATACTTTTCAAACAAAGATTGAATTTCATAAGCACCCTTAAAAGCAACAAACTCTTCTATTTGTTCCACATCATAGTAATCATATATACCATTAGCACAAGAATACAAGGTTTCATTATCATTAAATTTACATGAAAAGGGAAGATGTTTAGCTGTCATCCTAGAGCAACAAGTAATATCATATCTCAATCATAGATTCCAAGCATACCATTTCAACATATGAATTTGATCCCATAACAGTTTCCCATTTTGAGTCAAGGGATAATCCCTAAAGTATTCACGTTGATCCAATGTGTATACCATTATATAAATGAATGGGGTTTTCTCATGATTATTAAAGTAGTGCATAATATCTTTCACGTAACGTGCATCGAGGGTTTTAGGAGGTTCCCCATCTCCATGAGTAGCAAGTACACCTAATTTTTTCGGTATTTTGTGTTCCATATCCATAACTAAAGATAGAGAACAACTTAGAACAGCAAATAAAATCTACTTAGTGATAAAGCAAACACGCACACACGAGAATATTCACCCCACGCTATTGCTTCCCGGCAACGGTGCCAGAAAAAGGTCTTGATAACCCAAAGGTATAGGGGATCAAATGTAGCCTTTCACGATAAGTAAGAGTGTTAAACCCAAGGAGGAGCTAAAAGTGGAACAAATATTCCCTCAAGTTCTATCGACCACCGATACAAATCTATGCACGCTTAACATTCACTTTACCTAGAACAAGTATGAAACTAGAAGTACTTTGTAGGTAAGATAAGATAGGTTTGAAAGATAATAAACAGCACGTAAATAAAAACTAGGGGCTGCCAAGATAAATAAACAACTAAGTTAGTTTAACGAGTGTGGAAAAGTGGTGGTAGGAGTTGCAGAATTGTCCCTAGGCAGTCGATAACTAGACCGGTCATCATCATTACAATTTTATATGAGGGAGAGGCATAAGCTAACATACTTTCTCTACTTGGATCATATGCACTTATGATTGGAGCTGTAACAAGCATCCGCAACTACTAAAGATCATTAAGGTAAAACCCAACCATAGCATTATAAGGTATTAAGTCCTCTTTACTCCCATATGCAACAACCCACCTACTCGGGTTTATGCTTCTGTCACTCAAGCAACCCACCATAGGCGAATCATGAACACATTGCAACACCCTACAACGAGGATCCATCACGCTTGCGCGACAAGGAGATCACCATAGGACAGCGCCAATAATAAAACATGCAACTCAAACCAATCATGATCATCAATGAACCCATAGGAGAACAAAAATCTACTCAGACATCATAGGATGGCAACACATCATTGGATAATAATATGAAGCATAAAGCACCATGTTCAAGTAGAGGGTACAATGGGTTGCGGGAGAGTGGACCGTTGTAGATAGATGGGGGAAGGTGATGGAGGTATTGCTGAACATGACGGAGTTGTTGGAGTAGATCGACATCACGATGATGGCCCCAGCGGCATTCTGGTGCCACCGGGAGAGAGGGGGAGCGAGCCCCCTCCTCCTTCTTCTTCCTTGACCTTCCCCTAGATGGGAGAAGGGTTTCCCCTCTGATCCATGGCCTCCATGGCAGCGGAGGGGCGAGAGACCCTCCGAGATTGGATCTCTCTCTGTTTCCTTCTGTTTTTGCGCTCCCACATTCTGGCCTTTCACCGTTTCTTAAATATCCGGAGATCCGTAACTCCGATCGGGCTGAAAATTTTGATGGGATTTTTATCCGGATATTATCTTTCTTGCAGCAAAAGGAGAGCTCCAACCGACTTGGGGGGTAGGACGCACCTGGTATGCTTGTGATCTCCTCGGGCATCGTCTCGCGTTGATTCTTTTTCCAAAAAATCACATATATTCCAAAACAATCTCCGTATGTTTTTATCGCGTTTGCACTTCGTTTGATATGGATTTTCTGCAAAACAAAAAACATGCAACAAACAGGAACTGGCACCGGGCACTGGATCAATATGTTAGTCCCAAAAATAGTATAAAAAGGTGCCAAAATATATGAAAGTTGTAGAATATTGGCACGAAACAATCAAAAATTATAGATACGACGAAGACGTATCAGAGCCCTCAGCCGGACACTCAACGGTAGTGACTAGGTGCGTGATCGCGGGGACTTGAATCTCCCTATCGTCGGGTTTAATCCCGAGCCGGTCATAGACCGGAACCTGGTCCTCTGACAAACGCATGCTGTCAATTCGATCGACTAGATCGTTTAAAAACGAGGCGCTGGTAGGATGTGTGTCGTTGAAGAGGGTGGAGTTGATATGCGGCGCGGTTCCAGAGTTGCGCAAAAGCGGATCCGGGTCCCGTCTAGCTGTGATGGATCCGACCACATCACCCGGATTGGGCGTTCTAGAGCACCCTCAGGGGAGGGGCGACTTCGTCGGAAGCGAGACCCGATGTCTTCGGCGTCGAGACTTGCAGGCTCCTTCTCAAGAGTCGAGGATTCCATCAAGATAAGTTTACCTTGTGAATCAGTGACGAACTCTAAGGTTCCGAACTTGATTCTCTGATCGAGGGAGAAATTTCTGATCTGGCCAAGGTGGTCGATCGGGTCGGCATGCGACAAGATATCGCCGCCTGTGAGAATCTGGTCGGGGTTAGAATCCCCTGGATGCATACCTCGTTGCTTGTAACAGGGTGAGCCATCGATTCCTTTGTTGATCACAACAGAACTCTCAATGAAAGCACCAATGTCGGTGTCAAAACCGGCGTATCTTGGGTAGGGGGTCCCGAGCTGTGAGACTAGAATCGATGGTAACAGGAAACAAAGGAGACAATGTTTACCCAGATTCAGGCCCTCCTATGGAGGTAATACCCTACGTCCTGCTTGATTGTATTGATGATGTGTAGGTTACAGAGTCGATGTACCTCGAGATCAAATAGCTAAACCGTAATGAGTTGCCTTCTCCTACAACCTAAAACCCTTCGGCTTATATAGACGCCGAGGGTACCTAGGGTTTACACATGGTCAGTTACACATTGAAGGAAACACACGCCTATCTACTATCGACAACTTGGAGGACACGCCATGGCTCCTTGAAGCTTCTTGTTGGAAATATGCCCTAGAGGCAATAATAACATGGTTATTATTATTTTCCTTGTTGATGATAATTGTCTATTGTTCATGCTATAATTATATCAATCAGAAACCGTAATACATATGTGAATACATAGACCACACCATGTACCTAGCGAGCCTCTATTTGACTAGCTCGTTGATCAATAGATGGTCATGGTTTCTTGGCCACGGACATTGGATGTCGTTGATAACAGGATCACATCATTAGGAGAATGATGTGATGGACAAGACCCAATCCTAAGCATAGCACAAAATCGTGTAGTTTTCTTTGCTAGAGCTTTTCTAATGTCAAGAATCGTTTCCTAAGACCATGAGATTATGCAACTCCCAGATACCGTAGGAATGCTTTGGGTGTATCAAACATCACAACGTAACTGGGTGACTATAAAGGTGCACTACAGGTATCTCCAAAAGTGTCTGTTGGGTTGGCACGAATCGAGACTGGGATTTGTCACTCCTTGTGATGGAGAGGTATCTCTGGGCCCACTCGGTAATACATCATCATCATAATGAGCTCAATGTGACTAAGGAGTTAGTCATGGGATCATGTATACGGAACGACTAAAGAGACTTGCCGATAACGAGATTGAACAACTTATAGGGATACCGACGATCGAATCTCGGGCAAGTAACATACCGATGGACAAAGGGAAATGTATACGGGATTAACTGAATCCCCGACATCGTGGTTCATACGATGAGATCATTGTGGAACATGTGGGAGCGAATATCGGTATCTAGATCCCGCTATTGGTTATTGGCCGGAGAGGTGTCTCGGTGATGTCTGGATGATTCCCGAACCCGTAGGGTCTACACACTTAAGGTTCCGTGACGCTAGAGCTGTAATGGGAATTGTATGTTGTTACCTAAAGTTGTACGGAGTCCTGGATGAGATCCCGGTCATCATGAGGAGTTCCAGAATGGTCCGGAGGTAAATATTTATATATGGGAAGTCCTATTTTGGCCACCGGAAAAATGTTCGGGATTTTTCGGTATTGTATCGGAAGGTTATAGAAGGTTCCGAAGTGGGGCCCACCTGCATTGGGGGACCCACATGAATGTGGGTAGTGGGGGGAAGGCCCCACACCCCTAGTCAAGGCGCACCAAGATCCCCCCTTGGAAGGAATAAGATCATATACCGAAGGGATAAGATCAAGATCCCTAATAAGGGGGGATAACAATCGGTGGGGAAGGGAATCGATGGGATTTCTTTCCTCCCACCTTTGACAACGCCCCAATGACTCGGAGGGCAAGAAACGAGCCCCCTCCCCACTATATATAGTGGGGAGGCGCATGGGAGCTGAACCCAATCCCCCTGGCATAGCCCTCCCCCCATTCTACTCCTCCTCCTCCTCCGTAGCGCTTAGCGAAGCTCTGCCGGAGAACCGCAAGCTCCACTGCCACCACGCCGTCGTGCTGCCAAAGCTCTCCCTCAACTTCTCCTCACCCCCTTTCTGTATCAAGAAGGAGGAGACGTCCCCGGGCCGTTCGGCGCTTGGATCGGATCTACCTCGATTTGAATCGCCGCGAGTACGACTCCATCAACCGCATTCTCTGTAACACTTCTGCTTAGCGATCTTAAAGGGTATGAAGATGCACTCCCTCTCTCTCGTTGCTAGAATCTCCTAGATTGATCTTGGTGACACGTAGGATTTTTTGAATTATTACTACGTTCCACAACAGTGGCATCATGAGCTAGGTCTATGCGTAGATTCTATGCACGAGTAGAACACAAGTAGTTGTGGGCGGTGATTTGGTCAATTTGCTTTCCTTTACTAGTCTTATCTTGATTCGGCGGCATTGTGGGATGAAGTGGCCCGGACCGACTTTACACGTATGCTTATATGAGACAGGTTCCACCGCCTGACATGCACTTGTTGCATAAGGTGGCTAGCGGGTGTTTGTCTCTCCCACTTTAGTCGGATTGGATTCGATGAAGAGAGTCCTTATGAAGGGTAAATAGCAATTGGCATATCACCGTTGTGGCTTTTGCGTAGGTAAGAAACATTCTTGCTAGAAACCCATAGCAGCCACATAAAACTTACAACAACAATTAGAGGACGTCTAACTTGTTTTTGCGGGGTATGTTATGTGATGTGATATGGCCAAAAGGATGTGATGAAATGTATGTGATGTATGAGATTGATCATGTTCTTGTAATAGGAATCATGACTTTCATGTCAATGACTATGACAACCGGCAGGAGCCATAGGAGTTGTCTTAATTTATTGTATGACCTGCGTGTCAATCAAAAACGCCATGTAATTACTTTACTTTATTGCTAACCGTTAGCCATAGTAGTAGAAGTAATAGTTGGCGAGACAACTTCATGAAGACACGATGATGGAGATCATGATGATGGAGATCATGGTGTCATGCCGGTGATGATGGTGATCATGCCGTGCCCCGAAGATGGAGATCAAAGGCGCAAGATGATATTGGCCATATTATGTCACTTTATGATTTGCATGTGATGTTTATCATGTTCTTACATCTTATTAGCTTAGAACGACGGTAGCATAAATAAGATGATCCCTCACTAAAATTTTAAGAAATGTGTTCCCCCTAAGTGTGCACCGTTGCGAAGGATCGTTGTTTCGAAGCACCACGTGTTAATCGGGTGTGATAGATTCTAACGTTCGCATACAATGCGTGTAAGCCAGATTCACACACGTAAAACACTTAGGTTGACTTGACGAGCCTGGCAGGTACAGACATGGCCTCGAAACATGAGAGACCAAAAGGTCGAACATGAGTCATATAGTAGATGCGATCAACATGGAGATGTTCACCATTGATGACTAGTCCGTCTCACGTGATGATCGGACACGGCCTAGTCTATGTGGATCATGTATCACTTAGATGACTAGAGGGATGTCTATCTGAGTGGGAGTTCATTAAATAATTTGATTAGATGAACTTAATTATCATGAACTTAGTCCAAAATTATCTTTACAATCTATCTTGTAGATCCAATGGCCCACGCTAATGTTGCCCTCAACGTCAACGCGTTCCTAGAGAAAACCAAGCTAAAAGACGATGGTAGCAACTATACGGACTGGGTTCGTAACTTGAGGATCATCCTCATAGCTTCCAAGAAATTATATGTCTAGGTTACACACCCGTTTTCCTAGCAACTCAAGACGTTATGAATGCCTGGCAGTCGCGTAGTGATGATTACTCCCTGGTTCAGTGCGGCATGCTTTACATCTTAGAACCGGGGCTAAAAAAGCGTTTTGAGCAACACGGAGCATATGAGATGTTCCAAGAGCTGAGAATGGTTGTCCCAGCTCATGCCCGGGTCGAGAGATATGAAGTCTCCAACAAGTTCTTCAGTTGTAAGATGGAGGAAAATAGTTTTGTCAGCGAGCGCATACTCAAAATGTCTGGGTTGCACAACCGCTTGTCTCAGTTGGGAGTTAATCTTCCGGATGACTCGGTTATTGACAGAATCCTCCAGTCGCTTCCACCTAGCTACAAAAGCTTTGTGATGAACTACAATATGCATGGGATGGAGAAGTCCATTCCTGAGTTATATTCGATGCTGAAATCAGTGGAGGTGGAAATCAAAAAGGAACATCAAGTGTTGATGGTGAATAAGACCACTAGTTTCAAGAAAGGCAAGGGAAAGAAGAACTTCAAAAAAGATGGCAAAGCAGTTGCCACACCCAATAAATCAGTTGCCAGGAAGAAGCCCAAGAATGGACCCAAGCCTGAGACTGAGTGCTTTTATTGCAAGGGAACCGGTCACTGGAAGCGGAACTGCCCCAAGTACTTAGCGGATAAGAAGGCGACAACGTTAAAGGTATATGCGATATACATGTTATTGATGTGTACCTTACTAGCGGTCGTAGTAGCTCCTGGGTATTTGATACTGGTGCGGTTTCTCACATTTGTAACTCAAAACAGGAACTGCAGAATAAGCAGAGAATGGCAAAGGACGAGGTGACGATGCGCGTCGGGAATGATTCCAAGGTCGATGTGATCGTCGTCGACACACTACCTCTACATCTACCTTCGGGATTAGTTTTAAACCTCAATAATTGTTATTTAGTACCAGCTTTGAGCATGAACATTGTATCTGGATCTCGTTTGATGCGAGATGGCTACTCATTTAAATCCGAGAATAATGGTTGTTCTATTTATATGAGAGATATGTTTTATGGTCATTCCCCGTTGATCAATGGTTTATTTTTATTGAATCTCGAACGTGATGTTACACATATTCATAGTGTGAAAACCAAATGATGTAAGATTTATAATGATAGTTCAACATACTTGTGGCACTGCCGCCTTGGTCATATTAGTGTCAAACGCATGAAGAAACTCCATGCAGATGGACTTTTGGAGTGTCTTGATTATGAATCATTTGACACGTGCGAACCATGCCTCATGGGAAAGATGACTAAGACTCCGTTCTCCGGAACAATGGAGCGAGTAACCAACTTGTTGGAAATAATACATACCGATGTATGTGGACCGATGAGCATTGAGGCTCGTGGTGGCTATCGTTATGTTCTCACCCTCACTGATGACTTAAGCAGACATGGGTATGTCTACTTGATGAAACACAAGTCTAAGACCTTTGAAAGTTCAAGGAATTTTAGAGTGAGGTAGAGAATCAACATGACAAGAAAATAAAGTTCTTACGATCTGATTGTGGAGGAGAATATTTGGGTCATGAGTTTGGCATGCACTTAAGGAAATGTGGAGTTGTTTCACAACTCACGCTGCCTGGCACACCTCAGCATAATGGTGTGTCCGAACGTCGTAATCACACTCTATTGGATATGGTGCGATCTATGATGTCTCTTACTAACTTACCGGTATCATTTTAGGGATATGCATTAGAGATTGCCACATTGACTTTAAATAGGTCACCGTCTAAATCCGTTGAGACGACATCATATGAATTATGGTTTGGGAAGAAACCTAAGCTGTCATTTCTGAAAGTTTGGGGATGCGATGCTTATGTCAAGAAACTTTGACCTAAAAAGCTCGTATCTAAATCGAAAAAGTGTGTCTTCATAGGATACCCTAAGGAAACTATTGGGTATACCTTCTACCTCAGATCCGAAGGCAAGATCTTTGTTGCCAAGAATGGATCCTTTCTAGAGAAAGAGTTTCTCTTGAAAGAAGTAAGTGGGAGGAAAGTAGAACTTGATGAGGTAATTGGCACCCCCTCTCGAACCAGAAAGTAGCATAGCGCAGGAGAGTGTTTCTGTGGTGCCTGCACCAACTAGAGAGGAAGTTAATGATGATGATCATGAAACTTCTGATCAAGTTACTACTAAAATTCGAAGGTTGAAAAGTTCCGCACCAGAGTGCTACAGCAACCATGTCCTGGAAATCATGTTGTCAGACAACAGTGAACCCTCGAACTATGAAGATGCCATGGCGGGCCCAGATTCCAACAAATGGCTTGAAGCCATGAAATCCGAGATAGGATCCATGTATGAGAACAAAGTGTGGACTTTTGTGGACTTACCCGATGATCGGCAAGCGATAGAAAATAAATCGATCTTTAAGAAGAACACTGATGCGGATGGTAATGTGACCGTCTACAAGGCTCGGCTTGTCACTCAGGGTTATTGACAAGTTCAAGGAGTTGACTATGATGAGACCTTCTCACCAGTAACGATGCTGAAGTACATCTGAATCATGTTAGTAGTTGTCGCATTTTATGATCATGAGATCTGGCAAATGGACGTCAAAACGGCATTCCTTGATGGCTTCCTTAAGGAAGAATTGTATATGATGCAACCGGAAGGTTTTGTTAATCCTAAGAATGCTGACAAGGTACGCAAGCTCTAGTGCTCCATCTATGGGCTGGTGCAAGCATCTCCGAGTTGGAACATTCGCTTTGATGAGGTGTTCAAAGCGTTTGGGTTTACACAGACTTATGGAGAAGCCTGTAGTTACAAGAAAGTGAGTGGGAGCTCCATAGCATTTCTCATTTTATATGTGGATGATATAGAACTTTTGGAAAGCATAAAGTCATACTTGAATAAGTGTTTTCAATGAAGGACCTTGGAGAAGCTGCTTACATATTAGGCATCAAGATCTATAGAGATAGATTGAGACACCTCATTGGTCTTTCACAAAGCACATATCTTGACAAGATATTGAAGAAGTTCAACATGGATCAGTCCAAGAAGGGGTTCTTGCCTGTATTGCAAGGTGTGAAATTGAGCACAACTCAATGCCCGAGCTCGACAGAAGATAGAGAAAAGATGAGTGTCATCCCCTATGCCTCAACCATAGGCTCTATTATGTATGCCATGCTATGTACCAGACCTGATGTGAACCTTGCCATAAGTTTGGTAGGGAGGTACCAAAGTGATCCTAGAATGGAACACTGGACAGTGGTCAAGAATATCCTTAAGTACCTAAAAAGAACTAAGGATATGTTTCTCGTTTATGGAGGTGCCGAAGAGCTCGTCGTAAAAGGTTACGTCGATGCTAGCATCAACACAGATCTGGATGACTCCTAGTCACAAACCGGATACGTCTATATTTTGAATGGTGGGGCAGTCAGCTAGTACAGTTGCAAGCAAAGCGTCGTGGCGGCATCGACATGTGAAGCGGAGTACATAGCTGCTTCAGAAGCAACACAG
Source organism: Hordeum marinum (assembly GCA_022496015.1). NCBI lineage: Eukaryota > Viridiplantae > Streptophyta > Magnoliopsida > Poales > Poaceae > Hordeum > Hordeum marinum. The sequence goes on along the minus strand of CM039673.1, from coordinate 567,204,395 downwards.
GAAGGAGTCTGGATGAAGGAGTTCATCACCGACCTAGGAGTGATTCCCAATGCATCGGACCCAATGACTCTCTTTTGTGACAACACTAGAGCTATTGTCATTTCCAAGGAGCCCAGGTTTCACAAGAAGACCAAGCACATCAAGCGCCGCTTCAACTCCATTCGTGGTTACATTCAGGATGGAGATATAGATATTTGTAAAGTACATACGGATCTGAATGTTGCAGATCCGTTGACTAAACCTCTTTCACGAGCAAAACATGATCAACACCGGAACTCTATGGGTGTTCGATTCATCACAATGTAACTAGATTATTGACTCTAGTGCAAGTGGGAGACTGTTGGAAATATGCCCTAGTGGCAATAATAAAATGGTTATTATTATATGTCCTTGTTCATGCTATAATTGTATTAACTGGAAACCGTAATACATGTGTGAATACATAGACCACACCATGTCCCTAGTGAGCCTCTAGTTGACTAGCTCGTTGATGAATATATGGTCATGGTTTCCTGGCCATGGACATTGGATGTCATTGATAACGGGATCACATGATTAGGAGAATGATGTGATGGACAAGACCCAATCCTAAGCATAGCACAAGATCGTGTAGTTTGTTTGCTAGAGCTTTTCTAATGTCAAGTATTGTTTCCTTAGAACATGAGATTGTGCAACTCCCGGATACCGTAGGAATTCCTTGGGTGTATCAAAGATCACAACGTAACTGGGTGACTATAAAGGTGCACTACATGTATCTCCAAAAGTGTCTGTTGGGTTGGCACGAATCGAGGCTGGGATTTGTCACTCCGTGAGATGGAGAGGTATCTCTGGGCCCACTCGGTAATACATCATCATAATGAGCTCAATGTGACTAAGGAGTTAGTCACGGGATCATGTATACGGAACGAGTAAAGAAACTTGCTAGTAACGAGATTGAACAAGGTATAGGGATACCGACGATCGAATCTCGGGTAAGTAACATACCGATGGACAAAGGGAATTGTATACGGGATTAACTGAATCCCCGACATCGTGGTTTATCCGACGAGATCATAATGGAACATGTGGGAGCTAATATGGGTATCCAGGTCCCGCTATTGGTTATTGGCCGGAGAGGTGTCTCGGTCATGTCTGCATGGTTCCTGAACCCGTAGGGTCTACACACTTAAGGTTCCGTGACGCTAGAGTTGTAATGGGAATTGTATGTGGTGACCAAAAGTTGTGAGGAGTCCCGTATGAGATCCCGGACGTCACGAGGAGTTCCGGAATGGTCTTGAGGTAAAGATTTATATATGGGAAGTCCTATTTTGGCCACTGGAAAATGTTCGGGGTTTTTTGGTATTGTACCGGGAAGGTTCTAGAAGGTTCCGAAGTGGGGCCAACCTGCATGGGGGGACCCACATGAACGTGGGTAGTGGGGTCAAGGCCCCAAACCGCTAGTCAAGGCGCACCAAGATCCCCCCTTAGAAGGAATAAGATCATATCCCGAAGGGATAAGATCAAGATCCCTAAAAAGGGGGGATAACAATCGGTGGGGAAGGAAATGGATGGGATTTCTTTCCTCCCACCTTTGCCAACGCCCCAATGGACTTGGAGGGAAAGAAACCAGCCCCCTCCACCCCTATATATAGTGGGGAGGCGCATGGGAGCTGAACCCAATCCCCCTGGCGCAGCCCTCCCCCTTTCTACTCCTGCTCCTCCTCCTCCGTAGCGCTTAGCGAAGCTCTGCCGGAGAACCGCAAGCTCCACCGCCACCACGCCGTCATGCTGCTGGAGCTCTCCCTCAATTTCTCCTCCCCCCTATCTGGATCCAGAAGGATGAGACGTCCCCGGGATGTACTGTTGGGAGACGTAGTAGTAAATCAAAAAAGTTCGACGTAGTAGTAGATCTATCTATGGAGAAACCAGCAACGAGTGGGAGAGATTGCATCTTCATACCTTTGAAGGTTGCTAAGTGGAAACGTTACAATAACGCGGTTGGTGGAGTCGTACTCGTAGCGATTTAGATCGCGGTGGACTCCGATCTCAGCACCGAACAACGGCACCTCCGCGTTCAACACACGTACAGCCCGGTGACGTCTCCCGTGCCTTGATCCAACAAGGAGGAGGGAGAGGTTGGGGAAGAGCTGCAACAGCAGAACGACAGCATGGTGTTGGTGGAGCAGCAAGGTATTCCGGCAGGGCTTCGCCTAAGCACTGCGGAGGAGGAAGAAGAGAGATAGGGATGTGCCGTGGGAGAGAGATCAAATCTTGTTCCAAAACAGCCAAAACCTCAAGTATATATAGGAGGAGGGAGAGGGAGGGCTGCATTGGCCCCTCCTCCAAGGAGGAGAGCTTCGGCCGAAGCTACGGAGGAGTCCACCTCCCACAAGGGAGGTGGATCTCTTCCTTTTGAATCTCCACCAGCCTTATCTCTTTATCCCTAGCCGCATGGGCCTTTCCGGAAGGACTTGGCCAGCCCAATAAGGGCTGGTACACCTCCTCTAACAGCCCACGAAGTCCTTTGGTCGTCACACCCCTCCCGGGGGTCCTCCGGCACCCTCCCGGCACTCCCGGTACACTACCGATGAGCCCGAAAACTTTCCGGTGACCAAAGCAGGACTTCCTATATATCAATATTTACCTACGGACCATTATGGAGCTCCTCGTGACGTCAGGGATCTCATTCGGGACTCCGAACAGCCTTCGGTAATAACGTATACCATTTCCCTATAACCCAAGCGTCATCGAACCTTAAGTGTGTAGACCCTACGGGTTCGGGAGACACGTAGACATGACCGAGACACCTCTCCATTCAATAACCAATAACGGGATATGGATACCCATGTTGGCTCCCACATGCTCCATGATGATCTCATCAGATGACCCACGATGTCGAGGATTCAGTCAATCCCGTATACAATTCCCTTTATCTATCGGTACGATACTTGCCCGAGATTCGATCGTCGGTATCTCTATACCTTGTTCAATCTCGTTACCGGCAAGTCTCTTTACTCGTTCCGTAATACATCATACCGTGGCTAACTCCTTAGTCACATTGAGCTCATTATGATGATGTCTTACCGAGTGGGCCCAGAGATACCTCTCCGTCACACGGAGTGACAAATCGCAGTCTCGATTCGTGCCAACCCAACAGACACTTTTGGAGATACCCATAGTGCACCTTTATAGCCACCCAGTTATGTTTTGACGTTTGGCACACCCAAAGCATTCCTACGGTATCTGGGAGTTGCAAAATCTCATGGTCTAAGGAAACGATACTTGACATTGAAAAGCTTTAGCAGACGAACTACACGATCTTGTGCTATGCTTAGGATTGGGTCTTGTCCATCACATCATTCTCCTAATGATGTGATCCCATTATCATGACATCCAATATCCATGGTCATGAAACCGTGAACATCTATTGATCAACAAGCTAGCCAACTAGAGGCTCACTAGGGACATGTTGTGGTCTATGTATTCACACATGTATTATGGTTTCCGGTTAACACAATTATAACATGAACAATAGACAATTATCATGAACAAGGAAATACAACAATAACCATTTTTTTATTGCCTCTAGGGCATATTTCCAACAGTCTCCCACTTGCACTGGAGTCAATAATCTGGTTACATTGTGATGAATTGAACACCCATAGCATTCTGGTGTTGATCATGTTTTGCTTGTGGGAGAGGTTTAGTCAACGGATCTGCGAGATTCAGATCCGTATGCACTTTACAAATATCTATATCTGCCTCCTGAATATAATCACGGATGGAGTTGAAGCGGCGCTTGATGTGTCTTGTCTTCTTGTGAAACAATAGCTCTAGTGTTGTCACAGAATAGAGTCATCGGGCCTGACGCACTTGGAATTACTCCTAGGTCCGTGATGAACTCCTTCATCCAGACTCCTTCCTTTGCTGCTTCTGAAGCAGCTATGTACTCCACTTCACATGTAGATGCCGCCACGATGCTTTACTTGCTGCTGCACAGCTGACTACCCCTCCGTTCAAAATATACACGTATCCGGTTTGCGACTTGGAGTCGTCCGGATCTGTGTCTAAGCTAGCATCGACGTAACCCTTTACAACGAGCTCTTCGGCTCCTCCATATACGAGAAACATGTCCTTTGTCCTTTTTAGGTACTTCAGGATATTCTTGACCGCTCTCCAGTGTTCCACTCCGGGATCACTTTGGTACCTCCCTACCAAACTTATGGCAAGGTTCACATCACGCTGGTACATAGCATGGAATACATAATAGAGCCTATGGCTGAAGCATAGTGGATGACACTCATCTCTTCTCTATCCTTTGCCGTAGTCGGGCATTGAGTCATACTCAATCTCACATACACAGGCATGAACCCCTTCTTGGAATGATCCATATTGAACTTCTTCAATATCTTTTCAAGGTATGCGCTTTGTGAAAGACCTCTGAGGCGTCTCAATCTATCTCTATAGATCTTAATACCTAATATGTAAGCAGCTTCTCCAAGGTCCTTCATTGAAAAACACTTATTCAAGTAGGCCTTTATGATTTCCAAAACTTCTATATCATTTCCCATCAACAATATATCATCCACATATAAAATGAGAAATGCTATAGAGTTCCCACTCACTTTCTTGTAACTACAGGCTTCTCCATAAGTCTGTGTAAACCCAAACGCTTTAATCACCTCATTAAAGTCAATGTTCCAACTCCAAGATGCTTGCACCAGCCCATAGATGGAGCGCTGGAGCTTGCATAATTTGCTAACATCTTTAAGATCGAAAAAACCTTCCGGATGCATCATATACAGTTCTTCCTTAAGGAAGCCATTAAGGAATACCGTTTTGACGTCCATTTGCCAGATCTCATAATCATAAAATATGGCAATTTCTAACATGATTCGAATAGACATTAGCATCGCTACGGGTGAGGAAGTCTCATCGTAGTCAACTCCTTGAACTTGTCGATAACCCTTAGCGACAAGCCGAGCCTTATAGACGGTCACATTACCATCCGCGTCAGTCTTCTTCTTAAAGGTCCATTTATTTTCAATGGCTTGCTTATCATCAGGCAAGTCCACCAAAGTCCACACTTTGTTCTCATACATGGATCCTATCTTGGATTTCATGGCTTCAAGCCATTTGTTGGAATCTGGGCCCGCCATCACTTCTTCATAGTTCGAAAGTTCACCGTTGTCTAACAACATGATCTCCAGGACAGGGTTGCCGTACCACTCTGGTGCGGAACGTGTCCTAGTGGACCTTTGATATTCAATAGTAACTTGATATGAAGTTTCATGATCATCATCATTAACTTCCTCTCTAGCCGGTGTAGGCTCCACAGAAACAACTTCATGTGCTGCGCTACTCTCCGGTTCGAACGGAGGTACAAATACCCCATCAAGTTCTATTTTCCTCCCACTTACTTCTTTCAAGAGAAACTCTTTCTCGAGAAAGGATCCATTCTTAGCAACAAAGACTTTGGCTTCGGACCTGAGGTAGAAGGTATACCCAATAGTCACTTTGGGATATCCTATGAAGACGCACTTTTCCGCTTTGGGTTCGAGCTTCTTAGGTTGAACTTTCTTCACATAAGCATCGCATCCCCAAACTTTTAGAAACGACAGCTTAGGTTTCTTTCCAAACCATAATTCATATGGTGTCGTCTCAACGGATTTTGACGGTGCCCTATTTAAAGTGAATGCGATAGTCTCTAATGCATATCCCCAAAATGATAGCGGTAAGTCGGTAAGAGACATCATAGATCGCACCATATCCAATAGAGTGTGATTACGATGTTCAGACACACCATTTCTCCGAGGTGTGCCAGGCGGCGTGAGTTGTGAAACAATTCCACATTCCTTAGGTGCGTGCCAAACTCGTGAATTAAATATTCTCCGCCACGATCAGATCGTAGGCACTTTATTTTCCTGTCAGGTTGATTCTCCACCTCACTCTGAAATTCCTTGAACCTTTCAAAGGTTTCAGACTTGTGTTTCATTAAGTAGACATACCCATATCTGCTCAAGTCATCAGTGAGGGTGAGAACATAACGGTAGCTACCACGAGCCTTGACGCTCATTGGACCGCATACATCGTATGTATTATTTCCAACAAGTCGGTTGCTCGCTCCATTGTTCCGGAGAATGGAGTCTTGGTCATCTTGCCCATGAGGCATGGTTTGCACGTGTCAAATGATTAAAAATCAAGAGACTCCAAAAGTCCATCAGCATGGAGGTTTTTCATGCGTTTGACACCAATATGACCAAGGTGGCAGCGCCACATGTAAGTGGGACTATCGTATCAACCTTACACTTTTTTGTACTCACACTATGGACATGTGCAACATCACATTCGAGATTCATCAAGAATAAACCATTGACCAGCGAGGCATGACAATAAAACATTTCTCTCATATAAATAGAACAACCATTATTCTCAGATTTAAATGAGTAGCCATCTCGTATCAAGCGAGATCCAAATACAATGTTCATGCTCAAAGCTCGTACTAAATAACAATTATTAAGGTTTAAAACTAATCTCGAAGGTAGATGCAGAGGTAGCATGCCGACGGCGATCACATCGACCTTGGAACCATTCCCGACGCGCATCGTCTCCTCGTCCTTCGCCAGTCTCCGCTTATTCTGCAGCTCCTGCTTGGAGTTACAAATGTGAGCAACTGCACCGGTATCAAATACCCAAGAGCTACTATGATCACTGATTAGGTACACATCAGTAACAAGTATATCACATATACCTTTAATGTTGCCGGCCTTCTTATTTGCTAAGTACTTGGGGCAGTTCCGCTTCTAGTGACCGGTACCCTTGTAATAAAAGCAGTCAGTCTCAGGCTTGGGTCCATTCTTGTTCTTGTTCCCGGCAACTTGCTTACCGGGCGCGGCAACAGCTTTGCCGTCCTTCTTGAAGTTCTTCTTACCCTTGCCTTTCTTGAAACTAGTGGTCTTCTTTACCATCAACACTTGATGCTCCTTTTTGATCTCGACCTCCGCTGATTTTAGCATCGAGTATAACTCAGGAATGGACTTCTCCATCCCTTGCATGTTGTAGTTCATCACAAAGCTCTTGTAGCTAGGTGGAAGCGACTGGAGGATTCTATCAATGACCGAGCCATCCGGGAGATTAACTCCCAGCTGAGTCAAGCGGTTGTGTAGCCCAAACATCTTGAGGATGTGCTCACTAACAGAACTGTTCTCCTCCATCTTACAGCTGAAAAACTTGTCGAAGACGTCATATCTCTCGACCCGGGCATGATCTTGGAAAACCAGTTTCAGCTCTTGGAACATCTCATATGCTCCGTGTTGCTCAAAACGCTTTTGGAGCCCCGGTTCTAAACTGTAAAGCATGCCGCACTGAACAAGGGAGTAATCATCGCAGCGTGAATGCCAAGCGTTCGCAACGTCTTGCTCTACTTTGAGAACAGGTGCGTCACCTAGTAGTGCATCAAGGACATACAATCTTTTGGAAGCTATGAGGATGACCCTCAAGCTACGGACCCAGTCCGCATAGTTGCTCCCATCATCTTTCAGCTTGGTTTACTCTAGGAACGCGTTGAAGTTGATGTTGGCATTAGCATTGGGCATTGGATCTACAATATAGATTGTAAAGATAATTTTAGACTAAGTTCATGATAATTAAGTTCACATAATAAAATTATTTAATGAACTCCCACTTAGATAGACATATCTCTAGTCATCCAAGTGACACATGATCCATGTCAACTAGCCTGTGTCCGATCATCACGTGAGACGGACTAGTCATCCATGGTGAACATCTCCATGTTGATCGTATCTTCTGTACGACTCATGTTCGACCTTTCGGTCTTACGTGTTCCGAGGCCTTGTCTGTACATGCTAGGCTCGTCAAGTCAACCTAAGTGTTTCGCGTGTGTAAATCTGGCTTACACCCATTGTATGCGAACGTTAGAACCTATCACACCTGATCATCACGTGGTGCTTCGGAACAACAATTCTTAGCAATGTTGCACAGTTAGGGTGAACACGTTTCTTGAAATTTTATTGAGAGATCATCTTATTGACTACCGTCGTTCTAAGCAACTAAGATGTAAACATGATAAACATCACATGCAATAAATATAGTGACATGATATGGCCAATATCATCTAGCTCCTTTGATGTCCATCTTCGGGGCACCATGATCATCACTGTCACCGGCACGACACCATGATCTCCATCATTGTGTCTTCATGAAGTTGTCTCACCAACTATTACTTGTACTACACAGGCTAACGTTTAGCAATAAAGTAAAGTAATTAAATGGCGTTTATGATTGACACGCAGGTCATACAATAAAATAAGACAACTCCTATGGCTCCTGCCGGTTGTCATACTCATCGACATGCAAGTCATGAATCCTATTACAAGAACATGATCGATCTCATACATCACAATGCATCACATCACATCCTTTTGGGCATATCACATCACAAGGCACATGCTGCAAAAACAAGTTAGACGTCCTCTAATTTGTAGTTGCAAGTTTTTACGTGGCTGCTATAGGTTTCTAGCAAGAACGTTTCTTACCTACGCCAAAACCACAACGTGATATGCCAATTGCTATTTACCCTTCATAAGGACCCTTTTCATCGAATCCAATCCGACTAAGGTGGAAGAGACAGACACCCGCTAGCCACCTTATGAAACAAGTGCATGTCAGGCGGTGGAACCGGTCTCACGTAAGCGTACGTGTAAAGTTGGTCCGGGCCGCTTCATCCCACAATCCCGCCGAATCAAGATAAGACTAGTAGTCGTAAGAAAATTAACAAGATCGACGCCCACAACTACTTTGTGTTCTACTCGTGCATAGATTCTACGCATAGACCTAGCTCTGATACCACTGTTGGGAGACATAGTAGTAAATCAAAAAATTCCTACGTGTCACGAAGATCTATCTATGGAGAAACTGTTGGGAACGTTGCATGGGAAACTAAAATTTTCCTACGCACACGAAGATCTATCCATGGTGATGAGCATCTACGAGAGGGAGAGTGGATCAACATACCCTTGTAGATCGCTAAGCGGGAAGCGTGAAGAAACGTGGTTGGTGTAGTCGAACGTCTTCGCGATCCAAATCACCCAGCGTCCCGTGATCTAATCACGAACAATCCCTCGATCTCGTCACGATCCGTCCTGCGATCCAATCACGAACGTCCCGTGGCCTTGATCACGATCCTTCCGATCTAGTACCGAACGGACGGCACCTCCGCGTTCAGCACACGTGCAGCTTGATGACGATCTCCACCGTCTTGATCCACCAAGAGAAGGTGGAGAGGAAGATGAGTTCACCGGCAGCATGACAGCGCTCCGGCGATGGTGGTGGAGCAATTCCGGCAGGGCTTCGCCTAAACACTGCAGAAATCAGATTTAGAGGAGAAACTATGCACCGGTGGAACGGGTAGTATGTGGCCGTAAATTCTATGCAAAAACCCTCTATTCCACTAGTATATATAGGAGGGAGGGTGAGGAGGCCTTGGCGCAGGGCTGAGCCCCTCTTGGAGTCGGCCGAAGCCAAGGGGGAGGAGTCCTACTCCTCCTCCACTCCTAGTAGGAGTAGGACTCTTCCTTTTTGCCTTTTTTCCACTCTTTTCTCATTGGGTTTCTTCTTCCAAACCGCATGGGCATGTTGTGGATATTCCACCAGCCAACTAAGGGCTCGTTAATACTTTCCCACAGCCCATGAAGCCTGTTGGGTCGAAATACCCCTCCCGGAGGTCTCCTGGTACACTACCGGCACTCCCGGTACACTACCGATAAGCCCGGAACTTTTCCGGCGACCAAAATAGGACTTCCTATATATGAATATTTACCTCCGGACCATTCCGGAGCTCCTCGTGACATCCAAGATCTCATCCGGGACACCTAACAAACTTCGGTCACCACCATACATAACTCTATACTACCGAAACATCACCAAACCTTAAGTGTGCAGACCCTGCGGGTTCGAGAACTATGTAGACATGACCGAGACACCTCTATGGTCAATAACCAATGGCGGGACTGGATGTCCACATTGGTTCCTACATATTCTACGAAGATCTTTATCGGTCGAACCTCTATGTCAAGGATTCAGTTAATCCCGTATGATGTTCCCTTTGTTCTTCGGTATGTTACTTGCCCGAGATTCGATCGTCGGTATCTCCATACCTAGTTCAACCTCATTACTGGCAAGTCTCTTTACTCGTTCCGTAATACAAGATCCCATAACTAACACTTAGTCACATTGCTTGCAAGGCTTATTGTGATGTTGTATTACCGAGTGGGCCCTGAGATACCTCTCCGTCACACGGAGTAACAAATCCTAGTCTTGATCCATGCCAACTCAACAGACACCCTTGGAGACACCTGTAGAGCACCTTTATAGTCACCCAGTTACGTTGTGACGTTTGATACACACAAGGTACTCCTCCGATATCTGTGAGTTGCATGATCTCATGGTCATAGGAACATATACTTGACATGCAGAAAACAGTAGCAATAAACTGATACGATCATAAGCTACGTTTGTAGTTTGGGTCTTGTCCATCACATCATTCTGCTAATGATGTGATCCTGTTATCAAATGACATCTCATGTCCGTGGCTAGGAAACCTTAACCATCTTTCGATCAACGAGCTAGTTCACTAGAGGTATACTAGGGACATTGTGTTTGTCTATGTATCCACACATGTATCCATGTTTCCAATTAATACAATTATAGCATGGATAATAAACGATTATCATGAACAAGGAAATACAATAATAAACACTTTATTTATTGCCTCTAGGGCATATTTCCAACAGAAACCAGCAACGAGTGGGAGAGATTGCATCTTCATACCTTTGAAGATCGCTAAGCGGAAGCGTTACAAGAACGCGGTTGGTGGAGTCATACTCATAGCGATTCAGATCGCGGTGGACTCCGATCTCAGCGCCGAACAACGGCGCCTCCGCGTTCAACACACGTACAGCCCGGTGATGTCTCCCGCGCCTTGATCCAGCAAGGAGGAGCGAGAGGTTGGGGAAGAGCTCCAACAGCAGCACGACGGCGTGGTGGTGGTGGAGCAGCAAGGTATTCCGGTAGGGCTTCACCTAAGCACTGCGGAGGAGGAAGAAGAGAGGTATGGCTGCGCCGTGGGAGAGAGATCAAATCTTGTTCGAAAACATCCAAAACCTCAAGTATATATAGGAGGAGGGATAGGGAGGGCTGCATTGGCCCCTCCTCCAAGGAGAAGAGCTTCGGCCGAAGCTACGGAGGAGTCCACCTCCCACAAGGTAGGTGGATCTCTTCCTTTTGAATCTCCACCAGCCTTATCTCTTTATCCCTAGCCGCATGGGCCTTTCCGGAAGGACTTGGCCAGCCCAATAAGGGCTGATACCCCTCCTCTAACAGCCCACGAAGTCCTTTGGTCGTCACACCCCTCCCGGGGGTCCTCCGGCACCCTCTCGGCATTCCCGACACACTACCGATGAGCCTGAAAACTTTCCGGTGACCAAAACAGGACTTCCTATATATCAATCTTTACCTACGGACCATTCCGGGGATCCTCGTGATGTCTGGGATTTCATCCGGGACTCTGAACAACCTTTGGTAATCATGTATACCACTTCCCTATAACCCTAGCGTCATCGAACCTTAAGTGTGTAGACCCTACGGGTTCGGGAGACACGTAGACATGACCGAGACACCTCTTCGTTCAATAACCAACATCGGGATCTGGATACCCATGTTGGCTCCCACATGCTCCACGATGATCTCATCGGATGAACCACGATGTCGGGGATTCAGTCAATCCCGTATACAATTCCATTTGTCTATCGGTACGATACTTGCCCGAGAATCGATCGTCGGTATCTCTATACCTTGTTCAATCTCGTTACTGGCAAGTCTCTTTACTCGTTCCGTAATACATCATCCCGTGTGTTGGGGATATAACCCCATGGTGAGACCCGCCCAGAAGGCTCCGGGTCATACCTGGCGGCTCATATGCCGGCCCAAGAGTGAGCCGTGAAGACTGGAGGGCCCAAGAAGCATAGCGGCTCATAAGATGGGCCGGAGGGTGGCCCGGATGAGAAGACCCGGGCGTGTAAGCCGCTCGGGGACAACTTGGTCAGGATAGGCAAGAGAAGATAGAGGCAGCCTTAGACATGTAATGAGAGTCGGCCCCAACTTGTATGACCCGTGGTCTTAGCCTAGTATATAAAGGGAAGACCCGGGGGATTTAGAGGCAGGTTATCGAAAGCTAGGTCAAGCAATAGCTCCCTTGTAATCGATACAACAAGCAATACAAAGCACAAGCAGGACGTAGGTCATTACCTCAACTTGAGGGGCCGAACCTGGGTAAACTCGTGTCCTTCGTCCCAGCCAACCCCTTTGAGCCCATCACATTAGCAATGGCCTCGAACCCAAGTCCGTACACCCGGACAACTATTGTGACAAAACCATGACAGTTGGCGCCCAACGTGGGGCCTGCGCTCAATGGTGTTGAGTTCTCAAAGGGCTCTCTTCCAGGGCTCGAGGGATACGTGGTCGAAAGGATAAGCAAGAGTCGCCGTGGCCGGCTCTACATCGACGATGCCAGCTTGGGGCTCGACGCTGACTCTGTGGAGTATGGATTCCGTGTTCCTTTCGGCGGGATTCACGTTTTCAACGGAAGAACCGATGGATCTACACCCGGGCCGGATGTCTGCACCAACATTGTCGAGCTGGCTCAACGCACACCATCCGCCCGGGATGTGCAGCCCGCCCGTGTTGATCCGGGCGGGAGGCGCGTCTTCGTAGGCTTTACTCAAGGCATGGATCTGGAAACCTCCGGGTCTCAGGAAACTCTTGTTTATTCAGGAGACGAATCTTCAAGTGGAGAGACAGAATCAATTTATCAGCTCCACAACGGCGGGCTAGGGGGCTATGATGAGCTTTCCCCTGTGTCACACCATTCTAAAACGGGCGTTTCCTGGCCGCCGGCTCACGCGGCTGTATTCATGGCAGGGCCGGCGCCCGGCACAAGCAGTGCAGCTGGCGGGGCAGCAACCTCAGGGGCTGACCCGCCACCGCCGGCGCAAGTTCTTCTGGATTTGATAAATGAGCTTACGACCCTGATGGTCGTGGAAGTTACACCAGACAATTAGGCTGCCCGGAACTTAGAGATAATGAGGCTCAAGGACCGGATGGCGGAGGAACAACAGAGGATGGCTGACCTAAAAGTCCAGATGGAGGAAGAGGCAGAACATATTAAAACAGATGCTCTCCGCCTCGGGCTGGAATAGCAATCGGCGGCTGCAGTACACCGGAGGAGGCATCAATCCCGTTTGCCTAAAAGGTATGAGTCTAGGAACCTCTTCAATACGCCGGGCACGGGACGAGCCGCGGACGCTCCTGGAAGCCGTCCGGCGGCTCGACCAATGCTTCATCCGCCTCGGCGAAACCAGGCCTCACCCAAGGTTTTTCCAACGCCGGCGGGTCATTATTCTAACCCGGCCGAGAACATGGTGGTGGCGGCCACCCAACTTGAGATGATTCCTATTCTGGATGAAGCGCCTTTTGCGGAAGAGGCGCGGAATGCCATTGGGTATCTGTAGACGGCGATGGCCCAGCAGGAGAGGTACACTCGCAACCGGAGCCGCGTTCATTCGACACCTCTCCCCAGCCGGAGCTTCAGCTGGCGTTATGAGTCACCAGCAATTTCCAGCAATGACCGGCGGAGAGCACCTCCGGAGGACGATGGGGCGGCTCTGGATACACAACGCTCGTGAATCGAGCAAGGAACCAGCCGCCGCCGGCCGTGGTAACCACACCGACTCACCAGGAGCCCGTGCCTTCCGTGTCAGTAGGAGCCGGAGTAACTACCAGGGCCGTGGGGGTGCCCTGTCTATCACCGGCTCTGCGAAGTGAGCGTTTGCCGAAGGATTTTAAGGGCCCCCGCAAAGTCCCAAATTACCCAGCCGATTTACCGCCAGAGGCCTGGGTCGAGAGTTATGAGCTGGCCATGGAGATTTTAGATGTTAGTGAGGCGGTGTGTGCTAAATATTTTATCATGACGCTTGAAGGTCCGGCTCGCACGTGGTTGAAAGGGTTGCCTCCCAACACCATCAACTTGTGGGCTGAGTTAAGGGCAAGGTTCATCAAGAACTTCCAAGAAACTTGCAAGCAGCCTATGACCATCGTGGATCTTGATCACTGTGTCTAGCAGGATACTGAGTTGGCTTATCATTGGGTCCGGCGGGTGTCGGCCATCATCCATTCATCTGAGCAGATCACGGCATCCCAGGCCGTGCTAATCTTGGAGAAAAATTGTCATTTCGTTCCACTGAAGCAGAAACTTGGCCGACTCAAGCGTACGTGTCAGGATATGGGAGAACTCATGACGGCTCTTACGAAATATGCCGACTCTGATAATACGAAGGATCCAGGGTCGGATGAGGAGAAGTCCGGGCAAGGAAAGAAAAATAATCAAGGAAAGGGTGCGGTTAACAATGGTAATCAGGGCAAGCGGAAGAATCCCGATGGCGGGTCAGAGCTGGTAGCTTGCGAGTACTGGCCAGAGTCCTTCCAAAGGCAATGGGAAGTTCAGGCCATCCTTTAATATGAGCCGGACTCGCTTCAATTTGGAGGAGGCGCTCAAGAAGCCCTGTCCGGATCATAGCCAGCCTGGCAAGCCTTCGTCGCACACGTGGGGTGATTGTCACTTCATGCAAAAGTTAAAGAATTATTACACATGACCCAATGACCGGGGCAATGATATTCCTAGCGGCTCAGGTCACGGCGGGTCAGGAGCCGGGTTTGGGTCCGGCGACCCAGGGTCTGGTCATCATGGTCAAGGCGATCGAGGAGGGCATCTGCAGTACTCTGATAATAACAACCACCAGCATCATAACCAGTCTGGGTATCGCAATAATCCAAAGCAGCTCAGCTCAGGACATTATCATGTTTTCACGACCAGTCTTAACAAACGGGATCAGAAATTACGTAGGCGGGCGGTTCATGCGGCTGCACCGGCTCTGCCGCGTTATTTAAAGTGGTCTAAATATGACATAACTTGGAGCTGGGAAGATCACCCGATAGGTGTTGATGACCCGGGGTGGCTGACTTTGGTGGTTGCCCCCCAGGTAGGGGGTTATATGGTGAACAAGGTGCTGATGGACGAAGGTAGTAGTATCAACATCCTTTATTATGACACTTTCCGACGGATGAACTTGCTTGACAAAGATCTTAAGCCTTCATCCACCGTCTTTCATGGTGTGGTGCCCGGTAAGTCGGCTTATCCAGTGGGTAGAATTTCTTTGGAGGTCACCTTCGGGGATGAATATAACTACATGGTGGAGTCCTTGTGGTTTGAGGTAGTCAAGATTAAGAGCCCTTATCATGCGTTGTTTGGATGGCGGGCTTATGCTAAGTTCATGGCTAGGCCCTGCTACGTATACTTGTAGCTTAAGATGCCCGGGCTGAGAGGCACTATTACCATTCATGGGGATCGGAACATGGCCATTGAGTGTGAAGAAGGAGACGCGGCTTATGCAGAGGCCAGTTGCGCTCAAGAGGAGCCTAAGTTTTAT